>OZ012713.1:15923154-17123154 GCA_963942605.1 Poecilus cupreus
CTAACCTAACCTAACCTAACCTAACCTAACCTAACCTAACCTAACCTAACCTAACCTAACCTAACCTAACCTAACCTAACCTAACCTAACCTAACCTAACCTACCTAACCTAACCTAACCTAACCTAACCTAACCTAACCTAACCTAACCTAACCTAACCTAACCTAACCTAACCTAACCTAACCTAACCTAACCTAACCTAACCTAACCTAACCTAACCTAACCTAACCTAACCTAACCTAACCTAACCTAACCTAACCTAACCTAACCTAACCTAACCTAACCTAACCTAACCTAACCTAACCTAACCTAACCTAACCTAACCTAACCTAACCTAACCTAACCTAACCTAACCTAACCTAACCTAACCTAACCTAACCTAACCTAACCTAACCTAACCTAACCTAACCTAACCTAACCTAACCTAACCTAACCTAACCTAACCTAACCTAACCTAACCTAACCTAACCTAACCTAACCTAACCTAACCTAACCTAACCTAACCTAACCTAACCTAACCTAACCTAACCTAACCTAACCTAACCTAACCTAACCTAACCTAACCTAACCTAACCTAACCTAACCTAACCTAACCTAACCTAACCTAACCTAACCTAACCTAACCTAACCTAACCTAACCTAACCTAACCTAACCTAACCTAACCTAACCTAACCTAACCTAACCTAACCTAACCTAACCTAACCTAACCTAACCTAACCTAACCTAACCTAACCTAACCTAACCTAACCTAACCTAACCTAACCTAACCTAACCTAACCTAACCTAACCTAACCTAACCTAACCTAACCTAACCTAACCTAACCTAACCTAACCTAACCTAACCTAACCTAACCTAACCTAACCTAACCTAACCTAACCTAACCTAACCTAACCTAACCTAACCTAACCTAACCTAACCTAACCTAACCTAACCTAACCTAACCTAACCTAACCTAACCTAACCTAACCTAACCTAACCTAACCTAACCTAACCTAACCTAACCTAACCTAACCTAACCTAACCTAACCTAACCTAACCTAACCTAACCTAACCTAACCTAACCTAACCTAACCTAACCTAACCTAACCTAACCTAACCTAACCTAACCTAACCTAACCTAACCTAACCTAACCTAACCTAACCTAACCTAACCTAACCTAACCTAACCTAACCTAACCTAACCTAACCTAACCTAACCTAACCTAACCTAACCTAACCTAACCTAACCTAACCTAACCTAACCTAACCTAACCTAACCTAACCTAACCTAACCTAACCTAACCTAACCTAACCTAACCTAACCTAACCTAACCTAACCTAACCTAACCTAACCTAACCTAACCTAACCTAACCTAACCTAACCTAACCTAACCTAACCTAACCTAACCTAACCTAACCTAACCTAACCTAACCTAACCTAACCTAACCTAACCTAACCTAACCTAACCTAACCTAACCTAACCTAACCTAACCTAACCTAACCTAACCTAACCTAACCTAACCTAACCTAACCTAACCTAACCTAACCTAACCTAACCTAACCTAACCTAACCTAACCTAACCTAACCTAACCTAACCTAACCTAACCTAACCTAACCTAACCTAACCTAACCTAACCTAACCTTTTTTTTTTTTTTTTTTTACGAGGGTAGGGGGAAAATCTGCGTTCAGACACCCTGCGCCTTCCGGGGCACAGGGTAGTGCTGGGTTGCCAATTGATTTATTGTTCGCCGTTGGGCGACCAGCTAAAAACCCCCTCCCTTACCTCCAACCCCTTCCCGGATTTGTTTGTCACATTGCACAGGTCGGGGCTTTTTCTTTATCTACCTCTTATCAGCCTCTATTCAGGCCTTCCGTCTTCTACCTCTCTTTCCAGGCGCTCTTTCCTAGATATTACTTGTTCGCAGAAGTTGTTTACTGCGTCCCATGCTTCTTTCGCCGCAATCATTTTTCCCGTGAGGTTCTCTGTGTTTAACTCGCCGGTTATTCTAGTCATTTCCGTCCTTTCGTCTTCCCACGCCGGGCACCAGAACAGCGTGTGTTCGGCCGTGTCGTTTTCGGCCTTGCAGTGCGGGCACAGCGAAGACCTCCTCTTCCCGATTCTGTGCAGGTAGGCCTGGAAGCATCCATGGCCTGTGAGAGCTTGAGTCAGGTGGAAACTGACCTCACCGTGCTTCCGGCCCACCCACACTCCTATCTGAGGTATTAATTTTCTTGTCCAGGATCCATTGGTGCTAGCTGCCCATCGCTGTTGCCATTGCCCCATCACTAGTGCTGCCCGTTCGCTCTTGTTCCTGGTTATTTTCCTCCCCAGGGCCTCCAGGTCAATGGGGGGTAAGCCCGCAACGACCAGCACAGCGTCCTCCGAGACCGTTCTGTATGCAGCGCATACACGAATCCCCATCTTGCGTTGAACTCTTCCAATGACCAGCCGGTGACACGCGGTCTTCAGAGCATCCGCCCATACTGGGGCCGCGTATAGCAGGATGGAGTTCGCGACCGCCGCGTACAGACGCCTCTTGCTCGCCCTCGGCCCCTTGACGTTCGGCATTATCCGGGACAGGGCCATAACTGCCTTTTCCGCGGTCTCGCTAACCCTTTTGATGTGTTTCCCGTGATTGTTCCCTTTGGTGAGGGTCACGCCCAGATATTTTACTTCGTTAGTCGGGAGGATGCGGGCGTTTCCTACTCTAAATACAACGTCCCTAGTCCTTCTCCACCCCACCAGTATTACCGCTTCTGTCTTTTCTGGGGCCAGGCTGAGTGCGTTCCTTTCGAGCCACTCGCATATCTGCGAGCTGCATTCGTTTGCTTTCCTTGTTAGCTCCTCCACCGTTCTAGCCACTACGACCATCCCCAAGTCGTCTGCATATGCGATTTTCGTGACACCAGTTGGGGACTCTATCCTCAGTATGTCGTCATACATGACATTCCACAAGAGGGGACCCAGGATGGATCCTTGGGGAACCCCTCTTGTGACTTGATATCTTCTTCCATCTTTGGTAATTATCCACCTGTTTGATAAGTATGATTTAACTATATCCAGCAGATAGTTTGGTATGTCTCTTTTAGCTAGGGCTTCTACTATCCGTGTCCAGGAGGCGGTGTTGAACGCATTGCGGATGTCAAAGGTTAACAGCGCGCAGATGTTCCGCCTCTTAACCGGCTCGTCCTTAACATCCGCCGCAATGCGCATCACCTCCTGGATAGCCTGCACCGTACTACGGCCCTTCCTGAACCCAAATTGCATATCGGAAAGCCCGCCATTTTCTTCCAGGGCATCGCTAATCCGCTTCTGTATTACTAATTCTAGCGCCTTTCCCATTGTGTCCAATAGACACAAAGGCCTGTAGCTTGTAGGTAAGGTCGACTCTTTACCGGGTTTTTTGAGCAGTATTAGCTCCGCTTCTTTCCACTGCTCCGGGAAGACCCCCCTCTCCAGACACTTATTAACAATGCCTGTTAGTAAACCTAACCTAACCTAACCTAACCTAACCTAACCTAACCTAACCTAACCTAACCTAACCTAACCTAACCTAACCTAACCTAACCTAACCTAACCTTTTTTTTTTTTTTTTTTTTGTGGGTAGGAGAGAATGCTCATGCACACCTGGTATGATGCCTAAGCAGCGCATACCCCCCGTAAGGTAAAGGTAGTGTGGGACTCTAGACATCCGCTTTCGCTTCATATGCCTAGCCTACCCACTAAACTCTCCCGTCCCCTTGCCAACCTACTCACCCCGGAACCGTTTACACATTACTTCAGGATGATGGTTTTTCTTTAGATGTTATCATCTACTTCTCTTTGTTCATTTGCTCTTTCATCTTCTTCTTTTTTAATTATTACTGTAATGCAGTAATTGTTTATTGCATCCCACCATTCTTCCTTTATCAACATCTTTGTTACCAAAGTCCCTGTTTCTAATTCACCCATTTCAGCTGTGAGGACACTTCTTTCGTTCTTCCAAGCATCACATCTAAACATTGTGTGCTCAGCTGTATCTTCCTCTATATTGCAGTGTTTACATGTGGCGTCTTGCCTTTTGCCTATTTTCTTCAGGTAATCCCCGAAGCTACCATGGCCTGTGAAAATTTGGGTCAGGTGATAGTTCATCTCCCCATGTTTCCTAGTGACCCATTCTTCAATCTTTGGAATTAGTTTGTGTGTCCATCTCCCTTTAAGGCTTTCGTCCCAAAGTTCTTGCCACTTTTTATGGACTTCAATGGATCTTTCCGTTTTGTTTGTTATATCTTTCCTACCCTTTGCTTCTAGGTCAACTGGGGGAGTACCAGCAAGAACAAGTATCGCATCTTCAGATACTGTTCTGTATGCCGAACATATCCTTAATGCAACTTTTCTTTGCACTTTTGCAAGGCATTTCCTGTTACATTCTCTATTAAGTGCCTCTGCCCACACTGGTGCTGCATACAGCATGATGGAATTGGTTACCGCTGCGTATAGCCGCCTCTTGCTGTATCGTGGCCCCCCTATATTCGGCATAACTCTGGCGAGAGCTTGCACAGTCTTATCAGCATTTTCCCCTACCTTTTTTATGTGCGGACCATAGTAGTTACCTCTTGACATATACATTCCTAAATATTTTATTTGATTAGTGGGCCTTATTTCGGCATCCCCTACCATAAATACGAGGTCCTGAGTTCTTCTCCAGCCCGCAAGGACCACTGCCTCCGTCTTTTCTGAGGCCAGGCTTAAGTCGTTTTCCCTGAGCCATTTTGTTATTTTCTCACAGCTTAAATTAATTACATCTTCTATGTCTTCCGCCATTTTGGCAACCACAATAAGCGCTAGGTCATCAGCATATGCTATTGTCATGGCCCCTTTTGGTAATTGAATTCTGAGAATTCCATCATAAATTATGTTCCACAGGATAGGCCCTAGTATAGACCCTTGGGGAACCCCCCTTTTTACTGGTTTCTCCTTTCGTGAATCCATTATGATGATTGATCTGTCACTTAGGTATGACATAATAATATCTATTAGGTACTGTGATACCTTGCGTTCTTTGAGGGCTTTTATAATTTTCCTCCACGAAGCCGTATTGAAAGCATTCCTTATGTCAAATGTAACTAGAACGCATATCTCTCCTCTCCGGCCATGTCTTTTTTTGGCCTCTTCCGCCATGTTCACTACTTTTTGTATGGCTTTTGTAGTGCTCAGTCCTTTTCTGAAACCGTATTGGTTTTCCGAGAGTCCCTTATTACCTTCTAGCACAGTAGAGAGGCGTGCGTGAATCAATAACTCCAGAATCTTCCCCAGAGTATTTAGAAGACATAATGGTCTGTAGCTGTTAGGTAATTCCGGGTCTTTACCTGGTTTTTTAAGGAGTACCAACTCTGCTTTTTTCCATATTTTGGGGAAATGTCCACCCTTTATGCACTCATTCATTATTACCAGTATTGTTTCTGGATTATCCACTATCATAGCTTTAATTACCTCTGGGGGTATCATATCAGGGCCCGGTGCTTTCTTGTTTTTTAGTTTCTCTCCAGCCGCCCTCAGTTCTTCTGCAGTTACTTCAGGTATGATCTCTGTATTCTCCTTTTTAATCCAGGTTATTGTACGATCATCCGGGAAAAGCGTTGTTAAAATACGATCTATCTCTGCCTCGTTGAGTTTTGGCAGGGGTTCCCTAATTTTAAGCCTTTTAGTAGCTATTTTATATCCCTGTCCCCATATATCCTCATCTAGCTCACTGCATAGCCTCTCCCATGCTGTCCTCTTTGCTCCTGCTATCGCTTTGCGCAGGTTTTTCCTAGCCTCTGCCGCTTCCTTTTTTAGCTCTTGACTTACTTGTTCTGAGAGTCTACAGCGTGCTCTTACATATTTCCTTCTTGCTGCTAGTGCTTCTTTTCTTATTCTTGACACTTCTTCCGTCCACCAATACACCGGTGTCTGTTTCCCAGGTCTTCGCTTTGACAGGGTGGAGTTGCAAATTTGTGTAATGTTTATGGTAAGTTCATTTGCTGTTTTTGGGGGCTCCGGGAAAGCCGCTTTATAGTTTTCAACAAACTGTTCTTTGTTGAAGCCTTTTAAGCTCCAACCTTTAGTGGGTTTCCTAGTTATGTGATTCTGTTTGTACAGATCTGTTATTATATATTTGTGTTCACTAAGGGATTCCTCTTGGAGAATGCGCCACGTGACCCCTTCTTTCATGGCATCCTCACTAGCCCATGTGAGATCGATGCAAGTAACCTAACCTAACCTAACCTAACCTAACCTAACCTAACCTAACCTAACCTAACCTAACCTAACCTAACCTAACCTAACCTAACCTAACCTTTTTTTTTTTTTTTTTTTTACGAGGGTAGGGGGAAAATCTGCGTTCAGACACCCTGCGCCTTCCGGGGCACAGGGTAGTGCTGGGTTGCCAATTGATTTATTGTTCGCCGTTGGGCGACCAGCTAAAAACCCCCTCCCTTACCTCCAACCCCTTCCCGGATTTGTTTGTCACATTGCACAGGTCGGGGCTTTTTCTTTATCTACCTCTTATCAGCCTCTATTCAGGCCTTCCGTCTTCTACCTCTCTTTCCAGGCGCTCTTTCCTAGATATTACTTGTTCGCAGAAGTTGTTTACTGCGTCCCATGCTTCTTTCGCCGCAATCATTTTTCCCGTGAGGTTCTCTGTGTTTAACTCGCCGGTTATTCTAGTCATTTCCGTCCTTTCGTCTTCCCACGCCGGGCACCAGAACAGCGTGTGTTCGGCCGTGTCGTTTTCGGCCTTGCAGTGCGGGCACAGCGAAGACCTCCTCTTCCCGATTCTGTGCAGGTAGGCCTGGAAGCATCCATGGCCTGTGAGAGCTTGAGTCAGGTGGAAACTGACCTCACCGTGCTTCCGGCCCACCCACACTCCTATCTGAGGTATTAATTTTCTTGTCCAGGATCCATTGGTGCTAGCTGCCCATCGCTGTTGCCATTGCCCCATCACTAGTGCTGCCCGTTCGCTCTTGTTCCTGGTTATTTTCCTCCCCAGGGCCTCCAGGTCAATGGGGGGTAAGCCCGCAACGACCAGCACAGCGTCCTCCGAGACCGTTCTGTATGCAGCGCATACACGAATCCCCATCTTGCGTTGAACTCTTCCAATGACCAGCCGGTGACACGCGGTCTTCAGAGCATCCGCCCATACTGGGGCCGCGTATAGCAGGATGGAGTTCGCGACCGCCGCGTACAGACGCCTCTTGCTCGCCCTCGGCCCCTTGACGTTCGGCATTATCCGGGACAGGGCCATAACTGCCTTTTCCGCGGTCTCGCTAACCCTTTTGATGTGTTTCCCGTGATTGTTCCCTTTGGTGAGGGTCACGCCCAGATATTTTACTTCGTTAGTCGGGAGGATGCGGGCGTTTCCTACTCTAAATACAACGTCCCTAGTCCTTCTCCACCCCACCAGTATTACCGCTTCTGTCTTTTCTGGGGCCAGGCTGAGTGCGTTCCTTTCGAGCCACTCGCATATCTGCGAGCTGCATTCGTTTGCTTTCCTTGTTAGCTCCTCCACCGTTCTAGCCACTACGACCATCCCCAAGTCGTCTGCATATGCGATTTTCGTGACACCAGTTGGGGACTCTATCCTCAGTATGTCGTCATACATGACATTCCACAAGAGGGGACCCAGGATGGATCCTTGGGGAACCCCTCTTGTGACTTGATATCTTCTTCCATCTTTGGTAATTATCCACCTGTTTGATAAGTATGATTTAACTATATCCAGCAGATAGTTTGGTATGTCTCTTTTAGCTAGGGCTTCTACTATCCGTGTCCAGGAGGCGGTGTTGAACGCATTGCGGATGTCAAAGGTTAACAGCGCGCAGATGTTCCGCCTCTTAACCGGCTCGTCCTTAACATCCGCCGCAATGCGCATCACCTCCTGGATAGCCTGCACCGTACTACGGCCCTTCCTGAACCCAAATTGCATATCGGAAAGCCCGCCATTTTCTTCCAGGGCATCGCTAATCCGCTTCTGTATTACTAATTCTAGCGCCTTTCCCATTGTGTCCAATAGACACAAAGGCCTGTAGCTTGTAGGTAAGGTCGACTCTTTACCGGGTTTTTTGAGCAGTATTAGCTCCGCTTCTTTCCACTGCTCCGGGAAGACCCCCCTCTCCAGACACTTATTAACAATGCCTGTTAGTAAACCTAACCTAACCTAACCTAACCTAACCTAACCTAACCTAACCTAACCTAACCTAACCTAACCTAACCTAACCTAACCTAACCTAACCTAACCTAACCTTTTTTTTTTTTTTTTTTTTGTGGGTAGGAGAGAATGCTCATGCACACCTGGTATGATGCCTAAGCAGCGCATACCCCCCGTAAGGTAAAGGTAGTGTGGGACTCTAGACATCCGCTTTCGCTTCATATGCCTAGCCTACCCACTAAACTCTCCCGTCCCCTTGCCAACCTACTCACCCCGGAACCGTTTACACATTACTTCAGGATGATGGTTTTTCTTTAGATGTTATCATCTACTTCTCTTTGTTCATTTGCTCTTTCATCTTCTTCTTTTTTAATTATTACTGTAATGCAGTAATTGTTTATTGCATCCCACCATTCTTCCTTTATCAACATCTTTGTTACCAAAGTCCCTGTTTCTAATTCACCCATTTCAGCTGTGAGGACACTTCTTTCGTTCTTCCAAGCATCACATCTAAACATTGTGTGCTCAGCTGTATCTTCCTCTATATTGCAGTGTTTACATGTGGCGTCTTGCCTTTTGCCTATTTTCTTCAGGTAATCCCCGAAGCTACCATGGCCTGTGAAAATTTGGGTCAGGTGATAGTTCATCTCCCCATGTTTCCTAGTGACCCATTCTTCAATCTTTGGAATTAGTTTGTGTGTCCATCTCCCTTTAAGGCTTTCGTCCCAAAGTTCTTGCCACTTTTTATGGACTTCAATGGATCTTTCCGTTTTGTTTGTTATATCTTTCCTACCCTTTGCTTCTAGGTCAACTGGGGGAGTACCAGCAAGAACAAGTATCGCATCTTCAGATACTGTTCTGTATGCCGAACATATCCTTAATGCAACTTTTCTTTGCACTTTTGCAAGGCATTTCCTGTTACATTCTCTATTAAGTGCCTCTGCCCACACTGGTGCTGCATACAGCATGATGGAATTGGTTACCGCTGCGTATAGCCGCCTCTTGCTGTATCGTGGCCCCCCTATATTCGGCATAACTCTGGCGAGAGCTTGCACAGTCTTATCAGCATTTTCCCCTACCTTTTTTATGTGCGGACCATAGTAGTTACCTCTTGACATATACATTCCTAAATATTTTATTTGATTAGTGGGCCTTATTTCGGCATCCCCTACCATAAATACGAGGTCCTGAGTTCTTCTCCAGCCCGCAAGGACCACTGCCTCCGTCTTTTCTGAGGCCAGGCTTAAGTCATTTTCCCTGAGCCATTTTGTTATTTTCTCACAGCTTAAATTAATTACATCTTCTATGTCTTCCGCCATTTTGGCAACCACAATAAGCGCTAGGTCATCAGCATATGCTATTGTCATGGCCCCTTTTGGTAATTGAATTCTGAGAATTCCATCATAAATTATGTTCCACAGGATAGGCCCTAGTATAGACCCTTGGGGAACCCCCCTTTTTACTGGTTTCTCCTTTCGTGAATCCATTATGATGATTGATCTGTCACTTAGGTATGACATAATAATATCTATTAGGTACTGTGATACCTTGCGTTCTTTGAGGGCTTTTATAATTTTCCTCCACGAAGCCGTATTGAAAGCATTCCTTATGTCAAATGTAACTAGAACGCATATCTCTCCTCTCCGGCCATGTCTTTTTTTGGCCTCTTCCGCCATGTTCACTACTTTTTGTATGGCTTTTGTAGTGCTCAGTCCTTTTCTGAAACCGTATTGGTTTTCCGAGAGTCCCTTATTACCTTCTAGCACAGTAGAGAGGCGTGCGTGAATCAATAACTCCAGAATCTTCCCCAGAGTATTTAGAAGACATAATGGTCTGTAGCTGTTAGGTAATTCCGGGTCTTTACCTGGTTTTTTAAGGAGTACCAACTCTGCTTTTTTCCATATTTTGGGGAAATGTCCACCCTTTATGCACTCATTCATTATTACCAGTATTGTTTCTGGATTATCCACTATCATAGCTTTAATTACCTCTGGGGGTATCATATCAGGGCCCGGTGCTTTCTTGTTTTTTAGTTTCTCTCCAGCCGCCCTCAGTTCTTCTGCAGTTACTTCAGGTATGATCTCTGTATTCTCCTTTTTAATCCAGGTTATTGTACGATCATCCGGGAAAAGCGTTGTTAAAATACGATCTATCTCTGCCTCGTTGAGTTTTGGCAGGGGTTCCCTAATTTTAAGCCTTTTAGTAGCTATTTTATATCCCTGTCCCCATATATCCTCATCTAGCTCACTGCATAGCCTCTCCCATGCTGTCCTCTTTGCTCCTGCTATCGCTTTGCGCAGGTTTTTCCTAGCCTCTGCCGCTTCCTTTTTTAGCTCTTGACTTACTTGTTCTGAGAGTCTACAGCGTGCTCTTACATATTTCCTTCTTGCTGCTAGTGCTTCTTTTCTTATTCTTGACACTTCTTCCGTCCACCAATACACCGGTGTCTGTTTCCCAGGTCTTCGCTTTGACAGGGTGGAGTTGCAAATTTGTGTAATGTTTATGGTAAGTTCATTTGCTGTTTTTGGGGGCTCCGGGAAAGCCGCTTTATAGTTTTCAACAAACTGTTCTTTGTTGAAGCCTTTTAAGCTCCAACCTTTAGTGGGTTTCCTAGTTATGTGATTCTGTTTGTACAGATCTGTTATTATATATTTGTGTTCACTAAGGGATTCCTCTTGGAGAATGCGCCACGTGACCCCTTCTTTCATGGCATCCTCACTAGCCCATGTGAGATCGATGCAAGTAACCTAACCTAACCTAACCTAACCTAACCTAACCTAACCTAACCTAACCTAACCTAACCTAACCTAACCTAACCTAACCTAACCTAACCTTTTTTTTTTTTTTTTTTTACGAGGGTAGGGGGAAAATCTGCGTTCAGACACCCTGCGCCTTCCGGGGCACAGGGTAGTGCTGGGTTGCCAATTGATTTATTGTTCGCCGTTGGGCGACCAGCTAAAAACCCCCTCCCTTACCTCCAACCCCTTCCCGGATTTGTTTGTCACATTGCACAGGTCGGGGCTTTTTCTTTATCTACCTCTTATCAGCCTCTATTCAGGCCTTCCGTCTTCTACCTCTCTTTCCAGGCGCTCTTTCCTAGATATTACTTGTTCGCAGAAGTTGTTTACTGCGTCCCATGCTTCTTTCGCCGCAATCATTTTTCCCGTGAGGTTCTCTGTGTTTAACTCGCCGGTTATTCTAGTCATTTCCGTCCTTTCGTCTTCCCACGCCGGGCACCAGAACAGCGTGTGTTCGGCCGTGTCGTTTTCGGCCTTGCAGTGCGGGCACAGCGAAGACCTCCTCTTCCCGATTCTGTGCAGGTAGGCCTGGAAGCATCCATGGCCTGTGAGAGCTTGAGTCAGGTGGAAACTGACCTCACCGTGCTTCCGGCCCACCCACACTCCTATCTGAGGTATTAATTTTCTTGTCCAGGATCCATTGGTGCTAGCTGCCCATCGCTGTTGCCATTGCCCCATCACTAGTGCTGCCCGTTCGCTCTTGTTCCTGGTTATTTTCCTCCCCAGGGCCTCCAGGTCAATGGGGGGTAAGCCCGCAACGACCAGCACAGCGTCCTCCGAGACCGTTCTGTATGCAGCGCATACACGAATCCCCATCTTGCGTTGAACTCTTCCAATGACCAGCCGGTGACACGCGGTCTTCAGAGCATCCGCCCATACTGGGGCCGCGTATAGCAGGATGGAGTTCGCGACCGCCGCGTACAGACGCCTCTTGCTCGCCCTCGGCCCCTTGACGTTCGGCATTATCCGGGACAGGGCCATAACTGCCTTTTCCGCGGTCTCGCTAACCCTTTTGATGTGTTTCCCGTGATTGTTCCCTTTGGTGAGGGTCACGCCCAGATATTTTACTTCGTTAGTCGGGAGGATGCGGGCGTTTCCTACTCTAAATACAACGTCCCTAGTCCTTCTCCACCCCACCAGTATTACCGCTTCTGTCTTTTCTGGGGCCAGGCTGAGTGCGTTCCTTTCGAGCCACTCGCATATCTGCGAGCTGCATTCGTTTGCTTTCCTTGTTAGCTCCTCCACCGTTCTAGCCACTACGACCATCCCCAAGTCGTCTGCATATGCGATTTTCGTGACACCAGTTGGGGACTCTATCCTCAGTATGTCGTCATACATGACATTCCACAAGAGGGGACCCAGGATGGATCCTTGGGGAACCCCTCTTGTGACTTGATATCTTCTTCCATCTTTGGTAATTATCCACCTGTTTGATAAGTATGATTTAACTATATCCAGCAGATAGTTTGGTATGTCTCTTTTAGCTAGGGCTTCTACTATCCGTGTCCAGGAGGCGGTGTTGAACGCATTGCGGATGTCAAAGGTTAACAGCGCGCAGATGTTCCGCCTCTTAACCGGCTCGTCCTTAACATCCGCCGCAATGCGCATCACCTCCTGGATAGCCTGCACCGTACTACGGCCCTTCCTGAACCCAAATTGCATATCGGAAAGCCCGCCATTTTCTTCCAGGGCATCGCTAATCCGCTTCTGTATTACTAATTCTAGCGCCTTTCCCATTGTGTCCAATAGACACAAAGGCCTGTAGCTTGTAGGTAAGGTCGACTCTTTACCGGGTTTTTTGAGCAGTATTAGCTCCGCTTCTTTCCACTGCTCCGGGAAGACCCCCCTCTCCAGACACTTATTAACAATGCCTGTTAGTAAACCTAACCTAACCTAACCTAACCTAACCTAACCTAACCTAACCTAACCTAACCTAACCTAACCTAACCTAACCTAACCTAACCTAACCTAACCTAACCTAACCTAACCTAACCTTTTTTTTTTTTTTTTTTTTGTGGGTAGGAGAGAATGCTCATGCACACCTGGTATGATGCCTAAGCAGCGCATACCCCCCGTAAGGTAAAGGTAGTGTGGGACTCTAGACATCCGCTTTCGCTTCATATGCCTAGCCTACCCACTAAACTCTCCCGTCCCCTTGCCAACCTACTCACCCCGGAACCGTTTACACATTACTTCAGGATGATGGTTTTTCTTTAGATGTTATCATCTACTTCTCTTTGTTCATTTGCTCTTTCATCTTCTTCTTTTTTAATTATTACTGTAATGCAGTAATTGTTTATTGCATCCCACCATTCTTCCTTTATCAACATCTTTGTTACCAAAGTCCCTGTTTCTAATTCACCCATTTCAGCTGTGAGGACACTTCTTTCGTTCTTCCAAGCATCACATCTAAACATTGTGTGCTCAGCTGTATCTTCCTCTATATTGCAGTGTTTACATGTGGCGTCTTGCCTTTTGCCTATTTTCTTCAGGTAATCCCCGAAGCTACCATGGCCTGTGAAAATTTGGGTCAGGTGATAGTTCATCTCCCCATGTTTCCTAGTGACCCATTCTTCAATCTTTGGAATTAGTTTGTGTGTCCATCTCCCTTTAAGGCTTTCGTCCCAAAGTTCTTGCCACTTTTTATGGACTTCAATGGATCTTTCCGTTTTGTTTGTTATATCTTTCCTACCCTTTGCTTCTAGGTCAACTGGGGGAGTACCAGCAAGAACAAGTATCGCATCTTCAGATACTGTTCTGTATGCCGAACATATCCTTAATGCAACTTTTCTTTGCACTTTTGCAAGGCATTTCCTGTTACATTCTCTATTAAGTGCCTCTGCCCACACTGGTGCTGCATACAGCATGATGGAATTGGTTACCGCTGCGTATAGCCGCCTCTTGCTGTATCGTGGCCCCCCTATATTCGGCATAACTCTGGCGAGAGCTTGCACAGTCTTATCAGCATTTTCCCCTACCTTTTTTATGTGCGGACCATAGTAGTTACCTCTTGACATATACATTCCTAAATATTTTATTTGATTAGTGGGCCTTATTTCGGCATCCCCTACCATAAATACGAGGTCCTGAGTTCTTCTCCAGCCCGCAAGGACCACTGCCTCCGTCTTTTCTGAGGCCAGGCTTAAGTCATTTTCCCTGAGCCATTTTGTTATTTTCTCACAGCTTAAATTAATTACATCTTCTATGTCTTCCGCCATTTTGGCAACCACAATAAGCGCTAGGTCATCAGCATATGCTATTGTCATGGCCCCTTTTGGTAATTGAATTCTGAGAATTCCATCATAAATTATGTTCCACAGGATAGGCCCTAGTATAGACCCTTGGGGAACCCCCCTTTTTACTGGTTTCTCCTTTCGTGAATCCATTATGATGATTGATCTGTCACTTAGGTATGACATAATAATATCTATTAGGTACTGTGATACCTTGCGTTCTTTGAGGGCTTTTATAATTTTCCTCCACGAAGCCGTATTGAAAGCATTCCTTATGTCAAATGTAACTAGAACGCATATCTCTCCTCTCCGGCCATGTCTTTTTTTGGCCTCTTCCGCCATGTTCACTACTTTTTGTATGGCTTTTGTAGTGCTCAGTCCTTTTCTGAAACCGTATTGGTTTTCCGAGAGTCCCTTATTACCTTCTAGCACAGTAGAGAGGCGTGCGTGAATCAATAACTCCAGAATCTTCCCCAGAGTATTTAGAAGACATAATGGTCTGTAGCTGTTAGGTAATTCCGGGTCTTTACCTGGTTTTTTAAGGAGTACCAACTCTGCTTTTTTCCATATTTTGGGGAAATGTCCACCCTTTATGCACTCATTCATTATTACCAGTATTGTTTCTGGATTATCCACTATCATAGCTTTAATTACCTCTGGGGGTATCATATCAGGGCCCGGTGCTTTCTTGTTTTTTAGTTTCTCTCCAGCCGCCCTCAGTTCTTCTGCAGTTACTTCAGGTATGATCTCTGTATTCTCCTTTTTAATCCAGGTTATTGTACGATCATCCGGGAAAAGCGTTGTTAAAATACGATCTATCTCTGCCTCGTTGAGTTTTGGCAGGGGTTCCCTAATTTTAAGCCTTTTAGTAGCTATTTTATATCCCTGTCCCCATATATCCTCATCTAGCTCACTGCATAGCCTCTCCCATGCTGTCCTCTTTGCTCCTGCTATCGCTTTGCGCAGGTTTTTCCTAGCCTCTGCCGCTTCCTTTTTTAGCTCTTGACTTACTTGTTCTGAGAGTCTACAGCGTGCTCTTACATATTTCCTTCTTGCTGCTAGTGCTTCTTTTCTTATTCTTGACACTTCTTCCGTCCACCAATACACCGGTGTCTGTTTCCCAGGTCTTCGCTTTGACAGGGTGGAGTTGCAAATTTGTGTAATGTTTATGGTAAGTTCATTTGCTGTTTTTGGGGGCTCCGGGAAAGCCGCTTTATAGTTTTCAACAAACTGTTCTTTGTTGAAGCCTTTTAAGCTCCAACCTTTAGTGGGTTTCCTAGTTATGTGATTCTGTTTGTACAGATCTGTTATTATATATTTGTGTTCACTAAGGGATTCCTCTTGGAGAATGCGCCACGTGACCCCTTCTTTCATGGCATCCTCACTAGCCCATGTGAGATCGATGCAAGTAACCTAACCTAACCTAACCTAACCTAACCTAACCTAACCTAACCTAACCTAACCTAACCTAACCTAACCTAACCTAACCTAACCTAACCTTTTTTTTTTTTTTTTTACGAGGGTAGGGGGAAAATCTGCGTTCAGACACCCTGCGCCTTCCGGGGCACAGGGTAGTGCTGGGTTGCCAATTGATTTATTGTTCGCCGTTGGGCGACCAGCTAAAAACCCCCTCCCTTACCTCCAACCCCTTCCCGGATTTGTTTGTCACATTGCACAGGTCGGGGCTTTTTCTTTATCTACCTCTTATCAGCCTCTATTCAGGCCTTCCGTCTTCTACCTCTCTTTCCAGGCGCTCTTTCCTAGATATTACTTGTTCGCAGAAGTTGTTTACTGCGTCCCATGCTTCTTTCGCCGCAATCATTTTTCCCGTGAGGTTCTCTGTGTTTAACTCGCCGGTTATTCTAGTCATTTCCGTCCTTTCGTCTTCCCACGCCGGGCACCAGAACAGCGTGTGTTCGGCCGTGTCGTTTTCGGCCTTGCAGTGCGGGCACAGCGAAGACCTCCTCTTCCCGATTCTGTGCAGGTAGGCCTGGAAGCATCCATGGCCTGTGAGAGCTTGAGTCAGGTGGAAACTGACCTCACCGTGCTTCCGGCCCACCCACACTCCTATCTGAGGTATTAATTTTCTTGTCCAGGATCCATTGGTGCTAGCTGCCCATCGCTGTTGCCATTGCCCCATCACTAGTGCTGCCCGTTCGCTCTTGTTCCTGGTTATTTTCCTCCCCAGGGCCTCCAGGTCAATGGGGGGTAAGCCCGCAACGACCAGCACAGCGTCCTCCGAGACCGTTCTGTATGCAGCGCATACACGAATCCCCATCTTGCGTTGAACTCTTCCAATGACCAGCCGGTGACACGCGGTCTTCAGAGCATCCGCCCATACTGGGGCCGCGTATAGCAGGATGGAGTTCGCGACCGCCGCGTACAGACGCCTCTTGCTCGCCCTCGGCCCCTTGACGTTCGGCATTATCCGGGACAGGGCCATAACTGCCTTTTCCGCGGTCTCGCTAACCCTTTTGATGTGTTTCCCGTGATTGTTCCCTTTGGTGAGGGTCACGCCCAGATATTTTACTTCGTTAGTCGGGAGGATGCGGGCGTTTCCTACTCTAAATACAACGTCCCTAGTCCTTCTCCACCCCACCAGTATTACCGCTTCTGTCTTTTCTGGGGCCAGGCTGAGTGCGTTCCTTTCGAGCCACTCGCATATCTGCGAGCTGCATTCGTTTGCTTTCCTTGTTAGCTCCTCCACCGTTCTAGCCACTACGACCATCCCCAAGTCGTCTGCATATGCGATTTTCGTGACACCAGTTGGGGACTCTATCCTCAGTATGTCGTCATACATGACATTCCACAAGAGGGGACCCAGGATGGATCCTTGGGGAACCCCTCTTGTGACTTGATATCTTCTTCCATCTTTGGTAATTATCCACCTGTTTGATAAGTATGATTTAACTATATCCAGCAGATAGTTTGGTATGTCTCTTTTAGCTAGGGCTTCTACTATCCGTGTCCAGGAGGCGGTGTTGAACGCATTGCGGATGTCAAAGGTTAACAGCGCGCAGATGTTCCGCCTCTTAACCGGCTCGTCCTTAACATCCGCCGCAATGCGCATCACCTCCTGGATAGCCTGCACCGTACTACGGCCCTTCCTGAACCCAAATTGCATATCGGAAAGCCCGCCATTTTCTTCCAGGGCATCGCTAATCCGCTTCTGTATTACTAATTCTAGCGCCTTTCCCATTGTGTCCAATAGACACAAAGGCCTGTAGCTTGTAGGTAAGGTCGACTCTTTACCGGGTTTTTTGAGCAGTATTAGCTCCGCTTCTTTCCACTGCTCCGGGAAGACCCCCCTCTCCAGACACTTATTAACAATGCCTGTTAGTAAACCTAACCTAACCTAACCTAACCTAACCTAACCTAACCTAACCTAACCTAACCTAACCTAACCTAACCTAACCTAACCTAACCTAACCTAACCTAACCTTTTTTTTTTTTTAAGGGAGAGGAAAATCTTGCTAACCTACCGGCTAAAAACCTCTCCCGGCTTTCGCCAACCGGGACCCCGGAACTGCTTTCGCATTACTTCAGGGCCCCGGCTTCTCTAGGCAAAGTTAGTTTTCTCTGCCTCTTTCTCTGCTTACCTTACCCATTATTACCTCGGAGGCGAAACGACATACAGCATCCCAATATACTTCCCTCTCCAGCATGTTGTGGACGAGGTTGTCTGCTGAAATGCTTACCCCCAGTTCCTCCTCCAGCGTTCTTCTTTGTTCTGCCCATGCTGGGCATTTAAATATCGTATGTTCTGGGCTATCGCTTTCTTGCGCACATTCCTCGCAGGTGTTATCCTGCCTTTTACCTATCCTTACAAGGTATGTCCCCAATGAACCATGTCCCGTGAGCATTTGTGTAAGTTCGTACGTGAGCTCTCCGTGGGCGCGGTTAACCCACTCCTCCACTCTTGGGATGAGCCTCCGCGTCCACTCGCCTTTTGTAGTGCTCTCCCACCTTTCCTGCCAGGCTTGTAGCAATCTAATTCTCGCAGCTTTCTTGGCGTTAACCTTATTATCTGGCCCTGCCTCCATGACCGCAGCTCTTTCCGCGGCTAGTAGCTCTATGGGCGGAACTCCTGCTAGTACTAGGGCCGCATCCTCCGATACAGTGGTGTATGCTCTACAAATTCTTAGGGCCAGTTTCCTCTGGACCCTTGCTAACTTATGCCTAGTGCGCTGAACCTCTAGCGCACTCCTCCATACTGGGGCCGCGTAGAGCATGATAGAATGCGCTACGCTCCCCAGTACTCGCCTCTTGCTTGGCTTCGGTCCTCCAGCATTAGGCATCATTTTGGAGAGCGCCGCTACCACAGCGGCCGCTCTTATGGACGTGGCCTCTACATGTGGGGCGAAAGTTAGTCCAGGGTCTAGGATGACCCCCAGGTATTTAATAGTCCTGCCCGGTTGGACCTCCTGGCCCTCTACGTTGAAAGTTACCGGGGCCACTTTCCGCCGTCCCGCGAGGAGTATTGCCTCAGTTTTTTCCGGGGCTATCTTCAGACCTTTCTCGCTTATCCATCTGCATACGTTGTCAATTGCTCTGTCCGCTGTAGCCTTGAGGTCCTCTACCTTCTTTGCTACAACTGTCAGAGCAAGATCGTCTGCGTATCCCACTAGCGTGGCCCCTTCTGGCAGAGTGTTGCGCAATACCTCGTCGTACATGATGTTCCATAAAATTGGTCCAAGCACCGAGCCCTGTGGAACACCGCATGTCATAGTTATAGTTTCAGCTCCTTCTTCGCTCTCGGCACAGACGCTTCGGGCGCTTAGGTAGCTGTGTATTATCCTTCGCAGGTACGGAGCGACCTGGCGCTTTCTTAGCTCTTCCGCAATACGCCTCCACGGCGCTGAATTAAAAGCATTTCGCACGTCGAGCGTTATTAGTGCGCATAGGCTTCTGGTTCGCCACGTACCTTTCTTGGCTTCCCGTACAATATTCAGGACGTTATTTATAGCCCCTACGGTACTGTGCCCCTCTCGGAAGCCGTGTTGCCGGGGGGCTAGACCTCCCGATTTCTCTATTTCCCCCTTGAGCCTGGCCACAATAAGCTGCTCGAGCAGCTTGCCCATGGCATCCAGCAGGCAGAGAGGCCTGTACGCAGATGGGTCATCTACAGGCCTCTCACCTTTTCTAATAAGCACCAACCTCCCAGTTTTCCAGATTTCGGGAAACTCTCCTTTTTTTAACACCCTGTTCAGGGTGCCCAGCACAATATTGGGCTGCTGTTGGGCTAGTTCTTTTACTATCTCCGCTGGAATGCCATCAGGGCCAGGGGCACGTCCTGTGCGGAGCTTCCTACTTGCCTTTTCTAGCTCTTTCTGTGTGAACTCAGGCTCTTCGTTACACTGCTTCGCTGTATGCGACGCTTTGCCGCATTTATAGCAGAGGTCATGGGAGTCTTCACCTTTGCATACTGAGGCTGTGTGCCCATATCCGAGGCATCGGTAGCACTGCGTGGGTGATGCCCACGTCCTCACTCTACATTTCATCAGCCCGATCCTGATTCGCCCTTTCTCCTGCCCCAGTAGCGTTCTCGCTACCGCATGTGGCACCGTAACCGTGGCGGTCTGGGTGCCCCCATAGGCCGGTCTTAGCGGTCCTTTCACTCCACACTCCTGCTCGTCTTGCGTTAGTTAATCTGTCTAGTCATTATCCTTGTCCATGTCCACAGCCGGGTCGTCATATGCTTTCCAGTCTTCAGTCTTCGGCAAGCCTAGGACTGAAAGCAGGAAAGCGAGGAGCAGGGGGCCTGGGTCCCCGGGGGCGGCCAACTCACCCGTATAATCCCTGGAGTGGTACCTCTATCGGTTCCTGTAACATGCAAACTTGAAAGGGAAACGACATTCCAGCCGCATCACGTTTCATTCACACCATTCATACTTGGTTTGATTTCGGAGTGTCCTTCTCCTAGACGGGTTGCCAGCCAAGGCCAACGAGTCCACATCAACCCGGGTTTGGGTTTCAGAGTTTTCCTTCTCCTAGACAGGTAGGCAGACCCTGTCAGATCCACATAGAGTAACGGCACAGACAATACATTACATAAGGTTTTAATTCAGAGTTTTCCTTCTCCTAGGCAGGTAGGCAGACCCTGCCGCATCCACAATAAGGACAGCACAGACGCCACATTACATATGGTTTTAGTTCGGAGTTTTCCTTCTCCTAGATAGGAGTCTCCGTAGACTCGCGCGGGCCCTATCCACCCGGTGCTGACTTTAGTCTGGATCTCAACTTCCACCCCGATCTGGGAACAGGGATCCACACAGTAGGTTACTAGGCCTAAGGCGGACCCCCCCAGCCGACCCGGCGGCAACAAACTCACCGGACCGAAGCCAATTAAGGCCTTGCCGGTGGCGTGCCTTCCGCCCCGGAAACCCACGCTACAGGTTCTTAAGCCCAAGGTGAGTTCCCTGAGAGCACCGACCAGCGCCCGGCGCTTCCATTGAGACCACACAAGCCCCTCCACCTCGACAAGGTACCAGCACAGGGAGGGGAACCTAACCTAACCTAACCTAACCTAACCTAACCTAACCTAACCTTTTTTTTTTTTTTGGGGTAGGAGAGAATGCTCATGCACACCTGGTATGATGCCGGAGCAGCGCATACCCCCCGAAGGGAAAAGGTAGTGTGGGACTCTAGACATCCGCTTTCGCTTCATGTGCCTAGCCTACCCACTAAACTCTCCCGTCCCCTAGCCCAAGAGGATGTGGGACCGTTGTGAGGCATTGCTTCGCCATCCCCTTGTTGTCTTGATTATGTCGTCATTTCATCGTGGCGCAACTACTGCCGTTTCTCTTTCTATCCTCTCTTTCTCCCTCATGATGGCCTCTATATATTCAGCAGTCATCTTCCACTTTTCTTCTGTCTGCAACATTGTTCCAATCATGTTGTTTGCGTCAAGTGCTGTGTGCAGCGCATTGTTTAATTCTTGCCGTTGTTGTTGCCATTTTATACACTGAAATAACGTGTGCTCGGCCGTTTCGGCTTCTTCACAGTGTGTACATTTTGCTGTTTCTGCTTTTCCGATCCGATGTAGATATTGCTGAAAACATCCATGCCCCGTCATCACTTGCGCCAGATGGAAAGATATCTCACCATACGCCCTGTCCATCCACCCGGACAAGTTTGGCATAAGGCGGTGGAGCCAGACATTTCCCTCATCTCTTTCCCATGCTGCCTGCCATTTGGTCGTTCTCTGTAGTTTGATATTCCTCTTTTCAACTGCACTTTTCCCCTGTCCAAGGGTACGTTCCTCAACTAGTATTTGTAGCGGAGCTAGCCTAGCCAGAATCTGAACCGCTTGGGTTGATGCTGTGCGATATGATTGGCTTATTGCCACCGCTAACTTCCTATTTGCTGACTCTAGCATTTTGATGCAGTGTTGGAACCTTAGAGCCTCCGCCCATATTGGAGCCAGTATTCGTCTCTTCATCTCCCTCGGTCCTTTAAGCCTTGGGAATAATTTTCTAAGCGCCATTATAGTGCTTTCTGCCTTTTTTATGGTTTCCCGTAGATGTTTGACGAACGTCATGTTTCTTTCGAAGAAAACCCCAAGGTACTTCACGCTTTTTTTTGGTTCTATTTCATTTCCCCCTACCTGAAAGGTTATTTTCCCATGCTTTTTTCTTCCGATCAGCAAGACAGCCTCAGTTTTCTCAGGGACCATTCTGAGTCCGTTCTTGCTGATCCACTCCTCTACTGACATCAGAACCCAGTTGACTTTGCACGTCAGTTCGTCTTCGGTACGTGCCGTAGCTACTATGCCCACATCATCGGCAAATGCAACTATATTTGTTCCCCTCGGCGTTTGCATTGCCACAAGTTCGTCATAGAATATGTTCCATAGCAAGGGCCCCAAGACTGAACCCTGTGGAACCCCGCATGTCATATCATATTCCTTTTGTTTGTACCTTACCTTTCGGTTGTATAGGTATGTAATGATTATTTTAATCAAGTACCGGGGCACTTTTTTCCTCCGTAATGCATCAACAATGAGGTGCCACGGCACGCTGTTGAATGCATTACTGATATCGACGACGACCAGAGCACACAGACCCCTGTCCTTCTTTTTCATCATCTCGGAAGCGGCAATGTCCTTGACAACCTTCATTGCCTGGATTGCTGATCGTCCCTTTCGAAATCCGTACTGCATCTCCGCCAGTCCATTTTCCAGCTCGAGATGTTCTGTCAATCTTTTGTGGATTACCTGCTCTAGCGTTTTTCCAATTGTGTCAAGAAGGCACAGGGGTCTGTACGCTGAGGGCTCTGTCATGTTTTTCTTGCCGGGTTTTGCTATGAGAACAACATTTGCAATCTTCCACTCGCTTGGAAACCGGCCTCTCTTCATCGCCTCGTTGAAACATGGCTGGAGCCATGATGGTCTGTGCTGCGTAAGCATTTTCACAATTTCTGGCGGCACTCCGTCTGGGCCCGCTGCTTTCTTTAGCTTCATGTTACTACCCGCCTGAATAATCTCTTCTTCCGTAATTGGTGGGACTTCCTGCGCCTCTTCCTCCTCTCTCTCGATTATTGTTTTTTGTGGGAATAATTGTTTAATAACCATGTCCGCTGTCTCGTTATCTATATCCGCAGTGCGCGCCATCTTAGTCCTTTTGATTATTAGTTTGTATGGCCTTCCCCAAACATCGTGCTCAACTTCTTCGATCAGTTCGTTCCATTTAGCTTTCTTCTCTCTTTTGATTTTAATGCTAAGTTCTTTTTTACGTTCCATGTATGTGGCTTTGGCTTGTTGGATATCTCCTTCGTTTGCTCCCCTTGCTCTTGTTCGTTGGTAGGCTCGCCTTGCTTTGATACACCTGGCTCTGGTCTCCGCTATGTCTTTGGTCCACCAGTATGCTGGTGTTCTCTTGCTGTCATACTTCCTTTTCTTCATCACCTCATTACATAGGGTTCTTATGCTTCGGTTTAAGCTTTCAGATGAGGTGGCTTCCTCCAGTGTACTAATCAGGTTTATACACTTCTCTCTATCAAGGCTTTTGACATTCCATCCTGTTGCTTTTTTTGGAGTTTCTGTCGCTGCAAGTTCTTTTATTTCGAATTCTATATGCCGGTGTGGACTGTAGGATTCTTCATAATTATTTACTTGCCAGTAGGATATTCTTCCAATAAGTCCCTCCGTTGAGAATGTAACATCAATGTATGATTTGCCGTTTGCATTTGCAAACGTTGGTTCTTGGCCTCTGTTGCAAATCCAAAGTTCCCATTTAAGAAATACCTCGTACAAGAGGTCGCCTCTTTTATCTGTAGTTGGGGACCCCCACGCCGTATGTTTGGCGTTGAAATCTCCGCTCAATATCTTTGCTTTGCAGCCTTTCCTCATTTGGTTCTCCAAGTCTCGCAGAGCTTCTTCGTATTCTGCTGTGGTTATGTTCGGTGGTATATAACAAGAAATGAATTGTATTCTGTTAATTTCCGCCCACGTTGTGTTATCCGATGTCACCCAGTTGGTGAGTCTTATATCTTTGTTCGTAATCAATATCCCCGTATTGCAAGGACCATCGTCCTTTCCGCTCAACCAGCGTGGGTTATTTCTAGCAATGTATTTGTTGGGCTCAGAAACCAATACTACGTCTATTCGATTGTTGTATGACGTCCATTCCACCGCATTATGCGCATCCCTACTTCTATTTAGATTTGCTTGCAGTATCTTCATTTTCTGTTTCTTATGGTGTTTCTTGCCTCCTCCAGGGCAGCACGATGCTTGGGGCATTCCGCAGTACCGCTTCTATGCCCCACCTGCCCGCAACTAAGGCACTTAGCCGGGTTTGTGCAGTTTGATCTATTGTGTCCCTGCTCCCCGCAGTTACTACATAGTCCCTCTAAGTTTTTTCCCGTGCATATCTTCGCTGTGTGGCCGTATTGGTGGCACCGGTAGCACTGCAAAATTTTCACCCATCTAGCTATGGGGCACAAGCCCCACCTTATCCTTATTTTGGCGTCTCCCGTGCGTGTTAATCTATCCGCCGCCACCTCTGTAGTTTCTATCACCGCCATTCCCCAACCAGATGTCGCCGTCCTAATGTTCCGTACATTGGTGTTCTTAAGGTCGCTTTCTTCTAGGACTTTTGCTAGGGCACCTAGGATTTCTTCCTTTGTGGTCCCCGCACTGAGCTGACGGATGGATAATAGAGTCGACTTTTTGCCCTGGAGTACTTTCGTTTTCCCTCCCATTCCTGCCACTAAGTTTATTGCATCTTTTAGCTTCCATGCGTTTTCTTCTCCCTTCTGGAGTTCAATTAAGACATCCCCGCTATACGTTTTCCGGACTGTCTTTATCTTTACACCCACCTTTTCAGGGTCTACTGCCGTTGTTAACGTCTTTAATGCGTCCGCATAATTCTTCCCTTCAATTGGCACCAGAATTGCGTCCGTCCTCTGCCTAGTTTGTCGCTGTGCCGTCTTAGATTTGGTATCTCCTCTCTTCTTTTTTACCTCCTCCCATGGGGCTTCCTTTCCCGCGTCACCCTTTATTTCTTTTTTCTTGGTATTTATGATTGTTAACTCGATAGACGAGTTCTGGAATACCGCTTCTAAGAGCTTCCTGACTCTTCCCCACTTGTGGCCCCCTTTGCCGACGCCCGGCATCTGGAGTGCAGCTTGAGTTATATTATCTTGTTCTAGCTTCTTCTTTAGTATGGAGATCCCGTTGAAGAGCATCTCTTCATCTACTGTCTCTCCGTCCGCCTTGATGTCTTTAATCAGATACTTAGTCCTTTTAATGGTTTCACTGCCCTCCAGGTCTACTTGGGAGGTGACCTTAGCTACCTGTCCCTCCGTCATTGGGAGATGCATTCTTTCACCCGCGCCTCCATCGGTATCAGCGCTCTGAATGATGACACCCTCTTTGCCTTCTTCCGCCCCTAAGCTGGTCCTGACGTAGCTAGTTTTGGGCCAGCGTAGGTTTATTATCTCCTTCACGTCATTATATCCGCAGGCTGCGCTCAGCATCTCTGCTATGTCCTTCGATTCAGGTTCTTTTGGCCCGAAGGTTACAACCTCTTCTTGCGGGGGCTTCCGTGTCCTGTCGGTTGTTTGTGTCTGCGCGTCGCATGTTGTATAGTCGTCTTGCGTCTGTGTTCCATGATCATTTGTGCTTATATTCGTTATTTGCTTACCCCTTTGTGGGAGTCCTTCCATTCTTTTCCTCTCCATCATCAGTTTCCTTACCGTGTTGATGAGTTGGCGGCATTGACCCTTTATGTGATTGTTGACGTTTTTCCCGTAGGCTGCTATTAGCTCTTCTAGCCTTTCCGCACTCTTCATTGTAGCTGTCATCTCCGAATCGAAGGAGTTCCAGGGATTTGGATTCAACTCAGATATAATAGGTTTGATATCTGTTGTCTTCATCCTCTGCCTATCTTCTGCTGGCGATGTGGGACTGGAAAGCCTCATTCGCTTTTTGTTATCTTCTATCTCAGGGCTATCCGCAATAACTACGATCCCCGCTTCCACCTCCAAGTGTTCATCTTCTAGCTTTTCTGGTGCCCCAAACAAGGCTCTCGCCAGAGGCGGGTTTCCTGGCAGAGATGGAGACGTATCCCTTGATGAATTCTCTGAGCCAATACTCTTTCTCCTCCCAATCTCCTTAAAATAGGCACTTAGCGGGCCTCTCCCTTTTTCGGGCGTGCTGGTCGATCTTCCTCTAGGGCCATGCATAGCTGCAGAAGGTTGTCCAATCGGTACATTGCTGCAGGAAGGTTTCATTCCTTCCGTACTTTGCCTCTTCCTTTCCCTCTCCTCTCTCCTCTCTTTCTTGGATTTCTTTCTCGGCTCAGTAAAACCACTACCCACTGTCCTATCCGTTTGTGCCATTTGTATGTCCTTGGTAACGCCAGAGTCTTTTGCCGTGATATCCGTCCTAGTGTCCTTAGTCGCCTGTCCTTGTCCGTCGCCAGTTGTTGTCATCGTTGTTCCGGTCCCGAGTTCTCCCTTCTTCCTTCCAGCGATATTTGCCCCCCCCGTAGCCAATGGGGCAGCACCAGCCGAAGCTGATGGCGGGATTCCCTCCTCTAGAGGACCCGCCCGGGGATTTTTATTAATATCGCGACTCTCCATGTTGCCTTGTCCTGCATTTTATACCTCCTGCCAGGTGTAGTCGGTTCGTCGTTCTTGTTTCCATTCCGTTAAAATCATATCCATGTTCAAGTCCGTGTTCCTAGCCTGGGTCGAGGGAGCCTTCCAATCAGGTATCTTCACCGCGAAGACCCTTAACTGGAAGGCTCGGGGGCCTCGGGTACCAGGGGGCGGCCAACTCCCCTACTAATCCCTGGGTTGGTTTGTTTTCGGAGTAACCTTCTCCTAGGCAGGTTACCTTCACCACGGCTAACGAGTCCAGCCTACCCGGGTTTGAAATCAGAGTTTCCGTCTCCTAGGCACAAGCCGCCCACTCTGGGTCAGACGCCGTGCCTGCTGTGCTGCCTCAGCCGTGTTTGCCCCTTGCTGGTGAGTTCCAGTCTAGGGGTTCCCACGACCGGCAGCCGTTGAAGGTGCTTTTGGTCTTCCGGCTACCAGAGAGTTCTGGCCTGCCGTACTAAGCCCCCCCACCACGACAAGGTAGCACCACTCGGGGGGGAACCTAACCTAACCTAACCTAACCTAACCTAACTTTTTTTTTTTTTTTTTTTTGTTGGGTAGGAGAGAATGCTCATGCACACCTGGTATGATGCCGAAGCAGCGCATACCTCCCGAAGGGAAAAGGTAGTGTGGGACTCTAGACATCCGCTTTCGCTTCATTTGCCTAGCCTACCCACTAAACTCTCCCGTCCCCTAGCCCACAAGGATGTGGAACCGTAGTTTCCTACATTACGTCGCCATCCTTCTGTTGTCTTTTCCTACTCCAGCCTTCTTATGTTATGTGTTAAGGCAGGGGGGGTTCTGTCTCCTCACCCTTTCTCTCTCCCTCTCGTCCTCTTCTTTTCCTTTAATTATGTGGTGTATCATGTTTTTTATTAAGTCCCATGCCGTTGAGTCTTTCAGCATTGTTGCCGTTATGTTGTCTGCTCTGATTTCGGTTTGCAGTTTGTCTGTTGCTTCTTGTCTTGCTTCTTGCCATCTTTCGCAGTCAAATAGCGTATGTCTCGGCGAATCCGCTTCCGCGCAGTAGTGGCAGTTTGATGTCTCTGCTTTCCCTATTCTTTGTAGGTATTCTTGGAAGCACCCGTGTCCGCTCAGCGCTTGTGTGGTGTGGTAATCTATATGACCATGGTCCCTTGCTACCCATGCTTGTATGTTGGGGAGTAGCTCCCGTGTCCAAGTGCTACCATGGCCTCTCTCCCACCTTTCTTGCCATTTTGCTACTCTATTTTCTCTATTTTTCTTTTTTTCTTCTTTGGTGGCTCCGTAGTTGAGTGCCCTCTCCTCCACTAGTAGAGGCAGTGGCGCTAGTCCTGACAGGACCTCTGCTACTTCCCCGGACATCGTTCTATAGCCTCTGCATATCGGTATTGCCAGGCTCCTGTTTGCTCTATTTAGTAAGTTTCTATACGCTGCATACTGTAGGGTGTCGCCCCAGATTGGGGACGCGTATAATATTATACTATGTGCCACTGAAGCTAGGAGCCGTCTTTTTGCTTCAGACGGGCCCTCTATTCGGGGGAATAGTCGTCGGAGGGCTGTTATAGTTCTATATGCTTCATTACATTTGTTTTTTATGTGGGTTGCGAACTTCATATTCTTGCTAAAATACACTCCCAAGTACTTGATGGACTCCTTGGGGCTTATAGTTTTATCACCTATGCAGAACGTTATTGGCCCGTGTTGTTTCTTTCCTATTAGTAGAACCGCCTCTGTTTTCTGGGGAACAATCTTCATGCCTTTTGCTTCAATCCATTCTTCGACCATTAATAATGTTTTGTTGACTTTGTTGGCTAACACCTCTTCATCCTTGTCTGTAGAGACCACCGCTAGGTCGTCGGCAAATCCCACCAGTCTTGTGTCCCTTGGTACCGGGAGTCTCAGGATCTCATCATAAAAGATGTTCCACAACATTGGTCCTAGCACAGAGCCTTGTGGGACTCCGCAATACATCCTGTATGTTTTAGACTTGTACTGTATTTGCCTATTGCTTAAATATGAACCGATCGTATTTACCAAGTACGGTGGGGTCTCTTTTTGTGCTAGGGCCGCCATGATGTGGGTCCACGGTACCGAGTTGAAGGCATTTTGGACGTCTATTGTTACAAGGGCGCATAGCCCTCTTGCTTTCTTCTTCTTCATTTCCCCCTCTGCTGTTTCTTTCTCTATTTTCATTGCGTCCAGGGTCGATCTTCCCTCTCGGAAGCCATATTGGCTATCTGACAAGCTATATTCTGTTGTTTGGAGATGGGTGTTGAGTCTGTCATTGATGATTTGTTCCATCAGTTTCCCTGTGGTGTTAAGTAGGCACAGGGGGCGATAGGCTGATGGATCCTCTTTATTTTCTTTTCCTGGCTTCGGTATCAGGACCAGTTCCGCTGTTTTCCACTCAGGGGGATAGATTCCAGTTGTTAGGACCTCATTCATAACCGTTGTGTACCAGTCCGGGTTATGTTCTGCCACTATCTTTATGATCTCAGGCGGGATCCCATCATCCCCTGGTGCTTTTCGAGCCTTCATTTTCTTTCCTGCTCTTTGGATCTCGTTTCTAGTGATCAGAGGTGCCTCCGTGCCGTTTATGTTATTCCTCATAACTGTTTCCTTTCTAGGGAATAGTGTCTCTACTATTTGGTCAACGAGATCCTCTCCTGGTGTAGTTGGTGTTGCTAATTTGGTTCTTTTTATTATAATATTGTATGGTTTCCCCCATACATCTTCTTCTACTGAATTGATGAGCTCCGTCCATTTCTTTCTCTTTTCATCTCTGATCTCCAGGCTCAGGGCTTTTTTTGCTTGTTTATATGTGCTTTTTGCATCCTCTAGGTCTATCATGTTAGGTCTTCTATTTCTTGTTCTTGTGTATACTCTTCTTGCGTGTATGCATTTCTGTCTAAGCTCTTTAATTTCCGGAGTCCACCAGTACACAGGACGCCTCTTCTGGTTCTGCCCGCTTCTCTTCATTGTGCTATTACACAATGTATGAAGAGTTTTTCTCATATCTTCTGCTGTTGTCGCTTCCTTCAATTTTGTAGCTTCCTCTGCACAGGTTTCTGGATTTATTGTCTTCGTGTTCCACCTTATTCTTTCGGTAGTGAGGTTTTCCTTGTCGCTGTCTAGAACCATCTCATACGTTATTTGCCTATGGGGGCTGTAGCTCTCTTCTTCCTCCTCTACTTTCCATCTAACTATCTTGTCCGCTATCTCAGTCGAGCATGCAGTGATGTCGATGAATGAGGTACCATTTGAGTTAGCAAATGTTGGTACTCCCCCAGAGTTATTTATGCATAGGTCGTGGATGTTTAGTACTTCCCAAAGCATTTGCCCCCTTTTGTCCGTTGTTGGTGACCCCCAGGCGCCGTGTTTGGCGTTGAAGTCGCCCGTCAGTAGTACTGCTTTACGGCAGTTTCTTAGCTCGTTGTCCAGTTCGTCTAGAAACTCTTCGTATCTTTGGTTTCCAGAATTTGGGCTAATGTAACATGTGTAAAATCTTATGCCAAATGTGTCTATCCATGTGATGGATTTACTTCCCTTGTAATTGTTAACTTTAATGGTCTTGTTGTTGTATATTCTTATTCCTGTGTCGCATTTTGTGGCCTCTTTGCCGCATACCCAGTTGTTCTGGTTTGTGGCTATCCAGATATTTGGCTCAGAGGCCAGCAATATGTCTATATTCCTTTCCTGTGCTGCCCACGTTGCGGAGTCATGTGCGTCCCTACTTCGGTTGAGGTTCATTTGCAATATTTTTATCCTCATTTTGTGTTGCAATACTGTCCATGGTACTATTCTTGGCTTGTTTGTTCTCTCTTTGTTCTATATTCATCTCTTCGTGTTCATTTTCCGATGTCCCACTTCTTGTTGACGTACCACCATCTGATGCTCTTCTTGTTCTACTTTCTTTATATGCGTTTGCCTCTGCTATGAGCCTCCTGAACTGGGGGCAGCTCATGGTTCCCGTCCTGTGTCCATCTTTGTCACAGGTGAAGCAGTGTGGGCTGTTCTGGCACATTTTAGGGTCGTGGTTTGCCATGTCTTTGCCGCAGATCCTGCATGTATCTCTTCTGTCCGGCCCCATACACCTGCTTGCCTGGTGATTTATGTCATGGCATCTGTAACAGGTTGTTACCGCTATCCTTTCTCGTATGTAGCATTTGCTGTATGCAATCTTCACGTATCTTTTTTGGAGTAGTTCTTCTGCTATGGTATGCGGGGCTGTGATGGTTGTGCTGAGTTTCCCTCTATACCCTTTCCTTAGGTCTGCCACGGTAATAAGGTTTTGGGCTTTTGGTATTTCCTCCACAATTCTTTCCTTAACTTCATCTTTGGTTGTGAGTTCGTCCATACCTGTCATGATCAATGCTCTGTTTCTCTTGGCTAGGCTTATATCTGCCTTGCAGTCGCTCTTTTCCTCAATAATGTTCTTGAGTGTGTCTGCCTGGTCGCATCCTTTTTTGATTGTCACAACCATGTCGCCCCGTATTGATTGGCGTACTCCATCTATTTGGATGTTTTGTGTCCGCAATGTTGGCTCTAAGTTCCTCATTTCCCGTAGCATGGCTGCGTAAGTCTTTTGTTCAGATTTTTTAATAATTACTGCGTCCTGTCTTTGGGGTCTTTTCCTATATATTTTCGTCTGGTACTGTTTTCCCCCTTCTGTGTTCATGTCCTCCGTCGTGGCTTTGCTTTTTCCATATGAAACTGTCTCGAAAGTCACCTGGCTTCCTCTCCTGTTAGGGAGGCTTGTTTGATAGAAGTCTACCTGCGCATCTCTCTCTGGCATTAGGTACCGTATCATTTTCTTGATCATTGTTTCATAGTCCTGTTTATTGCAGGTTATCGCCCACTCCTTACTTCCTTCTTCTATGAGTTTATTCATTTCTTGTTGAATGCAGCTGAAGATCTCTCTCCAGCTGTCTTCTCCCATTTGTTTTTCGTTAGTTTTAATACTTATAACTTGCTTCTTGACTATGTCGTTCTTTCCTTCTTCTATCTGTAGGCTACTACTAAAAGTTAGCTTAGCCATGCTAGTGTTGTTACTCTCTCTATTTAGCATCTTTTTCCCTCCTGGGTATTGTTCCTTAACATGTCTCATGGTTGTATTGCTCTGTTCGTCGCTTCCGCATTGGATTATGAATAATGTATCCTTTCCATGGTAGGCGTTTCCTTTGCATGTGATTATTGGCTCGTATGCTTGTTTTGGCCACTCTTCTTTTGCAAGGTCCCATAGGTCACTAAAGTTCTTTTCTTTTGAGTTGATCTTGATGTTGAAGTTTGACATCCATTGGCCTACTTTGTCCTCTTTGATAACATTCGCATAGCTTTTGCGCTCGCGTTCATACTGCCTCTCTAGCTCTCCTACTTCCGCTCTTATTTTCTTGAGCTCTTCTATTTTTTCCTCTTGGAGTTGTAGCTTAATTTTTTTAATTTCCTCGTCTTTTTTCCTTTTCATTTCAATGCTAATTTTGCTGATTTCTGTTAGCCTAAATTCTTCGAAGTCTCTTCTTATATCTGCGATTTGAGTCGTATTTTTTTCCAGCTCCGAAATCCTTTGGTCCCATATTTTTACTCTCTCTTTTCTTTGTCGCCTTATCTGTAAAAAGATGGTGTTTGCCTCTTTTATTTTATGCTTAATGTCTGTGGCCGTGTTCTTATAGGTCACATTTGCCAGCGTGTCTAGCTCTTGTAATATTCCTGCCATTCTGTTCATCGTTTCGCTGTTTTCTTTTTCCGCCAGCATATCGCTTTGAATTATGTCCTCTATCGATCGTTCTCCGTCTTCATCTTTGTCCTTCCTTTCCGTTTCCGTTTCCTGTTCCTTTGTTGCTTGTGTGTTCGTTTTCATTCTTTTATTCTCCTGGATGGTGGGAGATTGGCTTAGGCTGCTGTTGTCCTCTCTGTTCCTCTTATTTACTGCACTCGACTTGTCGATTGGCTCTATACTTAGGTTCAAGAGGTTTTCTCCTTCGCGCAGGGTTCCAGTTTCCTGATTTGTAATAGGGCTGGATGTACTATATTTGCCCTTCTCTGCATTTTCCATTTCTTCCCTTATGTTTATGTCTTCTCTTTTGCTGTCGTCCAGTTTTATTGGGATGTTAAATATAGTATAGTCGTTATTTACATCGTCTCCGGGTTCTATAGGGTTTTCCTCGGACTCCGACTCTTTGTTGCTTGTTGACTGTCCTTGTGTGTCGTCCGGTTGTTTGTCACCTGTTGAGTCGAAGAGCTTCCTCAATATTCTAATTTCGTTTTGAGTCTCTTCTAGACTTGAATCAACTATCGAATAAACTTCCAACGCGATATTTGCCCCCCCCCGTTACTATTGGGGCAGCGCCTGCATCAGCAGGCGACGGGATTCCCTCCGTGGGAGGACCCGCCCGGGGATAACCTAACCTAACGCCCTCTAGGGCTTTGGTCCCTTCTTTTCCCTCTTCCCTTGACGCAGCAGGGTGGGGGTTTATATACGTTCTCTTCTCCAAGAGTTCGTCGAAGTCCGTTGTTTCCATAGTACCTGGTGTCGACTTCGCTCTTTGTCTTATCGAGGTACGCAGAAGTTGTCTGTCTCTCGGGATATACCCCTCAGATTCCTCTTCGCTGTATTCCCTCTTCTTTTGCCCTGGTCCTTTTTCCTTTGCCGTGTCCGTCATCACTGTACCAATTCTGTTCTGTAGCTCATGTCCGTGTCCATTACCATCGTCCGTCACCGTGTCGTCCGTCCTTCCCACCAGACCTCGATTTATAGTGTCTCCACTTTCTCTCTTCGTCCCCCTAGCGATATTTGCCCCCCCCGTAGCCAATGGGGCAGCACCAGCCGAAGCTGATGGCGGGATTCCCTCCTCTAGAGGACCCGCCCGGGGATTTTTATTAATATCGCGACTCTCCATGTTGCCTTGTCCTGCATTTTATACCTCCTGCCAGGTGTAGTCGGTTCGTCGTTCTTGTTTCCATTCCGTTAAAATCATATCCATGTTCAAGTCCGTGTTCCTAGCCTGGGTCGAGGGAGCCTTCCAATCAGGTATCTTCACCGCGAAGACCCTTAACTGGAAGGCTCGGGGGCCTCGGGTACCAGGGGGCGGCCAACTCCCCTACTAATCCCTGGGTTGGTTTGTTTTCGGAGTAACCTTCTCCTAGGCAGGTTACCTTCACCACGGCTAACGAGTCCTGCCTACCCGGGTTTGAAATCAGAGTTTCCGTCTCCTAGGCACAAGCCGCCCACTCTGGGTCAGACGCCGTGCCTGCTGTGCTGCCTCAGCCGTGTTTGCCCCTTGCTGGTGAGTTCCAGTCTAGGGGTTCCCACGACCGGCAGCCGTTGAAGGTGCTTTTGGTCTTCCGGCTACCAGAGAGTTCTGGCCTGCCGTACTAAGCCCCCCCACCACGACAAGGTAGCACCACTCGGGGGGGAACCTAACCTAACCTAACCTAACCTAACCTAACCTAACCTAACAAAGCAAATAGTTTTTTGACGTTTAAATTATTAAATATCGTTGTTATAATGTATTCAATATAAGAAAAAGTAGAAATGATTAAATGTTTTAGTAATAAAATCATTGTTCCAAACTACACTATTAACTGGCCAGCAAGATCCCCCGATCTTTTGTCCAATGATTTTTTTCTTTGGGGAAATTTAAAACCAAACATTTATTCCGGGAGAAAATTTCAAAATTTAGAAGAATTTAAAAATTCTGTTCAAGCTGAATGTGATAAAATATCACAAAGACAATTATCAAATGTCAGACGAGAATTTAATAGTAAACGCTGGTTTTGTTTGAACATTTGCTATGATTTGTTGTTTTTTGTTATAATTTTGTTTATATGTTGTTAAAATAAAATCCTGTTTCCCAATATTCTTTTCATGGTTTTATAATTAATTTATAATAAGTTTAGGGTCGTTATTTAATATAAACTTAAATTATACTGTTGCCAAATTACATTGTTGTAATCAGCTTTCAGTTTCTTTGAATTTCCGGAATAAATCCATTAAATCATTTCTACTTTTTGTTGAATTGAGTAGATACATTATAACCACTGTATTTAGTAATTAGTTTAAACGTCAAAAACAAGGCCAAATGTTAACGCGCTTGTTTTTTATTTTTTGTTTAAATTGTTGGCATTATTGATTTTGACAAAAAAGTTATTTTTATTTTTTTCGATTTTTCCTCTTCTGGACAATGGAAATTTATGAACAATGGTATCAATAGATGCAGAATTGTTTTCTCTAGATAGAATCTAAATTAACTTTTGTTCTAAAACAATTAGGGGAGCAAGTAATTGCAGACTAAGAATTTACCATTGTAATCCCTATGCTGCGTCGTCCAAGTCACCACCCTGTATATATATATATATATATATATATATATATATATATATATATATATATATATATATCTATATATCTATATATATATATATATATATATATATATATATATATATATATATATATATATATACAGGGTGTTCATTTTAAGTGGTACACTATTGCTATTTCGAGAACTATAAGAGCTACGACGTCGGTTAAATTAGCAAACAATTTCTATATTATAAGACAATTAAAATGAGCGAAACAAGAATTTTTTTAGACCAGTGGTTCTCAAAATGCGGGGTGCAACTTTCTTATTTTAAATGGCAACCTACTTTTTTTATTTGCTTATTCGATTCAGTATTTTTTTCTGAATTCAATGATATTCACATGTAATGACCAAATATTATAAAATATTTGAGAAAAATGCATAATTAAAAATGTATCATTTTTATTTAAATATGCATATACAAAGTTTGCCATGGAAGAAAACAAATTATTATTCGATTCAATATTTTTTTCTGAATTCAATGATATGCACATGTAATGACCAAATAATACAAAATATTTGATAAAAATGCAAAACTAAAAATATATCTTTTTATTTTTTTGCATATACAAAGTTTGCCATGGAAGAAAACAAATAAATCAAACAATTTTTAATATTAGTTTTTTTGAGTGTACCTCTGTATTTCTGTATTATAACAACTAAATTAATAATTATTCTCATAATTACTGTTTTTTCAACTATTTCTGCATTTAGTTTATTTGTTTTTTTCCATAGCAAACTTTGTATATGCATATTTAAATAAAAATGATACATTTTTAATTTTGCATTTTTCTCAAATATTTTGTAATATTTGATCATTAAATGTGCATATCATTGAATTCAGAAAAAAATACTGAATCGAATAAGCAAATAAAAAAAGTAGGTTGTCATTTAAAATAAGAAAGTTGCACCCCGCATTTTGAGAACCACTGGTCTAAAAAAATTCTTGTTTCGCTCATTTTAATTGTCTTATAATATAGAAATTGTTTGCTAATTTAACCGACCTCGTAGCTCTTATAGTTCTCGAAATAGCAATAGTGTACCACTTAAAATGAACACCCTGTATATATATATTTATATCTATATAATGTATATACAGGCTGTAAATTAAAAATCGGGCCAAAGGCGTTTAACATGAAATATCAGTATTTCTTTGCGCAAAAGTCCAAATTATTTTGGACAAAAATGTTGTATCCCTTGACAGTGGTAACCAATTAATTAAAATTCCAAACAATTTTGTGATATTGAAATTTTTTATTCATTTCCATAGTTAGGCACTCCTGTAAAGTGTAAGTGTAAAACCTTGATTATTTTAGTTACGAAATTTTAATAACAAAGTTTTATTTAAAATAAATAAATATATCATCACGCCTTTTACCCATTATGGGTGTGGCACTCTTCTTACGCAGATCTTGGTAAGTGATATATTTTTTCGTATGAAGTGTGGTTACCGGCCGTCAAATCATAGCCCCCAAGGATGTTAATTTAAATGCAAAATTTAATTCTCTCTACAATATTTGCTTCAGGTATTTTTGTATAAAGTAATTTGGGAATTTTTAAGCAAAGAAAAACTAATTTCCCATATTAAACGCTTATGGACTGATTTTTTATTTACAAAACATAAAAAAAAATAAATATGATGTTTATTCTATTTAATACATTGTACCTAAAATTAAATATAATATAGAAAATGATATTTTACATTATAAAATTAAAACAATATTATTGTTTAGGTGGTATAAAATAACATTTGTATTCTTACATATTTCGAAGATGCACAAGGTTTGCTACTTTTTTCTAAGTCATTAATTTCTTGCCACAAATTGCCCGTACCTTCTAAACGTACAGCACCTCTCAATATATAAACATTAATACCAATATTTAAAATCTTTGGAATTGCATTAAAAAATAGTATCCACTTCAATTTTTTTTTAACTTGTGTTTATTAATTCTATAAATATAAAGTTCTCATTAATATCTCTACTGTAGGATTGCATCCCTTTACATAATCTATTTTGTATTGATATCGCAAATAAATTTTTTAAATAATGCATTATCACAAAATGCGGAGCATAGTAACTGTACAATACTGTCAAAGCCACAAGTATTCGATAAAATTATAATCTTTAAAGTTTTTAGCGTTGATAGTGCATAAAATTAATTTCAAGTAAATCAGTACGACACCTATGGATACTGTAATGTACGTGGGTTTAAACGATTTTATTTCAACAATAAGAAATATTATTAATAACAAATAATTATAATAAAGAGTAAATAGTTAATTAACACTAAGTATATAACACTAAAATAACAAATACAAAATTTTATAAACTATCACTTATCACTACTATAAATAAACACTATTATTTATATAAACTAGCCGAGCGATATTTATTTAAGACAATATATTTATATTCAGACCGCGCGATATATTTATGTTCAGAAGCTCTTCATAGTAGCTTCGGAGTCGACTAAGTCATCTGACTTACTGAGTCTGAGTCAACTAACTGACTGACCGACTCAACTCGACTAACTAAGTCCGAGTCAATTAAACGACTGACTGACGGCTGCCTGCGATTCCTTTTATATACCACGTTCCTTGTTTCTGGAAGCGTCGGGAATATTCCCTATTGTGGAGCAAACGACCTGTCCGAACCCGCTAGCGTTACGTCATTCACTCGGCGGTGCGGCGTAGGCCGGCAAACTTCAACTTGTCGCTGCCGCGTTCGTTACAATACGAAGCCTTAGCACCATGTAGTCGGCACTACAAATTTAGGCGCTGCATTAGGACGACGGACTTTCATACGGTGAATAAAGCGGTGTTTGAAGAAATCGGTGTATGAATGAGGCTGTGTTTGAACGAAGCAGTGATTGAAGAAAGCAACGTATACATGAAGCAGTGTATGAATAAGACAGAGTTAGAATGTTACCCCATATACATAAAGTTTTGAAACCGATTTCTTTTTATGCATTATAACTCAAACCAAAACTAAAATTCATGCGTTTGATTTCAAAATTAGTTTGAAAACAACTCATGGAAACACGTGTAATAAGGTTTTTTTTTTTCGCTTTTAATTATTCCAACCAAAAACCTATAGTGTGTTCAGAACAAGAATATTACTGTTACTTGTGAGTTTTGCTTTTAAGTATTTTCAATCTCGCAGTTACTTCAACTACATATGCATGCGCCCAAACTGTTCTCAAATCTATTTTTATATTGGTTTTGAAAATTACATGTAAACAGTTTCCTCTAGTTTTAACCCGAAACTATTCTCAAAACTGCATGTAAGTGTGATGCTAGTTTGGGGCAGCAGGGAGTGAATTGGCCGACTCCAGCTTGAAATAAGAATAGTATTAAGTTAGTATAAAGTTAACTAAAATAATTTTATATTTTAATAACATCTAAGCAACAAAAGTAGAAAAATAATATATGGCATCAATATTTATACTACACTTATTTAAATAAAAGAATTAATAAATAAATTTTAGCCGATCTCGGTGATGTAGTGGCTATGTTACTAACCTAGTACACCAGAGGTTCGAATCCCACTCATGAGCATGGTTGTTTGTGATATTTTTGTGATATTTACATAATTCACAATACATCCATTCATGAGGCGGCATATGACCAAAGCAGTTAGTCCGCTTCCCATCTTCGCAAAAAAAAATAATTTCAAGCTGGAGTTAGGCAATTCACTCCCTGCTACCCAAAACCGACTAGTGTCTATAGAGGCTATAGAGTAACGGGCAATTTTTGTAATTTGTTATATATATATATATATATATATATATATATATATATATATATATATATATATATATATATATATATATATAGATTTAATTAATTTTCATAGTTACCACTATCAAGGATGATAATTTAATTCTCTACAAAATTTACAATATTTTTGTCCAAAATAATTTGAACTTTTGCGCAAAGAAATACTGATATTTCATGTTAAACGCCTATGGCCCGATTTTTTATTTACAGCCTGTATATCTGTAATCTGTTAGGAACTTAGATCTCGCTGAACCAGTTATTCGGTACCACTGCCTCACAGCAGCTGGTAGGTTCACTACACTGATGAGCGAAACGCGTCTGTAGTTCCCGATTGATTGGCTTGGCCGATTTCAATGAATTGATAACTTAGTTATTATTCTGAGGCTGTATTTTATGAAACAATTGACAATTTTCATGTCTTTAATTTTTTAAGCCTGTATATACATTATTATATATGCAGGGTGGTCCATCGGTGTGTATTTTTGATTTTATGCTATTATAAATATTACCGAAAATATTTTTTGAGACAAAGTTTATTTTACATTAAAATGCCCATATATCTGCAGAAAAAGGTTTTCTACCGGGTGTTAAATTTTCTCGCAATGATATGCAACTTAAATTTTTTAAATGGAACAACCTATATATTTTTGCAAAAGACCTTTTATTTTTTTTAAAACTGTTCTTATTCATTACAGTTCTAAAATAATCAGTACAGAAACTATTCACGTTTTGAATATTAAAGAATCGTACACAGAAAGAATGCCATGAATGTGTTTAAACAATCAGATTAGTTGCTGCCAGATCTTTAATTATTATTATTTGCTTTTTTATCCAATTTATCAGCTTTTTTGCTAAATTTTATTTAGTTTGTTGAATTAATTATCAATACGAACATTTTATATAGGTAATTTTATTTTTTGTTATAATTTCATATGGTACACTTTCCGTGTGTGATTTTTCATTAATAAAAACATGAATAATTCCTGTACTGATCGTTTTAGGACTATAATGAATAAGAACTGTTTTAAAGAGAAACAAATGTTCTTTAAAATTTTGAAAAATATATAGGGTGTACCATTTGAAAAGTTGCATATCAATGCGCGGAAATGGAACACCTGGTAGGAAAACATATGCTGCAGATACGTTGGCATTTTAATGTAAAAAAAGTTTTGATTGAAAATTTTTTCGGTAATATTTAAAATAATAGCATAAAATAAAAACTACAGACCGATGGACCATCCTGTATATAATAAAAAGCATTATTTGATAATATACTTTAATTTTTTCCCTTTTGTCTATATTTAATATTTAGTATTATTTCGTATTACTACCGTTTATAAAGAAATACTTGCTCTTACAAATTTTGTTAATAAGAAATTTAATTAAGTGAACTGTATCTCATTGAAAATTATTTAATTTTAAGATCGAGCACATACGAAGTACCTATTCAATCTACACTTTAAAATTTACAAAAATAAAGGCTGATATCAACTTGATATTTCCTAAATAATTTTCCAGATTACGGGTAAATTAGAGCAGCGCAAAAAAAACTTTTTGTGGCGCAAAAGAGCGCAATATACATAGATTTAATAGCAAAGATAAAATATTATAATAATTTATTTTTTTGTTGTTGTCAAGTTGGCCCTTCCTATTTTGATTTTTAAATACATAAATTATGTAGTAGCGCAATAATTTATTTTAACGGCGCAAAAGAGCGCAATGGATGGACCAGTCAATCGATAATTAAAACTATGAAATTTCCAAAAAGGAAAGGCTGTTGTCAACTTGGCCTTTCCTAACTTATTATCCAAATTATGGCTAAATTAGGGCAGCGCAATAAAAAATATTTACGGAGCAATAAAGCGCAATGTATGACTATAATTATTTTTTGGAAATAATTAAGTGGAAGGGCCAACTTGACATAGCCTGGAATGTTTTGTTTATGGTCGGGAGTGTGTGCGAATGATAGAGCGAATCATGGTGTGGGTATGGTTGTAAGTGAACGAATGAAAGCATGTATTAGAAATTATGGTTGTATTTCGGAGAGAATTTTATGGTGCAGATTAAAGGTAGGCTTTCATAGAATCTTCGTTGTGTCCGTTTACGGCCCAACTGAATCTGAAAGTGATCTTGCAAAGGATCAATTTTGGAATTTGTTAGATAGCGTGATTGATGCGTGTGATCCTGGCGAGAAAGTGATTGTTTGTGGTGATTTAAATGGTTGGGTGGGTGTAAAGAGTAGTGTGTCTGGTAGCGTGTTAGGTAATTTTGGGAATTCTAGAGTGAATGATAACGGTAGGAAAATAGTCTCTTTTTGTATGGAGCGGAACCTCTTCATTTCCAATTCCATTTTTAAGCATAAGTTAGCTCATATATATATACATGGGAGAATGTAAGTACGAATAGACGTAGTGTGATTGATTTTGTTTTGTATGATGAGCGCTTGAGGAGTTTGGTTGTTGATACGCGTGTGAAAAGAGGGGCTGAGCTTGGAACGAATGACCATTATTTGGTTGTGTCGCGTATACGTCTAGGTAAGTGTTGGAGAATGAAAGTACAAGGTTCTGGGAGCTTGTTTCGTGTGAAATCCAATGTTTTGCAGAATGAGGATGTTCGAGGGTTATTTGTAGAGAAATTGAACGAATCTTTGCCTGAGTGTGAGCTTAATTTTGATTGTTGCATAAATGATGTTTGGGTGAAATTTACGGGCATTGTCCTTCAATGTGCGAAAGAAATTTGTGGTGAATATAAGTTAGGCTGTCGTTCGAGGAATGCATGGTGGAATGAAGAAGTGAAAGAAGCGATTGAGGAGAAAAAGGGGGCATATTTGAAAATTTTGAATGTGAAGGATGTACCAGGAACTTTGCGTGATGAATACCTGATGGAATGCAAGAGGAAGAATAAATGTGTTAAGAGAGTCGTAAGAGAAAGTTATGCACGTTTCGATGAATTGATGAGTGAAAGATTAACGAATGATTTTAGTATGAATAAGAGAATGTTTTGGCAGACTGTGAAGAGATTGAGAGGTGGGAGTACAAGACCAGTGAAAGCAATTAAGAGTGCGAATAGTGATTTGTTGTGGAATGAGTCAGATGTTAGGAATAGATGGTGTGAGTATTTTAAGGAATTGTATGGTGGTGAAAATGGAGTGAATAATAGAGAAGGAAATGCATGAAATGCTAGAAACGTTGAATGGGCTATAGATAAAGGTGATGTCAGCTTTGCATTGATGCGTCTAAAGAATGGTAAGGCTCCCGGTTTGGATGGCATAACAAATGAAATGTTGAAATATGGTGGTGAAAGATTATTTGATTGGTTAGTTTATTTGTTCAGATTTTGTTTAAAACGGTGCGTGGCACCTGATGATTGGAAACGTGCTGTTATTTGTCCTTTATTTAAAGGCAAAGGCAGTTCGAGTGAATGTACAAATTTTCGAGCCATAAGTTTATTGAGTGTGGTAGGGAAGTTGTATGGAAAAATCTTAATTCATAAGGTGCGAGCCTTAACAATTTCGAAGTTAAGTGATATGCAAGGAGGTTTTTTTTTGCCTGAGAACGGTTGTGTAGATCAATTGTTTTCTCTTCGAATGATTGTTGAGAAGTCACTTGATAAGAACAAAAAGGTGTTCTGTGGCGTATGACAGTGTTCTTCGAGAGACTATGTGATGTACTTGTAAAGTATGGTGTGAATGGTAATTTGTTGGGAGCGATTCGAGCGTTGTATGAAGGAAGTGAGGCTGCGGTGAGAGTTGATGGTAGATTGAGTGATTGGTTTCGTATAGATGTTGGTGTGAAACAGGGTTGTGGAATGTCTCCTTGGTTGTTTAATTTGTTTATGGATGTGTTGTTACGAAAGACATTGAATGGAACATATGGTGTACGTATAGTGCCTGCGTTAGCTTATGCGGATGATGTTGTTGTGTTGGGTGAAACTGAGGAGCAATTGAGAAGAATGATTGTGAGCATAAATGAAGTAGGGAAAGGTTTAAATCTGCTATTGAATGTCGATAAATATGAAATGTTGGTATTTAAGAAGAATGATTTGGTGATTGATTGTAATGTTTCAGTGAATGATGTGAGACTGGAACAAGAGAATGAATTTGTATATTTGGGTAGTATGTTCTCGAGGGATGGACGTTGTTTATGCGACGTACAAGTGACATAAATAAATAAATATAAATATATCATCACGCCTTGTACCCATTATGGGTGTGGCACTCTGCTTACGCAGATAACGGTAAGTGATATATTTTTGCGTATGAAGTGCGGTTACCAGCCGTCAAATCATAGCCCCCCAAAGATGTTAGTGGAGGAGGAACCACTGGGATAAATTTAAATTGGCAACTGTCTCACGATCCACAGTCCGACCCCGTAAAAGTGACGACTATTGCAAAGCTACTACTCTCTTAGACTGTGTTATTGTTGCTATAGACGGATGGAAACGTATCTTAGATTATGTTTAAGATACAGGCTGTAACATAAATAGATACATTAAATTTAACCAGTTACAGAACTCGTCGAGAGGAACAATATTTCTTAAAAACTTTTTTTCTAAAACATTTGGTTTTCTAGTTAAATTTCTTTAAAAATTTATGAGAATTTAGATGACCTGCCAATGGAGAACATATGACTGCATAGATGGCATTAGTGTAGACATAGCGCTACTGCGCATTACATCTGTTTTTGCGTCGTGAAAGCTAACCTACATTTTGTATATTTGCAAAAAAAAATGTATTCGAAAGATATTGAAGCTGAAGAACAAATTCCAATAAGAATACCACTCGAAATTATGCAAGTAGCAGCATAATTACTGTTAATTTAATACCAACTAAATCAAGACGTCAGTATCCATTCGCAAAAATTGACGTCTTTCCAAGAAAAATCTTCTGGTATCAAACACTGGACTTTTTCTATGAGGTAAGAACGTGTTTTTTTGCTCCTATAATGTACTATTAATTAATGTAAAATTTTCATATGTGTGTTGTAGTGTTATTCTTCGAGTACTTAGACTCTGGCTAACCCTCGACACAGTAAATAGCTCAGTGGCAACGTATCGGACTGTGGATCGCGAGATCCTCAGTTCGAATCCCACTTCCGACAGTTGCAAATTTAAATTTACCCCTGTGGTTCCCCCTCCACTAACAACTTTGGGGGCTATGACTTGACGGCTGGTAACCGCATTTCATACGCCAAAATATATATCACTTACCGAGATCTGCGCAAGCAGAGTGCCACACCCGTAATGGGTAAAAGGCGTGATGATGATGATGATGATGATGATTTATTTGATATTGTCAAAATTTATTTGATAAAGTTGAGAAGTGCCATTTGTCAAGATCAATAATTTCATTACTATTGCCATGGATACCGCTATTGGACCAAATTATGAATATACCTGAAGGACTTGACAATTTATAAGGTAGTAAAAATGCTAAAAAAGGGATTTAGGAAGAAAAGTTATTAAGAAAAATTGGTGTTCTCGGCGAGTTCTACCACTGGTAAATTTAATGTACTTATTTATGTTAAGCCTGTATAGCAGCTAATGAAAATGTTACGCTGAGAAAATTGGGAGTTTCTCGAAAGACTAAGTTGTCCAGCAGAGAACAACAAATGTATCAACAAAATAAGAAAAAGGAAATACTGTTAAGAGTGATAAAGGCTTGGCGAATCAATAAACATACAGATATAAATATCCCAATCCGTTTAGGAAATCATCATAAATTTAATTCTCTTTCCCCTACTTTTCGAACTTTTTGTTGTGTAGTTATTTATCTCATTATGCTGAAATAAATTTTATATTTTACGTTTACATAGGGAACTCTAATTTATTATAATAGACTAGTTTTTAATTTTACAGTAACGTATTTTCACTTGTTTATTTGTTAACAATTTATTAAATTAAAACAAATCTAGAATGAAATAATTTTACAAATAATATAAAAGTATTTGAAGGCTATGTTCATAAGGTGTCAGTAGTGGTGAAGACGTCGATGTCCAACGCTACGCAGTCGATCGGTTCCGCGGTCAGAACTCTCGCTGCAGAGGATAAGCACTCCGGGGTCGTCCTGTCATCAGCTGCGTCGACGTGCACCGTACTGGGGTCCCGCAGCAGGTCGGTCAGCGTGCGGGCGAGGCTCGCGAAGCTGGGCCTGCACTGCGGCTGCGCACTCCAGCACTCGCGCATCACCTGGTAGCTACACACATCGTTACAATGTCACATCACCTGCGCATGCGCACGCGACTTACAGTTCCCTGGTCGAGTACTCGGGACGCTCCAAGCGGTAGCCACTCTCCAGCTTTCGGTAGAAGCCGAAGCCCGGCTCCAGCTCGGCGTACGGGATCCGCGCCAGGCTGAAGAGTTCCCACAGGACCACTCCGAACGCCCACACGTCGGACTGCGTGGAGAACGTCTTGTCGCGGATGGACTCGATCGCCATCCACTTGATTGGCAGCGGACACTGTTTCAACCACACATACACCATACGCTTATACAAACAATGTCACACAACTAACTACTCACTTGAGATTCTTTCTTGTAATATCCAGAGCTAAGAGTCTTGGACAGACCAAAATCGCTGATTTTGACGATGAAATTGTCCGCCAACAGAAGGTTCCTCGCCGCCAGGTCTCCGTGCAGAGTCTGTTTGGCAGCGAGGAACTCCATGCCGCGTGCAGCTTGCAGCGCCCAGTGCAGCAGCTGCAGCGTGCACAGCCTCGGGGGCGGCGCTGGCGGCGGCTCGCTGCTCGAGCAATGAGCACCATCATCCACTGTACAAACACAAAACTTATTCACAAATATTCCTTTTATTTATTATTATTATTTTTAATTGCAAACTCATTTCACGTACCAACGCAGTGACATATTAAATTTGAGTATACTTTATAATTTATTTTGTCATGAATGAAATGAAACACATTATCAAGAGATAGATGGCAGAACTAGAGATGCGACATGATAAAGAGAAAATGAAGATCCGCATTGGCTTAAGGCTATGATGTATTATAACTAGACGTAGCACGCCACGCTTGCAGTGATGCCAACACAACTTAGACGGGGAAAGGCAAATGTTAGCATTATTTGTATCATTGTCTGCGTACATTACATTCAAAGACTTACATACTTGACGAAAAGGTCGCACATATTAATTTAAAAATGAATAACAGGAAGCATGATTATGGCTATTAACATTCCTAGCGATGTTATGAGTATCATAACAGCCGCATATGTCAGTTTGAAATCCGAGCTGGTAGAACAAGGATTTTAAGACATCTAAGTCCTGTTATGACTCATAACATCCGTGGTTTGTTCAATTGTTTACTGTTTTCAGAATAATAAGACGTTAATGCCATTAATAAATATTTTTTGAAATTCTTTCATGAATAACGTCTGTCATAATTTTAGAAAGTGATCAAGTAAGTCTGTTTGTTTTTATTTAACACCATGGTTACACTTGTTTTATTTCCAAGGAGCACCAGGAGATTTCACTTGCATAGGAAAATTAGGTTCGCGTTGCGCGAGCCATCTGCCGGATCTGGCCGCACTTATATTGGCTTATAGAATATTAACGTAGGCTACGATTTATTTAAAACAATTATCAAAATCTGTCACATCTGTCACAATTTTTCCAAAAACACAAGTTTATATTGAAAAGTTCTTAAAATTAGAATTTTATCGTTATGTGAAATAGTATTTCATTGATGTACAATGGTACGACATTGTAAGTACTTAAATTACAAATATTGATATTTATGTAATTATCATTGAATATTAATTTTCAGTGGTTTTCCATCAACTGGGAAGTACATTTATACGAATTTCATTAATGTATTAAGTACGAAACGAAGATCTAATTTTTCACCAATCATTTTCCTTTAAATAATAAATTGAAAGATTCATAGAGCATTATTGCGTGATGGAATTCTAGACTTAAACTAAATTTGACCATAGGTAAATTTGTCGCTATTTCCAATGCACAATCCGATAGAATATAATTATTAATTATATTTTCAATGTTTTTCAAAGATGCGGCAAGAAATATATGCCTTTCTCTGCGAAGTTAGCATGGTCTGGGTGTATGATGAAAAATATCAATGTTAGATGAATAGTGGATAGAATGAGATTGCTAAATTCACTGATATAAAATGTATCATCCAAATGGATCAGCGAATATACATTCGATATTTGTACATTGTATTTATTTCTTAATAATTCTTTCAAAATATATTTTATTTTTGACATATGTGACTTTGATTTTTATTGTCTTGAATAAAATAATTATAAATATTAAAAAAATATGTATAAATATTACATGTGGTGCCATCTAACGGTTGTGGCCGCAATTATAATTACCATAGCAACGACGGTACCATTTTTTTACATGTGAGTGGAATCTCATGGTGCTCCTTGTTTATTTCCTATTTATAAAATAACGTTTAGATGCATGCTTAGGGAATTAACTTTTCAAAATATCAGTTAGAACTCACTGTAACAAACAACTTCTCTTTGTTCAAATTTTTTATTTGGATGCCCAGTTCAAAGTAATTGGTGTTCTTCCGTTTTTCGGAAAATTGTCATTACTTCCTTAATTTAAGCAATATTTAGAAAATATAAAAACTTTCAGTATTTGCTTTGGGTTCTATAAAATTTTTGTATTTACAATTCTTTGTTGTAGTAGATAATTTAAGGATGTTTTATTTTCAAAAATCGATTAACTGGTTTTCAAAATATCTTGTGTCAGAAATCTTAATCGGTCGTCATTTTGTTATTTGATAAAAAAGAAAAAAATTGTAATAGCTTACTTGACAATTCATGATTTCCATATAGACTACATGAGGGATTCTATCTATCTTTCTCGTATTACATGAATTTATTATATTTAAAGTAAAATAATTCACCAATTCTCATCTATCTAATCAAACAGATTTTTCTTTTGACATTTGTACTATAATAACTGACTAAATTATCGGTATTTATGGCAAGTACTAAGAGATGGCACTGGTGCAAATATAATTTTTTTTTTATTTATTTTTCCGTTGCTTTATTGAACGATATAGGTGCTGAGTTGCGTTTTTTAGGTATTCTTTATTATTACAAAATTACATTTATTTTAGTGTCCTTTAAAAGGTAAAAATAAAAAAATTCTGTAAAATCATTCTTACCTCAAACTTCAATGATGCGTGATTGTTAAGTTTACAATTCAGGAGGCCACAAATGTATTAGTATGGTAATGAATGCATTATTATAAACCTGTGACTCCTTGGTAATTAAAATATACATAGTACATAATAAATTACATTTGATTTTCTACATATTGTTGGTTTGGAATATTCGCTGTATGTTTCCTGCCCTGTTATTTTGCTGCGGTTCTTTTACTTTTTACTTTCGAACCTCAGCGTGTCTTGGGGCCTTAATCTTATACACAAGAAGAATTTTATATGCAAAAAAATATTTTAATATACTTCGACTGATTTAAGTTCAGTGAAGAAAGTTAAATAGCGGTTTATTTAAATGATGGATTTGGTATAATACTGTTTCAATTAATGGAAGCTTTGATTATAGCAACACAAGTAATTAAATTATATTAAAACATGTATTTACACAAACACAACTCTTACATTATTCATTTGACATGTTCTGTCTACCACATCGTCAAACAGAAATTAATACTTTTCTCAACTATAGATTTCTCTGATGAAACATAAATAAATCGCGCTGTACATTATGTACTTGGGTGAGTGGAGTTAAGAAGTAATACTATGGTTGACTCATATTGGCTTGTCGACATATATAAAGTTATTAAATAAATAAAGATTGTATATTTTATAGTAGAAGCAACAAATATGTATTAATCATATTACCTTGTAAGGAATCAGCATCAGGAAAACAAATGAGTTCCGTGTCTGGATCTATTAAATTGACAAAATTCCAGCGATTTACCAAGAGGTAATTTCGAAGATTACCATGTCTACAATATTCAAGAAGCACTAGAAGTCTTTCTGAAAATAATAAAAATGTATTAAATTCATGTTTATAAAAGTCCCTCACTTCTACGTATTTACTTTCCCCAAGGTTTTCTGTGCAAGCCCCCAGCAGATTTACCAAGTTGTCGTGTTCTCCCAGGTGAATCATTATTTTCAGTTCACTTATTAACATATTTAAATCCATGAAATTCGAGTGTGCGTGAAGCATCTTGACAGCAACAGTTCTCTCGGGTTCTCCCGCAAAAAAGTTTGAAACTGTGGCTTCCACCACAAGTCCAAAACAACCCGAACCCAAATTACGACCTGAAAAAAAAAAATGCATTTTAGAATTCTAAGAGATTGGTCAACATCAAACTACAGTTACCTAATTCCACTTTGTTTCGTGGTATTTCCCACTTAGTGTCGTAGGGCAGCAGCGTCGCTTGCTCTGCCACATTTAAAAGTGGATTAAAATATTGTATTTGTCCGTCTTTAAAACGAATGACACTGCCCTTAATTATTGCATTGTGACGTTTCTGTAACAAAATACAATGAAGCCATTTATTTATTTTAATGATATTTGGTGAAATTTTACCTTTGTCCTATATGACCTTCGTATTAGTAAACCTGCTAATGTTGCAGTTAGAATAGACAAGCAAATTAAAAATACAATGTACCATCCACTTCCTACTTCTGAAAATAAAAATATTTAGGTAATGTTGAAAACAGAATTTTCAATTAAAGGAAAGTATTAACATAAATTAAAAAATTAACGGCATCAATATGTTTGTGGTATTAGTTCCATTGCAAATTGTTTGTGAACATTGTATACCTCGACAAACCGATTAAAGGCCCTGAGAGCTGCAGTTTCGTTGACCACTAGTGTTGTCTGTACATTAAATAACAAAAGTTAAATCACGAATTCTTTTTATGGCCAATTCCACTTCATTCTTACTCTTACCTCTTTCATTCGTCATGTTCTAGCAACTAGACTGTCAATTTGAATTTAATATTTCTTTTCTGAACTGTCATTTTACTAACGGGTCACAATAAATAGGTACATGCCATTCGTTAAGTACTTGGATGTGTGGAGTTGACGTTCATTTCTGGCGCGGACTCATATCGGTTTGTAGAGGTATAAAATATATCATCGCGAGGCAAAAGAAAATACAATATTTTTATTTAAATCATCCAGACAGTTAATCAGAAAAAGTTAGAACTGAAGTACGAGTCGACGCTGACTCTGTACAATGTGTCGCATGTCAACATTAATTTCTACTTTTTTCACACAGAAGCGATTGACTTCAACTCTGGCAGGTGATCCAGCAGAATACGCGTCTTCGTCCACGGTATGTACGTCACTTACATGTTTTCTATTCCATACACAATGTTTCCGGATTATATGGATGGTGAATGAATGTGTGTGCGTTAGTTCAATAACTTGTAAACGTAAAAAGATTCACTAACGAAACGTTAAAATGTTAAGTTTCATGAGAATGTGTAGAATATACACAAAACAATAAATACATTTCGATTGTGGAATCATCTGCGAAAAATTTAAAAATTACCTGTGATCACGCTCAGGTTCACGGCGCCAGAATCTTCTCCAAATGGATTTAGCGCTATGCAAGTGTAACGTCCTGCGTCAATCTTCCGGACAAAGCGAACAGTGAGTTGTGTGTTGTTCGAGGTTATGTCAATGTTCTCACCACTCCTTATATCACTGGAATCCTAAAACGGTTCAGATTTTAATGAGAACCATACGCTAGGAAGACAGGTACAATTCACCCGTTCGACAATAATTTGTTTGAAAGTAAATACTCTGGTTGTAACGAATGAAACATGCTATGCATTTTATACGTTTTTGTAGCCAAAGAAATAAGATTTCATAATAATTATCACTTTGCATAAGACTGTAATTGGTTCGAAGTAAATAATAATTTACAGTTAGAAGTAAAATTTAGGAATGAGTATGTCCGTCTTTGTATTAAACTTGTAGATTTTTAAAATACAAATAAATTATCCAATTTTGAGAAAACCTTTTGAAAATTTTAATTTTGGAAACGCCAATAATATTTTAATGGTAGAGGATATATAACAACGTGCAACAAATTTAAAGTTGTGTCAGCACACATGAGCAAGAACATATGTCCTAAAAACCAGATTTTTTCCCTTTCGATTCCTTCAAACTGCTTGCTTGTGTCACATCAGGATTTATTAAAATCAATATTAAAGTTTTTAAAAAACATTATTTTTAGCTATTCAAGGGTTATATTTAAAAATTCACATCTTTTGCAATTTTGGAGATTTTTAGATGATTTTTGACGACACGAAAGCTTAAAAAGTAATCTTTCAAAACGATTATGCGTCTAAGTAAGGAAAAAGTATTCGACTGGTAGTAGTAGTAGTAACATTAGGCTGCATTTTGATTACATTTCTACCTCGATTACGCGTTTTTATTATCCTGATCAATAGATAAGAGGTAATGCCATCTGAACGTGGAAAGTTACATTGTCGAAAAATGCGGAGTTTTTTTATTTTGACCTACACTTAACCAGTATGTTTATATTTTGGCCCCTTTTGTTGTAAAATATTCAAAATAAAATACAAGAAACGTCCGTTCAAGTTTTATTTTGATTTGAAGTTATGTTAATAAAAGATTATTTTTTCGAACATTAACAAATTTTCCTCCGTTTGTTCTCGAGAATTTCTATTAAATGCAACTTTACCAACAGAATTACCATTTCTAAATCTATTTTTATGTTTATCATATCATGTTTATTTGCCATATCAACAAAATAAAATTTTTTCCTTGATATCTTAATATACTTTTTTTTTTCAATTAACTTGACGTAAAGTAAGAATGATACAAACGTGTAATCATTTTTATGCTTCCGATTCGTCAAAGAATCATCTGAAAATATCCAAAATTAATAAAGATGAATTATTAAAAATATATCTAGAATAGCTCAAAAGTACATTTTTAAAAAAATTTCAATATTGATTAAAAAAAACCTTACGTGATACAAGCAAGCGGTTTAAAGAACTCGAGATCCCCTTTCGCGTCTAATTTTTGGGACATATGGTCTTGCTCATGTGTAATGACATAACTTTAAATCTGTTGCACGGTGTAATTAAAAAAAACTTTGACTCCTTGGATATAAAAATATTCACAGTACATAAAAAAATTACAATCGGTTTTCTATATGTTTTGTTTCGAAAATAATTTTTTTGTTTCCCACCCTGGTATTTTGTTGTGCTTGTTCAATTTTTGTTTTCAATAATATTTAAATCCCCCCTAACACAAAAAAAAATTATTGCACGGATTCTAATCAAATATTTAGTGTAATTATAATAAAAAGACTATAGTTGGTGCACCTTCATCCAAGTGATCACGGGTTCAGGGTCTCCTTCGGCAAAACATGTCAGGTCCACGGTTCCCTCGACTAATACGTCCTTCTCCACTTCTTTGACAAAGTTGCTCCTTACAATTCTAGGTTTCACGCCCCCTAAAATTTGATTTATTATATTTGTGAGCTCCCTGCAGGCACGACTAGGGCACAACTTACTCTTGACTATAATATTTGTTGTTACATGTTTTCTTCTATTTGTGAAGGCAGACACAGAACATATGTAATTCCCTCCATCATCATATGTGACATTGTCAATTTGCAAAAGCCTTCGGCCATGCGTGTTGCGGACACTTGTATTATATTCTGTACCCATGATCTGCAGTGCACATCATGCGTTAAGAAGAACAAATGGCGTAATTAGTGTAAAGTATACCTTAGCCCGGCCTAGTGTTTCGTTCGGCGTCGTCCAGGACAGGACCGGGAGCTCCGCGTTGTGGTCGACACTCACGTTACACTGTGCAGCGAATGGTTGTCCAACGTAAGCGACATTGTAGTGCAAAATAGTTATAATGGGTTCGAAATCAAATTCGTCTACAAATAAACATATTTCCATTCAATAATACGTAGTAAATCTTACATTTTTAACACGAAGGTAGCTTAAAAGTCTAGTGTGTTCACCACACAACTGTTTCAAATTCATTTAAAATTCTAATTTTTATAAATTAATAATTATGATAAATTCAAATGAAATTCAAGATGTATGTAATTAATGCCGAATTCTATAGAATCTTTATAGCTAATGCTCAATACTTATTTCTGATACTTTATTTTAATTCTTCTGTGAAACCATAAATTTGACGCATAACTCGACAGAATTACATTGGCTATAGCAAAAACTAATTGACGATCGTTTAAAATTTCTGAGACCTTTAATTTGATACCAAACACAATAGGGTTTAATCTTTATTCATTAAGTATCATTCCACAACATTATATTGTATATCAAGGTTGAAAATGAGGTATATATAATATATTTTCTGCGATTGGATTTATGAAAATACGTCTATACTTATTAATTGTTTCTGTAGATCGCATATTTTCTAATATATTTATATATTTTTTACCCTACAAACCATTCTAATTTAGACCACATACGTAACGAAATTTTCAAATATATGTATATATATATATATATATATATATATATATATATATATATATATATATATATATAAAAGAAGAAATCACAAACATTCACATTCCTAGTATTTGGTCCATGCTACTTTACATCGTCCTTACAATGTGAATGTTTGTGATTTCTTCTTTTATATATATATATATATATATATATATATATATATATATATATATATATATATATATAAAAGAAGAAATCACAAACATTCACATTCCTAGTATTTGGTCCATGCTACTTTACATCGTCCTTACAATCGTCGGCCTTTACCTACTAATCAAATGGGTAAAGACCAAAAAAATAAGAAGATTGGCTTTCAAGAAGAACACGCCCGAAATCCAGACAGAAGACATCGAACTTCAACTTCCAGGAGAGGCTCATTTCTAAGGAGGGAGGAGTTACAGTGTGCCAATAACCCCTAAAAGTGCTGATAACAGACAATTCCCTGAACGTGACATTCCGTAGTTATAATGTTATATATAGTTGTGTTTAGAGATGAGAATGCCAGTTTTAGACTCGTTATTCAGACTCATAGTTCATTTTGTAGTTTATAGAATAAACATATTAAATATAATAAATTGTATTACTTGCAATAAATATTTTTTAAAAACTGACTTGTTGGTTGAAGAAAGTTAAGTGGCGCAGTCGGTAGGATTGTCAATACAATTTAGCGAAAATAAATTGGTTCACGCTAGTGATTTAATTGACAATCGAAGAAAGAAAAATCATACTTCTCCAAACCACATCAGTCAGAGGCAGCTGAGTGTACATCAGACGCCAAGATCCGACATACTTCATCTGAGCGAACATCAGAAGAACTTTGGCCGTGATCTGCAACCCCGTGGACGACTTCAGGGCAAATGAAGCGGACACTAATATTTTTGTAAGTCATACATGTCATTTAGAGATAATATTCTCATTAATTCAGAGTCTAGCTCAAATTCTGAGTCTGAACCAGATCTTGAAGATCTTTTAGAAAATTTATTTAATACAAATCCGCAAATTACATTAAGACAATCCCCATTAACAATGGCAGACCCAGTTCTCAAGAAAGAATATCTTGATATGGTTCCCGAATTTAACGGTGAACGCGAATTACTTCCCCGGTTTATTGAAATTTGCGAGAAACTTGTAACTAAATTTTATAATGCTACTGATGCAAATGATTTTCAGAATGACTATTTGATGAATAGTATTATTACAAAAATTAAAGGCGATGCAGCGATCAATATCGCAAGCTGTACAATTAAAACATGGCAAGAATTAAAAAAGGCTTTGTTAAACGCATTCGCAGATAAACGCGACTGGTTTACTTTAAATATCGAAATGACTGAATTAAAACAAAATCACAATGAAAATGTTTTTGACTTTTATGGAAGATTACAGAATATTTTAAATTTACAAATTTCATATATTTCTACCCATGCTACATCGCAAGTAGCTGTCGTAATGGATGATTATTTTCAAAATTATGCTCTACGCATTTTATTGCGTGGGTTAAAAGAACCCATTGGACAACTTATGAGGGCGAAAAACCCAACAGATTTAAATTCCGCGTTAGGCATGTTAGCCAACGATTTTCAATTTGAACTCAAACCATCTAGGAGCACGAACTCAAACACTTTCAAACAAAACAACAAACCACCTACACACAATATAAAACAATTTTCTCCTAGACCAACATATTTTACAAATAACTTTCCTAATAATTATTACAACACACCCAACAGAACAATGATACGTCCCAACAATCAAAAAACAGTTGTAACACGAAATAATGTACAACACAATAATCCAGGCCCATCCACTAGCCAAAATTTTCCAAAACCCATACCAATGAGTATTTCTACTCGTAATACTCAACAGTATATTCTCCATCATACCAAAGACAAACTCCATTCGGACAAAACCGAAGCGGACAAAACCAATTCTTTAGAAAAAACGTCACATCAGGTGAATTATATAACATTGAAGATACAGAACAAATGATTAATTCTGAAAACGATAATTTTGATGAATACGAACAAATAAATGAACAAAATTTTGTAAACGATGATAACAATCCTGATCAATCCGATAACTGTTTTTTAGAACAAACAGCCTCGGATGTAGACCAAATACAACCATTGAATTATTAAACCTTACAAATCACCAAAGTAAACTTCCTTTTATTGTTACTCCAGAAAATAATTTAAAAATCCTCATTGACACTGGAAGTACAAAATCTTTCATTAAACCAGACGTAGCATATAAATATTACAAGAATTCCATTCGCGACGACCCGTTTCAAATAACCACAGCTCACGGCACGTCCACAGAGCTACTCAGTACAACAGTTCCTATTTCAAAATTGTTTAATAATAAAAATAAAAAATTGTCACATCTTAAGTATCATCTTTTTAAATTCCATGAAGAATTTGATTTACTTTTAGGAATGGATAATTTAAAAATTTTAAAAATCATAATCGATACACATAATGATTTAATTATAACACCAAATGCAAAAATTAAAATACAATATCATAATTCCTCAAATAACTCTAATACAAATAATCTTTCATTTATAAAAAAAAATGTCGTAGAACCAAATTCTGAAGAAATAATACAAACTAAAGTAGATATTAAACAAGGAACCGTATTAATTCCACAAATAAAAACGGAACATCTGAGAATACCAGAATGTGTTACGGTTGCAGAAAATTATCATGCATTATGTTCAGTCGTTAACACAAGCGACAAAGAAATAAATTTTAATCTTTTGAAACCTATTAAAGCAGAAAAGATTGATAATTATGAAACTTATAGTAGTCCAAATTTAAATATGACACACGTTGAAAAAACTCATTTTGATTTTTCTAAAATAAGAACCTCACACATGAATTATGAAGAACAAAATGCTATTCTAAATTTACTTAAAGATTACCCCGATATATTTTATTCAGACGATCAAAAGTTAACCTTTACAAACCAAATAAAACATACCATAAAAACACAAGACGAAATACCCACATATACTAAATCATACAGATATCCCAACGTACACAGAGAAGAAGTAAGAAACCAAGTTGATAAAATGCTTGATCAAAACATTATTAGGCCTTCCAATTCCCCGTGGTCCTCCCCAATTTGGGTAGTACCAAAAAAGATTGATGCATCCGGACAAAAGAAATGGCGCATTGTTATAGACTATCGGAAATTGAACGAAAAAACAATTGGCGACAAGTACCCATTACCGAACATTACTGACCTTTTGGACAAACTCGGACGTTGTCAATACTTTACGACCCTTGACTTGGCATCTGGATTCCACCAGATTGAAATGAACGAACAAGACATACCTAAGACCGCATTTAATACAGAAGACGGACATTACGAATTTTTACGTATGCCATTCGGACTAAAAAACGCACCAGCGACATTTCAACGAGTAATGGATAATATTTTACGCGGATTAACCCACGATAAATGTCTCGTCTATCTCGATGACATAATTGTTTTTAGTACTAGCCTACAAGAACATTTGCAAAATTTAAAATTAGTATTTGAAAGACTTCGGAAAGCAAATTTTAAAATTCAAGTCAATAAGTCGGAATTTCTGAAAAAAGAAGTAGCTTATCTTGGGCATATCGTAACACCTGAAGGCGTGAAGCCGAACCCAGATAAAATATCTGCTATTCTAAATTATCCGATACCCAAAACTAGTAAACAAATTAAAGGATTTTTGGGACTTTTAAGCTATTACCGTAAATTTATAAAAGACTTTGCAAAATTAACCAAACCTCTTACAAAATGTTTAAAAAAGGATGCAGTTATTGATATAAACAACCCAGAGTACAGACAATACTTTGAACTCTGTAAAAATTTACTGACAAATGAACCATTACTCCAATACCCGGACTTCGAGAAAGAATTTAACTTGACATGTGACGCCAGCAACGTAGCGATAGGTGCCGTCTTATCACAAGGCAGCCTTGGCAACGACCTGCCTGTAGCATACGCAAGCAGAACACTCAACGAGACTGAGACAAATTATTCGACAATAGAGAAAGAGCTTTTAGCCATCGTTTGGGCTACTCAATACTTCAGACCGTACATTTTCGGACGAAAATTCAAAATATATACGGACCATAGACCATTACAGTGGCTAATGTCACTCAAACAATGCAGCCAAAAACTAATTCGTTGGCGCCTCAAACTCGAAGAGTACGACTACGAAATAGTTTACAAAAAAGGCAAACTAAACACCAATGCCGATGCACTTAGCCGTATTCCACAAAACGACGAAAATAAACCCCAAAATGCACCCAAAATTTTAGATAACGATACACCCTTTGCTATATATCAAGATTATTTAAATAATAAAAATCAATACTTTAATTACAGTAAAATAATAGAAGTAACAGGCGATTTATTTAATGCACCACTCGACTCTAGCTTAGCTCATTGCGTGAGCAAAGACTTAGAAATGTCAGATGGAATAGCTGAAAAATTTAAAAATAAATTCAATAACGTTGATAAATTACAAGCACAAAACCCAAAACTTCATAATCTAGTCTATTTGAAACATAGAAATAGATACCTGATTTACTTGATAACGAAAGAACGTTATTTTAATAAACCCACAAAACAAGGATTATTCTATACACTTTTAAAATTAAAAGAATTTTGCTTAAAACAGAATATAAAAAATTTGAGTATACCTAAAATAGCTTGTGGTTTAGATGAGTTAAATTGGAGTGACGTCAGATCAATGTTAGAATACATATTTTTTAATACTGACGTAATGATAACAGTTTTTACACTACCTGAAATTGAGTTAAATATAAATGATTCAGATAATTTGGAACATTTTAATAAGTATATGAATGATTTTTACAAGAAACTAGAAAAGAATAAAGATAATAATAATGACGATGAAATTCAATCCCTAGCGGTTGAGGTAGGTGATGCAGAACCTAGCGAGATAAACGACGATGACTCACCAAGTGACACTGATATCACAGTGCACTCTAACAGAGAACACCCTATTATTGGAATACCAATTGTAGAATGCCCCGTTAATTATGGCAAAAATCAAATAATAGTGTCAGAGGTTGAATTCAATCCTAAACCTCCTAAAATAATTAAATTATATAATAATACAAAACAAAGAATTTTAGTTGAATTTTCAAAAAATAACTGTAAAAATGAAATGATAACATTTCTTAAAGAATACATTGTTCCTAAAGTAAAATATTACATTTATTTTGAAAATGAATTATACGTTAAACTAAGTTTAATACTTCAGAATTATTTCAAAAATTCTCAGATAAATTTCGTAAAATGTACAAAGTATTTAACCGATGTTACAGAAGAAGAAGAAATTATACAAATAATAAATAACCACCATACTGGCAAAACTAATCATAGAGGAATTGACGAAACAGAGACACGTATTAAACAACGTTACTATTGGCCTAAATTAAGAAAATCTATTCAAACATTTATTAATAGTTGCGAAACCTGCCAAATAACAAAATACGATAGGAAACCTTTAAAATTAACTTTAAATATAACACCCACAGCTACAAAACCTTTTCAAATCTTACATATTGACAGTATTACTTTGGAACAAGCAAAATTTTTAACTATTGTGGACTGATTTTCGAAGTACGCACAAACGTATAAATTAAACTCCGGACAAGGAATAGAAGTCGTGAATAAATTGATACAATACTTCACACATCACTGTATACCAGAGCAAATTATTTCAGATAATGGATTAGAATTTAAGAACTTAGTCGTAAAAGAATTATTACAGTTACACAAAATAGACATTCATTTTATAAGTTCACAACACCCAGACTCAAATGGTATTGTCGAACGTTTCCATTCCACTCTTATAGAACACATTAGATTATTTAATAATCAAGATGAATATAAAACTGAACCTATCGAATTTAAAGTAAATTACGCTCTTCTAGCATATAATAACTCAATTCATTCTATAACAAAATTAAAACCATGTGAGATTATCACTGGTCATCTGGATATGAAATCACCTTTTAATATGGATTTAGAAAAACAACTTATAAATAATTATGTAGAAAATCATAAAAATAAAACAAAATTGCTTTATGAAACAATTCGTGATAAATTAGTACGAAATAAAGAAAAGGTGATCGGTAAATGTAACGAAATAAGAGAAGAATTACCAGAAATATCGAATACAGTATACGTTAAAAATAAACAGAAACAGCAAAAAACTAAAAACAAATATAAACGTGAAAAATTAACGCGACTAAATAAAAAACTTAAAACCGGCAAAATTAAACCCACTCACGGTAATACAGTAGAAAAAATACATATGTCTAATATAAAACGTCCTCGACAAAAAACTTACAATTTTGAATCACTTCCAGGTTGTTCGCATTGGGGCGAGGAACAATCATAAGAAATATAACAGAAAACGTTGGAATCCTTCCCATCAACCTTGGTCCCGCTAAACTTGAAAAGACCACACACACATTCATACATTATTATAATCTCAAACCTCTCCTTGATTAGTACAACAGTTTAAACATACAATACACAACACTAAAAACAACAATATCCAATAATACAGAGTATCTTCATGAACTTAATAACTACGACAAAATATTGGAGTTCATTCAAACTAACATAGACACAAAAATCACTAATATCGGAATTCATGCTAATTACAGAAATAAACGTGGCCTCATAGATGGATTGGGGACAATTTTTAAATCTTTAACTGGAAATTTAGATGCCGTAGACGGCAAAAGATATAATGAAATGCTTGCACATATGCAAGAGAATGAGCATAATTTAGAAAATCAAATTAAATTGTCATATTCAGTAAATCATCAAATAATTGCAAATTTTAATAAAACAATCCTTGATATACAACATAATGAAGAAATTTTAAAATCAAAAATTATACAGCTTTCTGAAATAATAAATAAAATGCATTTTCAAGATATTCTTTACGCAAAGAACATTTATGATCAATTAATTATATTATATAATTCTATTCTTAATATTTTACAAGACGTAGAGAATTCTATTACTTTTTGTAAATTGAGAACATTACAACCGAGTATAATACATCCTTTAGAACTATTATCAGAATTAAAGAAAATTTCTAAAATTTATCATGCACAACTGCCATTTGAACCCAGACAAGAAAACTTACTTGATTTTGAATCCTTATTAAAAATTAATTGTAAAGTAAAAAATACACAAATAATTTACCTTATATCTACCCCTATTAATTTTGAAAAAGATTTTGAATTATTTTATTTGTATCCAATTCCAACTAAAAATGGTTTAGACTTTGTCACAATTATTCCAAATTCAAAATATATTTTAAAATCTGATAAGGAAATCGTCCCTCTGAATGACATGTGTGTACGAGCAAAAATATTTCAATGTCCCAACCAATATCACGCCCACTTCTCTGCAAGCTGCGAAGAAGAATTATTCCAAGAGCAGACATCAACCCACTGCCATTACACTAAAATAAACTTAATTAAAAATCACGTTGAAGTCATTCCAGAACTCAACAAATACCTGGCCGTCTTTCCTAACGAAGAAAGAGTAGTAATCAAGTGCCAAGAAGAAACCAGCGTCAAGCCACTAGTAGGAATCTACTTAATAAACAACGAGAACAATTGTGAAGTTTATTTTAATAAACAAAAATTAATATTTGCAAGCAAAACTCAAGGACATCCATTATTATTACCAAAATTAGATTTTGAAATTCAAACGCAACATATTACAAATTTCTCTATTAACCTTAATCCTTTAAAACTCAACGATATCTTCAATAATCCAATTGTACCAATAAAAGAAGAAATCACAAACATTCACATTCCTAGTATTTGGTCCATGCTACTTTACATCGTCCTTACAATCGTCGGCCTTTATCTACTAATCAAATGGGTAAAGACCAAAAAAATAAGAAGATTGGCTTTCAAGAAGAACACGCCCGAAATCCAGACAGAAGACATCGAACTTCAACTTCCAGGAGAGGCTCATTTCTAAGGAGGGAGGAGTTACAGTGTGCCAATAACCCCTAAAAGTGCTGATAACAGACAATTCCCTGAACGTGACATTCCGTAGTTATAATGTTATATATAGTTGTGTTTAGAGATGAGAATGCCAGTTTTAGACTCGTTATTCAGACTCATAGTTCATTTTGTAGTTTATAGAATAAACATATTAAATATAATAAATTGTATTACTTGCAATAAATATTTTTTAAAAACTGACTTGTTGGTTGAAGAAAGTTGAAGAAAGTTAAGTTATATATATATATATATACATTCCGTAGTTATAATGTTATATATAGTTGTGTTTAGAGATGAGAACGCCAGTTTTAGACTCGTTATTCAGACTCATAGTTCATTTTGTAGTTTATAGAATAAACATATTAAATATAATAAATTGTATTACTTGCAATAAATATTTTTTAAAAACTGACTTGTTGGTTGAAGAAAGTTAAGTTATATATATATATATATATATATATATATATATATATATATATATATATACAGGGTGGTGACTTGGACGACGCAGCATAGGGATTACAATGGTAAATTCTTGGTGTGCAATAATTTGCTCCCCTAATTATTTTAGAGCAAAACTTTATTGAGATTTTATTTAGAGAAAAAAATTCTGGTTCTATTGATACCATTGTTTATAAATTTCCATTGTCCGGAAGAGGCAAAATCGAAAAAATAAAATTAACTTTTGCTAAAATCAATGATGCCATGGAACAATTTAAACAATAAATAAAAAACAAACGCGTGTACATTTGCCCTTGGTTTTTGACGTTTAAACTAATTTTTTATAACGTATGTATCTACTCAATTCAACGAAGAGAAATGATTAAATGGATTTATTCCGGAAATTAAAACAAACTAAAAGCTGATTACAACAATGTCATTTGGCAACAGTATAATTTATGTTCATATTAACGACCCTAAACTTATTATAAATTAATTGAAAAACCATAAAAAGAGTATTGGGAAACAGGATTTTATTTTAACAACATATAAACACAAAATTATAACAAATCATAGCAAATGTTCAAACAAACCACCATTTACCATAACAATGGCCCAACCTTTCTCGTCTGACATTTGCTAATTGTTTTTGTGATATTTTAGCACACTCAACTTGAATAGAATTTTTTAATTCTTCTAAATTTTGAAATTCTCTCGCCTCATTCCATTTTTCCATCATTTGGAAGCAAAATGTATTCTCGCCAAATCATGTTCTCGGAACTCTTGGGGAAAATGGTACTTAAATGATTGGTATTTGTTTTTTTTTTTTAATTCGCAGTACTCGGGAATGATGTATATCAAAACATTAAAGGTGTTCTCATTTTCCTCGTTCTGAATTAAATTCTGAACGTCATTATTACACTTGTAACTATTTATTACAGTGCCTGTAGTCTCAAACTTCAAAATTATCCTGTAGATATAATAGTATTTGCTCGAATTGGCCGTTTCGGATATTTAACACCAAACATGGCACTTACTTCGCGTTCACTACTTCCGGAATAAAACCATTTAATCATTTCTACTTTTTCTTGTGTTGAATACATTATAACAACGATATTTAATAATTTAAACGTCAAATGTTAGGCCGCTTGTTTTTTATTTATTGTTTTATTTGTTCCATGGCATCAATGATTTTTGTAAAAAAGTTAATATTAATTTCTTCGATTTTTTCTCTTCCGAACAATGGAAATTTATGAACAATGGTATCAATAGATGCAGAATTTTTTTCTCTAGATATAATCTAAATAAGCTATTGCTCTAAAATAATTAGGGGAGCAAATAAGTGCACACTAAGAATTTACCATTGTAATCCCTATGCTGCGTTGTCCAAGTCACCACCCTGTATATATATATATATATATATATATATATATATATATATATATATATATATATATATATATATATATATATATATATATATATATATATATTGTAATCCCTATGCTGCGTTGTCCAAGTCACCACCCTGTATATATATATATATATATATATATATATATATATATATATATATATATATATATATATATATATATATATATACGAGCCCAGAATCATATTATTTGGCCCAGTTAAAGTCATAAAAAGGAAATTTGTTAATTCGCCTTATTTATATCTTAAATTCTATAATTTTTATATTCCCCACATATATATGTGTGACAGAGGTATTGTTTATGCTACGAATTAATTGGATTTTTTTAACAATTCATTAACAGTAACTTGTTGATTATTTCAAGGCCTATCCAGGTTATTGGGCTTATCTTAATAAATAAATGAGATAGAGAAAATTTCATTGGAATCAAAAAGATGTAGAATAATATTACTTACAATTTTTATTTGAAACAATTTTCTGTATTATGTTATCAGATTTAAAAACAGTGTTTGTGATACCAACCAATACCTTTAAGACAAATTGTAAATTTGATATAATTTCAGTTGTTATTATTGCTTAAAATATTCTTTAAAATAACAAAATTTATGTTATAAATAAATTTAGTACAATAAATTTTCCCTCTGTTCGATTAGAACTATTTTTTTAAAGCTATTCTAAAAGTCTTAACTGGGCCAACTAATATGATTCTGGGCTCGTACACGTTTTCACCTTGTAGCAATAATGTTACATTTTACAACAATAAAAGTCAGGTCAGCAAATATATGATAACTTTCAATTAAAATAAGAATAATAGTAATAAAAACCTATGTATGTAACTTATATTTTGTTCATTTTTTAGTTTTTACTGTGTTCTTTTATTATCCCTGGAGCACTTGCGCTATAAGCATTTCTCTCACACTTATGCTAAAGTTGCCATACTTTCAAACAGGATTGAGATACAAGTATAGCTAGCTGATTTTATGTATCAGTTTTACTTATAAATGCAACCTGGGCAATAATAATTCGCCTCCAGCAATTTCCAGACAGAATTTGTCCATCACTTACAAACCGCGTGAGCGTTTCTCTCGCGTTGTTTTGTGTGCCTATTGGGCATTACTCTCAATTCGCGAGTTACAGCGTTGACGTGTTTTCCTGTATTTTTTTTAATGTTTAGTATTGCATTTATTAGTATTTATTCGTGTACTAAATATTTTTTCTACGAACACTTAGAAATCTGCTCATTGTGTGTTTGTTGTTGATAGGGATATGAGGTGCATTGCAAGCATTGTGCGAAATGAATTTGTTTTGTGAGTATTTCAATACAGATCAGTTCATTTCAGCACAGGTGCCATTGCTAGGATACTTATTTAGAATGGTCAAATATTGTAATGGTGAAAGCAGGACAAACTTATTATTAAAATTAAATTATTAAGTAATAAGATCGTGATCGTAGAAATGTACTGTGTGCAACTCGCATGGAATGTCCATTTTATACTCGTATTATTTGCTGGATTCGCCTTCGGCTTATGCTACAAACTTACATACTTGTAGTTGTAGGAAATGAGTACCATTACATGCACGTTGTACAATATACAATTACAGTAATTATACTCTGTTTATGATTAGACATCCATATCCAAATAATAGTGCGGTTCTTCCCTATTGTAAGTGCTGATATCACAGCAAATATCTGTATATTGAGTCTACTTGTATGACATCATTGGTGATATATAAACTATTTTTTGAAAACAAAATTCATTTCCTGTATATGTAACCGTAGAAATTTAATTTGAAAATTTACAAACTTACAATTTCATAATTTTAGCCCCCGGCATATTTTGACAATAATTAAATGTTTGCATTGTTTAAAATTAATTTTGTATCTGTGTGCGATTTATTTTTATGTAGAACTTTAAGCTCTACAAAAATAATTTAGGATGTACTACGCACGAGAAGGTAGTAAAATATATAGTTTGCATATTTCCAATAAGGCCAGACCAGTAGACTATAGATTCAGATATTTAATCTATTAGTATGTATTTTTTTGAATTTTAAAGACCTTTACATACGGTATAGAAGTTGAACATATAAATACTATGTAGAATCGTTTGACAGATGAAACGAGGCAACTTTAATGATTATTAACTTGTTTAAATAATTTCACAGAAAACATGAACACATTTATTATTTAAATAATGTACAACTTAATATTCAGCTATAGTAATACGTAATTTTATTTATACCATCAATAGTTAGGTTCATTTATTTCAGCAGCAATAAGACGTACATTTTACCAGTATGAAGTTAGCAACGAAAAATATTCTGTTCATAATATTAAGAAGACGGCAAATGAATATGATATACCATGGAATTGAACATAAAGGAGTAATTATATGTATTTTTCTTTACTAAATATTAATGTTATAGATTACATTCAGTACTACCATAGAAAAAATATATACGGGATGAGGGTAAAAAACGAAACTTAGATTCACTACAAATAGCATCAACACACAAAATATTGCACCCTGCCTACAAACACGTTCTTGCCCCCTTAATTTTTTTTTGAATAACTTATGAAAGGATTGCCCTATAAAACAGTACTGCAGCAAAAATAAGATTTAGGGGCTGAGGGTGAAAATATCAACTCAAGTTACTACAAATATCATGAGCACGTAACATATTTCACTCCGCCTACAAGTCTTTCACTTGATTTAATGAATTTTTGGCAAAATACCATTTTATCCATTGATTTTGATTTTTGTAAGGATCCGTGATTACTGATAAATAATTTGTGTGTGTATTGTGTGTGTATGTGTGTGTGTGTGTGTGTGCGCGCGTGCGCGTGCGTGTGTGTCTGCGTGTGCGTGTGTGTGCGTGTGCGTGTACGTGTGCTCATATACTATAAAACCAAAATTATTAGATTTTGGATAAAATTGGTCAACCGGAAGGAGCAAATGAATTTTTCAACAATTTATGCTATTTTGAAAGTTATAGAATATTTAATTTAACATCTGTTTTGATTACAATGATTTTATTAATTTTCATAAGTTTTGGAATATAAAGAAATTAGATTTCATAAATCTTGCACTCCTTGTACACCATGGAAACACTTAAAAGTTTTAGAAAATAAAAAAATAAGAAGGTATGTTTCTGTATCATCAAATGCTATTTTAAACCATTTAAGAGTACTATTGGGCAGGAGGTTATGTTATTTAATTAATTTAAAAACAAAGTTACAGATGTTGGAAAAAATGGAGTTAGCGTTAATTCCTTTTGTGAATCTGCCTGTTAGCAACTAAATGTTTCAAATTTAGTAAATATTAATTTCAACTTGAAAAGTATGGTTTCATTTTCATTATGAGCTATAATATGGAAAAATATAAAAAGTGAGAGAAATTCTCACGCGCAAGTGCTCGCGTTCCACAGAAAGACGCGAGCTTCGCAGGTTTAAAATACAGGTAACTGATAACTTTAATATTTTTAATAATAATAGTAATGTATTGTCGGCTTTTCAACTGTTATAGTTATAGCCCTAACACATTCATATGTACCATTTATGTATTACATTAAATATCGAAAATACATTTACACTATACATACAAATGTAGACACACACAAACACCCTAGCCCCAGGTGGGAATCGAACCCACAATCCCAGTGACCGAACGGCAAGGTCGCTTAGAGCGCTGTTAAGACCCGCTGCCTTAACACGCTCGGCCACCGAGACGGCTGATTTTTTCAACATACTCTAAATCGGATAATTTAATTTACATATAATAATTTTATATACACGAATAATTATTTGACCAGTTCTTACCAGTCCAGAAATAGTATCAGAATACATGCTTTCTAATTATATTCTAAAACATGTGAACATTACCGTAAACACTGATGAACTTGTTCTCTGTAGCGTTACCCAAGTGACAGGAGTAGCTACCGTTGTCACTAATCTTCACGTTGTCCAATATTAGTGTACTAACCAACACTTTTCCGTAGTCCAAATTAATTCGTTTAACTTTTGGAAATATTTCCTGTAAAAAATAATATTTTTAAAATTAATAATTAATAAATATTTACGAACAATACGAAGGAGCTCCATCACAAGTATTTTAAAAAAATACTCCTTGTAAAATATAATTGTTATTTCATAATTGTATATTAAGAACGTAAACCAATTCCTTGTTACTTGTTGCATTACCATGATCGTTGTTCTACATGTTTAATCAATAGTGCCTCTGAGGTACATTGAAATTTAAAATCAGACCACAAAGGTATTTTAACGAGTGTGAACCTGTTGAAACCTGTTGTCATAGTCACGTCACACCCGATGAATATGCTCTGCCATTTGTCATAGCTTCCCGAAAGGCCTAGAACATTCCAGAGGCCGTAATGCACATGTATACTCGTATAAGGGGTTACCGAACGACATTGATCAACTGTGCCGATAAATATTCGATGTAAATACGTAAATAATTCATTAGAAATAAATAGTGCTTGTGTAAGTAATTCTAGTATGTGTTGTGAAGTGTTAAATAAATTTTTTTGTTAGATATAATTAAACTTTTTGTTATTTTTTTTACTTTACCGAATCTGAGTAACGAGTAAAACGTTATAGTATTTTAGTAAACACTAATATGTGTGATTTAAATTATTACCCAGCAATTCTGTAGCGTCGAAACTTGAATACCTACACGCAGTATAAATAATTTTGAAAACGAAATACAAAAAGAAGGAATTGGCAGAAGTTCTTCAGTGAAATACAGCTGATGAGTCATTTAAATACTTTTAGGTGTGACTTTATTTTACTTTACTAACGTTTATGACTGGTGTCATTAATTATAGTGCATCTACTCTCGTTGGTATCCACCTAGTGAATCGTTCGGAATTATTAAATATAGTAAGTATAAATTAAAAAGGAAAACTTCAGTTGATATTGATATTTATGTCATATTGTAAGAATCGCATGAGCATGTACATCCCTGCACTGAGTAACCATGGTTACCAGTGACATGTTACATTTTGAATTAATTATGTTTTGTTTTATAAAATACATTTTGTAAAGTTTTGGATAATAAAATGAATATAGTTTCGTATAATTATTGTCCATTACAATATCACTTTTTATAATAAAAACTGTAGGTCAACTTCTCAATAAACCTTTGACGCATGCTATTCATTTGTCCTTCGAACAAGAAATTTTTCGTGGTAAATTCAAAATCAACTAAATAATTCCCATCTACGAAAAAGGTGACGGAATTTGTGTCATTTGCATTAACTTTTAAAATTTGTGCAAGGTAAAAGAATAATAGCTCATAATTAATACGATTTCAACCGAATATCTCTACTAATAATGCTTTGCAATGTCTTTACAGCACTATTACTTATTTCCTTGCAGACAATGGAACTCTTATTGGTATTTTTTGCGACCACAGCAAAGCTTTCCACTGCGTTGACCACTCTCCATTGTATTCAGCTTCTCGCCTGAGATGATCAAACACGTAGGTTCTATTTGTATTGATATTGCCACAAAGTTTATTAATTTAATCTTTCTAAATTTCTTTTAAATCGTTTCGAGTGTCCATATTTTTATTATTTGTTCTTTATTTTACAGTAATTTATTAATAAAATCTTTCTATTCCTTTCTGTTCTTTGCTTTCTTTGTAGTTTCGCAGAAGTTAATTCGATTCCTGTTTACTACTTCTTTTATGTTATTGTCCCATATCTTTCCTGAAGTTCCTCCCTTCTTCTTTGATGACGTTCTTGCATTCCAAACTACTTTTGCTTTCTGGAATTTTTGTTAATTGTCTAAACCATGCTAGTTTTCTTTTTTTCATTGATTTTATGGATGCTTTCTATTTGTAACTTTTACATTATACGTTCATTTCTTACTTTGTCTAATTTTGTAATTCCTTCAATTCATTTCAGCCCCCTGTATTTTATATTTAGTTGTTTGGATTAGTAACCATCCATACTTCGCGCCCATAAATCAATGTTGGTGTCTGTAAACTGTTTTGTAAAATGTCTTCTTTGTCTATTGTTATATATTTATGACTTCTTATTTTTTTATTTATTGTATGGTAGATTCTGTTTGCTGACTGTATCCTCATGTTAATTTGCTGCTTTATAATTCCTGTGCTATTTATTGCTGCTTCCAAAAACGTGAATGTCTGAACCTGGTATATTTCTTTTCCATTTAGTGTCTAGTTTGTTCTTGTTATCACCATTACTTTCGTTTTATCCAGGTTTATTACCATGTTGTGCTTGATTAGTTCCTTATTCCAGATAATCTAGATGGTACTGCATGTCTTCTTCGTTTTTGCCAAAATTACTAAGTGATCTACAAATGCATATTCTGCTATTGTCTTTCTTTGTAGATTGTAGTATTCAATTTCCATTTTTTTTCTTTCTGTTCTAGATATCTTGTCTGGGAATATTATGAATATCAGTGTGATTAAAAATCCTCCTTATTCCAGTCCTTTTGTAGTTTTAAATTCTTTTGAGTTTTCGTTGCCAGTTCTAATATAATTAGTTGTTTCTCTATATATGCTCTTTATGGCTGTTAGCAGTTTATCGCTTGCTCATCATTCCCCTCGGTACTCGGTCGAACGCTTTCTCTAGATCTACACAGTTTATATATAGTCTGCTATTTTGTCTCATCGTCTTTTCTATCAAGTTTCTGATTGTGAATATATGATCTGGCATCGAATATCCCTTTCTGAATCCAGAAAATTTAAAGCGCTATAAATTTCAAATCTATCAATTTTTCAATTCATTTCTTTGTGTTGGAAAAGTCACTTGTCGCTGTGAATTTTACTTAAATTAGGTGTTGCCAGGTTTGTTGATGTTTCACCAGATTTTATGAAATTTTGGTAATTGGTTAAAAGCCATTTAATTTAAGTAAAATCTGGTGAATTTTTACTTGCTCAGTCTTATTTTCTTTGACCTTTTAAATTTATTATGAAACTTGACTAGATGACCCCAAGATACACAGATTAGTTGATGAATGTGTAATAGTTTATTTGGCATTCACACAAATATAGTTTAGAATAGCTCTCTCTCTCTCTCTTATCATTTGAAAAAAAAAAAAACAGGTTTACAACCTAATCTAAACAATAATTACATATATAATGATAAAAAATAGAAGCAAAATTACAAGAAAACTGGAAAGAATAACTATCATCTTTGTTATTATTTGTAATACATAAACAATGTTCCCTTAAATACACCAAATGAATAAAAAAAAGCCTAGATTAAATGAAGTATTTATTTTATATTCTATCAGTGATACAATTGAAAGCTATTTCGTTTCTGGAAGTGGCATGAAATACAGGAATCGTTAATAATATTGTGTAATAATATATACTATATGCTTATAGATAGCATAAATAAAGTTCCATATTTGCAGAACGTACACTAGTTTGGATCTAAAAAAAAAAAACAATAATAGGTGTGTTTTTTCATCTTATGATTGTGATTCTCTAAATCATGATTCGCTTCAACATGATTCATTTGAAACTAGTTCTTAACGTTGCATAATAAAATTTATATCACCTTGAATTGAGCATAATGCACACGATTCGAATCATAATAGTACTAGCGAAAAAAGTATGATTCAGAAGGGAAAGGAACGTAGTAATGGCCCATCTTCTTTTTTAAATAAGTACGATTACCAGTTATTTTTCTGGAAATTACTACAAAACCTAGTTTGTAGAGGTTTGAACGTAATATTTTAGGATCAAAAATTTGAAAAACGGAACGAGGAACCTTATTTATCGCAAATCATTACGATCGGCAATTGTGTTAATAAATCTAACTTTTGGGTATTAAAAAATTAACTATTGTAGGAGCAGGAAGTTGAGCGACAGCGACATGAATGGAAGGCACGTAGTAACGAACTGTCCGCGCCGGTGTAGGGGCTTCCAACAGAGAAACGTAGTGACGAATTTTCTTCGCCGATGTACTGACTTTCGGCAATTGTTTGGTAACAAATGAAAGGCATCTAAGGAAGCTGCCAATTTATTTTCCTATAGTTTTACTTGAAGTCTTCTTCAGTGTCGCGGAGTCTAGAGGTTAGACCTGCGAAGCTGGTCAAACAGTAAGTTGTTACTATTTTGTATATATTGACTATTTCTATACATTTTGTACTCGTGTCAACATCAACAGAAATAAATTTGAATTATACTGCGACCTGGCACACGTCGAGACATGGTTGTATGTTGCGACTTACTAGTATCGACCAATCTTAGTTTAGTCCCTGAATAGATAATAATTTATTAGGGAATTTCTTTATCAGAATATTTAGGTCTGTGTCAGTACCATAGTTACAGTTAAAATAATTTATACGAATGTATTACATAAGTTTACGTTCCGCGGTATTATCATTTGTTTATGGCATTGTTTAGCGTTCATAAAGTAGTTCTTTATGGACTAGCTCAATAAAGTAAATACAATAAACAACTCGGTAACCAAAGTATAGAAAAAAGCACATTTATAAATTATCATATTCTTTCATGGCAACGTTATGTGTCAAATATAAAAGACTTTCTAAGTTAAGAAAAATAATCTGTAATGTAATCAATCATAAAATAATGTACATAATAGGGTTTTATTGACTCGCCCATTTAAGTGCCTTGCTTCGTTACGCTCACTCGACTCCGAAACTGTCTCGTCCATAAAACCCTTAATTATATACTTGCTAAATAAATGCCTTTTTTAAGTACACATTCTTCAAAATGATTACTTCGCAAACTATTGAGTGAATAACATATACCTACTAGATCTATACATCGAATGCTTGGCTTTCGGAACGTCGGCTGTTGTAGTACACAGGGCGTATATATGCCCATGTTTCTTGAATACTATTGGTTGACGGCGAAAGCGCGAATTTAAGCTAGGTTTCCTGTCCATTGCGTACACGTGTGATGGTTAGTTTGTGAGGTGCTTTTGTGTTTAAAGCATTGTCCAGGCAAAGTAATATTTCATTGGCCATGTCGAATAAAAAGTTGTTTGAAAATAAAATTGACAAGCTGAGTTACTAACTGACATTTAAACTAGGACAAGATTATTTAGAATCGACATATTAAAAGTCAGCTCAAAAAAAAAAAATTATTTACGAATCCAACATCCGGAGACAAATGAAATCTCAGTCAGTGCAATCGGTCACGACTATTTAAATTGCATGTGGTTATTAAATAAATATATAGTAGACGTGGTCGAATATATTGCCGGGTTCATTAAAAAAAATTATAAAATTAAAAATTTGCTCTGCTTGTTGGGAGTTTTTGTGTGCTAACAATAAAAATTGTATGCTCATAAATATTAAAGATTGTGGCGTTCTTTTATATCCTACAAAAAACATCGTTACTGTATGTAAAACTGCATAAAAATATTTTAGTGGCAATCAGGAAAATTAATTTAAAAATAAAAATATTAAAAAATTATTTGCTCTTAAAATATTTATAGAATGTGCACCAAATGTAATTAATAATGAACACTACATCAACCATTTAAAAAATCAAAATGTATTAGCTAATCATAAGACACAGATTGTGAAATTAATTGTAGATATATTTTTAAAAATTGGATTTCGTAATTATTGAGTGAAAAACATGATTACATAAAAAACAAATACTAATAAATATCTTAAATTCAAACTCTTTTATACCTAAACATTAACATACATTTTTCCTGGACAATTTCAATTATGAATTTATTATTTCCATATTGCTTTCAGTTGACAGACAATTATAATTTATTGTGTTTACATTGTAAATATTTTTAATTTACTATATAAACAAATTTTACATTAATTCATTGATTGTACAGTTACGTAACGTATTAAATATTAATATTTTTATTAGTAATTTTTTGGTGTAACGCTTCAGTTATTTTTCGGAAACTTAAATTTCGCGTTATCATATTTAAAGTTTTGTTAATAAAGAAAATAATATATAATTGCAAACGTAATTATGTTTACTGATATATTTTCTTTAATTCACATTTATTTCATATTTATATTTATTTTGTACTGGAACGCCTAAGCACTGTAACTGTTTTTCCTAGGAAAATAGAGAGAGTATATACGTCTGTCTCCCTTCCCAGGTTATCCCTCATCTCCACGGGTAAGATAAGAGCATTCGCTGTATAGATCTACTAGGTATATGGTGAATAATATGGGCCGATCTTTACATCTACGAATAAAGTATCGAATAAATAAAAAATATCGCATCGAAACCATAGCTCAAATGATACTTATTATTCCAACTGAAATTTTTTATGCAATTTTTTTTTATTTATTCGATGAATAACTTATTTCGGAAGTTTATTCAAAAATGGAAATATTGGCCCTAAGGGCAATTGAAATTAATTAGGGTTCACTAGAAATAAATATAATTTTGATATTTATTATAGTTATATAGCGATAAATAGTGTTTACATAAATATGTAAATAGTTCAGTTAGTTTTAATTAAAGTACTGCTGTTCTAAAACCTCAGAGAACCGTGTCTCGTAAAAAACGTTACAATATAATTAAATGAGGCTCATTTAGTTTATTTATAATAGTAATATTATGAATGAAAACTTACATTGACACTGCCGTTGCTCGAAGATGTCCAGCGTAGCGTGTCATCGGGGACGTTGTGGAGCACAACCACAGTGCAAGACAACTCCAGAGTCTGCCCCACAAACACCAAATCCTCGGATGGGCCATTAATGACTAGGTCTCTATTCCCATAACGCAGTAGGAAACTTGGAGCTACAATAGAACATTATATTACAATTGAGAATTAGCACACATGCGCTAGTGCGCTCGTGTGTTTAATAACATTTCACTCATTTGTGATATACGACGTTTTAACTGAGAATATATAACTTATTTTCAGGCAATCAACTTTGAGACATGTCTATCACAGCGATAAGTTCCTACGACTAGTTTTTAATCAATCATGATGCAAAAGTCTTGAAAGTTCAACCAAAAGGGGTACAGTATTATAGTGATAAAATCCCGCAACCCATATAAAACCACGTTACCGATATCCCGATAAATTTCCCGCTACTAAGTAAGCAAACAATTGTTTTGTTTTTAAATGTCAGTGTGACAGTTAATTAATATTTTACGTTTCATTTTGTGTTGTCCTTGTAATATATTTCATAAAATACTACATGACCTTTCGGATTTTTTCAGATAAATTTTATTACCACTCAAGCAAACTGACATCAGGTAAAAACCCCTCCTCCTCCGAAGTTGGGATTTACCATAAAATTTGCTTTCGTGTTTGTTGCTATGCAAAAAAAATCGTGTAAAATAAAAATTTATCGGGGGTAAAATCAAAAAACCTGATTTTATCGATAATTTTTTAATTTGCAAGATTTTTTGGCTTAGCAACAAACAAAAAAGCAAACAGTATTGCAAATCCCGACTGCGAAAGAAGAGTAGTTTTACATAATATCTGTTTGCTTGAGTAATTTTGCTTAAAAGAAAAAAAAAATTAGTGCTAAAATATAAAAATTTATCAGAGTAAATCAGAAAGTCGTATGGTATTTGATAAAATAAATTCCAAAGACATCACAATATTAATTAACTGTCACAATGACAGTTATAAACAATAACAACTATTTGTATACTTGATAGCAAGGAAACGGGGTAATATCGGTATAAAGGAATTTAGTCAGTAATAATGTAATAAGAGAGTGAGAATAAATTAAAAAAAAATTTGACAGATCTTCCGAAAACTTGTTGCCAGGCAATAGCCACGAAAGCCCGTAGGACTTGAGTAGCTATTGCCAAATGGCAACAAGGTTGAGAAGGATACTGAAGAATTATTTTCTAATTTATCGAACTCTCGAATTATATTTAATTAGATTATTTTATTATTTCATCATCAGGAACACCAATAAATCTACCTTTTTTGTACATTTATTACATGTGTTGATGATAACTATCTGATATCAAACATCTGTCATCAAAAATAAAAAGCTACAGACTATTCCCGAGAACAAGAGCTTTATTCTCAGTAATAATATAACAAGAGGGTGAGAATAAATTGAAAATAATTTGACAGATCTTTCGAAAACTTGTTGCCAGCCAATAGCCACAAAAGCCTGTAGGGCTTGAGTGGCTATTGCCAAATGGCGACAAGTTTGAGAAAGATACTGGAGAATTATTTTCTAATTTATCGAACTCTCGAGTTATATTTAAATAGATTATTTTTTTATTTCATCATCAGGCACGCCACTAAATTTATCTTTTTTGCTCATTTTTACTTGTGTTGATGATAACTATCTGAAATTTTACATCTGTCAACAAAAACAAAAAAGCTACAGAGAAAATTGCCGGGAATATTCACAAGAGCATTATTCTCAGTATAATAATGACAGGATTGGTTAAAACGCAGACACGTGACATACAATAAAGCATTTGATTGGTTTAAAGAAATGTCAAAAAATAATCAGTTAAATAATGACAGGATTGGTTAAAACGCAGACACGTGACGTATTACGAAGCATTTCATTGGTTTTAACAAACGTCAAAAAATAATAAGTATAATACTGTTCCCATTGATTGAATTTTCAAGTGTTGTGGATCATGATTGATCTTGTAATATTACTACCGGTAATAATATGCAAATGAAATTCATGATACTATAACTTAATAAGATGTGCTCACGCGCATCTTTCCCCCTCCATTCCGCTAGGCTGTGACGTTGTTCAGTGACAAGTCAGCCTGATCAACCTCAAATTGAATATATTCAAGCGTTGTTTTAGATGCACTTCCAACGCGTCTTTATTATTTATTGTTTATAAGCTCCAAAAAAAGATATATGTGAACAGTGTAATACAATTGTTTGCAAATTTTGTCACTTAAGTAGCTGAATATTCAGCAGAAAAAAAGAAAAGCTATTGAAGATTTCGCAGAAATGAAATGGGACGGGTTGGGAAATTTAGCTGGTTTTATAGCATTTCGTTTCAGTAAAACTGAAAATTTAGGATATATTCCAGATGCTAATGATTCCGCATTCACATGGGTAAACTAGGGCTGGTACCACGAGCTCTGTTTTCGGCTGTTTTAAGAGCATTGTTTTAAGAAAAGTGTTTTAGCGCTGTACAATGCTCTAAAATTATTTTGTAGAAAAATGCTTCAAATAGCAAATTATTTGCAGCATTATTTCATAAAATAATTTTAGTACATTGTACAGCGCTAAAACCGAGCTTAAAACACTGCTCTTGAAACATCCAAAAACAGTGATCGTAGTATCAGCCATATCTGAGGGTGGTTTTATGAAACCTAATGACGATTTTTGTGTAAGCAGTTGGATTTAATTTTCAAACAATTAAATGGCAAGTATTTAAAAATGAGTAAAAAATATATTCAACAACACATATTTTGCTCGTAATGTGGATTTAAACGAAGATGTGAAAAAGTTATTCTTTAAATGTAAAATGTATTTTAGAATGCGGTGTCTTAACAAAAAGATTAAAGAACAGTCGAATGTTCAAAAGAGAAAAATGGTAAAAATAACAAATTAATATTTTCTTTATATACATATATTTATTCTTATTAATTTCATTACTATAATTTGTATTTTTCATAAAAGTGTAAAATAAATATTTAAGTTTGGTACGAAGTTCATACTCTCATTCAATTCCTCAATGCTGAAATAGTATACTTTAAGTTTGCCGAAACGCTGTGTTCAAGTATATTAAGTAACGTATAAACCAAAATTATAACAAACAATTAACCTTCATTCATTTTTTGCGCAATAATATTGTTGTAATGTAACATACAAGAGAAATTTAATTCTGACTCTTTCTCATCTACGAAAAAAGTATCTATCTATATTGCAGGGCTCATGTGTTGTCACAGGATGACGTCATGCGCAGTAGAAACGAATTTGAAATTTTTTGTTAGCATATCTTATTAAGTTATAGTATCATGAATGAAATTATCACCCTGTTTCACTGAAATACAGTAATACTGGAACGCTCATTGACGTTTGAAATGCGAGCCTAGGGAGACAGGCAATATATGGGTAATCATCTTTATTAATAAGAAATTTTAAAGAAATTATCATACAATGATTTTGAAATAAAATGTTAAGTATAAAAATTAAATAATCCATTAATAGAATTGAGTGCAATTATGTATATGAATTTAAAGAAATTTGCAAATATTTAAACAATACACTTTAAAAATTAGTTATAATTTTTAAACAGGACTGTGCCACATGTTTTTACAACAAACCTATATCAACCGCTCTAAAAACAAGTGTTAGACGAAAAAGAGTAGTCCACAACATCTACCTGTCTCATGCTCGTTTTTCGTTTTCATAAAAGCCTTCTTGTGTGCATTTCAGTATTTCTATATATCAGTGCCTTGTTTTGGTCCGTTGCTAAAACAAATTTTTTACAGCTACTCGTAATTTTCTAATTTAAAGTATAAATAACTCAGATTTATTAAACAAACTTGTGCTTCAAATAGATGTTGTTGTTCCAAATGTTATTTCAATACAAAAAAACTTAGGTTGTTGATGTTTTGGCGTTGAGTACATAAAAGGCCGTCGCGAACTACAGCGACGCGAAGCGCAGAGCAGCGAAGCGACTCTCCGGAATTCTTCGGCGAGAATATTTTTCGCTTCTTTGCTCTCAAGTTTGCGATAGCGAAGCCACCTAAATCAGAACGAACACACCCAGAACAAATCAGAAATACCCGATAAAAAAATAAATGTGACATCTTCTGTCGATCATGCAATACGAATAGGTTAAAAATGTCTAACATTGTAGAAAAAATTGTTATTTTACTAGTATAGTAGTAGTATAATCTTTAATATTTGCCTCCTGGTCTTAAATCCATACATTTAGTAATCTTTTCTATAACATAATTGAAGTTGCTATTTACAATACATTTGTAATATAAACAAATAAATAATTAAATTCTCCTTTTCCCCACTGTTCTTATTCATGTTAGGCCTCTCCGTGAATCTGCATTGTCTTTATTTTGTTAATCCTTTCCCATTTTAAATACAGTGGTAATTCCGATGTTCTTATTTTGTTGTACTCTGTGTTATACCTGGATGTTTTAATTTTATTTATTCGTTCCTGATTTTGGATGCCTATATTTCTTTGTAATATTATGTCTACTGTACTTTGGTATCTTTTCCATGTTACGTTTCATTTTGTCCTGCGCTCATTATCCTACTTTTCTGATTTCCTTGCAAATTCCTATTGTTCATATTCTTGTTTTTGTCGTTCATTCCTCGCGTAGTTAATTTATTTCATCTGTAAAGTTGCTGCAATTTAGTTAACAAGTTAGATGTTTTATATCTTTCAATGTTTACAATAGTAACGTACCTGTCAAAAGCTTTGTAGATCTAATTTTAGTTTATTTCAACCTTTGATTTAACTTCCGTATCGTTGTAACCTAAATTACGTTCGTATTAGCATCTTCATTTCACTACTTATCTCGTTCAGTTCCCAGATTTCATTATCCACTCATCATTCATATCGTTTTGTGTTGATTCTATCATTCACCTTGCTTGTCAGCTGTCTGTGACAGATGTCACGTGATAAATTTAATTGTCTTGTGTCGCAAATTTATTTCGTTCTGGTAGGCCACCAGGTTTACATTTCTGTTTTACTTGATTTTTTCAGAGATTTTTTCTTGAACAAAACCGTTAGAATACTTATAGTTTTTCAGTCAAGTTGCGAAGTTGTGTTTTTTTTTTTAGATTAGTTTTTCATAATTGGGTTACGATAACTAGACCAAGGATTGGGATATAAAATTCACACTTATTAGAATATTGTGTTTATTCTACGGCTAGTCCGGATTCAGCAGCTGACGCGAATTTGAAAACAATTCTTTTAGCCGCATACCATCATAGGTAAGAGATAAAGTCCAGTTAAAAGAAGTTCAGCATCGTCATAAGTTCATGTTCCTAACTCCGTTATTCTTTTCAGGCTATTTATTTGTGACCGAATATTTATTCTTGTCCAAATATTTAGTTATGTACGAATGTTCCTTATGACTAATTATTTTCGAATGCTTTTTATAAGTATTGAGTCATCTATTATTTAGTCATTAAGATCAAACACCTTGGGGTCGTTTTCGCTTGTTTGCATTACTTGTGCTGTTGGAGAGCACTATTTCTGGGAAACAATTGCCGTTCTGGTTGCGATTCCAATTGGAGAATCGGCTCAGAATCACCAGGACACTGGCCGACCGTCAAGCCATTCCACACCAGGGGCATCTCCAACTCACAGCTAAGCGCAACCAATATTTTCCTTTTTTTATTTACTGTTATTCAACCAGCGTGCGATTATTACTTACATTATTGATTGTTTCACTTTATTTTATATTTGTAATACAATTGTTTATTCGGGACAAGTTAAATGCACTTACGTGTACGGGGCACTCCAAGCCACTATTTATTGCTGAGCGTAGACCATTTGTTCTACTGCGACCGCGTTGTGTTACACGTGTGACCATAGACCAAAGGGATGCATTGTTATTTAATAATTGCGCCGAGTATTCAAAGGGTGGTACCATTGCGTCGAGTAATTCGTCGCGCCGCATTACATTCACTTCGGGTTTTTATTAACCCGCCGTTTCCGCTATCACGACTCACGGCGACCCTTCGCGTCCGGCAGTTCCTTCATTTTTCTGCTCAAGGTAGTGGACGTTCCAGTGCCATACGTCATACGTTGTCCGAATTGCACTCAGTCAATATAGTTAACTTATTGTAATTTACGCGCTGATTATTTACATACCTACCGCCACCTGCCCCTTGTCCACTGTTATCCTGCGAAGTTGTCGGTCCTTTCAGTTGAGCTGTCGATGCCTTTTGACCGACTGGCGCCCACTGAGTTTCAGAGACTACATCCCACGTTTGCTTTTCATCGAACCACGCCTTCTCCATCCGAGCGACGCCGAGGCTCAACCCAGGATAATCGTTACCATTGTCAAGTACTAAGCCGAGTTGTTTGTTTGTAACCTCCAGGGGATGGTAACACCCTCTTTCTGTCTATTTCCACTGAAGAAAAACCATTTCTTTCATAGAAATTTCCTGCTGCTTTTTTCTTCCACTTCTTCATCTCTGTTGCTCATTTCTTTGTAGCATTCCCATAAAATCTCTTCTTTTTGTCCCAATAAGATTTGTTCTTCAATCTCAATTGCCATATTATTCTTGTTCATTTCTTTCATTGTTATGTAATTCGGGGTTGTTTTATTTAGTCCCAATATTCATTCTATCCAGTTATTTTAGTATCAAAACACAAAAAACTATATGACATGGGATGTCCCAACAAGCAGCGAAAGATAACTGCTAGTCAGAAATAGCACAAGAAATGAATTTGATAGGTAAGAAATGCTTTGTAATTCAAGTTCATTAATAATTGGTGAAAACTTCTCGCAAGTGCGTGTTGGTACTACATTTGTCGCTTCGCGTCGCTCTGGTGCGCGACGGCCTTTAGGGTTACGTTAGCGTTTTCAATCCGATTCAAAACAAATAATTATGCAGTACATTCGATGATTAAATATAAGCTCGTGATTTGATTTAAATATGTGGGTTAATAATCAAAGATATTGTTCGTGAAACCGAAGCAGCACAGCGTCGGTTCCACTCGAAAATACCATCGATGATAATCATATCACTTATCACTTATTGTTATATTACCTCTGATAGTAGTATGTGTAAACTATTTCAGTCGCTGGTGAATAATAGTTGTTTTAGTCAATAAAAGTAAATGTATAATATAGACCAATAGTTGCTACTTTTAATAAGCAAAAAATATCTGTCTAGTAGATGTTTAAGAAATTAGATTTAGTAAAAAGAGCAAAAAACTTAATTTGCGGACAGGTACGCGTGGCTCCATCTATAGGCAGTACTTTAAATTCTTCTTTTTATGCATTCTGGGTTCACATCGTGTCACCCACTGAAATTGTAGGCTTTTACGAAACCGAAAAATAGAGACAAATAAATGTCGTGGGCCACGTTTCTTTGTGTAACACTTGTTTGTAGAACTGTTGATATATGAAAACATTATACAACAAAGACAGATTGCCCAACAACTAGCTGTTTCTCTCGGCTCGCATTTTCAACGTGAGTTAGCGTTCCAGTATTATTTCATTTCAATTTTTTCACCTTTTATGTAGTTATTTACGTAATAAGTTGCGAAAGAAATGTGAGTTAGAGACGCTTAGTTTTTAAAATACGATTTCGCAACGTATTCCATACAAGATTTTTTATACTAGCGTTTTAAAACAGATAATTTATTTTAATGTTAACACTTCGAAGTTTTCAAACTTAAAAATTAGACACGTGTCAAGATCAACTGTTAATTGCTGTAGGAATAATTATGTTGTTTAATAAACATTGCTGTCATTGTGCTCGGTGTATAAATTTTCTTGAGTTTTTTTGTAAGAATTTTACTTAAAATTAGTAACTCACATATTGATTCTGACTTGAAAATGAAGCTGAGGTTTCACTGGTTCCAGATGTAATTGCCCGACTCGCTTCGTTCGTCGTTAAAATTTACATGACTCCCTCTTCTTCCATGCTACGAATTATTTTGTCCGCCTCTTCCCGCTTGGCCAATGGTAGTCGTAGTATGTACTACGTTGGTCCTACCCTTCTTTGCGTTGCCGGTATCGAAAACATCTCGGTATTTACTTACTAAATTCTTTACTCGTGTAGTCTGGTCCGGGTTTAATTTTCGGCAAGATGTTGATAACAAGTTGGCCAGTTCTCCAGAAATCTTCTTTGACGGACTTTGAGTGACCGATGTTTGTTGAATAACTGAAGTTACTGTTGAGCAGTAACCCAAAGTAGTACCCTTCTTCAAAGTTACTGGATAGTAATTCATGTTCATTACTCTCACCGGTACTACCTTTCCAGTTTTCAAGAGACACTTTCCTACTAGTATGCCTCGACTGACTTCTTTTCCGTGATTTCTGGGTTCCAACATCATGATGCTTTCTTCAGGGAGTTTGCGCTCCATATCAACCTCCAGGATCTTCTCACTTCGACCCAACACGAGAGTATCTTCCGCAAAGTGTACTGTAGAGAATCCCCTGCTCTTTATTTTTAAAATCTTGCATTTTTCTCGAATTCTTAATATTTCTTATGATATATAAAAAAATGATTGCACCTAAAGTCACGCTTTTCCTAAATCCGCGTACGAATTTGTACAATCTTTTTTTATGTAAATTTATAAACCTTGCACTATATGCGTGGAAATTTTTTTTGGATTCAACTTATCTTAAACGAAAATTCTAAAGTGAATATATAGGTCTGTGAAGACAGCCACTTAATGTAATTAAATGTATTTTTGTTAAATCTATTCAAATACACTCATTTCGCACTACATTGCACCAGTAATAATTTTTCGCACTATTTTATATAATTTGTTACAATCATTAATATTTGGGTAAGGCCTACTTTATGCGACCCCTACATATCTAATATACTGAAATGGTTGTTATTATTGCACTATTGCAAGTAATATATTTTGTTATCTTCATTTTGGGTGGGCCAACTTCATACTTTTTTTATCTCCCGCCTACCTCTAAATAAGGGAGGTATTGTTTTTGGGCAATAAATTGGGCAGTGAGTTTTTAATGTATAAGCGCGTTTTAGGGTCCCTACAATATGTCTGAATGTATGTATGTATGTATGTATATGTGTGTGTGTGTGTGTAGTAAAAAAATTCAATTTTGTGAATTTTTGCTTCTTATATTTAAATGAAGAGCTGAATATTGGATAAAATTGGTCAACCGGTAGTAGCAGTTTACTTGAAGCCCTTAACACGGTTAAATTTCCTTTTTCAATAATTCATGTAATTTTGAAAGTTGTAGAATATTTAATTTTACATCTGTTTTGATTACACTAATTTTATTAATTTTCATTAGATATTAGAGATAATAAAATAAAAGAAATTAGATTTCATAAATCTTGCATTCCTTGTACACCATGGAAACACTTAAATATTATCATTTATTTATGAAATGTGACACATGTCATTTTGATTGTGATTGTGAAGCTGTTTCTTAGTAAAATATGTGTCAAAAAGTTGAATAAATATACAAAATAAAATTAAATTTCTCAGATATAAATAGAAAATAAACAAATAAGAAAGTATGTTTCTGTATCATCAAATATTATTATGTATCCTTTAAGAGTAGTATTGGGCGGGAGGTTATGTGTTGCACACATCAGACTTTTTTATTATCCTAAATTCATGAGGAAAATTTAATTTTTAGTCTGCATGTTGTGCACTGTAAAACACTATACTTAATATGAATTGCACCTTCCCCATATTTAATTTATTAAAAATAATATTAGGTCAACTTAATGAAACTTACACTTCTTTGCAAGCTGAAATTTTACTACTATTAACATATTTTTGAGATGCACTGCAGGAAAATGACATGAAAAATAATGAAAATGTATTTATTACTCCGATATCACAATACCAAGCTATTAATTAATTTCTTCTAAACAAATATATTTTTATGAAACCCTGTTTACTCTGGCGTATTGTGTGTGATATAATAATTTTGTTTACAAAATGAAATAGTAACAAAAGTAATTCAATGCAAGCAAATATTTTAAATTTATTATTTATGTTAACCCCCAACCCTAATGACCCGATCAGATTCAAACACCTAAAATCTGCCAATATTCAAAATAGACCTGCATATCGCATTTTTTTCTAAAGACACATGCATGTAAAATTTCATGTGGATCGGACCAACGGTCTAGATTTGCATAAAAGATAAACAATTATTCGTTCATACACAAGATATAAACATTCTTATTCATTATATCTGCAATAGTGTACTTTAATAAATAGGTACTGTAATCTGCAGAACATAATACTTAACATTATTTTCCCGTAGTTCATATTACGCATAAAAAATTAATAAAAATTGAATTTCATAGAACACATTTATCTATTTCTACGATTTTATCTCGAACGGTACTTGTAAATTTCAGTCACTTGCGCTATGCATATTTTCTAAAATAGATAAGTTGATGTTTTTCTATGCGTACTTTATAGTTTTGTTTAAAAGTTATTCACATTTTTGCGATAAGTAATAATTTTTGTATAAATTTTTTTTCCATGTTAAAAATTTAGAAAAATTCGACTCTGCTCTAATAATTTTAAAACAAAAAGTTTCAAAGATACTTTCCGTGCTGTAAAGAATTAGTGAGAGTAATAATTAGTTTATGAATAATTTTATTATAAATTCAATAAAGTTGAAAAAAAAAATATTACAAAATAACTATCTGCATCAATACATAATATAAAGGCTAGAAAATTAAAGAGTGAAAAACAATAACGTAACTCTAACATGAGTAGTTCCAGCACATGGTTCTTTTTATCCATGAGATCGTTGTCCTCCCATAACATATTAGGTCTCTTACAAAATGCTACGAAATGACCTGCGCCACTATCTGTATTATCTGGTACTTTTTATCCTTCACCCATTAAATTACATACTTTATCCAACACCTCTCAATAAACGCTCTATAACTATGGCGATTTTAAACAAGGAAAGTAACAGATTACCCACTAGTGGGTATAATTTTGAGGAAAATCACTAGTGAGTATTTTTTTATTTTTAACAATAATAATAGCACACAACATCTTTAATATATTTTTCATTTATTAAGAGGTGTTGGATAAAATGTTATACTTCACACGTGGGCAAAGTAGAATTACCCACTCGATAAAATTATCACACTCAGCCTTCGGCTTCGTGTGCTAAAAGTTCTCTTTTGGGTAATTCCTTACTTTGCCCACTTGTAAAGTAAATAACTATTTTCTACCATCCAATCTGCATTTGCACTTTCTTTTAAGATTAGATGGTTCGATATGTTTAACAAATTGTACATTTAAATTAGTTACTCCAATATCTAACGATATACTATAAAATGTAATATTTATTATTTCTTCGTAACTACAAACAGGGGACTGGCAGGTTAGTTTTTTTTACCACATGAAAAATTATTGCCCCAAATTTTAAAACATTTTGGTAATTGAAGTAACTGCATTTATTTTGTGAATGTTTTCAGTGATTACCACAGAATGAATACATTCTTGTAGTATATCTGTCCTTATTGTATAGTACAGGGTGTTAATACTAAGTCGTTACACCCGAAAATGGTAGATAGAACTCATTAAAACAAACAATTTTTTTTAGCTCAAATTTTTTATTTGGAGCCCCATTACATAGTTATTGGCGTTCTCTTGTTTTTAGAAAAATCGTCATAACTCCCTTATTTTAAGGAATATTTAAAAAATACAAAAACTTTAGGCATTTGCTTTCGGTTCTCTAAAACACTTGTATTTACAATTATTTTCTATTTCAACAAATAACAAAATGGCGACCAATAAAAAATTTCTGAACAAGATATTTTGAAAACCACCCCATCGATTTTCGAAAATAGAACATTTTTAAAATCCTTAAACTTTCTATTACAATATTTGTCTGAAACATTTTTTTCTATCTGGCAAAAAAAAAAGTTTTTGTTCACTTACTTGGCTTACATAAGTATTAAGAAACTAAAAAAAAGCATGTAAAACGAAGAAGCTGCTTAAAACAATGAAACATAAAAGAGATTAGTACTCAAAAACAAGTTACTTGAAATTTAGCGCACGTGTATGTCCGTTTGTATGTTTGTATTTTGCATAATTTATACGTAAACATGCATCATTATGAAAAAGTTAACCTCTTGACATGCTTCTGGTTTTTGGGGAGGCAAGGCGTAATGCACAGGAAGCTCGAAGAATTTATCGGGAAAGATACCCGAATCGACAACAACCTACTAGCCAACTCTTTAGAAAAATTTGTAGGCGTTTGTTAGAAACTGGTTGTTTCTACCCAACAACTGGTGGAAACGCCAACAGGGTACGTCGAACCCCTAGATTTGAAGAGGCTGTACTTAACATTATTGAAGATGAGCCATCGAGGAGCACAAGAATAATAGGGAACAGATTAAATGTAAATCATGTCAGTTTTTGGCAAGTTCTGAATGAGCAGGGACTTTACCCGTACTCTAGGCAAAAAGTTCAAGCTTTGGGACCTGACGACTTCCAGCCAAGACTATTGTTCTGTCGTTGGCCGGAACTACTTGAAGACTTGCCACTAAACATAAGACTTTGGTTTCAGCATGATGGGGCACCGGCTCACACAACGCGAGAAGTCACCGCATTGTTAAATAGAAAATACCCGAATAAGTGGATTGAGAAAAGAGGTCCAGTTGCGTGGCCAGCCCGGAGCCCCGACCTAACTCCACTAGATTTCTTTTTTGGGGTCAGATGAAGACCTCTGTTTACGAGACACCGGTGAACACAGAGTTAGAACTAGTTGCTAGAATCGTGGCTGCAGCAGAAGATATAAAAGAGAAACAGGCAGTCTTTGCGAAGGTCTCCACCAACATCAAAGCACGCTGCCGGGCTTGCGTTGCTGCGAATGGTGGCCAGTTTTGAAAATAATATTTAGTCCCACCCTTGTTGATTCATTGTTTATTGTTTTATTTTTCTTGTTTGTTTCTTGTTTTTCTTGTTTAATGGCAGCAAGCCTACTTTGTTTTAAATGATTGTTGCAGTTTGTTAAAATTTATCTTGCAATTCAATTTCAATAAAAACTTTTGTTGGCCAGATAGAAAAAAATGTTTCAGGCAAATATTGTAACAGAAAGTTTAAGGATTTTAAAAATGTTTTATTTTCGAAAATCGATGGGGTGGTTTTCAAAATATCATGTTTAGAAATTTTTGATTGGTCGCCATTTTGTTATTTGATGAAATAGAAAATAATTGTAAATACAAGTGTTTTAGAGAACCGACAGCAAATGCTTAAAGTTTTTGTATTTTTTAAATATTCCTTAAAATAAGGGAGTTATGACGATTTTTCGAAAAACAAGAGAACGCCAATAACTATGTAATGGGGCTCCAAATAAAAAATTTGAGCTAAAAAAAGTTGTTTGTTTCAATGAGTTCTATCTAACATTTTCGGGTGTAACGACTTAGTATTAACACCCTGTATACTTTTGCAGTTATGCCTGTCTTAGACATAACAACATCGCAATTATTTTTTTCTTTATTATACTGTACGTATGCAAAAAATATTGTGCTATCACAATACGCCGAACACAAAATTTGTGTGATACTATCAAAAGCACAAATATTTTCTAAAGAAATGTACTTGTCTTTAATTTGTACTACTTTTTGTTCTACTCTATGTCCATTATTCATAAGCCCAGTTGGAATTCTTCTTTGTATTTTGGATAAGTCTATTTTATAAAATTCTATGTGTGGCTCTAGGTGTGTAGTTCTAAGTCGAGGTGTTGAAAGCAAAGGCTACAGTAAATATAGCTTGAAACCAAATGTATAAATCTTCAATGTTAGTACATTGTAAAGCTTGTCCAAAATAATAACAAAAATATAAAGTTTGTCCACCCAAAATGAAAATAAAAAAAAAAGATTATTTGCATTTTGCATGGTGTAAAAGAGTGCATTTGCCATAGTTACAAAGGCAACAAATATTATTTTAGTATATTAGATATGTAGGGGTCGCATGAAGTAGGCCTCACCCAAATATTAATGATTGTAACAAATTATATAAAATAGTGCAAAAAAAATATTACTGGTGCAATATAGTGTGAAATTAGTGTATTTTAATAGATTTACCAAAATATATATTTAATTACACTGAGTGGCTGTCTTCATTGACCTTAAATATACTAACTGTAATATTTGTAAATATTCTTCGTGCACTTCATAACACTACTAAAACCATTTTTTATTTGATGGAAAACTTTACCCATTATTGTGTGCAGGGGACAGATTTTTGAAGTGTGATTTAATTTTTGTTTTGGAGGAGATGTGGATTTTTCTGGGTACTTTTTACAATTTGTTTGTAATTTTTGTTGATTGATATAATTTAAGGAAGGCATGTGTTTGGTTAAGAAGTATTTATTAGTTTTTGTAAGCGATGTGCTTGTGTTGTTTTGCGGGAAAGATGGAATGATCTGCGTAAATCATAGCGCTCTATTACAAAACAAGTGCCAGTGACGCACCTGAGTCGGTGCACACTTTCAATCAACTGAAACTGAATCTTCAAGAGAAACTGAAGAAACAAGATATATTTTTGAGATAATCAATAATATAACAGCAACAGAACGTTTGACTCTTGACTCTTCAATTAATTTTTCTACATTCATCATTAATTGTAATAATAAATGTACGAGTACCGATTATATTAAATTATTTACAAAATTGAAGGCAAAAAATAAATGCTGAATCCCTGGTACAGCGCACCGAGCCTGACCCGCGCCCGTCAAAAGTAAACAGAACTAGTCGAGTGCTGTGCAGGTGCAGTTAGGTGGGGTCTTGCTAGGGATGCGTGAATTTGGCACGGCATATGTGAGCACTAACGTTTATATTATTACAGTAGTTAGTGCTTACTTAGTGCTCGTTTAAAATAATTATGTGTTACAGTCAGTTTAGTAGATATTTCAAAAAACTTAATGACCTGCCAACTTCATGGTATAACGTCATTTATTTAGATTGTGAAAAACTATTACGTAGTTGGTTAGTGCTTCGTTAGTACTCTTTAGTGCTTCAAGTTTTTACTAAAGACTTTAGTTATGTGATGTGTCACAATCCAACAGTGCCCGACACGATACGAGCGCCAGTTTCGGCCAATTTTTGGCCGAAACCGAAACCGACACTTCGGTCGGTCCTTCATCTACTATCTGTGAAATGAGATAATAATAATAATAATAATAATAATAATAATAATAATCTTTATTGCCCAACAGAGGCCAATTACAGGGCAAAAAACAAAATAATATAAATAATTAATTAATCAGTAGGTACATAAATAATAATAATAATAATAAATAACATAACAATTATAAAAATAGTAATTTTAAGTTAAAGAAATATGTCTTCATATAACAATTCAGCATTAGAGCACTTTACATGAATTGGAGAGCGCTGCCGAACATCTGTACGTGCGGTTGGGAGGTGAAAAGTTCTTCCAAATCTCGAAGCCAGCCTGGAAACATGGAATGGAACTCGAGACAATAGAAATGGAGCATCAATATAATTATGTAGAAGCATCCACAGAAATCTTGCGCTGGATAATTCACGCCTACAACTTAAGGAGGGTAAAGAATGACGGACGAGAAGGGAATTTAAATCACAACCTCTTTCTGGGTAGACATTAACTGATTTGTACGAAAGGTATTTTAAAAACCTTCGATGAATTCGGTCCAAACACAAATGTTGATTAGCATAGTAGGGATACCATATTAAGTTGGCATATTCCAGTTTACTTACTACATATGCAAAGTAAAGAGATTTGAGTACAGTTAAATCTCGAAACATCTTACAAATTCTGATAATGAAGCCTAAGGTTCTACTGGCAGATGTACAGGTGATTCTAATATGTTCATTAAAATTAAAATTAGAAGTGAAGGTAACGCCCAAATCTTTAACTGTGAACTTACGGGAAAGAGTACTGCCACGCATTTCATAGGGATGAACAGTAGGATTTTGTTTACGCGTATAAGAGACTGTATAACATTTTTCAACATTTAATGGAAGTTTATTTTCACTGCACCATGATACCAACCTGTCTATATTACTTTGTAGGAAATGTACATCAGAATCTGAAGATATTCGGAAATAAAGTTTTATGTCATCAGCATAAGCGAGAACTGGACAGGTAAATGAAAGCAGCAATTCATTAACAAATAAAATAAACAGCAAAGGGCCCAGATTAGAGCCCTGAGGTACACCAGAAGTGGCCACGAATTGAAATGAAGAATAACCATTATAATATACATAACAGCTTCGGCTAGAAAGATAAGACATTAAAAGTTTTAATAAAGCAGGAGAGGCACCAAACGAGCTGATCTTAATTAGCAACAAGCCATGGTCAATAGAATCAAAAGCACGAGAGAAGTCGCTATAAATCACGTCAACTTGTCCACGATCATCCAGAATTTCTGAAATATATTTTGAAAAGCAAGCAAGATTAGTTACTGTCGACCGTCCTCGCATGAAGCCATGTTGATCAATTGAAATGAGAGATCTTGTATTTTTAATTATTGAATTATAAATTACCATCTCAAGAACTTTGGCAAAATTATTTAGAATTGATATTGGTCTATAGTTTTTTATAATCGATTTATCATCTTTCTTGTGAACCGGGGTAATTCTCGTTTGCTTCCACCGTTCAGGAAATGAGCAAGTTTTAATAGCTAGATTAATGATCGTTGTTAAAGGTTCAGCAAGAATAAATCTACAATCCCTAATAAAAAATGCTGGTATTCGATCTTCTCCACTAGTTGCTTTATTTGGTAAAGTAGTCATTAAAGCAATTACATCAGATTCCCTAACAGTATCAATCGAGAAAGAAGGATTGTTGGTTATATCTCCATTAGCAACAAAAGGAGAGCTTTCATTAAAATAACCTGAGAAAAGCTTAGCAAATTCATTAACAATATCCTGAGGTTTATCATACTCAACATTATCATTAATAACTGTACCAGGTATACGAGAGCAACCTTGTTTTATATGTACAAATTTCCACAACTCACTAGGATTTGATTTAATATTAATTTCAACTTTACGAATGTAGTCATCATAAGCATTTTTAACTTGTTCCTTGATTATAGATCTCAATCTTCTAAATTCATTAAGAAAGGACTGTTTCCTGGTTTGAAGCCATTTCTTTCTGTAATAAGCTTTAGTTTTAATATTATGTTTGATGTCTGGAGTGAACCATGGAGGAAATTTTGACGAACCACATTTATATTTTGGAACAAACCTATCTAAAGCTTCATATAATATAGAGTAAAATTTATGCAGAGCAACATTAACATCATCAATCGTATTTAAACAAGACCAATTTATTTCACATATACTATTATATAATTCAATAAAATTTGCTTTGCGAAAATTATACCTAAAGTTATTTGCGGAAGGAAAGACAACAGGTTTTACAGCTGAAAGAAGCTCAAAATCAATTAATAACGCAGGATGATAAACATCTTCAGGAACTAGTGGAAAGTCAGACTTTACAACATTTAAACTAATGAAGTTGGAAAAAGCGAGATCAAGCTTATTGTGAAACATATTATAAATATCATTATACTGATTAAAGTTTAATACGTCACAAAGATTACGGAAAGAAGAAGATTTTACGCAGCTAGAAGAATTATTATAAAAATTAGGGAGATTAAAATCGCCAACCAAAATTACATTTTCATTCAAAAATAAAAGTTCTAGCGCGTCTAAGAAATTTTCCAGTTCATTAGCATTTACATCAGGAGGTATATACAGAGCACATAAAATGAATGTTGTAGTAGTAAAGTGACACTTGCAAGCAATAATGTCAATCAGTGGCAATAACCTTTTAATATGAGAGGTATCAACAACACTATAATTAAAAGAATCTTTTAAAGCAATTAAAACACCTCCACCTTTACTGCGTCCTGTAAGAGAATAACTTCTGTCATCACGAATAACATTATAATCTGATGAAAATAATTCAGTAATCAAAAATGAACAATTTAACCAGGTTTCAGACAAAATGATTATGTCATAGGAGAACGAACAACAATTAACATAAAACATATGACCTTTTGAATTTAAACCCCTAGTATTTTGGTAGTAACAATTAAGTGTAATTGGAAAGCTGTTGGGCAAATTTAGTTTAAAGAACTAACTATTTTAGGAATGTTATTAAAATACTTAATTACTAGATCTTTTTCACCAGAAGCAATACGTGTATTTAATTCAAGTTTTAATGCCTTGTAAAATTCAATTTGCATTTTGGTTCGGTCTCTAGAAATGGATAGATGTTTCCACTTATCATTAAGATGTAATTTTTTAGAATTTTTTACAATTTTGATAACATCTTCAGGGGATGAAAATTGAACTTTTATTGGGCGCGAAAGAGATTTTGTTTTGTCGAAACGACCAATACGTGCGATTTTGGTTAATGCACAATCAACGCCAATGTCAACTAAAATATTCTGAACCATGTTACTGTCAGAATCATGAAGTTGTTCTTTATTATGTTATTTATTTTCCAAGGAACCATAAATCATTATATTACAAGAACGTCTTTGACGTTCTGCAATTTCTTGAATAATATTTTCAGTAAGTAGAGGTGAAGATTGTGGCATTTTCACTTCGTTGTAAGTAAAGTAAAGTTGTAAGATTTTTTAAGTTCAACAATATCCTTTTGCATGTTAATAATTATAGATTTCAGACTGTCAATGTCATTGCCTAAGCTAACACAGTTGGAACAATTCCATTTTAAGCCAGATTTAGAACTCTGCAACCTACGAGCTTCTGAAGAAGAAACTTCAACACAGTCAATGTTAAAAATATTCTTACAAACTGAACATGTTACAAGTCTATGGGCTTCTGTTTGTTTTTTACAACAATGACACGGAGAATGACCCATGGAAACAGGATTGATATTTACTGCAAATGATGTAAACCAAAACAAACACCCAGTAGCATGAATACGAAGCAAACACACTGTAGATTCAATAAAAATTCGAATTAATTAATACTAATTTAATTAACTCGAAGAGAAAAAGTTAGCACTGGCACATGTGCTAGGTAAAAATTGAAAACAAATGAACTATATTTGAACAAAATACATGTAATTATGAAGAAACTCACCCCGTGAATAGGATTAACAACTAGATGAACTCACAACAAGCACAATGACACCAAAATCAAAATATTTAAGTAGAAAAAACCCAACCAAATCTAATACAATTTGAAGAGCTACAGCTACAATGTATACACTGTCAGCGATACCTGAAGATACATGATGGAAGATACGCGTGCACTTGCTGTCTCGTTATTTTCTACAAGGGTTATGACATCAACGCTGAAGAAGGGAAGTGGAGTACTACAGCCGCGTTTTGAAAGGTTTCCCTTTTAAATGACTAGGTTCATACGTAGGGCAAAGTGTACTTAGACTTGACAAGGCGAGTTTTGCCACTGTGTAAACACTACCGATTAGCTAATTGTTTTCTAAAGTCAAGTACAAAATAAATCAGACTTGACTCATATGAGAGACTTTGAAAGATTCGTATACACATATCGACTTTACTTTGTCGTCAGTGACATTAAATTTCCCTGGGAATTTGAAATATGTGAGCTGTTGTTTCCTTAATTTATATTACATCCAAATCTTTGATCGCATTTGCAATGCCATTACAATAAAATAAATCACGCTAGTATTATTTAATATATTTAATCTCAAATCATTGTCCAAGGTTTTTCTATAAATACTATGAACTAAAATTTACTATAAATAAATTATTTTCCTGATAAATTCTTATGACTAGTTTTTAATCATGAAACAAAACACTAAAAAATTGAACCAGATGGAACAGCATTACACTGATAAAACCCCGTTACCCTGATAAAATTAATATTTCAAGTTCATTTTGCATTGTCTTTGGAATTTATCTCATTAAATAACACACGACGTCTCTGATTTTCTAAGTTTAAATAAATAATGTTAATGTTAACGTTAACATTTCAACTTTTTTTGAATTTGTTCCTGTCCACTTTCCGACCATTTCACCTTATTAAATACATCTTTTGGACGTTAAGCTCAAGGATATTGAAATTATAGATATTGTAACGAACGCGGCAGCGACAAGTTGAAGCTTGCCGACCTACGCCGCGCCGCCACGCCGCGCGGCCGAGTGAATGACGCAACGCTAACTAGTTCGTTTGCTCCACAATAGGGAATGTTCCAGAAGCTTCCAGAAACAATGAACGTGCCGTATATAAAAGGAATCGCCGGCAGCCGTCAGGCAGGAAAAAAATTCAATTCAAATTCAAATTCAAAATTCGAAATTGAAATTCAAATTCGGTTCGAAAATTCGTTCAGTGTTTGAGTGCTTCGGAGTGGAGCTGGCGAGCTAGATTTGTCACCAAAATTCGAGTGTTTTGACAGTGGTTTTAATGCTTTAATTTCGATTTTTGATTTACTTTATTATTATTTCGACTTGTGTTGTATTTTTGGTGCGTTTTAAAATTTAAAAAGTGTAACCTCGCCGGGACTCGAACCTAGGTCTCTGGATCCGGGTTTCGCGACTCTGCCGCTGAGCCAGCTGAACAAGTGCTATTATTTGCTAGTTTTGACTTAGAATATTTCTTCTAAATATATTTTGGACTTAGAAAATTTTTTTCTAAAAATACACTGACCGGCAAAAAAAACCGGCCACTTTGAAATATTTAATAAAGGTCCTCCTAACCGGGTATTTCAGAACTAAATTGGAAACTGTGCTAATTGTTTTTAGTTATCAAAGCTTTAAGATGCTTATTTCATTTTAAAATACCTAGGAAATGCACAAATTAGGTCAGAAATAAATTTAACTTAAAAAAGTAACAAAAACAGTATAAATCGATTTTTTTTTAATTATAAAAAACAAATGTGGCCTTTTTTAATGGAGGTCGCCGTAATTGCTAATAGCGCGTATGGCCTCTTCGAGCTTGAATTACGTCGTTCAACCGTCGTGCCATTGAGTTGATCAAATTTGTAATGAACATTTGAGGAATTGCTTAATAATCATCTTGAAGTGCCAGTGGTAGTTCTTGAAGAGTCTCAGGCACGGCTGGACGACGACGAAACTGCCTCTGAAGAGTATCCCAAAGATGATTTATTGGATTAAGATTCGAACTACATGCTGGCCAATCAAGTCTTCGAATACCGACCTCATTCAGGTATTCATTTACGACTCGTGCAACGTGTGGTCTGGCATTGTCGTGCATTAAAACAAAGTCATCTCCTATAAAATGGGAAAATGGGACGACTGCATCTTGAAGAATACCTTCCACATATCTGTGGGCATTCAAAGCACCATTTTCAACAAATATGAGGTCGGTATTTGCTTCCGTTGAAATACCCGCCCACACCATAACAGAACCTCAGTTATAAGATAGCCGTTCAGATATTGTGCAGTCTGCATATCGTTCGTTTCGTCTTCTCCACACCCTTTCTCGAACATCAGGTGCCCGCAGAGAAAAGCGCGACTCATCAGTAAAAATAACTTTACTCCATTGTTCAAAAATCCAATTTGCATATAATCGCGCTAACTGAAGACGTGCCCTTCGATGCCTAGGTATAGCTTGTACAAATTTGCGTGGCGATTGCTTCCATTAGTGTTTCTCAGCAGGTATTCCATAAGAGGATTAAAGAAATTTATGAGGGACTACTTTACAGGGTTGTACTAGATAATATTTTCAAATGAGTTTTACACAAACAGACACAAGTAATATCAAAATAAGAAAAATTTTAATAAAATTAAATATGAATACAGTATTGTCATTGTCGTTCAGTAAATATAAACATATATTGATTATCAATTTTTTTAAACAGGAGAACAGGAGAACACTGCGAAGACTACTAACTGCACAAGTAATATCACATTCATCTTTTAATTTTTGATGCAATAATCTTAGTGAAGGATATATATTTTCATTGTAAAGCGAATATATTTTCCGACGAATAACATCTTTTTGAAAATCATTCAAAATTCTCGATTTTCCAGCATCACTTCTTTGTTTTTTAACCGGTACACCTTCTTTTATTATTCTTCTTACTGTAGTATATGGCACTTGAGTCATTTCAGCAGTTTTTGATATTGGCGCATTTTCGAAATTATCACTTTGTAGAAAGTTAAACACATTCAGAACTATTTCTTTTGCGTCGTTTGATAAATATTTTTGTGTTGGCCTCGCGACCGTGGTAATTTCTTCAAAATCTAAATATTCAACTTGCGACATTGTGTTCACTGTTACAGTGCTGCTGAACTAATGAATTTTAAATGTCGTTTTCTGAAGGGTATATATGTATAAAATTATCTTACTTAACAGTTTTCGGGGAAACTATTGAAAAGATAATCGTATTAAAAATTTCGGAGATTTGAAGCATCTAAGCCCAAAATTATAATAATCCACTCCTGAACATCAGACAAACTTGCACCCCGCTGGCTAGGGCTGGCTTATCCCATTAGCAAGTCAAGTCAATCGCCACGCAAATTTGTACAAGCTATAGCAATTGCGGTCCCATGGCAGGTTTCCGCGAAGTTAGACCTCTTTCGACAAGTCTCCGCCTGATGGTCCTCCCACTTATTTCAACCCCTCGCACTGTTTGCAAGCGATGTTGAAGTAGAACCACTGCCGTTCTGCGATCTCTTAATGTATTTTGCACAATGAAACGATCATCAATCGCAGTGCAGCTCATCTTCTTCCGGATCCTGTACGCCTCGATAATCTGCTAGTCTCCAGAAAACGATTCCAGGCATCCTGACCAGTACTGCGAGGTATTCCCAACGTACGAGACACATAGCGCTGACTACGACCATCCTCAATCAAAGCTACAATTTGAGCAACTTGCGCAACAGTTAATGGCATTGTTATTGCGTTAAAATTATTCTTAACTGTCAAAAAGAATTCCTTAAACAAGGAACCTTAATTTACTTGGATTTTATCATAAATAAATGATAAGAAACGATGTGTAGTCTATTGCTGCGTAATTGTTCATGCTATTGAGAAGAGAATTTACCCTGTTAAAATTAAAACTAAAAATAATTTAGAATGAAATAAACTTCTTAAAGCATTGATGACTAAAAACAATCAGCTCAGTTTCATATTTTGTTGTAAAATATCCGGTTAAGGGAATTTTTATAAAATATTTCAAAGTGGCCGGTTTTTTTTGCCGGTCAGTGTATTTCGGACTTTTTTATAAATTTTTGTGACTCTGGAAATAGCTCCGTGGTAACGTGTCGGACTGTGGATCGTGAGATCCTCAGTTCGAATCCCACTGCCGACAGTTACAAATTTAAATTTACCCCTGTGGTTCCCCCTCCACTAACATCCTTGGGGGCTATGATTTGACGGCCGGTAACCGCACTTTATACGAAAAAATATATCACCTACCGAGATCTGCGTAAGCAGAGTGCCACACCCTTAATGGGTAAAAGGCGTGATGATATATTTATTTTATTTATTTTATTGGAAAGAGTATTCCAATGTTAAATCTTTTCTTTCTTTATTAAAACGCTATTTTAACCTGTGTTTGTGCGTAAGGACCGTTCTTTTATTTGACAAGTTTTAACTACAAATTACATAATATTTTACCAAATTTTAAATTTTACTGGTGATTGTGTCTTCTTAATCAAATAGTGGTGGTGATTTCCTCGAACACAATGGGAGTAGGCAGAACCCCACCTCCAGCTTCGCCAGAGCACAACGACGGTTTCACCCCTGTGATCAACTCAAGAAAAAGAAAGAACTCCGGCAATTCATCCTATTTAAGTCCGATAAATAATACACCAGTGTCAAGCAAGAGACACCATAGCGACTCCTCTAGTCCCCGCCAGAGGCGGTTTTTCACAGCCAGCATCTCCAAGCTTCCATTCCACTTACGAACGTATACCAGCCTCTATCCGCTTCTCTGCCAGGTAGACGCTGATATACACAATGTCACCATCATGCGCACGGGGATCGTCCTGGTCCGAAGCAAAGACCCGCACATCACCAAGAAGCTGAGAATTCTACGGGGCTTGTCCAATGAGCCGTCAGTACAAATCATCGAATTGGACAAGCCAGCTGCGCTGCACTCCCGTAACTCTCAATCCCATCCTAGAAATCCAACATTTTCATGCGTTATAACAGGAGTCCCGCACTATATTCAGTCCGAAGATGTCTTCAACCACCTCACGACCAGTGGTCTCTCTGTAAAGAAAGTTGTACGCATCAAGAGACGTGCTACGGGCAACGAGACAACTTTACTCCGAGTCATCACGGAACACAACGAGACCGTTGACCATCTTCTAGGACATGGCATGAAATACCTCTACCACCACTACAGAGTGGAACTTTCCCGTCCCAATCCTCCTCAACCCCTGCAGTGTCGCCTATGCCAACTCTTCCATGACCCGCAACAGTCTTGCCCGACCAAACCCAAGTGCGGACACTGCGGTGAAGAACACCGCACAGATCAATGCGACTTCACAACAGACCCCAAATGCACTGTATGCAAGTTGCCTCATCCTGCCAATAGCTACAAGTGCCCGATGCGCCCGAAGAACCCGGCAAATGCAGCTTCAACAGCACCATTAACTTGCATCAATCAGCCAAAAGAGGTCGCGAATGAGCCGACTATAACAATTTCCACTTTACTGCGCTTCACAACCACAGCGCTGCTGAACATAGTGCCCGACCAGAGGCAATTAGTACAGGACACTGTCAACAAGCTGTCTCGGCAGTTCTTCGGGATCAAAGTTCACGTTTCATATTCGGATAACAAAATCCACATAGGCCTAAAGAATATGACCTTCTCCGAAATTACGGGTAGCCAAAATCACGGAGCCTCTTCACTCCAAGACATCCGGAAGAAACTCTATTAATACTTCGTCGTATCTCTCTCATCCTAGACTTACTCACAATAGATAGTACAATATACAAGGTAGCAACCATTAACGCCCAAGGATGGAGGCGGAAGAAAACCCTCATTGAAAACATGGCGCGAGAGGACTCAGTGGCGGTCATTGGGATCACGGAAATTTCACCAAGGCCCCTATCAAGCTGCGCGGTTTCAACACATACTATCGGGCTGGAAACCAAAGACCCGGCACTGGCGTGGTCCTTGCAGTCAAAGAAAACCTCTTATCAGAAGAAATAAGAATTGCACATTTGGACGCCTTCTAGACTGTAGTAATTAAAATCGAGCCATCACGACATCTCTTTTATACCGTGATCGTGTTATACGTCCCTCCCGGGGATGATATCCCAGTAGACGTCTTCGAGTACGCGGCGCGGACTCCGCGCACTATTCTCATGGGTGATTTAAATGCTCGGCACACGCTGTTTGGCGACACAGCAAGTAACACGCGTGGTGAAGATTTGCTACAGTTGCTTGACGAGCTGGGACTGCACCGCTTGGCCAACGAAGACTTCACTTTCGTAGGGCATCAGGGCTCATCCATAGTCGACCACATTGTCCATACACCAGACATGACAGGGCTTCTCAGTGACACATCATACGTTGGAGATTGCATCACTAGTGACCATGTTCCTCTCCTGGCGGATGCCTTTTTCCTTGACCCTCCACAACAACTGCCACCTCCGAGACAACTCATTGATTACCGTCACGCGGACTGGGAAGCTTTTACTAACTCTATCATGTCAGCACTTCCCCCCGACCCTCCTCCACTCAACACCCCTGCAGAAGTTGATGATTGTGTTGACCTTGTGACCTCAACACGCTATCCAAGACTCCATTCCTACCAGAATAGTTCAACGAAGCAATGCCATTCCTCTGCGCATACGCCGCATGATCAAGTTCAAGCGACATTTGTATCGGCAATTCAAACACAACCGCGACCCGACACTCAAGACCCAGTGGAATTATTGGAATGCCAAAATCCGCCGTGAACTTATTATGCACAAAGAGCAGAACTGGGCTTCAACTTGCTCCAAATTGGACTATAGGGATGGGGCCAAATTTTGGAATAAATTCAGAGTGCTCACAGGCCAAACCCGAAGAGGCAATCATCCACTTCGAACAGGAGACGCAGTACTTACAACCAACGAAGAAAAGGCTAATGGCTTTGCCGACAATATGGAGGAGATTCAACGGGTACCAGAAGATGACATGTTTGATCAAGAGTTCTTCCGAGAAGTTTCCGAAGATATAGGCCAGATCAACATGGCACCGCTGACTCACGTTAGTCCCTTCAATGAGCATGCTGATGATGACCCGGAGAGGACCTGGTCAACCGATGTGTCAGGGGACACAATATCCAACATGATAAAAGGGGCCAAGAATAAAAGTCCAGGCAAAGATGGCATTACATACAAAACACTCAAGCACCTACCACCTATTGCTCTAACATACCTTGCCCTTATATTTTCCACCTGCCTAAAACTTGGCCACTATCCCGGTAAATGGAAAAATGCTAATGTTACCATGATCCCTAAACCAGGAAAAAATCCTTCCAATATCAACTCCTACAGACCAATCTTCCTCCTCAACACAATGGGGATACTCCTAGATCGCCTAATCCTAGAGAGAGTCGAAGAACTTGTGACCATGAAGGACATCATCCCGGATAGCCAGGCAGGATTCAGAAAAGGAAGATCGACCAACACCTGTCTCCTGAAACTAACGACTAGTGTATCTCATGCCGTCAACAAGGGCCATTGCCTGTTAGCATTGTTCCTCGATACAGACAAGGCATTCGACAAGGTCTGGCCTGACGGATTGCTCTACAAATCCATCCTGCTTGGTCTCCCAACAGCCATGATCCGAATGATTCGCAACTTCCTGGTCAACCGCCAGTCTCGCATCGTCATGGGAAAAACCCAATCTAGGGTGTACGTACCGCTTGCAGGAACTCCACAGGGATCGGTCTTGTCGCCGATGCTTTATAACCTCTTTTGCGCGGACATCCCACAACCAGAGACGCCCGCCATATCACTCCTGCAATATGCTGACGACACCGTCTACACAGCAACTGCAAGGAACGTGAGGCGAGCCTGCGAAGAACTTCAGCGACAAGCCAGATCCTTAGAACTATGGATGCAACAATGGAGAGTTCGGGCCAACCCCACTAAATCCCAACTGGTGCTATTCCGACACTGCCACAGTAAAAGGCACCGTGAAGACGGACTCCATATCAACCTGTGGAACGCCCGAATAAATCCTTCACCATCCGCAACGTACCTCGGCGTACTATTCACACGTACATTCAACTGGAGACCCCTGATAATTCAATGCCAGCACACACTCCGGAAGAGAGCCAATCTTCTCTACTCTCTGGCAGGAAAGATACGAGGCTGCAGTGAGTGATTTCTTCGACATACCTTCAAGACGTTCGTCAGGCCAGCAGTGGAATACTTTTCCTTCGTCCTTTCCAGCACCAGGGACCATCTGAGAAAGCCACTATCCGCTACAGAACGAAGAATTCTTCGCAGGATATGTCGCCAACCCCCATGGTACCCCAAAGAAGATATCCACCAGCTGGCCGATGTGATCCCCATCGAGCAAAGGATAAGGAAACGACAACAAACCTTTACTCTAAAACACCTTAATGCTGCCAATCCCCTCAAGAACCTACTCCTTGAAGTGCCTAAAGTTTTTTACAAACCAAAAAGAAAATACCCTAACCCACCAACTACACTCCTAAACACCCTTGAGGAGCCGCCACTAGAAGTCCTGGACACGCTGGAGGCAACGCCAGTCTGCTTCCGATAAAAGAGGACAAGCAATGGATGAGAAAGAGAGTAAAATAAAAACCAAGGAAAGAAGAAAAAAAAATACAAAACAAACGAAACGCACAACAGAATAATGTAAAATGGAAAGAATAAGCTATCACCGAAGAGGGCTTGAGTCCCTATAACGGTGGGGGTGCGTGCACCCTATTCATTGAATTCATTATCTTCATCATCATCCGTCAGGCAGTCATAGTTGCTCTCTGCTCGTCGGACGAGTAACATCACGCTGTGAATCGCTACCTGACTTACCTGGGCCTCTGAACTGGTTTACAGTTTGAGTAACCCAGTAAGCCATACGGCATTCTGTTAAGCTCCAAGCACCGCTAGCCACGGTCACTTGTACCTGCTCTCCCGTCTTTTTCAAGACGCCTCGTGTTGTACGCATAGCGCCTCTGCACGCGTTGTAATTTATTTTAATTGTTATATCGTAACGTTGTCAAAGGGATAGTGCAACCTATCGAGCCCTCTTCACAGGGGTACAACGTGTAGCACCACATATTTTAATATCGAACGCACTACGTTGCACAGAATGACTTCTGTGCAATTTAAGCTTGATGAACTTTCATCAAAAATCATTGCTCTAAAGCAAAAACCTGGTTTTTCAAACAAGACCAATAATGAAATCCTTGCTCTGCAAGCCAAGAAGATAAAACTTCTTGAAAAAGAACTAGGTTCTTCTGTCTCATAACGAACTGCCAAGGACAGTTCTGTGAAAAATAATAATGGTGGCACGTCCACCAAAAAAGCAACAGCTGAAACTGCGAGCGGCAGTTCAACTGTTGCAACTGAAACGACGAACAGTAGTTCTTCGAAAAAAGCAGTTCGCTGCTCAGAGCCTGATACGTCAGACTATAATGGGTTTGAGCCAGCTCAAAAGAGCAAAGAGTTTAAACCCATTGAACAGTCTCAAACAGAGACTTCAAATATGGTCGCTTCACTGGAGACAGTTGAAGATGAACATAACATGGATGTTACACATCTAAGTGCTGTGTCCACAGCAACTGACTCCGTTTCTGAAAAGCGTATCCCGCCAATCGTGCTACACACGAAGGACGGGTACGCAAACCTAACAAAAGCGCTAGCTGAAAGTGGAGTTAGTATTAAAAAAACCGTCAACACCAAAGACGGTATCAGGTTGCACGTAAAGTCAGCTGCTGATTTTCGTGCGACCACCACTCTGTTGCGTGCTGCGAACTTGCAATTCCACACGTACCAGCTACAAGAGGACAAGCTCTTGCAGGTTGTCTTGCACGGCATTCCGGAAACAATATCCGAATCCGATATAAAAACTGAACTGGAAAGTCTGAACTTCAATCCAGTTTCAGTTCACCGCATGATGCGGTATGTAAAGTCCACAGACTCGCATGCTGCCCCAGCAGAGCGAGTCAGGAAACCGCTGCCTCTTGTACATGTCTGCCTGACAAGAGATGCAGCGAACAAAGAGATTTACAATCTCAAGACCTTCATGTACTTGAAGATTAGCGTGGAATTCAAACGTCCACAAGGTAGCATCAGCCAATGCCATAATTGCCAACGAGTTGGCCATACTAGCAACGGCTGCAATGCTAAAAAACGTTGTGTAAGATATGGTGGAGAGCACAACATCAAAGACTGTCCCACCAAACAGCAGGGAGATCCTCTCTGTTGCAACTGCGGGCTGAATCACACAGCGAATTATAAAGGCTGCGAGGTGCTTAAAAAAGCACTCAAAAAGCCAAACCAGCCGGTAACTTCTCAGCGGAGAAACATTCCTCACCAACAAGTGAGAAAGGGTGTTTCATACGCTGAGGCAACATCCGCACCATCCGCTAGCCATGCTTCAGCTGCCACAGAGACAGAAGCGGCTCATGATGTGCCCGGCACATCAGCTCAAGCAGCATCACCCGCCTCAGCAGGATCCTCTGCTGCATCAGACAACTGGCTTAACTTAATAAGCCTACCAAAACTAAACAGCATGTTTAATAACATCAAACCAATTCTAGCTGAGTTAGCGAAAGCTAACTCAGCAATGGACTTGCTAGTTGTACTAGCGAAAGCACTGCCTCACGTCCTTAGCATGTTTAACCATGGTTAGAGTACGTAGAGTGCCAAAACACCTCAGAATCGCGTTCTGGAACGCTAATAGTCTACTTTACAAGCGAGATAGCTTGGAAGAGTTTATTTTTACCAACAAGGTGGAACGAAACTTATCTTCGTCCATCCAACAACCCAAAAATCTGTGGATTTGATCTATACAGAAAAGATCGCACAGACGCTCGAGGCGGCGGTGTTGCGATCTTTATCAAAAACACGATAGATCACCACGAGGTTATCACGCCTGAGCTGCAACATGCAGAGGCTGTGACAATCTCTTTAAAGACAACGTGGACAGAGTCCTTACGCGTTGTCTCTATTTACAATCCTCCAGCACGCTTGCTGACAGAGGATCTTGACGCTCTCCTGGAGCAACCGGGTTCAGTCATAATAGCTGGAGACCTGAACTCTAAAAGTCCAGCGTGGAACAGCCAATTAGTTAATCCAAACGGTCGCAAGTTGACTAGCTACACTCAGGCAAACGGCATTGTTGTTGTTGTACCTGATGAGCACACATTTTTCCCTCATGATGGGGGGAGAAGTGATGTGCTTGACATTGCTGTGTTGCGAGACATCAACGCAACACACAACATAGTAGCAGTCAACGAACTTGACTCTGACCATATTCCTGTGCTATTGGACCTTGGAGAGGGCCAGCCAGAGACGGAAAAACGGGCAGTTACAACTGTTCGTTGGGAGCAGTTCAGCGACGAGCTGGAGAAACTGATCGGCCTGCTACCTGTCATCGAAACAGCGCATCATATTGATGAAGCTGTTTCAAATCTGACAGAAACAATAACTCTAGCTACAGCAAGTATCAGTAGGACAAGGTACATGGATATAAATAATCCTGTTGCTGACCTTCCTACTGATATAAAACAATTAATATCGAAAAAAAAATCGAGTCAGACGCCGCTGGCAAAGACATTGCAGGCCAGCGGATCGTGCTGAAGCTAACCGTATCGCAGCTGAAGTTAAAAATCGGCTGCGAGAATTCAAGTCTCAAAAATGGGACTACCGCTGTGACGATACCTCCGTCGAGGGTTGGGACGTCACTTCCTTGGCTGCTGTACTTGCTCGGGCGCCTTCGGTGACGGTGTCAGGTCCAGCAGCTGAAAGGGCTGGATAGCTTCAGTGGAGACGGGAAGGGTTCGATATTAGAGGATTATTCAGTGATAATTACCGAAGTAAACTAGATGTATTTAAATTTTATTGCTCAACTTCAAATCACACCACGAAGATAAAATAAAATAAATATATCACACAAAACTGTGAATACGAGCAAAAAGGCTAGACTCCCCTTTTTAAAAACGCAAATATATAAATTCCGATGAACGCGGTAGCGGTGACGGAACGAGAATGTACGGAGGGTTGAGGTGGAGAGAGGGGAGCAGGATTGTATGCGGCAACCGCGTAGTACACCACGCCGGCTACTGACATACACGGGAACCGGATACACCAGACGCTTTGTAAACCACTGCGCTGGTGCGACCGGGGGAAATGTGGGCGACAGAAGGCGTAGTAGACCACGGCCAACTGTCGACACACGGGATAGGGGTCGACTACAGCAGACGCTTGGTAAACCCCTGCGCTGCTGCACCGAGGGGAGGGAATGGAACAGCGGCGTAGTAAACCACGGCCAACGAAACCAATAAAGGCGGAAAGAAAGAGACGGAAAGAAACAAACGGTGACGGAGACGGATAGTAAAAAAAGAAACGGTGACGGAGACGGATAGTAAAAAACAAACGGTGATGGAGACGGAGACGTTAGAGAGCTAACTCACCTACGTGGTACACCCAGGAGAACTTTGCTCCACGTAGACGCCGGAGCAACTGACTGAGCTGCTGTGGAGCTCGGCTTATATACACGTTTTTGCGGGTGGGGATAGCTAGTTTATTGATTACTTGCTTTGCGCATGTCCGACGGAGCGCTAGCCGGACACGCTGCCACTCAGCCACGCTGGCTGCTAAGATAGCACAAACGGGTTCGGACATAAAAAATGTAACTTCGTTACACCGCTTAGCAGAGCTAAACTGCGCTGCGTAAAGACAAAACAAAAATGCCGCCAATCCATGGCGAACAAGGCATTGTCTTTACATCTCAGATAAAGCTGAAGCAATGGCTGACAGCCTAGAAAAACAGTGCTCGCCGAACTACGAGCACTGTGATGTTAGCTTTATCGGTCGTCTCAATGGAGACGTGAGAAATAAAATAAAGGTAGAACCATCAATTCCTATAAAACACGCAAGCCCGAGAGAAATCTGGGACATCTTGCGTGTTCTAAATAAAAAGAAAGCACCAGGGCATGATGGTGTTACAAATAAAGCGCTAAATCTCTTGCCTCGCAAGGGAATAGTAGCGCTGACAAACATTATTAATGCAGCTATTAAAATAGCTGATATTTGCGTGACCCGCAAACCTGGAAAAGACCCCACTTTTTCGCAAAATTACTGACCCATCAGTCTGCTCTGTACCATGGGCAAAGTACTAGAGAGGGTCACACGCCTCCAAGAGGAGACAAAAGCCTTGATTCCAGATCACCAACACGGATTCAGGCAAAATCACTCAACAGAGCATCAGCTTTTACGTGTTGTTGAGTATATTACTGAAGGTTTCAATCAACGCCAAGCTACAGGAGCAGTATTTCTCGATGTAGCAAAGGCGTTTGATAAGATCTGGCATCAAGGACTACTGTACAAACTGATGACTGCAAACATCAGTCACTCACTGGTGCAGCTCATCAGTTCATATTTGTCCAAACGGACATTTTTTGTCAAAATAAACGAGGCCAGATCCTCGGCCAGAATAATCACAGCCGGCTTGCCGCAGGGGTCCCTGCTTTCTCCACTTCTATTTAATGTGTTCTGCAGTGACATGCCGTCACTGACAGCAGGCACAACACTAGCCCAGTACGCGGACGACACAGCAGTGCTGTACAAGTCCAGGAACGCTGGTGTCATCACAGCCAGACTCTAGCAAGCTGTGGACGAGCTGGAGAACTGGTTCTCTAAGTGGAGAATCAAGGTGAACGCTGAGAAGAGTAGCGCAGTACTCTTCACAAAGCGTAAGATAACCCCTGTAGGCGACGTTGTGATGTTCGGGAACAACATCCCTTGGCGCCGGAAAAACAAATATCTAGGCCTCCTTTTTGACAAAGGATTAACATGGGAACCGCACATCAGCAGCAACTGCAACAATGCAAACGCTCTGATGGGCTCCCTGTACCCTCTCATCAACAGACAAAGCCATATGTCGTTGAAAAACAAAATGACTATCTACACAACCATCATTCGGCCAGAAACCACATATGGAATTTCCATATGGGGTTACGCAGCCAAATCTCATATCGAAAGGCTGCAGGTTGTGCAGAACAAAGTCATGAGAATGGCAACAAACGCTCCATGGTTCGTGCGCAACGATCAGTTGAACACGGATAAAAAAATGGAGACAATCAAAGAGTTCGCTTTGAAAAGAGCTACAAAGTTCTTCGGCGGACTACCCGACCATCCCAACAGAGGAGTCAAAAGGCTTGCGGAGTACAACGAAAACGATGTACTCCGACATAAACACCCGAAGCTAGTACTAGCTCAAATATAAACTCCGCGCCAAGAAGGCGGCACAAAAGTGCACACTAAATAAACATAAATGTCCGGATATAACATCCGATAAGAGAGGTGAGGGCCCATGGCCCGGTACTCTCACGGTCCGCTCAGATCAACGATCAACGTCAGGCAGTCTTTTAGATGACTCCCGAGCAGTCAGTCTTTTAGAGGACTCGGACTCAGTTAGTTGAGTTGAGTCAGTCAGTCGTTTAATTGACTCGGACTCAGTTAGTCGAGTTGAGTCGCTCAGTCAGTTAGTTGACTCAGACTCAATAAGTCAGATGACTTAGTCGACTCCGAAGCTACTATGAAGAGCTTGTGAACATAAATATATCATCTTAAATAAATATCGCTCGGCTAGTTAATATAAATAATAGTGTTTATTTATAGTAGTGATAAGTGTTAGTGTATAAGTTTTTGTATTAGTTATTTTAGTGTTATATACTTAGTGTTAATTAACTATTTACTCTTTATTATAATTATTTGTTATTAGTAATAGTTTTATTATTTAAATAAAAAAGTTTAAAACCCACGAACGTTACAATATTAATTTCTAATATTCCGTTTTTAGAAATCAAGGTGTTGGCCACAACCTGAATTAAATTCTGAATCGAGCTGATTCCAAATTTTTCTTTCTCTTTCCAAGAAAAAGAATCTGTCTTTTTTGGCTAACCTTCACTGTCATATGAAAAGCGACATCAAGTTACCAATTTTATAAAATAAACACAAATTTTAACCTTTTGTTAGGTTAACTGTCAGTTAACTATCTGGAGGATAAAATTTCATAGAACAACCGAAAAATTTTAACCTCCTGATAAGTAGGAAGAATAAATTTATCTCTCATATAGTTAACTGAAATTTTATCAGAACTTGGAACAGCTGGCCCTTAGACATATTAAACAAAGAAGATAAAATACAGGGTATATATTTTTCGATCATAATTTATTTAAAACTAAGAAAAAAGTGTAAGGTCTCATTACGTCGTTTGTTATTCATTCTATAGTGCTCTTTAGTGCTTTAACAATAATCGTACCTATATAAGCTATTGGTTCACGAACAATTTTCAATATTGGTTTAAGAATTAGTTCGTGAAAACTAATGCGCTATTTAAGAATTTATAGTTTTCTAGATATAAATTTTTTTATTATTGCAAGTTAAATTTCAGTCATAAAATATTTATTATAGCATAAATAAATCAACATACCGAGTGACTACTTTTCGATCATATGAAATTCAGTGTTATAATATCTTTTTACATATTAAATTTAGATATTGATGAAATAAGTAGCGTCCAATTATTATGTTAAGATAGTTGGATAGTGGACTGGATTAAAAAATTAAGCCAAAATACGTTAACGTATCCATATATTTAACGTCATCATCCGAACTATAACAGTAAAAATGGACATTGAGCCAAATAAGCAAAATTACAACAATAAATGTTAAACCAGCACATACCGTTACGATTCTAAGTATGTATAAGTTATTAAAGTTGACATCCTAAGCAACAATGTGAAGTTAGGTGAAGTTATTACAATTCTAATTCTAAAAACGATGTTGTACTTTTGACGACCAACAAGTGACTGCCATATCAAACAAATTCTCACAATTTCCGACACAGTAACAAAAAACAAAAGCATTGGAGCGACGGTTCCAACCAGTGAAAGAAGAAGAAGGAAGAATCCAGTAAAGCAAACATTGCACAAATTCATTAATAAAAGGATAACATGTTGTAAACATTTTTTAAATTGTCAATATCAGTTCTCAAATTTATGCAATTATCAGCAATCGTAATATTAATCATCACAAAACAACCTCTTTTTTAAATTAGGTTATTAATAAAGTGACGAGATGATAATCGATCATTACATCACTTTAATAATAACCATGAACACTGACGAAGCACAAATTGATGACGTTATAGTTTTTCACATTCTAAACAAATAACGTGTTACCGTCAAGTTGGCACGTTATTAAGTTTTTTGAAATATCTACTAAACTGACTGCAACACATAATTATTTTAAACAACCACTAAAGAGCACTAACTACTGTAATAATATGAATTTCAGTGCTCACATGTGACGTGCCAACTTCGCGCATCTACTAACTAGGCACACTTCCACTGTGCAAGTCTCTCGCCGTTCGACGCCAGACACACGGCTGTCACACGGTGCGTTCATGCGGGCTCCGGCTTTTGGTTTTGTTCAATTAACAACTAAAAAAAGGAAAACACTAAATTAACGATCATGCTAAAACCAAATGTAACAGTTTTCGCTCCAGCACTTCTTCGTTATTTCTAATCCTTTCTTACCGCCTTTTCAGATATTAGTTTTTGTTTAGTATTTAAATAATGCTTGTTTTTACTAGTTCAGTATTAGGTTTGTCGCTTGATATCAGTCCGAAATATTGCTGTTTTGTAAATATAATGAAATTGCTTAAATCTTGAGAGTGCGATCTCTAAAGCGGATATCTTAGCGATCCGAACAGTTATTGCGAGAGCGAGTATTACCTAGCAAAGAGCGTTGTAGTCTGTTTTATGCGACATTGTTATTGTTCTTATTTTTTCGTCAAGTTTAATATAATGCATTACGGGACTCCGTATTTATCGCCACTGCGGCGGATTTATTTATTTCTATTGAAGCTAGTGACCGGATTTTGCTGCTAATAAAAATACAAAAAAAAGACAAATAAAACATTTAAAAACGCACCAAGTGAATGTGCTTCCAACAACAATATTAACACGCAAAATACCTAGCCCGAAATACCCATCGAAGAACTACGGAAATGACCGAACGCTCGTAGTTCTTGACATGCGACACGCAGAAATTTCATGTGCTTCTTAGTTAAAACTCTGAGTTTCCATTATTTTTATATCCCGCCTACCTCTAGGTAAGGGAGGTATTGTTTTTGGTCAAAAAATTGGGTAGTGAGTTTTCAATGAATAAGCACGTTTTAGAGTCTCTACAATACGATTTTACTATTTTCGTCACAATGTATGTATGTATGTAACTTAATTGATCAGAACTCGAATATTGGTTTTTAAAAACTTTATTTTTGCTCAGGAACAGAGAGGCAAAGTTTTAAATGTTTATTGCTTTAAGACTACAACAAGACTGATTACTAAAACTACATTCAAGATAAAATAAACATGTGTACAGAGATAAAAGAAATATGAATCTTCCTCAGCTCGCGGGAACATAGCGGCCGATGGGAAACGCTGATAGACGTTAGGTAACATGTATGTATGTGTGTGTAGTCTGTGGCAATTTTTTCGTCTCGCATAACTCAAATACAATCATACAAAAAAATACAATTTTATGAATTTTTGCGTCTTATATTTAAATGAGCTGATTAGATTATGGATAAAATTGGTCAACCGGAAGTAGCAGTTTACTTGAAGCCCTTAACAGTTTTTTGTGAAAAACACCGTTAATTTCCTTTTTCAACAATTTTTTATTTTGAAATATGTAGAATATAAAATTTTACATGTTTTTTAATTACACTAATTTTATTAATTTTCATTAGATTTAGAGATAATTAAATATAAACAAATTAGATTTCATAAATCTTGCAGTCCTTGAACACCATGGAAACATTTAAGAATTTTAATTTTTTTACTGACACATGTCATTTTGATTGTGAAGGTGTTTCCTTTGTGAAATTAAATAGATATTCGAAATAAAATTAAATTTCTCAAATATAAATAGAAAATAAACAAATAAGAAGGTAAGTTTCTGTATCATCAAATACTATTTAGTATCGTTTAAGGCCCGGATGTTCCACCTTCAGTTAGGAATTCGGTATAAATTTATTCGATTGGTAAACCCTCTTTTGGTTTTTCCATGTTCAGTTAAAAATTACCAATATGATAAACATCTGTTAACAGTAAGATAGATAACTGGCAGTCAAACTACCAGTTAGATGGTTTACCAGGGGGATATAGTACCGAATACAAACGATTTAACACACGAAGTGAACCGAACATATACATTTTGACACTTGTCAAATTAATTATTTTCATAACCTATTTCTAGGAATTTATTATTATTATCTATAAAAATGGATTTTTATGGCGGTGATGTATTCAAAGGTTTACCAGGAGAAAAGTGTACCGAATGCGAACGATTTAATACGTGAAGTTAATTGTAGATTCACATACATTTTGAAACTTGTCAACTTAATTATTTTCATAAACAATTTCCAGGAATTTATTACTATTTATAAATGAGTATGAACATATAAAGCAAATAACGAAGAAAGCTAATATAGCACTCCCACAAATCTGGGGTATATGACAAAGAAAATGTAAAAACAACTTCAAATTCAGGCTATGGCAGGTAACGTTGAAGCCGGTTCAGTCGATAACGCAAATTAAGCAGCACTGTCGCGGTCAGTAGTTGATGGGCAGCAGCAGTTGAGACCGCTTAAATAAATAAAGAAGAAAAATAAGAATATTACTATTCGATAAATTGATTACGAGCATTATGATGTATGGAGCGCTTCGAAATTTGGGGTTGGAGAGAACAAGATAAAATAGAAAGTATCCAATCATAATATATTAGATGGATACTTGGGTTAGACAAATAAATACCGATTTACTTATTACAGGAAGAAACAAAACGGTACAAACTGAAGAAGAAGCAAGTAAAACAGCAATGAAGTATAAAGATAAATTAAGGACACCATAGAAAAGCCTAGCTTAAGATTGTTGGGTACAAATATCAAGAAAAGAAGAAAGATTGGATGAAGAGAATTCATTGAAACAGACCAAATATTTGTACATAGTATTAGTTTTTATTATAAATAAATGAAATACCACAATGATAATGTAGAAATTTGAATACCGCAAGGTACCTATCAAATAAAACATATACTACTTTACTACTACGATTTATAAGAAAAGATTTGTATGTCGAAATATTAGATTTTATCTTTAATAATATAAATGTGCGTAAACAGTACGGCCAAAGAGTAGTCACTTGGAAAAGTGGAACGGTGAAGAATTTTTTATATTTCATATATCTAAGAATACAGTATTGCATTTATTTGAAAGTTGTTATTTTTATCAAGACGTTACGTTCTGAGAATATGTGACTATTGAAATTATAATTCTAAATATTCCGTTTTCAGGAATCAAGATGTTGGCCACAACTTGAATTAAATTGTGACCCGAGATGATTACAAATTTTTTTTCTCTTTCCAAGAAATAGAATCTGTCTTCTTTGGCTCTATTATATCTTTATATTCATAAAATCAAAACAAACGTCAAACTATAAACTTCAACGTCATATCAAAAGTGACAGCCAAGTTACCAATTTTATAAAATAAACACAAATTTTAACCTTTTATTCGTTAACTGCCAGTTACCTATCTGGAAGATAAAATTTCGTGGAACAACCGAAAAACTTTAACCTCCTGACAAGTAGGTAGAATAAATTTATCTCTCAGATAGTTAACTGAAATTTTATCAGAACTTGGAACAACTGGCCCTAAGAGTAGTAATGGGCGGGAGGTTATGTGCTGGTTACATCAGATTTTTTGTTAATAAGACTATAAATATTAGAAACATGGAAATAATTCGAAGAATTACGTTAAAGCCATTTATTTAAGAAAAATGTGAATATTAATTACAAGTATTATTAGCTTTAAGAAAATAGTTAATTGTAAATGGAAACATGATAAAGAGAAAAAAATCAATATTTAATATTGAAAATGCAGTACTCTATTCTTCAATGAAAAATGAGAATAAAGGAAGCTCTAGAAGAGAAGGAAGTATATAAGGGTAATACAATATATGTAGGTGTTACATCATGTTCTTTTATACTTTCCGTTGTTATATTATCATATCTCCAGGGATATAAAATACTTGTTTCGAGATCAGATGACAGATTTTCAGCTGCCTTTGTCAAGATTACTCGCATAATTCTACACAGCAAATCATGATGAATAAAATATAAGTTTCTAACTCCGCAAGTATATGTAAGGAAGGTATTGTGATGGGTCAAAAATTTCGGAAGTGAGTTTTCAACTGACATGCACGTTTGGGGTCCGTAAAATACGACTTCGCTATTTTCACGATGACGTTGGGAACAATTCATCAACTGGAAGTGGTAGTTTATTTGAAGGCCTATGAAGGTGTTTTGAGTATATAAGCTGTATTCTTATTGGAAAATTTTAGCTCAACTCAGTTGACAAGTGAGTTGAGATGAACTGAGCTGAGTTGAGCTGAAAGGCATCCAAGAAGAACAGCATTTTGTGTATAGAAAGGTGGGTTTGAACAAGAATATATACACTTATGCTATTAATATTGTTGACACTGAAAATATTTTAATATAAGTTTACACATTTAATATGTTAATGAAGTAGATCGACATATTTTGTTATTGTAGCAATTTGGTGCACATAACCTAGTTTCCGCTAAAGATAATAACTCTTTACAAAATAAATGTAATGAACATTTGGAAAACATGCTAAATTGGTGCAATGTTAATTTACTTTTCCTAAATGAAACTAAAACTAATTATATGCGATTCCATACTCATCAAAACTCAAATAATATGAATATTGATGTTGCTATCGGAAATAAGCAAATCAACAGAGTTAGTTCTTCTAAAATCTTAGGTTTCACTTTCGATGAATGCTTAAATTGGAAAAATCACTGCGAATTAATTATAACCAATTTGCACAAATTATGTTACCAAATTAAACATTTAAAACAATTTTTAACGCTTTCTCAACTATTAACCTTTTATCATACTAAAGCTGAATCTATCCTCAGGTACAGTGTCATTTTCTGGGGTGCCTCTGCTAATTCCAGGAACGTCTTTGTGAGTCAGAAGAGAGTAATCCGATGTATTTCGAATTTAAAAGCGCATGAATCGTGCAGGACTACTTTCATTAAGTATCAAATTTTAACCTTGACTTGTCTTTTCATATTCGAAACCTCCTTACATGTATATCAAAACAAAAATAATTTCATGAAAAATAAAGATTTTCATAATTTTAATACGAGAAAGAAAAATGAACTTAGAGTGCCCCATAATAAATTAAAAATAAGTAGTCTATCTCCAAACTCAATGGGCGTAAAGATTTATAATAATTTGCCTTCATCTATAATAGATTCAAAAACTGTAACAAATTTCAAACAAAAACTGAAAAAATTTCTTGTAGAACAGTGCTTCTATGATCTAAACGAGTACTTTAATTTTAATTCAAGTTCAATGTAATTTTTTACTGCTGATATATGTATATATAACTGTATATTAATGTAACACTACTTTGACGCCTCCTATAAAATGTAATACATTTTCAAAAGGAATAAATACATTATTATTATAAATATGACAGTTCTCCAGACAACACAAACCAAACATTACCCCTCCCACCGATCTGAGTTACGTAGATCATTTTGAGTTTATTTCGCGGGTGGTGCAGCATCGGTAAGGGGGAAGTGAGTTCTCTCAGTTTGTCTTAGTTCAGTTATAACAAAAAGAACAACACTTTACTGAGTTTATCTGAAGTGAGCTGAGACTATCTGAGATTTTGACTAAAAAGAATACAGCTATTGTAACGAACAAAAACCTGCTGAAATCTGTCGGCGTGACGTCATGCCCGATCAGTACGCGATCCCGTTTCTCGTAACATTGGGAGAATTCGAGAACCTTCCAGAACTCATAATAGAGGATTATAAGGACATGCGGGGCTTACGGCTAACAGTCTGTGATAAACCGTTTGCTTGTTTAATTCAATATTCGACATGTGAATACTCAGTGCAAATAAATAATAAGTGCATAAATAAATGTAGTTATTAATGTTTTAATGTGTAAAATAAATAAATCATTTTTGTTATAATTACACTTTTGTGTTTTCTTTCAATTTCACCGAACCCGAGTAACGAGTAAAACGTTACAATATCGTAGTAAATGACTGATATGTATTAAAATTTGTTACAATGAAAAAGATGTAGAATAATACTTGCTACAATATTAATTTGAAATTTTTATTTCTATTTTGTACCGTTCAAAAGTTTATTGTTGCTTACGTCAGTTTTTTTTTAATTCAAAGTAAGAATTTGTATGATTTAAATTTTATAAGAGTAAAATATTTTTTTAATCACTAGTAAATTATGTGAATTTGAAATATTACAATTGCACAAAACAATGATATTTTATACAATCATATCTGTTGCACAGGAAGCAGTTGATAAATTTAACCAGTCCAGGTTCCTTTATTTTCGACGAATACATCAGACGTTTTAAAATGCTACCTTACCTAAGACGTAAACAGTAATATTGTGGATGGCTTTTAGAGTTCCGGTTGTATATGTACACGTTGCATATAAGTAGCCAGGACCTGGTGCATGGGCGGTGAATCCTTCCCGGCGGTCATACTTGTATATCGCAGAATCGATCATTTGTCTCGGTGCCCATCTGAAACAAGTGAAATAATTTAACGGAGAGTTAAACCTCCTGCAAAGAATAGATCAGACAACTAGACAAACATGAAATAAGATTCGGATTCAAAAGACATTATACATGGAAATCATCAAAGTTAGCATATTTCTATTTATAGCGCATAAAAGACCTACGTTAGATCTGGCCCAGGATTTGGTGCCAAGGAAAGATTAAATTTTACATGTTTGCGAGTTTAAGGCCTGGTTGTTCCAACTTCAGTTAGGAATTCGGTATAAATTTATTCGACTGGTAAAACTTGTTTTGGTTTTTCCATGTTCAGTTAAAAATTACCAATAGGATAAACATCTGTTAACAGTAGGATAGGTAACTGGCAGTCCAACTACCAGTTAGATGGTTTACCAGGGGGATATAGTACCGAACACAAACGATTTAACACACGAAGTGAACCGAACATATACATTTTGACACTTGTCAAATTATTTATTTTCATAACCTATTTCTAGGAATTTATTATTATTATTTATAAAAATGGATTTGTATGGCGCTGATGTATTCAAAGGTTTACCAGGAGAATAGTGTACCGATTGCGAACGATTTAATACGTGAAGTTAATCGTAAGTTCATATAAATTTTGAAACTTGTCAACTTAATTATTATCAAAAACAATTTCCAGGAATTTATTACTATTTATAAATGAGTATGAACATATAAAGCAAATAATGAAGAAAGCTAACATAGCACTCCCACAAATCTGGGGTATAGGGCAAAGCAGCACTGTCCGCGGTTAGTAGTTGATGGGTGACCGCTTTGCGAACCTACACCAGGTAACACTGCGTGCCGTTATTACACCCCTGAAAACAAGGTACTCTGGCGGTCTATAACCTCAGCAGTTGAGACCGCTTAAATAAAAAAAATATAAGAATATTGCTATTCGATAAATTGATTGAGCATTATGACGTACGGAGCGAGTCTAAATTTGGGGTTGGAGAGAACAAGATAAAATAGAAAGTATCCAATCATAATATATTAGATGGATACTTGGGTTAGACAAATAAATACCGATATACTTATTAGAGGAAGAAACAAAACGGTACAAACTGAAGACAGAACAAGCAAGAGAGCAATGAAGTATGAAGAGAAACTAAGGACACCATAGAAAACCCTAGCATAAGATTGTTCTGTACAAATATCAAGAAAAGAAGAAATATTGGATGAAGAGAATTCATTAAAACAGACCAAATATTTTTACATAGTATTAGTTTTTATTATAAATAAATGAAATACAAAATGATAATGTAGAAATTTGAATACCGCAAGATATCAAATAAAACATACTACTTTATTACTACGATTTATAAGAATAGATTTGTGTATCAGTAATGATGAATAAATATATGGATTTTATCTTTAATAATATAAATGTGCTTAAACACTATACGGTACGGCCAAGGTGTAGTAGTCACTCGGAGAAGCGGAACGATGTAGAATTTTTCATGAGATTTCATATATCAGAGAATACAGTATTGCATTTATTTGAAAACATTGAAGACAAGTTGTTATTTCTATCAAAACGGTACGTTCTTAGAATATGTGACTATTAAAATTATAATTCCAAATATTCCGTTTTTAAGAATCAAGGTGTTGGCCACAACTTGAATTAAATTGTGACCAGAGATGATTCCAATTTTTTACTTTCTCTTTTCAAAATAGAAACTGTCTTCTTTGGTTTTTATATCTTTATATTCATAAAATCAAAACAAACATCAAACTATATCCTTCAACATCATATGAAAAGTGACAGCCAAGTTACCAATTTTATAAAATAAACACAAATTTTAACCGTTTATTCGTTAACTGCCAGTTACCTATCTGGAAGATAAAATTTCGTGGAACAACCGAAAAACTTTAACCTCCTGACAAGTAGGTAGAATAAATTTATCTCTCAGATAGTTCACTGAAACTTTATCAGAACTTTGAACAACTGACCCTAAGTCTGTTAATAGATACATTTTCTAATTTACCTTTTAGTGTTTCATCAAGACAAGAAATTATGTCTTGATGACCATTACTTGTCAAGGGTTTGATTTTCACGACAAGAAATTAAAAGGATCTTGTCTTGCTCATTTTTTGGCAACGTATTTCTTATTTTGTTTCAAGAATTCTTGATTCTTGATTCTTGATATTTTAGGGGAATCCCCGTTCTATATCGTTTTATCCAATCCGAAAGCTCAAAAACATAACGTCCAAATAAAGTTTAGATAAAATTGTGGTATCTTGTAAATTAGAAACAAAATCCTGTATATTGGGAATCGACCTGGAACAGTTATATTGTTTAATGCTCGATAATCCCAACAGGGAAGGCAATAGTTTGGTAATTTTTTTTTACCATATGCAAAGGAGGAAACCAATTACTAGCTGAAGGCTGAATAATACTTAACTCGAACATTTTATCAAATTCTTGTTTAGCAGTTTTTAATTTATCTGGAGCTAATCTACGTGGCTCTGAAAAAACAATTTGTTAAATCTTCCGTTGCAATGCTGTGAAGTGACATTTTGCTTAATTTGACGTTTAACTTGAAAATATTGGTTAAAGAAAGAAGCTCCGAAAACATTTTTTTTTAATTGACATTTTGTTATACTATCTGCTGATATAGAAGAAATTGATGAAAAAATTGTGTGATCAATTTTATTACCATCAATAAGTTGACGGTTTTTTTATATCAATAAGAATCTGAATCTGAGATAATAAATTTCCAAATACAAATCTATTTATACCTTAATTAAGTTTTAAAGTCGTAGAACCAAATGTATTGATTTTGTTCTGTTTGAAACCATGAAGTGTAAAATATTGTTTATTATATTTTTGTAGTGTTAGTTGGAATGATTACATTGACCTCTACACCGGTGTCCACTAGAAAACAATATCCTTAAAACTTGTCAGCTACAAAGAACATGTGAAAATTATTGGAATTTTCAGTGCATGTAATTAATGGAAACAAATGTTACAAGAATTTGAATTATGTGTCTGTCGATAAATACAATTGCCGGAAGTCACACTCGTCCTTGCTTTAACTAGAAATTGGAATGATACCAACACTTAAGTCACCGGCAGTTCTTGAGAATGGACGAAATATTATGTAGGGTTTTTTTAATACTATCCAATTCTTCCCCTTAATTCATCCATCTCTGAGAAATTTCCAAAATTTTGTCAGCAATGGCTGCTGTAGCTTCAATTGTAAGTTTATCAGAAGATATTAAAATCGTACATTATATGATAATTTTTCTAGAAATAATTCTTCTGAAATAAAACTGTCAAGATTTTTATTGCCAATCAATTGTATTATTTGACGTAACAAGTAAGACGGTTTTTTTATCTCCCAAATCACTAATTGATAATAATTATTTGTTTTTCTTTGTCAGATGTTGTTGTACGTTGAAATAGAGCAGTTCGAATTGTAGTACATGGATTTTCAGGATGACGACCAAAAATTAAATCACGAACAATACTAGTACGTTCAGGTCGTAAAACACCAATTAAAGTATTATAATTACCTATATTAGTAACAATCCTGTGACTACAAAAAATCATTTCAATTTGGGCAAAGAATTACACTGGATCGTCGGGCCAAAATTCTGGAATTTTCAAAGGGAATGTTGAAGCAATAAAAGGAGGAACATTGGACTCCATATTTAATGGGTTTCTTCAACAGGGTAACACCCCGTCCTAATTTGGGAGGACATGTCCTACAATTAAACCTTTTGCCCTACGCCCTACCGCCTAACGGAAATGTCCTACTTTCACAGATAACTACTTTGCTATTGGCGACTATGTTCACGCGACCGGCGCGCTTCTGTGTTGAATGAGGCACTGAACGTGGCCGTGGTCATGCTACGAGCTGAGCTTGTTGTATATTGTTGGTCGCGCTACGAATTTAATTCATTTCGTATATGTAGTTATTAATATCAGTTAGACTTCTGTACAGTTAACACGTATAAATTTAAATACTGTCTTGGTGTAATTTTTAACGAGAAGTTCTTCGTTAAATATATAGTGTCATATACAGATCAGTTTGAATTAAGGGTCTGTTCTAATATTTAAAAGTGGTGCGGTTAACGAGTGCTCCAGTTTTGAGTTAAAGAAGAAACTGTGTCTCAGTACATAAGGCTCATATTGGCAAATTTTTAAGTCAGTGAGTGCAAGTTTTAACAAAATTATGAACGGCTATTCATCTACAGTAAGTTTTATGGTTTGTAGTTATTTATTTTTTTTATTTAATTTTATTTATAGATGCTTCAACTTTAAGCTATTAGCATCTTTTGTTAATATTACAAAATTTTACATTTAATTTATAAATTTTATTACATAGTATAGTTTGGAAAGTAAATAGTATATTTATATTTTTTGTATTAGATTTGTAGCTCTCATATAGTTTATGATGCTATTTGTTGAGCTGCAGTCGTTTCTTAAGGCAAGTTGTAAATTTCTTGGGATCTTGTTGTTTTCTCTCTCTTCTTTGTATTTTCGACATTCTGTTATAATATGATCCACTGTCATTTGTGTGTTGCGCGTTGTGCAGATGTCTGGTTCTTTTCTTTGGAAGATGTGTTGGTGAGTTTTTGCAGTGTGTCCTATTCTTATTCTTGTTAGCAATATTTGATGCCGTGAAGATACTGGTATTGTCAGGTAAGTGGTATTGGTATATCTCATCATCTAGCGTGATTGCTGCTCCTGTTCCTTCATCTGTCTTCGATCCATCTGTGTATATAAACTGGCTGTCGGTTCGTTCTTCTTTTATTTGTAGGAAATTTGTTGTGTAGACTTCTTGGGATGTTTCTTCTTTCTTGTATTTTGTGAGATCTATGTGTATGTCGGCTTGCATGAGTGTCCATGGCGGTATTTTGTGGTATGTTATTTCTTCGACAGGTGTCAGTGTCATATTAAGATTGTCTAACATGTTTTGATGAGTTTGATGTATTTGAATCTTTTTGTGGATCTGGATCGAGGTATTTGTGGTGTTTATGATGTGTTTAAATGCGGGATTGTTAGGATTTCTTATCAACTTGAGGATGTATGTTAGGGACAATTTTTCACGTCTATATTTCAGAGGTGGTTCTCCGATTTCGTTGTGTATACTATTTATAGGACTAGTTCTGTATGCTCCTGTGATAATTTTAAGTGCCGTGTTTTGCATGGTGTCTATTTCTTTTAGCAAATACGGTTTTGCTAGTACATATAGTTGAATTCCGTAGTCGAGTTTAGATCGAATGAGCGATTTATATATAATTAGTAGCCATTCTCTGTCTGCTCCCCAGTTATAGTTGGCTAGTGTTTTTAATATATTTAATCTTCTGTTACATTGTAATTTAAGTTCGTATATGTGCTTTCTCCATGTTAGGTGTTCATCTAGGTAAATTCCTAAGAATTTTACTTCGTTTTTATAGGGTATTGTTGCATTGTTTAGTTTCATTGGTGGATGTGTGTGGCGACATCGTAACTTGCAGAAATGTACAGCTTTAGTTTTGTTTTCATTGAATGAAAAGTCGGTTTTGAGAGCCCAATTTTGTAGATTATTTACTGCTTCTTGAAGTTTTTCATTTTGGGTGTCTAGATTTGTTCCTCTATGGTATATAACTAAGTCGTCTGCGAATGCAGATAGATTTATATTAGGTGGTATATATTCTATTATATTGTTGATGGCTATTAGAAATAATGTTGGTGATATTATTGAGCATTGTGGTAGACCGTTTTCTTTGTTTTTTCTTAGGGACATATATCCAATGAAGTTTACTTTGAATGTTTTACCTGTGAGAAAATTTTGTATGAAACGTAGCATGTTCCAGGCACTGTCAAAGGCTTTATTCATGTCAAAGAATATTGCTGTTAAGTGTTGTTTACGTGAAAATGCTATTTGTATTTCTGTTGTTAAAGCAATAATTTGATCAATTGTTGATCTATTTTTTCTAAATCCACATTGTTCATTTATAATTATGTTTTTAGTTTCGAGATACCATATTATCCTTTTATTTGTCATTTTTTTCAAGAATTTTGCATAAAATATTTGACAGCGCTATCGGTCTATAGTTTGAAACGTCTGTTTTGTTACTATTAGGTTGTAGGATTGGTATGATAGTTACATCTCGTCAGTGTTCAGGGAAATATTGATTTTTCCACATGTAATTGTAAATATTTAATAAATGATTTAATGTTTCATTTGGCAGATTTTTGATTAGCTCCGGTGGTATATTATCTGGGCCTGGGCTTTTTTGGTCTTTGGTTTCGTGTATGGCTGTTTCGAGTTCTGTTTTTGTAAATTGTTTATTTATATCGTTTTCTGCGTCTAGTTCAATTTTTATTTGTTTTGCTTCCTCCTTCATTTTGTGCTGTAAGAATTGTTTATCGTAACATTGATTTTATGAATTTTTTTCTATGTTTTCTGCCAAAGCGTTTGCAATATCCTGTGGATTGTTTATTATTTGATTGTTTATTTTTATAGTCGAGGTGTATGCATGTTTTTGTTTTCCTTTTATTTTTCTTATTTTATGCCACACTTCTTTTGTAGGTGTATCTTTGCTTATGCTTCTTACATATTCTTCCCATGACTTTTTTTTTAATTTTTCGTATAACTAGTCTACAGTTTGCTCTACTTCTCTTTAGTTCTGTTAAATTTTCAGGCGTTTTTGTGCGTCGGTATTTATATGAAGCAGTTTTGTGTATTCTTATTGCTTCTTCACATTCGTTGTTCCACCATATCGTACATTTTTTCTATTATTTTGCGTTTTTTTGCCGATTGCTATATTTGCAGCGTTGTTGATTTTTGAGTTAAGATCTTCAATTAAATCATCAATGTTTGTTTGGTTCGTGATTTCTGGGTAAGATGTTTTCATTAGACTAGCATACAGCGTCCAGTCAGCTTTTGGTAGGTTCCATTTTTGGTTAAGGTTGCTTAGTGGAGGGTCTGTGTCGCATAAGTGGGTAATTTTTATAGGAAAGTGATCACTGGAATAAAGGTATGGTAAAACTTGCCAAGTTAGGTCTGTAGCTATTTTTGTTTCGCAAAAGGATAGATCTATCGTGGAGAAATTACCGGATCGTGCACAGAAGTGCGTTGATGTGCCATCATTTAATAATACTTCGTTTTCGAATGTTTGTTCTAGAATCTTTCCTCTTTTATCTGTGCGGTGTGATCCCCATATTGTATTATGTGCGTTCATGTCTCCAATTATTAAATAAGGTTTAGGTAGTTGTTTCAATAAGGATTTAATTTCTTGATGGTTTATTGGGAATGGTGATGGTGGGATATATTGTTACATATTGTTATCGGTTCTGGTTTATATATTTTAAATGCTATTACTTCTAAGGTCGTTGTTATCGGTATTTATTCAGCATGGTCGTTATCTGTAACAGATGTTGCCACTCCTCCACTTCCGTGTTCTACATTGTGTCTATCGTTACGAAAGGTTGTATATCCATTTATGTTATCATCATCAGTAGTGGCTCGACAACCCGGGATGGGTCTTGGCGTTCTCAAGAATTCGTTTCCATTCTGCCCTATCTTGACATTTTGCTTTCCAACTGCTTATTTTTATTTGTCGGATATCTCCTTCAACTTGATCAATGTTGTCATTTATGTTAGCTGTGTGTTTATTTTATAGATGAGTTTCTTGTAGGCAAATTAGTTTTGGTTTCTGTTCTGTAGCTAGTATTTGTATTTCTTCTAAGTGGAAAAAGAAGCCGTTACAATTCCATTGGATTATCATCGTTTTTATCTTTCTGTTTTTGCGTTTCTGAAGTGCTTGGTCTGTTATCTTGACTAAGTCTTTGTTCTTCGTACAGTTGTGTTTTCAATTTGGTTGCTAAATTTGTAAGTCGCATTTTCATTTTTCTATATTGCAGTTTTGGGTGTATATCTTGTTGTAACATATTTATTAGTTCCGGTACGTTATCTGTGTAGTCTCGTGCTACTGCTAGTTTATCTGGAGTGTTCTGTGCTTCCTCTAAAAAGTCAACTAATTCTTTGTAAGATATTAGAAATGATTCTGGGTTTTTTTCATGTTTTCTTCTATACCAGTAAGAAGTTCACTTGTTAATTTTTCACTTGGACTTTCGGATCTTGGTATTTTTGCTTTTTTTATAATTTCGTCTTCTTTTGTTGCTTGTGTATTTTTAGTATGTTGGGTTGTTTGTGTTCGTGATAGTTTTTATCTTGTTTTTTAATTGTTTTTTAGGGATTTTCTACAGTTTTATCGGCAGTGATTGGTTCTGCTGTCCTCTTCTCTGCTAGTGTTGGTTTGTGTGACTGTGTGATAGGTTTTTACCTCCCGCCTACCTTTAGGTAAGGGAGGTATTGTTTTTGGTCAAAAAATTGGGTAGTGAGTTTTCAATGAATAAAAACGTTTTAGGGTCCCTACAATACGATTTTACTATTTTCGCGATGATGTCTGTGTGTGTGTGTGTGTGTGTGTGTGTGTGTGTGTGTGTGTGTGTGTGTGTGTGTGTGTGTGTGTGTGTGCGTGCGTGTGTGTGTGTGTGTGTGTGTGTGTGCGTGTGTGTGTGTGTGTGTGTGTGTTCGTGCGTGTATATGTGTGTGTGTGTGTTTTTTTTTTAATAAACCTTTATTCAGCATGTACCATAAAATTACACTACATGCTTTAGAGTACATAATAATATTGTTACAATACAACTAAACTAATCTACCTTCTTAATTATTCAATTGTATAATAATAACATAATATTTACTAATAAACCTAATTATTGTGTTAATGCTACGTAGGCTATATCTTTAACAAAATCTGTGAAATATTTTAAATATTTTTCTATTAATTCTGATTCTGCGGTAGGCCAGCTTCTATTTCTCCTTGAGATTTGGGTTTTTAACTGTCTTCGTTGCTCATTTAACAAGGAACATTCTAAAATTAGATGAGACCCGGTTTGGCTTCCTGCTCCACACGGACATTCGGAATTGTCATCAATTTTGTATTTATAAAAATAGCTTCTTAATCTTCCATGTCCACTCAGGATTGTAGTCAACTTTGGGCAAAAAGGCAATTTTATATTCAATCTCACATTAACGCTGGGGAAAAACATTTTGGTTGTGTTCCCTTTCTCAGTGTTTTTCCATTCATGCTGCCACTTTTCAGCACTAATCTTTTCTTCTTAACGACGAAGTGCTCTTGTTCTTGTCGCAGGATCTATTTCTTCTTCAGCCATGTCTCTGTCTTCATTGATTTTCATTCTTTCATTTACTCTAACAATTTCGTCAAATTTTAAAATAATTGGTGTATTCCCAGATAAAATGCATGACGCTTCTAATGAAATTGTTCGATAACCCATTAAAATTTTAATATTTATTAATCTTTGTACCCGGTTGATCTTTCGTTGATTACATTTCTTTTCCAATGCAGTTCTCCATGCAGCTACTCCATATGATAAAATGGGAAGTATTGCGCCTTTGTATAATATATCCTTTCTGATTCCCCAATTAATCTTAGCTGACTTAGAAAGTGTGTGTATTAAAGTACAGCATTTCTCCGTGATGTAAGTAATATGTTCATTAAATAGAAATTTATTATCAATTATAATACCCAAATATTTAATGTTCTGTACCTGCTTCAATAGTTCATTGTTTAAGAATATGTTAATTTTGTTATTTATTTTTGAAGTAGCTCTTGTCACCAGCATTACTTGAGATTTAGATTCATTAAATAAAATTTTGTTGTTATATGCCCAAGATATCAGCTTCTGCAATTCTATATTTGCATAATTTTCTGCTTCTACTGTTGTTTTCCCACTTACAAAAATTAATAAATCATCGGCAAAGGCTATTGTCTTAGTATTTCTCATCCACTCCAAATTTAGTAAAGAATTATACTGTAGATTCCAAAAACCTGGTCCACAGCACGAACTCTGCAGGCAACCTCGGTTAACTTCTTTTATAATTTTAACTCCATTGAATTCCGGGATTGCAATTCTATTTTCAAAATAATTTTTTACTAACTCAAACATGTTTCTAGGGCATTCAAAATCTTTCAATGATTTAATAATGGCCGGCCACCAGGCAGCATTAAAAGCTCCTTTGACATCCAAACTAACCATGACTACTTCTCTCTTTGTTGTAAGATTACTTGTAACATATTTTTGTAATTCCATCAACGCGTCAGTAGTACCTTTTCGTGGTATAAACCCAAATTGATTTTTATTAAATAGTTCATTTGAATAAGTAAAATTCATTATTCGATTTATTAGTAATTTTTCTAAAACTTTACCACCCACATTCAATAAGCTTATTGGTCTGTACTTGGATGGCTCACTTGAATTTTCTTTTCGCGGTTTAGCTATCGGTACAATTACCGCTTTCTTCCATTCCCCTGGGAAATGCGCTCTTTGAAGGCATTGATTGTAAATTTCGGTAGTAAATAATGGATAATTACTAAATGTTCTTAAAAGTATAGCGCTTGTAAGTCCATCTTCTCCGGGTGCTTTCCTTGGATTCATATTTTTGAGAATAGTTTCCACTTCTTTCTGCAAAAATTCATGGTCATCTCTTATGTTCGCTGGTTCTTTAATTTCGTTTCTTATTTGTTTGTGAAATTCGGTGTCATCAGTATTTCTATCTTCTGGTACAAAGTCCTCCAACAACAGTTCAAGTGTGCTTCTAGTGTCTGTTGTATATATTCCGTTTTCATCCTTAATTGTTGTCAAAGTAAAATTACGTTTCATTTTTCCAGCTGCTAATTTATATACTGCTTTCCATGGGTTAGTTTTGTTTGTGTAGTTACAGAATTCTTTCCATGAGTCAATTTTGCTCTTATTAAATTTTTGTTTGTCATTGTTTTTCATTCATTACATCTTGTTCTTTGATATCTTCTACGTAGCGCATTAACTCTTTTCCTCATTATTGTAAGTTCCTCTTTCCACCAGGGTACTGTCTTACATAGCTTAATAAAATTATTTGCTTTTGCAACGTGAAATGATCTATGGCAAGCTGTAATTAATGCTGTATTATATTTTTCTATAAATAACGGAAAATTTGATTCTTCCTTTATCTTTTTAGTAAGCATTTCGTCGAAATTTTCAAATAATATATCTAGATTTACGCTATTATAAATTTTTAAAAATTCTTCTTTTATATTTTGGTCAAATAATTCCCACTTTTCTTGTTTAATTAAAAATCTGGATCTAAGATGTTGAATCTGAAATCTGTTATATTTTAAAATTTTTAATTCATATGCAAGAATTCTATGGTCTAAGCAACTTTCTTCATATTCTATTCTACAATTTTTAATTTTGTTCAAAAGGTGATGACATGCTATAGTTAAATCAATATTACTCTTCCCTCTGCCATTATCGAACGTAAATTGGTCACTATTCTCATTAATTAAATATATTTATTTTGTAGTAATGAACGTTTCTATAGCTAATCCTTCTTGGATTTGTTTGGACATCATACCAGAAGGTTGATCTAGCGTTGTATTCTACTGCTATTATTACAGTTTGATTTTCTGTGAACACAATAATTTTTTCTAACTGTTCAATATTAATTGCAATATCTGTGTGTGTGTGTGTGTGTGTGTGGGGGGGGGGGTGGGGGGTGTGCGTGTGCGTGTGCGTGTACTATAATACCAAAAAATACAATTTTGTGAATTATTGCTTCTTATATTTAAATGAAGAGCTGATTAGATTTTGGATAAAATTGGTTAACCGGAAATAGCAGTTTACTTGAAGCCCTAAACAGTGTTTCGTGAAAAACACAGTTAAATTTCATTTTTCAAGAATTTATGTTATTTTGAAAGTTGAAGAATATTTAATTTTACATGTTTTTTTATTATACTATTTTTATTAATTTTCATTAGGTTTAGAGATAATAAAATATAAAGAAATTAGATTTCACAAATCTTACATTCCTAGTATACCATGGAAACATTTAAAAATTTTAAATTTTTTACGAAATGTGACACATGTCATTGTGATTGTGAAGCTGTTTTCTTAGGGAAATATATGTAAAAAAATTAAATAAATATAGGAAAGAAAATTAAAATTCTCAAATATAAATAGAAAATAAACAAATAAGAAGGTATGTTTCTGTATCATCAATTCTATTTTGTACCGTTTAAGAGTAGTATTGGGCGGTAAGTTATGTGCTGGCCACATCAGATTTTTTCTGTATGTGGGGTGATTTTTCTGATTCTGTTGGTGAATATTCTGTATTTTGTAGTGTGTTCATATTGTTTGCCGGGGTAATTTCTGCTTCTTCTGTTGTAGTTTGTGGTAGTTGTGTTGGTACTGAGTTTTGTGTTGGATCTTCTGTAGATATTTTTTTAATTTATTTAACATTGATTTTTAGTTTGTCCTTGTTTGTTACATACGGTACATTTAAATGTTTCACTAGACAAAAATAATCTGTATTTTGTGTTTTCATATTCTACGTGGATAGTTTCTGGGATAAAAACGTCATCATTTTGGTTTATGAAAATTTGTCGTATGAAGCTAAGAATGTGTTGATATTCGGAGTCTTGCTTTCCTGCTCTTCTAAATAATATTTGTGAGATTGGTTTTATTTCTAATTCTGCAAGTACTTTTTCAATTTCGGAGTATGGATGGACATACATTGGAAATTATTATTCGTGTGGTTGGAGTTATTAAGTGTCTAATTTCGATATCGTTATTATTTATTTTGATAAATTTGTGGTTTCGGATTAGTTCATCTACATTTTTGTTTTTTAGATAAATACATATTCTGTTATTTGAGATTCGCGAGGCGAATGTGATATTTTGTGGTTTTACGATTTCTCCGATTTTCATTATGTATTCTTTAATTTGTATTTCGTTTATTGCATTTAAGATAATTGCTTGATCTTTTTCTGGTATAGTTGTTGTTTGTTGTTTTAGTCTGTTTGCATATGTGTTAGTTGTCGCTACTGTGTTTTGTTGGTTGTCGGTTGAGTTCATATTTGTTTTTCTTTAATTTGTATTTCGTTTATTGCATTTAAGATAATTGCTTGATCTTTTTTGGTATAGTTGTTGTTTGTTGTTTTAGTCTGTTGCGTATATGTTAGTTGTCGCTACTGTGTTTTGTTGGTTGTCGGTTGAGTTCATATTTGTAGATTGGATTTGTAGATTCCTGTTTTGTTTGTTTATTGTTTTTATAAATTTAATTTATTTAGCGCTGGTTGATGTGTCGCTGTTTGTTTTAGCCATTTGGCTTTCTGCCAATAGATGGCTGATGTAGGGAAGGGATTTGGGTTGTGGTTGGTAGTTTTTATTTAAAGGGCTGGTTGAGAGGGATGTTTGATATTCTGGGTTTTGGGATTTCTGTTGTGGAATCTATTGTTTATGAGTAAAGAGAAAATATATAGTAGTAAATTTGTTTGTGGGTTTTACCTTGACAACTTTGTTAAATTTGACACTGAGCACACTGTCGGTATTGACTTTGTCACTCTCAACATCGAACTCAGTAGTTATTTTTTGCACTTAATAAAACACAACTATTTATAATGGTCAACATTTGATCTATGTGTAAAGCTAATGTAAATCGGAGCAATCCAGAGTTGGCTTGTGGGCATTGTCAGAATTATTTTCATTATAATTGTACATCAATCTCTCAATCCACTAAAAATGAGTTACTGACTGCCGACAATATATTCTGGTTATGCAATGACTGCAAATCTCCTGCATCAAATATACCAGAGTCATCCGACACAAGAAACTGCACTCTGAATGACATAATGCATTCACTAAACGAATTAAAGCGTTACGTCGACTTTTTTAGTACCAAAATAGATGATTTTGAATCTAAAATCAATGCAATTAACGAGAAAGTGAAAATAATCGACACTATCAAAGCTGAATGTGAATTATTAAAAGCCAAAGTTGCCGACTTGGAACAACGTTCTCTCATTAATGACATTAAGATTGTTGGAATTCCCCAAAAGGAAAATGAAAACTTAATAAATATTGTTACAAAAATCAGCAAACAGTCAACTATCCCCTTCGAGCAGATGATATAGACGCTATTCACCGTGTTGCGCTTTTTACGCACGATAAAAACAAAAATAAAAATTTAATTGTACGTTTTATATCAAGAATTTAAAAGGAAAACTTCATTGCTAGTGCACGTAAAATAAAAAATTTTAATTCTACCCAAATTGATTTTACTGAAAACAGCAAAATCTTTATAAATGAACATCTTAGTCTTACTAACAAGTGAAATACGATAGCTAAAACATTTACATTTATTTTTGTACAATTATTTTGTAATTGAAAATTTACAATACTTAAATTTGATGAATGTAATGTTCCATCTTTGCAACATATTTTATTTCTACTCAAATTATCAAATTTGATCTACAAAGTTCAGGTGCTTGGAATATGATTATATTTATTACTTGTATTCATTTTAAAATTTTTTGTAGGTTATGTAAGAATTACGAGGTATGAAAATCAAATTATTTGGATTATGTAGATCTTTCTAATGCAACCAATAGTAACAAATTTATACCAGTGGCCTTTGTGTGTGTTTCCAGTAAGCAGCAGATTGAACTTCTTCAAACGCTTGATAACAACAATGAAATATATTTATTCTTTGTATCTACCTTTCCACAGAGTCTTTTGTCTTTATATACATATATATTTTGTTAATTTCATAGAATATGTAATATGTTATAATTAAATAACATTTTCAAAACTATTAAAAAAATTAAGAAAATATAAACTGTAAAGTTAAATTTACGGCCGGTTCCAACGACATATTTAAGTTCAGTTCCTGTTCCTCCCGCTAGCATCGCTAAAGAAAAAAATCTACGAATTTAATGAAATTTTGAATATAAATTTAATTGCAGACACTAGTTGGGCAAGTTTTATATATTTATTTGTATTATAAATAATAAGCGATAATATTTACTAATTGATTAATTTTACGATTGTACCCCTAATCACAAAATACAAACTTTGACACTAGACTAAGAGAAGTCAGTATTACACGATCAAATTTAGTAAAAAATTAAGTAAAACCACGAAAATTGTCGGCAACGTACGAAGCAAATTATTATTTATTATTAACTATACTTTTATAATGGTAAGATGAAGGGGGTGTTACAATTACAGATATTATAACTGGAGGAATTATGTCATATTGTATAGTTTTCCGTAGTGTGAGGTCGTTATATAGTACAAATCACACTTTTCCTTCTACGAGTATATTATTATAACTGCATAAGTTTTATGAGATTTCCAGAGATAGCGGAGTCTTAGCTGAGACCCCGCCGAAGGCGGGGTCGACGCTAGTTACAACTAAGACTAAGAGAAAATATGGAACTGAAAGTCCAGTAGATAGATAAATATAATTTAGTCAGCTTATATATTTGACATAATTATATTTAACCTACAAAAAATATAGAATTGCAATTTCATATTACAAACGATCTTATTCAACGATAGATAGATAGATAGTTCTCTTACTAATTAATATGATTAGTTTATATTAAATCAGTACCAGTTAGGAACAATTAAATTCTATGAAATTCCAATCTAAATTTATGCCAATTTCCAAGTCATGAAGAAACACACATAAATACATAACATGATACTATATCCCACTCAGTGGGGTAGCACAAACCAACAATCAATCTCCTCTAAAATTCATATCCTTACACACCACTTTCGCCTCGTCCACATTCATAATGCGATTCATACATGTTCGTCTGTTTTTCAATCAATTATACCTAACTACTTATTCCTCGGACGCCTACGGAATCGGGTCACTTTCAATCTCACCGGCATATATATTAGTTTCAACTACCTTTCATTCTACATTCGCTCAAGATTTTCAAACCACCCCAACTGACTCACTCCCATTTCCTTAACAACATTTTTCTCAATCTGACACTCACCATACACCAATGTATTTGGATACGATCACGTCTTGCATACTCGCACACTCCTCCCAATATCTCATATCCACAGCAGTTATACGTCGTTCATACTTCTTCATCCACACCCAACATTCAGAGCCATACATCAATGTAGGCACTAACACACCATTATAAACACTCAATCTAGCACCTCGAGCAAATGTATCCAGAGCACCCAATACTTTGCACCCTGTAGACACCCGTAAAGAAGTAAGCAGTAAAAATTGCTATAGTGCGTGAAATAAACTAAATAAAGTAGTGTTTAGTTAGTGGTTTAATTAAATTCAGGGATCTGAGAATTAGAACCATAGTAAATAGTGAAATATAATAACGTGTCAGATAACCTTATAAGTGTGCACGTGTGAAGCAGCTGAGGCTCAGCGGCGCGCGCGCAAAGCAGCCTTGCTGGCCACAGGGGCGGACTCAGGACAGATTTAATAATTCAATGGGTAAATAAAATAGTGTTCGGCTAATAGCAATACAGATGAATAAGGATAGAAAACGCGATAGAGAGCAAGAAGACAGTGAAGAGGAAATAAATGATCCTAGCAAAATCTTCAACATAAGTAAGAAAACATTACGATCACCAGAGCAAAGGTTAGCTGAACAAGAAAGAAGAAAAATCGAAAGCAAGATTAATACAAAAAGCAGTGTAAACAAGGAAAACGAGGAGAAACAAATGGAGGTCCTAATGGAAGAACTATTGAAGGAGATGAAAGAGATGAAGGAGTTGATGGGAAAAATGGTGAATGATTCAGCAGAGCTGAAGGAGGAAATAAGAGAAATTAAGAAAGAAATGATCAAGAAAGAAGAAAAGTGGGAAGAAGAAAGAAAGCAGCTTTCTAAAAGAATAGAAAATTTAGAAGATAGAGTTGAAAAGGAAGAAAGAAAAAAGAGGAAGAATAATATCGTTATAAAAGGAAAGCAGGTAACAAAGGGTAAAGAAAAAGAAGAACTGGAAGTATTTTTAACAGACGAGCTAAAGGTAAACGTTAAAATACTAAAGGCATACCAAATCGAGAAAGAACAGCGTACCGATAGGATAGTAGCAGAAGTAGAGTCATGGTCAATGAAGCAAGAAATAATGAATAATAAATATAAGCTGAAAAACGCCGAAATCTATATTGACAATGACTTAACAGTTGGAGAGAGGAGAATACAAAAAGAAATAAGGAGTATAGCCAAAGAAGAAAGAGGGAAGGGCAAGAAAGTGAAGACCGGCTACCAAAAAATAACTATTGAAAATGAAGAGTTCAGGTGGAATAAGGAAGAGCAAGGAGTAACAGCCTGGACAGAGCAAGTAAGAACAGGAAAAAAGTAGCTAGGAAAAACGGATAGCAAAAAAATTATGACGACGCGAGCAAACAAGAAGGATAGGACTCAGGATAAACAAATTATAAATATAGGGACGTGGAATGTTAGAGGAACCTACTCGGAAGGAGCTTTAAAAAATTTGATAAACGAAGTAAGGAGGTATAAATTGGATATTCTGGCTCTGCAAGAAACAAAACAGTTAGGAAATGACATAACGGAAATAGAGGATTACACCCTTTTCAAAAGTGGGGGTCAAAATAGAAGGCTTGGCACTGGTTTCCTTATCAGTAAAAGAATTAAACAAGCGGTAACAGAATTCAAGACAATTTCGGACAGGTTATGCTACATTAGAATCAAAGGCAACCGCAGAAAACTAAGCCTAATCAACATTCATGCCCCATCAGAGGACAAAGGAGACGACGAAAAAAATGAGTACTACGAAGAGTTAGAGAATACCTACGATAGCGTACCGAAGTACGACATCAAAATCGTGCTAGGAGACTGTAATGCGAAAATAGGAAGAGAGGAAACGTACAGACCAACTATCGGGCAATTTAGCAAACATAAGGAAACCAATGATAACGGATTAAGGCTTATTGGTTTCGCAATGGAAAAAACATGGTGATAAGAAGTACTCAATTTGAGCAGAAAGACATTTATAAAGGAACATAGATGGCTCCAAACGGCGAAACGGTGAACCAAATTGATCACATGCTAATAGAAGAGCAACATTCCAGTTTTATTACTAACATAAGGAGCTACCGGGGAGCTGATATGGATACAGATCATTATTTAGTAAGAGCAGTACTAAACCAAGAGTTAAGAATAAAAAAAGAAGAATTAAGAATAAAAAAAAGACGAGGAAAAAGATACGATCTTAACGAACTACAGACAAGCGAGAAACAGAAATAATATGAAGAAGAAATAGAAAGACAGTTAAGTAATATGAAACAGTCCGTTACTTTAGAAGAAAAATGGATACGCATAGAGGACACGATAACCAAAGCGGCAAGAGAAAAACTAAAGGAAGGGAAAAGTGTAAAAGACAAAGATTGGTATGATGAGGACTGTGCAAGGACAATTAAGGAAAGGAAAATAGCAAGAGAAAAAATGTTAAAAGAAAATTCAGAAGAGAATAGACGACAATATAGTGAGAAAAGGAGAAGATCTAAACAAATTTGCAGAAGCAAAAAGAGAGCGAGTTATGAAAACAAAATAAAGATAACAGAAGAAAAACTTAAGAATAAAGAAATTCGGAATTTTTATCAAGATGTGAAGAAAGCAAAAATAGGGTATCAAAGGAACACAACATTTATAAAAAGCAAAGAAAGGAAGCTGTTAGGAGGGGAAAAGGATAGAGCGGAACGATGGAAAGAGTACTTTCAGGAGTTACTAAACCAAGAAGTGGATCGGGACACCGAAAAACAGAATACTATACAAGTAAGTACCGATATCAGGCAATCACCCGAAATAAGAATAGAACCACCAACATTATAGGAGGCAAAACATGCTATTAGAATGCTTAAAAATAATAAAAGTCCAGGAGAGAACGATATAAGAGCCGAATTGATCAAGTACGGAGGCGACAATCTACATAAGGAAGTTTACGAACTAATATTAATAATATGGCAAGAAGAAAAAATGCCAGAAAGTTGGTCAACGGCAGTCTTAAATCCAATCTATAAAAAAGGAGACAAAACTCTCTGCGACAACTACAGAGGAATAGCTCTGTTAGATACAACCTACAAGATCCTAGCAACACTTTTAAAGCAGGTTAGCTTCTGCTTTAAAAGTGTTGAGCACACGGAGAAAATAATAGGAGAGTATCAATGCGGTTTTAGGAGAAACAGATCCGTAACAGACCAAATATTTGCCCTACAGCAAATACAAGCGAACTGTTATGAGCACAAAATGAAGTTGCATACTCTATTTATAGATTTCAAACAGGCGTATGACTCCATTAATAGAGAAAAATTATACAAGGCAATGGAAGAGCTTAAAATACCAAAGAAATTGATAAGGTTAACTAAAATGACACTACGGAAAACGGAGAACGTAATAAAAATGCAAGGGACCTCAACCAGCGCTTTTGCAGTAGAAACTGGACTGAGGCAGGGCGATCCGCTATCAACACTGTTATTTAACCTGGCGCTAGAAAAAATAATAAGAAATAGCGGAATAAGTGTAAATAGCACTATATATAATAGAAACCATCAAATTTTGGCCTACGCAGACGACGTAGTAATAATAGCGAGAACACAAAAAGAATTAGCTAAGATGACCAGGAATCTAAAAAGAGAGGCAATTAAATTAGGATTGTGGATCAATACAGAAAAGTCAAAGTATATGGTAATGGGAGGAGGTTCGGAAGAAGCGGAGCATAATAGTTACTTAACTGTCAAAGACGAACAAAATCAGGTACAAAAATTAGAAAATGTAGATAGCTTTCTATACCTCGGAGTATTAATTACCCACAACAATGACAACAGCAAAGAACTTGATGCAAGAATTGCGCGAGGTAATAGAGGTGCAGGGGGTTTAGCACAAATTCTCAAATCCAAACAAGTGTCGACGAAAACAAAAGCGAGAATATATAAAACGGTGATCCGACCTGCAGTGACATATGCATGCGAAACGTGGGTACTTAACAAAAAGGAAGAAGAAAAGGTTAACGCATGGGAAAGAAAAATATTGAGAAAAATTTATGGAGGACGAAAAACGGGCGAACTATGGGAAAGAAGAACCAACAAGGAGATAATGAGCATGTACGGAGAAGCAAGCATAGGACAGATAATCAGGGCACAGAGAATTCGCTGGTTGGGACACATTCAGAGGTTCCCGAAAGAAAGGACTACAAAAATTATGCTACGAGCGGGACTTATAGGCACTAGGAGAAGAGGAAGACCGAGAAGAAAGTGGTTAGATGCAGTAGAAGAAGATATTAAAGAAAGTAAAAAGTGAGATTGCAGATTGTCACACGTTAATTTGGTTCCTGCATTAAATCAAATTTTAGTGAGACTTCCAATACTTAATTTATTAAATTGTATATTGTTTTGTGCGTAAATATTTTGTGCAGTTCTTTTAATTATTGTAAGGTGAACTCTCTGACTGTGATCCAGTTTAAACCGTTTTTTTATTCCATCTGTAGTCTAAATTTGGGTGTTTTCTCGTTAATTTTAATTAAACAAACTTGTGCGTGTGTGCTAAGTCATCTGTTGGTTCTTCTGGCTTAAACGTCTATAAATTATAGACCTTCCGTTACAACATAGAAGCGATTATGTCCACATGCACAGCTTGCTCAATCAAATATGATACAAACTCATCCATCAAGTGTTCTGGTTGTAATATTCAATTTCATGCGGATTGTGTCGATATTTCCCAATCTGACAGTAGAATTTTGCGCTCCAAGAAGAATCTCAAATGGTTCTGTAATATATGTGAAACCGCTGCAGAATTGAAATCTACGGAAATTTCTGAATTAAAAGAACTAATTCTTAGTCTTCAGTCTGAAATTAAGGAGTTAAAGACTGAATGTACTTCAGTCAAAAAAACTAAATTAGATGAATTTATCGACGTTGAGAATATTATTTCAGAAATAAATGATCGAAATAGTCGCCAAGCAAACTTAATCGTATTTAATATACCCGAGAGTAACTTGTCTTCATCTAACAGTGTTGGCTCAGACTCTTCTATTGTCGGTGAGATTTTGTCCATAATCACATCCAAAACTGTAATGCCCACAGATTTTAAGAACTTTCGCTTGGGAAAATTTGATCGCTCTAAAAAGTCACCAAGACCGGTTAAAGTTATTTTAAAAAATGTTTCTAACGCTGCCTACATCTTTAAAAATCTAAAGAAATTGGAAAATTCCAAACACAGTAACATCAAAATTGTAAGTGATAAAACTCCTAGACAGAGAGCATATCTCACTGAATTAAAAATTGAACTGGAAAGGCGATCGAATAATGGCGAAAAAGATCTATGTATAAAATATCTCAACGGTATGCCCCAAATTACTGCTTCAAAACCAAAAAACTAAGCAAGTGCGTATCAAAAACAATAACATTATATTATCAAAATGTGCGCGGACTTAACACAAAGCTCCAAGAACTTTATCTCAATGGTTTAGCCACAAACTATGATGTCCTTGTATTTACTGAGACATGGCTTAGTGCGAACATATCGAACAGTGAATTACTTGATGCGCGATACTCCGTCTTTCGAAGTGACCGGGACCGTGTACGAACTGGCAAAAGCCGAGGTGGAGGAGTTCTCGTTGCTGTGAACGACTTGTTCAATGCTCAAATTATAGATATCAGCTGTGAACTTATTAATATTGACTTACTGTGTGTTAAAATCTCATCACTAAATTCATCAAGTGCTGTTTACATTTTTGCAGTTTACATCTCGCCCTACACAAGTCTCCTGGAATACTCTTCCCTTTACGATACTATCAGTTCACAGCCATTCATTTTTAATTCCAATATTATGATTATTGGCGATTTCAATTTAACATATTTAAATCAATACTATTGTAGAAACATTGCAGATCATCAAATTAACAATTTCATAAATTTTGTTAATTTTTTAAATATGTCACAAATTAATAATATACCAAATTTGAATAACAACATTTTAGATGTAGTAATTACTAATTTTAATTGTACTGTTAAGAATAGTATATGTAGTCTGTTACCTGAAGATACTCATCATCCTTCACTCCTTATTGATTGTACTCTTTTCAACTGTTCATATTCCAAACTTAAATCAAATAAGAATGTGATCTACAATTATAAAAAGGGCAATTACGATCTGTTATATAATTTACTAAGTGATGTCAACTGGCAGTCCTTAGAATCTTGTAATAATGTTAACACAGCTGTAGATATGTTTTATAATTTATTGTATGATATATTAGATAAGTGTATACCGAAAATTGCAAAACGCAACAACAAGTACCCTATTTGGTTTACAAGTGATATTATTTCTAAAATTAAACTCAAGGAACACCATCGTAAACTATATAATAGGCATGGATCTCAGTATCATTTAAGTGAATTTAAAATTTTACGAACCTCAATTAAGATGTTAATCAAAGAGGCATATCACATTTATATAAACTCTGTACAGGATACTATTGTATATGATCCACAAAAGTTTTGGGAGTATATTAACTCTAAAAAGGAGAGCAACAAAATTCCAGCATCTATGACTTACAATGACCAAATATTTGAAACTGGTTCAGAAATCGCTGAAGCCTTCGCCACCTTCTTCAAGAGTGTATACAATGTTTCTGATGCTCACATTAATACTTCATATATTGAAATCCCTGCTTCAATTTGTAATTTGATTAATATACCTGAAATAACTGTAACTGATGTTATAGATGCTATAAATGCTCAAAAAAGTACTAAATCGGTTGGGCCTGATAATGTACCAGTCTACATATTTAAAGGTTGCTCTGAGTTTTTGGCGTATCCTTTGTATCTGCTTTTTAATCTAAGCTTAAAATCTAATTCATTTCCTGATTTGTGGAAAATGTCTAAAATTTGTCCTGTGTTCAAAGCTGGTGACAAGAATAATATAGAAAACTATCGACCAATTTCCTGTCTAAATTGTATTGCAAAGATTTTTGAATATATATTATTCAAACATATTCAGCATCAAACCATGAACTACATTAGTCCTTATCAGCATGGATTCATGCCTCGTAGATCAACCATCTCTAATTTAACTAATTTTGTGCAGTTCATATATGATGCATTTGAGAATAAAAAGCAAGTTGACGTAATTTACACGGACTTTTCAAAAGTCTTTGATTCTGTAGTGCACTCAATTTTGTTAGATAAACTAAAAGCAATAGGATTCTCTGATAACTTACACAATTTTTTTAAGTCTTATTTATGTAACAGGGTTCAGTACGTGCACTGTAATGGTTTTACATCTACGCACTTTATAGCCTACTCAGGAGTGCCACAGGGTTCTGTCTTAGGCCCTTTATTATTTTTACTATTTGTAAATGACATTACCACAGTTATCAAATTTTCTAACTATCTCATGTACGCTGATGATTTTAAATTGTATAGGGTATTATCTGATCCTGAAGACTGTTATCTTCTTCAGCAAGATCTAGACGCTATTTTCAATTGGTCGCAGATAAATCAATTAAATTTTAATCTAAACAAATGTCAAATTATCAGCTACAGTAGGAAAATTGTCCCTATCACATTTCAGTACACTATGGGCAATAAAATCCTAAATCGTGTGGAACTAGTAAAAGACTTAGGTCTTTTTCTAGATGTTAAATTATCTTTTGTCTATCATGCTGAACGCACTATTGCGTCTTGCTACAAAGTGCTGAGTTTTATTTTACGCTCTACACAGGAATTCGGTAGTTTCTTATGTTATAAATCTCTATTTATATCATTAATATTATGTAAGTTAGATTATGGTTCTATTATTTGGAACCCACATCAAAAAACATCATAAGCTCTCTGGAAAATATTCAGAAAAAATTTTGTAAAGCGATATGTTACAGACTGTTCCACTTTTGGCCGTTATCTGATTACTCACTATTGCTGAATAATTTTAACTTGGAACCTCTAGATAACAGGCGTAAAAAACAGCAAATTATCTTTGTATATAAAATTATTAATAATTATGTGGATGATATGGAATTACTATATCAATTGAATTTTTATATTAACAATTGTAACACTAGATGTGACTACACATTTTTCTGCAAGTCTTCCCGCACTAATTATTATTATAATTCTCCAATAAACACAATGTGTCGCTCATACAATTCACTTTGTTCTGAATTGGATTTTAGTTTAAGATTTAGCGAGTTTAAGAACAGACTCGATAGATTATTTTAAAGTATCTCTTGATTTATTGCATTATATCATATCAAACCTTTATTTTTTATGTATTTTGAAATGATTTTAAACCTTATGCATATTTATATTTTTGTCTATTTATCTCTCTTATTTATGTATATTTATGTATTTTTTGTATTTAACTTACTCTGTAATTGGGATTCGTCCTGTCGAGTAATAAAGATTATTATTATTATTATTATTACTAGGTTTAGTAACTGGACAACTATAGCAAAGGACAGAGGAAAGTGGAGAGACATAGTGAACCAAGCCCTAGGCCTAAAAGGCCTGTAGTGCTCTTAAATATATATATATATATATATATATATATATATATATATATATATATATATATATATATATATATATATATATATATATATATATATATTAGTTTCAACAACCTTTCATTCGACATTCGCTCAAGATTTTCAAACCACCCCAACTGACTCACTCCCATTTTCTTAACAACATTCTTCTCAATCTGACACTCACCATACACCAATGTATTGGGATACGATTACGTCTTGCATGCTCACACATTCCTCCAAATATCTCATTTCCACAGCAGTTATACGTCGTACATGCTTCTTCATCCACACCCAACATTCAGAACCATACATCATTGTAAGCACTAACACACCATTATAAGCACTAGCATCTCTAGATACATTCACGTTTCGAGCAAATGTACCCAGAGCACTCAATACTTTGCACCCTGTAGACACCCGCCTTTCAATCTCCCGGTCAATACGTCCATTCCTCGAAAACATACTAACCAAATATAAAAATTCATTCACTTGTTCCAGTTTCATGCATTTCACTGAAACATTACAACCAGTCACCAAATCATTCTTCTCAAACACCAACACTTTACATTTATCGACATTCAACAACAGATTTAAACCTTTCCCTGCTTCATTTGTGCTCACAATCATTCTTCTCAATTGTTTCTCAGTTTAACCAAACACAACATCATCCGCATAAGCCAACACAGGCACCATACGTACACCATCCTTTCCATTCAATACCTTTTGTAACAACACATCCATATACAAATTAAACAACCGAGGAGACATTCCGCAACCCTGTTTCTCACCAACATCTACGAAACCAATCACTGAATCTACCACCAACTCTCACCGTAGTCTCACTTCCTTCATACAACGCTCGAATCGCTCGCAACAAATTACCATGAATACCGTACTTTACAAGTACATCCAACAGAACACCTTTTTGTTCTTATCAATCTCCTTGCATATCACTAAACTTAGAAATTGTGTAGTCTTGCACCTTATGAATTAGAATTTTTCCATACAACTTCCCTTTCACACTGCACAAACTTATCGCTTGAAAATTTGTACATTCACTTGAACTGCTTTTGCCTTTAAATAAAGGACAAATGACAGGAGCCACGCACCGTTTCAAACAAAATGTGAACAAATAAACTAACCAATCAAATAATCTTTCACCACCATATTTCAACATTTCATTTGTTATACCACCCATACCGGGAGACTTACTATTCTTTAGACGCATCAGTGCAAATCTGACGTCACCTTCATCTATATCCCATTCAACGTTTCTAGCATTTATTCTATTTTTACCTCCCGCCTACCTTTAGGTAAGGGAGGTATTGTTTTTGGTCAAAAAATTGGGTAGTGAGTTTTCAATGAATAAGCACGTTTTAGGGTCCCTACAATACGATTTTACTATTTTCGCGATGATGTTTGTATGTATGTATGTATGTATGTATGTATGTATGTATGTATGTATGTGTGTGTGTAGTCTGTGACAATTTTTTCGTCTCGCATAACTCAAATACTATAATACCAAAAAATACAATTATTGCTTCTTATATTTAAATGAAGAGCTGATTAGATTTTGGATAAAATTGGTCAACCGGAAGTAGCAGTTTACTTGAAGCCCTTAACAGTTTTTCGTGAAAAACACGGTTAAATTTCCTTTTTCAACAATTTATGTTATTTTGAAAATTGAAGATTATTTAATTTTACATGTGTTTTATTTACACTAATTTTATTAATTTTCATTAGATTTAGATATAATAAAATATAAAAAATTACAGTTACAAATCTTGCATTCCTAGTACACCATGGAATAATTTTCAATTTTTTACGAAATGTGACACATGTCATTGTGATTGTGAAGGTTTTCTTAGTGAAATATATGTCAAAAAATTAAATAAATATACAAAAGAAAATTAAAATTCTCAAATATAAATAGAAAATAAACAAATAAGAAGGTATGTTTCTGTATCATCAAATACTATTTTCGAGACTATTTTGTACCGTTTTAAGAGTAGTATTGGGCGGGAGGTTATGTGCTGGCCACATCAGATTTTTTCCTTTATTATTCACTCCATTTACACCACCATACAATTCCTTAAAATACTCACACCATCTATTCTAACATTTTATAACTATTTTTGCGTTCATTACAATAATTGTACATACATACATACATAACATCACGCTATGTCCCACTTAGTGGGGTAGCACGAACCCAGAAACACAGTCAACCAACAATCAATATCCTCCACACCACTTTCGCCTCGTCCACATTCATAGTGCGATTCATACATGCTCGTTTATTCTTCACACTCGGAATCATTCGTTCACGCAACAAACCATCAATCATACCCAACCAGTTATTCCTCAGACGCCCACGCAATCGTTCACCTTCAATCTCACCCTCATATATTAGTTTCACCAACCTTTCATTCGACAATCGCTCAACATGTCCAAACCACCTCAACTGACTCACTCCCACTTTCTTAACAACATCCTTCACAATCTTCCACTCATTATACACCAATGTATTCCGTATACGATCAAGTCAATAATACAATAATTGTAATAATTATGTTGGAATAAATCAAACATTTATGTTTTATAACGATTTATTCAATCAACTATATATTTTTTTTTAAATGTGACAAGTACATCAATTATTTTATATTCATAGGCAACTTAGTTTTCTATCTAATATGAACATTATTATAACATATTAATATTGATTTACTTCAACAAATTATAATTGATTACAATAAAGTACTGATTACAACAGTGTATTCATGACAATAATGTTTTGATTACAAAAATTCACGGACTACAACAATATACTCATATCGATTACAACAATGTACTTATATTGAATACAGCAATATATTCGTGTTGATTGAAACAATACACTTGATTACAACAATGAACAGATTACAATATGAGAGGTATTTTAGTTTCCGGCCGACTTAAGAGATGGCATTATGAATATTAAATTGCATAAAATAAAATATTTTAAATTCATTGTAATTTAAAATAGTGACCCAAAGATCATTTTCATTTTTCAAAGAAAATTAAGAACATATTTCTAATGTAAATGTCAAATTTTGATAACGTGCTGGTGAAAAATAAAATAAAATTTGTGAAATATATTAATTTAATTTTTTTAATTTCCGCGCCATACACGTGAATCAGTTCCTTTAATGCAGTTTCCTGCCGTGCCGCAAAAAGCAGCACTATCGTTTATGTTTTGTAACTTTGGACAAATAGCATTCAGCAATCTTACAAAGTTACTATCTCCCGTCATTTGATAGTTTAGTAATCAGCTTTTTAAATTATGTGTTATTTTCTTTTTAAATAATTTATTTTGCAATATTTTAACATATTTTCCAATATTTTTTGTCTTGCCTCTGCAGTTTTCTATCTCATCAAATTGCACATTATAGAGAATATTTTTAATGTTTATAAGCATTTTTAGCTTTAATAAGCATATGTTGATTTAAGATAAATTTGACGTATGTCGATTGACAAAGAATGACGTATGTCTTTTCTTGATTCTGCCATAACTGGTACAAAGCCATATAAAAATGCCTATTTTATAAACTATAGCTATTATATAAATACCTACCTTAAAATTATTGAAATACATTATTGTACTAATTAAGTTTGTCTGAATACATTAAAACTTGATAAATTTCAACTTTTGTTCATAACGGTTTCGAATCAGATTGGCAAAAAGTTAGGTTAGATATAAAGTTATACATCACATTTTAATGTATTATTTAGCAAACTTGGGGTTTTATAGAATAATCTAACTGGTTTAGCTTTGTTTTAGTAGTGCAACACACTGAGAAATTACCAGTCTTTTCTTTATATATCTAAATATCACCCAAAATTTATCTTAAAATCATTTTGTTGAAAATATCTGCAATACATGTATTAAACTATATAGATATTTAAACAAATATTTATCTTAAATCATTATTGTACTTCGATATGCCAGTTATGTTTGCCTGAATGTATTAAAACTTGATAAATATACGTTTCATTTCTGGTTTTAAATTGACCTGTCAAAATTTAAGTAAAATGTAATTTATATATCACACTTTTTGTAATTTTACATACCTGGATTATGGAACAACATTAATTTTTTGAAGCGTTACATGCCATTGTGTTATTATAAAGAACTGTGTCTCTTAAATTATTCAAACTTGGAAATTAACCTTTGAGAAATTTTGATTCAACAGAATTATCATTGTCACAATCAGTAATACCTCAATTCTCCATTATGTATAATTGTGCTTTCATTTGTGATCATAATGATCTGAATTTTCTTAAGTATTGTGGACTGACCGATTAATACGATCAATTATTGGAAACATGCACTCGTAACACTGTATACCTTGGAGGAAAGAATATAAAGGAGAGAGCATAAGCTTATATTAGCGACAAGGGGAATGTAACTAGGCGAGGGCAGACGCATGCAAGCTATGGATCAAGATGTAGTGGGGACTTTGCGCGGCAAATTTAAAATGAAATTTTTTTGTTCAATTTTTAATTTTAGATTTCTTATGCGATTTCAAATATATTTATAGTAAAAACGTGAATTTGTTGAATTGTAATAAAATAATTTATTTTTATTTACCAACTTCTTATTATTAATTAATAATATTAATTAAACTTATAAATTAGGATTATTAAAATTAAAACCAGCACAAAATAATTTTTTTTTAAATAAAATAATATACAAATAATTATACATGAATACAACAAAATTAATAGTAAATTTTAGTGACCTTTAAATAATGTAATTCTGTTATTCCAATTCCTAATGTTTAGAGATTTATTCACATGCGATTTTGCTACATAATGAAATCAAATTTTTAAATATATCTCACATATAGCTTTAATCAAATGTCCTATATGATTATCCAAAGGACCATGTTCCAAACAATGTTGCTCTAATTTGGAAAATACGTCTGTATTTACAAAACTATAAACTATTTTTGCACTAATGTAAGGAATGACTTTTTTTGTTTGGAATATTAACGTTTGATTAATTTTTAGTTTTGTACGTAATAATATTTCACACTGTTTACATATATTTACAACATCCTTAGAAAGATAAATTAACCCACCCTTTGTTTTTAAACTAATTAAATCATAATTACTATCATCATTTATATTTTCCGCGTACAATGCATTAACACAATCTTCACACGAAAGTTGTTTAGCTAAACGACGTACAACGAAACCGGAAATATATACAACAATATAATTAGAAAAATCGGAAATTGTCTCTATATTTTGTAAATAATCATCTATTGCTATTTCATTTCTTTCTTCGATTTCTTCTTCATCATAATTTAATCTGTCGTCAAGTCGATCTCGTCCGCTTGTCTGATTTATGATTTTGATAGAGCTATCTGTATTTAAAATAGCAATTTGTTCCAAAGGCACGCAGTTTCCAGAACTACTATCTTTTAATTCAGTGTGTATTAGAATCTTCTTATACGCAGAAATAAATTGTCGAGCTGTTGGATTATTGTTGCTTTTACCATGAGCACGTATTACGCCAAAAAAGAGTTCAATGTGATCTTGACTAAATTTGTATGTTGGAATGTACACTAGCAGTTGTTTTTCGATGCACACATCTTTATATAATTGTTTTAAACTTTCGATGCAGATTATATATCCTGTAAATTAAAATATTATTTATAAATATATTCATCTAAATACTTTATATAATTAATTTACCAAGAAAGCCAGTTTTCCTTGTTGTTGTTAAAATCGGTGCACCATTTCTTGAAATTTGAAGTCCTTTGAGATAATTACTCATTTCAGACAAAAATGCTAAAATATCTATATAATTTTTGGAGTGAAGTGGCTTTTTGAATTCCATTTGATGAATATTTCTGGAATTAAAAATGTCGAATAAGGTATTCATTTTATGAATGAAGTCAATTGTTGCTTCGCATCCTTTAAATTCCTCTAGCTGCAATTTGTAGCAGCAAATGCTCAATGCATCAGCTATAGATTTGCTGAATAGATGGGTAGCAAGTTTCACTTTCATTTTTTGTTTTTGAAAATGTATGTGTTGTGTCCGCAATCTATTTGCCAAGTGTAGACCTTCTTCTTGTTGGAGTTTATGGAGGTTTTCTATGTAACTCCACAGAATACTGGATCCGTCATTATATATGGCTTTCATCTCTCCAAAAGTATTTCTAATTAACTTTACCATATGACATGGATCCGGAAATATGTATATTTTACATTTATTAAATTCAAACCACGTGACTAAAGTTTTACTGGGATCTAGTTGGCATCCTTAAATTTTAGCCATGGCAAAATTTGCTGGTGCACCATCAAAAGTTAAAGATACAATTTTAATATTATTCATAAAAGCAATACTTAAGCACTGCTTAATTAAATTGCTTCTTTGAATACCATTAAGTCCGTCACTTAAGAAATATCCTACGGGAATTTTCCACCTGCCGTTTATGGCAACCAATAAAAAAACGAAAGCATCTTTTGCCATTGCTCTGTTGTCATCTTGAGCACCTAAACCCATATCTACGTAGCCGTAGTACTGTTGGCCGTCGTATTCCAAATGTTTTCGAATTGCCATCTCATCAATCACTAAAGAAAATAATATTTCATAGTTGGAAACTTGAACTTTAGCTCTTATAGCATTAAATGATTCCGTAGTGAATCCAGGCTTGCCATCAACAACTTGATACCATTTTGTAATGGTTTTTGGATGGGGTAGGGAAGAGTCAAATGCCCTTCTTACGTAACCATAAGCAGCTGGTGAGTAATAATGTAGGGTCAGCGCAAATTTCCGCAGTTCCGGCGGATACATCCTTGGAGTTCGTCCATTTTTAGATTTAATTAACTGTCGTTTAAGTATATCTCGATTTGAACTAGAAATATTTTGGAACACCTCTTCGATTTCTTCACTGATTAACTTTCTAGATTTTAATTCTTTTAAAACAATTTGCATTTTTGCAATTCTTTTAACTTGTCTTCTAGTTTTCTGTTGAAGGGTTTTAATTTTGTTCTTGTACACCGATAATTTTAGTTTATAATTTGTTATCAATGATACTTTAGATGGCGAAAACGGACGAGTTCTTCGTAGATCCAGTGAGAAGGATGTACTCTTTGAAATAAGGTGCCTAACTGTCTTAGGAACACGAACACTACAAACAGACTCTTCAGAAGTACAGTCTGTTGTATTAATTGGATCATGAAATTGAATTGGTGAAAGGCCTCTTGAGGTGGATGGTTTTTCGCCAAATGGCAATAATTGTTCAGACTGTTCCTGAGTAAGATGAATCTAAAATAATTCATATTATTATAAATTCTTCAAATATGTAATAACTAAATGGTAAAAGGAAAGAAATAATACTTACAGGAGAGCAATAATATTGTATAGGAAAAATAGTCGGTACAGCTGTTTTTGACAATTTTCTATAAAACGGAGAACTATCAAAACAATCATCGGCGAAATGTTCGGAACATACAAAGTTTGTCTCTTTATTTATGCAATCTTTTTTTTGAATTGCATTAAACCACGCTTGACGTAAATCTTCGTTTTCTGGAAATCTGTACACAATTTTTGTTATCCAAACATATAAATATAGTGTTTTATATTAAGGGTTATTTCTGATTAAATTAAACACTCAGTATTTTATAACATTTTATTTTCCCGAAATATTACCACGATACATTTATTGTCTTTACACTGCAACATTTAAACCTTGACTGCCCCGTGACGGGTGATTGCTTCGCCCGTCCAAACCGACATAAAAATAATACATTACAATCACAGATGTCGCTAAATACATCACATCCCCCGTCTTAAAATTGTGCTTGACCCCTTTCAGGAGGTTTGATGATACGTCTAGGACGTTCTTCGACAATATTACTGTTTGAATTAGGTGCGATACTTTCTGGTTCTTGATTAATTACATTATCATCGTCAACCGTTTCAACAGTAATATTTTCAGAAGAATTATAATATTTTGCTCTATTTATATACGTACTTCTAATTTGGTCGATGTGACGTTTCCAAGTTTGGCCATCGTCTGTCTTTACTAAGAATAAACATGAACCTAATTTTTTTATAATAACAGCTTGACACCAGGTTGGATTGTTCGGAACTTTATAGTCTCGTACTAGTACTTTTGAACCAATTGTTATATTTAAGTTTTGTGCGGTTTTTCCGCCATAATTATAAATTTGTTTACTTTGTTTATTGTCGACAAAATTAGAAGTTTGTGGTAAAAGTAAATCAAAACGGTTTCTCAGCTTATGACCTAATAATAATTTAGCTGGCGATTCATTAGTAGTTGAATGAACAGTATTACGATAATCAAAAAGAAATCTAGAAATAATCATGTTCAAATCCCTTGATCTATCTCTCCCTGCAGAACTGAGAATACAGTTTTTGATTTGTTTTACTGCATTTTCAGCGGCTCCATTTGACATAGGATGATATGGTGATCCAGTAAGGTGCTGGATGCCATTCATTTGTAAGAACTCTTGAAATTCTTGTGACATGAAAGCGGTTGCATTGTCACTTACAATCTGTTTAGGCAAACCAAATCGAGCAAACATTTCTCTAAGAATTTCAATAGTACTGTAACTAGTTATATTTTTCACCGCAACACACTCAATCCATTTACTATGTGCGTCAATTAATACAAAAAATTGTTGACCTAAAAATGGTCCTAAATAATCAATATGTAACCTTGTCCATGGCTCTTTAGGCCATATCCATGGATGAAGATTGCATTTTGGAGCTGCTGACTTAAATTTATTACATGAATTACAATTTGCAGATATTTCTTCTATTTCTGAATTTATTCCAGGCCACCAAACATACGAACGAGCAAGTGCTTTCATTTTAACCACCCCTAAATGACTTATGTGTAACTGTTTTAAAATATGATTTCGAAATTTTTCAGGTATAACTATTTTATAACCCCAAAAAATACAACCATGAATGACAGATAGTTCGTTTGAACGTTGAGCAAAAGGTTGAATGTTTTTATCAAACTCTTTAATTTTAATATTAGGCCAACCCTGTATTATATAATTTAAAACTTTACTGAGTACTGTATCTCTACTAGTAGCCAATTTTATTTGATTAATTTTAAGTGGAATATTTTCAGAAATATAATTAATATATGAATAATCTTCGCTAACAATATTATCAGCATTTAAATTATTAAATTTATTTTTATATTCACATCTAGATAAGTAATCAGCGATATTTTTCTTAGAATCTATATATTGAATTTTGTAATTATATGCTGACATTATGTAAGCCCATCTTTGTAATCTAGAAGCTGCCATTTGTGGAATACCCTTATTTGTGCCAAAAATTGATACTAATGGTTTATGGTCTGTAACCAGAGTGAATTCTGAACCAAATAAATATTTATGAAATTTACGTACAGCCCACATGATAGCCAAAGCTTCTTTGTCGATTTGGGAAAAATTTTGCTCTGATTTACTTAAAACTCTTGAAATATATTCTTTTGGTTTATCGGCACTATTAGGAAATGAATGAGACAAAATTGCTCCCAAACCCTTTGACGATGCGTCAACTGTTAATTTAAGTGGCAGTTCTGGGTTATAGTGAACTAAAATTGGAGATGACAGCAACATTTTTTTTACAGTTTTAAAAGCAGAATCACATTCTTTATTCCAAATAAATTTTTGACTTTTACGAGTTAACTTATACAATGGACTTAATATTGCTGCTAAATTTGGTACAAATTTTCCAAAATAATTTACCATACCCAAAAATGATCTTAATTGCGTGAGATTTTGTGGTTCTTTAATATTTTGTATTACATTAACTTTTTCTTTACAAGCTTCGAGCCCTTTTTCACTAATGTTGTGTCCCAAATAATTAATCGACTTCTGTAAAAAGTTACATTTTTCGCGTTTTATAGTTAATCCACAGTTTTTCAGTCTATTGAATACTTCTGTTAATTTTTCTAAATGCTTTTCCCGCGTACTTGCAGTTACTAAGATGTCGTCAATAAAACAAACAACCCCTTCTATTCCTGCTAAAACTGATTCCATAGTTTTTTGAAAAAGTGCGGGGGCAGACACGATGCCATACGGCAACCTTGTGTATCGAAACAAACCTTTATGCGTTGAAATCGTACACAATTCTGAACTAGATTCATCAAGTTCAAGTTGATTAAATGCATGTGACAAATCTATTTTACTAAATTCAACTCCACCCTGCAATTGTGCAAATAACTCCTCAATTCGAGGTAACGGATATTTGTAAACTTGCAGAGCCGGATTTAGTGTAATTTTGAAATCGCTACAAATGCGAATGGAACCATCACTTTTCCATACTGGTACTATGGGCGTCCCCCACGCCGAGTACTCAGCAGGAACTAATATTCCTTCATTTATCAATCTATCTATTTCGTCACTGACTTTACTCTTTAACTTAAAAGGCAGTGGACGTGGATTAAAATATTTGGGCAAAACATTATCTTTAACTTGCAAATTTATTTTACTTTTATTAAAAGTTCCTAATTTATTGGCAAATATCTCAGGGAATTTATTACATAAGTTTTCAATGCAGTTACGATCAGAAATGTGATTCAGCTTTGTACAATCTTTAACATTTAATTTAGTAATACCTAAGTTTAATTCCTTTAACCATGTTCTACCTATCAAGGGAGGTCCACCATTTTCTATAACGAAAGCATCCAAAACACGTGACCTTCCTTCATAAGTTATTTCTAAGGAGATTAATCCTAGTGGCTTGATTTTATTACCAACATAATCGCTTAATATTTGACTACTCTTTTTAATTTGAAGATGGGAAAATTTTTCTTTATACAATTCAAAAGAGATTACTGATAGGGCAGTGCCAGTGTCAATTTCAAAATGAATATCGTGATTTTCAACTGTCAAAATAATGTCTATTGGATTGGAAGAGTTTTTATTGAAAATTGCAAAAAATTGAATATCTTCGTTTTCATTAAGAAAATTATGTCTTTTACTCTGGGCATTATTTGGGAATTGCTTCTTGCACACTGTGGCAATATGGCCTTGCACTTTGCACACAAAACACTTTGCATTTCTATACCTGCACCCACTCACATGATGTCCTTGGCGGCCGCATGCCGCGCACGCCGCTGAATGACCCCCTCGAGCCGGCCCTGGTACTCGTTGCTGTGTTGAACCGCTCGCCTGTGGCCGCTGCTCGCGCTGCTGCTGCCTGCCGCTGCCCGCCGCTAACCGATGAACAGGCTCGGACTTTACAGCAAAACGACTGCCGCTGCTGCTCTCGATCGCCTCCATGTGGTGCCGGGTTGACTCTTTATTTTGAGCCAACTTTAACATTTTGGTGATGTCCAACTTGGTGGCATCCTCCTCAAACAAACGATCCCTTAATGGACCAGGGTCGAGCCCACAAATAAAAATGTCTCGTATTACCCAGTTTAACTGCGTGACATCAAACTCGCAGTGCGTTGCTAAGCTTCTTAAACGTGCCATCCACTCGACAATAGGTTCACTGTCTTTTTTCTTTGCATTATAAAATTTATACCGAGCCGCGAAAAGTGCGTTTGCTGGTTTAAATTGTTGGTCAAATAATGCTATTAATTCTTCGTAAGATTTAGATTCCGGTTTACTTGGACTGCTTAAATCGTACATAAGTTTATATGAGTCTTCACAGAGACTGTTTAGTAATATTGCACGTTTAATATTATTTTCCGCGATATTATTGGCTATGAAATAATTTTTTAATCGCGCACTGAAAATTTCCCATCTTGAAGTTTTAAAATCGAATTCTGGAAGATGACCGACGGTATGTGCCATTTTAAACACGTTTCTATTATTTATATTTTAAAATTTATGTCGGTTCTAATAAAATATTTTTATTTTCCTCGTCGCCAATGTTTTATATTAAGGGTTATTTCTGATTAAATTAAACACTCAGTATTTTATAACATTTTATTTTCCCGAAATATTACCACGATACATTTATTGTCTTTACACTGCAACATTTAAACCTTGACTGCCCCGTGACGGGTGATTGCTTCGCCCGTCCAAACCGACATAAAAATAATACATTACAATCACAGATGTCGCTAAATACATCACATATAGGTTATACATTTTTGATATACCTACCCATGAAATGAAATTCTTTTTTTCATTTCTCTTTGTATCTGCACCGCAGTTTTTCGCGAACTTCGATTAAAGTAGCCCAAAACGCAACAATTCACCATGATTAGCTTGGAGAAAATGTATATGAACTGTCAAACTAACAAGAAAACACAAACATACCAAATGGTTGCTATAACAACGCGATGACAGCGGATCAAGATGTAGTGGGGGAAACAACTTCACCATTGCTTGCAAACGCTCTCTCCTTTAATTTTTCTTTCCTCCAAGCTGTATACTGACACTTTGGGTGCGTTCGTTATTGAAATCTATCAAGCGTTCGGTATTCCTTAATTTTTACACTTTTGTATTATTAAACATGTACGATGTTCATTAATTCTACAACAGAATTATAAAATATAATACGAAAAGGATTTATTTTAGGTTATGTAAACTCAAAATGACATTTTTTGCTTCCAATTAATAAATAATAATTATTTTATATATATATACAGGGTGTAACATAAATAAGTACATTAAATTTAACCAGTTATAGAAGTCGTCGAGAGGAACAATATTTATATATATATACAGCAGATATACATTTATATTTACTTATATACTGCTGATTTTATTTTGTTCCTTCAAGCTAAAATGTCAAAAAATTAAAACAATTCAAAAATATAAATTTTCTTCAAATTCATTGCACAAATAGATTAACTATTATAATTTATTACATTAATGTTCAAATGCTTAAACTTTCAAATAAAAACGAAAAAAAATTATTAAACTTGCACACAAATTTGTGAAAAGTGACAGTTACAATTTGAATTTTTAAATTGACTTTTAAAATATTTACATTATAGTACACATTATCACTCATTTATTTTAAACACAGATAAATTTACAAAACATCTTCAACTTGTCTAGGGTTAAGGTAATTTATACTTAAAATTTCAAACAGATCTGTCATATATGTCAAATTGAACAAAAATTTGTGAAAAGTTACAACTACAATCAACAAAGTACACTTTCGTAGCAACCCGAGGCCCCCCTTGATGGAAAAATTTAATGTCTTTCGGATTTAATATTTCGCACATCATGTGTAAGAAAAATATGAGACACGCAAAAGGCACTGTTCCACAGGGACCTTAAACACCCAAAAAAGTTTCACCCGAATCCACCGAACCGTCTAGGCTGTAGAGGTGGCCGATGGCCGTTGTTAGATTGGCTAATCTATAGAGTGACAGTTCAGACCCACGCCGATTAGTATATAGGACTAGCGGTCCGACCTGCTTCGCAGGTCTGACCCCTAGGCTCCGCGACACTAAAGAAGATAGCAGTCTCTTTGTTCCTCGCTTCCAAGTCAGTAAAATGGCGAAGAAAACACATCACTTCGTTCCTCGCTTTCATGTCAGTACAATGGCGAGGAAAGCTCGTCACTTCGTTCCTCGCTTTCATGTCAGTGTCTCTTAACTTCCCATCCCTAAAACAGTTCATTTAATATCCCTAAGTTAATTTTCTAGTAATTTCCACAAAAGCAATTGCTGATCGTAATTATTTGTGATTTAAATAACATTTATAAAAAAACAATTGATGATTTAGCAAAATAACTTTTTGACACTTGAGTTGAAATATCCTTCATGAGACTTTTAATTTGATACCAATCACGGTAGGATTTATTTAACATATATCTTCTCTGCGAGACCTTTTATTTAATACCAAACACGGTAGGATTTAAATTATATTTATAAAAAACAATTGACAATCGTCCAAAATAACTTTTTGACATTTGAGTTCAAATCTCCTCCGCGAGACCTTTAATTTGATACCAAACACGGTAGGATTTAAATAATATTTATAAAAAACAATTGACAATCGTCCAAAATAACTTTTTGACACCTGAGTTCAAATCTCCTCCGCGAGACCTTTAATTTGATACCAAACACTACTTTTTCCAACTTTTTGAGCCTGAAACGTTACATTCAATACTTCACAAGCTAGCTTTAGGAGAATTTTCAGAAAAGCATTTACCAATCGTACTGATTTATAATAAAGATGGCTCAATATTTCACTTCTAAAACATATAACTTGGTACCCCACAGGTCGCAAATATTCATGAATTGTAAGGAAAAATAATTGCCGATCAGAATCGGTTTGCGAAAAAATTAAAACAAACACAATTATTAAATTTTCCGTGGATACTCGTATTACCAAGACCAAGTGTTTGAATTTTTAACCTTGCAATAGATTTCAAGTGACAAAAAAATGATTATCTGGGAACTCTTAAAACTTTTCATTTCATACACCAAAAGTTAGATATCTAAAAAAAAAATTAACAATTTAAATTAAACACAAATTGCATTAATATTTGATCATATAACAAATATTTTGCCAATCTGACATTTCTATTGTCTTCTTGGCAATTTAAAAATACCGCCAATAATAATGTATAATAATTTGCATTCCACATTGTCGACTTTACCTAATCTAACGTCAAAGTAGAATAAAATCGTGATATTGTAATGGAATTTTTTTCCTTTAAATTTCGCGGTTTTTAAAATTTTTATAAAATTTGATCGTGTAATACCAACCAACCGGTCTTACGTTATCTTGTCAGTTACATTTCAAAGTACAATCAAAGCTAAAAAATTTAAACTTGTCTATTCAAGATTCTCATTTGATACCAAACACTATATTTTTGTGATGTCTTTTATAAAAATAATCGACAGCCGCCATTTTTTATATTATCATTTGTCCCGTCTATTCGACATCTTTCTTTGGATACCCAAAAAGTGATTTTAAAAAAATAATTAAATCAAACACAACTTAATAATATTTGATCATGTGATAAATAATTTTGTCAATGTGATATTTCTATTGGTAATTTTAAAATATTATCAATAATAATGTACAATAATTTGCATTCTCCTTTGTCGACAAATTTGACGGATTTACTCTATTATTACTAAATTTGATCGTGTAATACCAAAGTTACTTAATCTAAAGTCAAGTAGAATAAAAAAAAAGGTTGGAAACTTTTTTTTTCTCTAAATTTCATTGTTTTATTTTATTTTTATTAAATTTGATTATGTTACAAAGACTTCTCTGAATCTGACATTTCTATTATTATCCAGTCAATTTAAAAGAACTGTCAATAATAATATATAATAAATTGCACCCTACATTGTCGACAAATTTAACGCATTTACTTTATTTTTAATAAATTTGTCGTGTAATAGCGACTTTTCCTAACTTAAAGTAAAAGTAGCATCAAAATGAAAATTTTTTATTTTACAACTGAAAATGTGGAAATATAAATTGATAGTCTTAAATAACTTCCAATTAATACCAAACAATTGGCGAAGCAAGCTCGTCACTATGTTCCTTGCTTCCATGTCAGTACATTGACGAAGAAAGCTCGTCACTTCGTTCCTCACTTCCATGTCAGTGTATCGACGAAGCAAGCTCGTCACTACGTTCCTCGCTTCCATGTCAGTACATTGACGAAGAAAGCTCGTCACTTCGTTCCTCGCTTTCAAGTCAGTTCATGGGCAAAACAAACTCGTCACTACGTTTCTCGCTTTTATGTTACTACCATTTGGCACTTTAGTTTAAATCTCTTCCGTGAGATATTTAATTCAATAAAAACACGTAAGGATTTAAATATCATTTAAAAAAAACAATTAATGATTTACCAAAATAACTTTTTGACACTTGAGTTGAAATATCCTTCATGAGACTTTTAATTTGATACCAATCACGGTAGGATTTAAATAATAATTATAAAAAACAATTGACAATCGTCCAAAATAACATTTTGAAACTTGAGTTTAAATCTTCTCTGCGAGACCTTTTATTTAATACCAAACACGGTAGAATTTAAATAATTTTTAAAGAAAACAATTGACAATCGTCCAAAACAACTTTTTGACACTTTAGTTCAAATCTCCTCTGCGAGACTTTTAATTCAATACCAAACTCGGTAGCATTTAAATAATTTTTATAAAAAACAATTGACAATCGTCCAAAATAACGGCATAATTCGAAATAAAAAACAACTGATGATAAAAAAATATTTCTGAAATTAATTATAAATATTAATTAATAATTAACTTATTTAAATTTTACCGCCTAAAATACATGGAAGCATCGAGGTTGTCGAGCAGAGACATCTGTTATATTTTTTGAGAAGGAAAAAAATGAATTGAAAAATAATATTTATCATTTCTGTTAGAAATTCACTCATTTGAATTTTACCGCCTAAAATCCTAAAAGAATTGAAGTTGACGAACACAGACATCTGTCATATTAATTTTAAATTTGAAAAAATATGAAAAAAAAATTCACATTTTAAAAATTTACAAATTACTAAACATGTTTGCTCATTTATTCTAAACACAGATAAATTTACAAAACTTTATCATCTGGTCTAGAATTAATGCAATTTATACTTACAGTTTCAAACAGATATGTCAAAAATGACAGGATGGACACAAATTCGTGAAAAGTGACAGCTACAATTTTAATTTTTCAAATTGACTTTTAATATATTTACATTATAGTACACATGTCCACTCATTTATTTTAAACACAGATAAATTTACAAAACATCTTCAACTTGTCTAGAATTAATGTAACTTTTACTCAAAATTTGAAACAGATCTGTCATATATGTCAAATTGAACAAAAATTTGTGAAAAGTTACAACTACAATCAACAAAGTACACTTTCGTAGCAACCCGAGGCCCCCCTTGATGTAAAAATTTAATGTTTTTCCTATTTAATATTTCGCACATCATGTGTATGAAAAATATGAATTCATAAAAAGCACGTAGTTCCTAGTGCCCTTTACATCTCAAAAAAATTTCACCTGAATCCATTGCACCGTTTAGGCTGTAGCGATGAATAATTATGGTTGTTAGACCGGTCGATGAATAGAGTGACAGCTCAGACCCACGCCGATTAGTATATAGGACTAACGGTCCGACCTGCTTCGCAGGTCTGACCCCTAGGCTCCGCGATACTGAAGAAGATGGCAACAAAAATATATGAAAATAAATTGCAAGTTTTCTCAAATGTGTTAGCAAGCAATTGTCGAAGAAAGTTTGTCTCTTTGTTCCCCGCTTCCTTGTTAGTAAAATGGCGAAGAAAGCTCGTCACTTCGTTCCTCGCTTTTATGTCAGTGCATTGGCAATAAATACCCCTAAGTTAGGTTTCTAGTAATTTCCACAGAAACAATTGCTGATCGTTATTATTTATGATAAAGAAGATTCATCACTACTTTTTCTACTTCTTGAGCCTAAAACATTGCATTCAATACTCCACAAGCTAGGTTTAGGGGAATTTTCAGAAAAGCAATTGCCAATCGTACTGATTTGTAATAAAGATGGGTCATTTCTAAGTTCCTCAATATTTCACTTCTAAAACATTGCACTTGGTAATCCACAGGTCGCTTATTCATGAATTTTAAAGAACAACAATTGCCGATCGTAATTGGTTTTCGGAAAAAATTACAACAAATACAATAGATTTTTCGTGGACATTACCAAGATGAAGTGTTTTAATTTTTACTCCTAAAATGGATTTCAATTGACTTTAAAAAAATAACTATCTGCTAACTAATAAAACATTTAGTTACATAAACTACAAGTTAGTTATCTACAAAAATTATTAAAAAAAGTTTAAACAATTGTCGATCGTAACGATTTGAGATAAAATTTCGTCACTTCGACCTTTCTTTCGATACCGAATAAGTGATTTTTATAGGAAATTTATATTAAATACAACTTGCATTAATATTTGATGATGTAATGAAGACTTTTGTCAATCTGACATTTCTATTGTCTTCTTGGCAATTTAGAAATACCGTCAATAATAATGTATAATAATTTGCATTCCATATTGAAAAATTTGGCAGATATATATTATTTTTACTAAATTTGTTCGTGTAATGCCAACCTTATCTAGTCTTACGTCAGCTTGTCAGTTACACTTCAAAGTACAATCGAAGTGAAAAAATTAACACTTGTGATTCAAGATTCTTATTCGATACAAATCACATTTTTCTAATGACTTTTATAAAAACAATCGGCCAACCACCTTTCTTTTGATACCCGCGTCAAAATAAAATGAGTAGTCTTAAATAACTATCATTTAATACCAAACAAATGGCGAAGCAAGCTCATTACTACGTTCCTCGCTTCCATGTCAGTAAGTTGACGAAGAAAGCTCGTCACTTCGTTCCTCGCTTCCATGTCAGTACATCGGTGAAGCAAGCTCGTCTCTTCGTTCCTCGCTTCCATGATACTACTTTGCGACACTTGAGTTTAAGTATGAACTTTAATTTAATACCAAACAATTGACGATCGTGCAAAATAACTTTTCGATACTTAAGTTTAAAATCCGCTCCATGAGACTTTTAATTTAATATCAAACACGGTAGGATTAATATAACATTTACACAAAACAATTGATAAACGCTCAAAACAACTTTTTGACACTTGAGTTCAAACCTCCTCTGCGAGACCTTTAATTTGATTCCAAACACGGTAGGATTTAAATAACATTTATAAAAACAATTGACAATCGTCCAAAATAAAATTTTGATACTTAACTATGAATCTCATGATTGAGATCTTTAATTCAATACCAAACACGGTAGGATTTAAATAACATTTATACAAAACAATTGACAATCGCCCGTAACAACTTTTTGACACTTGTGTTCAAACCTCCTCTGCGAAACCTTTAATTTGATTCCAAACACGGTAGCATTTAAATAACATTTATAAAAACAATGGACAATCGTCCAAAATAAAATTTTGATACTTAACTATGAATCTCATGATTGAGACCTTTAATTCAATACCAAACACGGTTGGGTTTAAATAACATTTATAAAAAACAATTGATGTTCATCCAAAATAACTTTTTGACACTTAAATTTAAATCTCATGAGTGAGACCTTTAATTCAATACCAAACACGGCAGGGTTTAAATTACATATGTACAAAACAATTGACAATCGCCAAAACAACTTTTTGAGACTTAAGTTCAAACCTCCTCTGGGAGACCTTAATTTTGATTCCAAACACGGAAGGATTTAAATAACATTTATAAAAACAATTAACGATCGTCCAAAATAAATTTTTGATACTTGAGTTTAAATCTCATGAATGAGGCCTTTAATACAATACCAAACACGGCATGATTTAAATAACATTTACAAAAAACAATTAACCATCGTCTAACTTATGAAACTCGATTTTAAATCAGTGCTGTAAAACTTTTAATTTAGTACCAAACCCGGCAGGATTAGAAATAAAAAACAACTGATGATTGTTCAAAATAACATTTTGACAATTCTACAGATTTAGATAAAAAAAATTCTGAAATTGACTATAAATATTTAAAACATTAAAACGATATTTTTTCATTATATAACTAATTAACTTATTTAAATTTTACCGCCTAATACGTAGACGCATCGATGTTGTCGAGCAGAGACATCTGTTGTATTTTTAGAGAAGAAAAAGGAATCAGCTATGAAGTGAAAAATAGTTTTGAACTTTTTTGTATTAGATAAGAAGTTAACTCATTTGAATTTTACCGCTTAAAACCCTTAAAAGAATCGAGATTGACGAACAAAGGCATGTGTCATATTTATTTTAATTTTGAAAAAAAATATGAAAAAAAAATCAAATTAAAAAAAAATTACCAAATAATAATAATGTTTGCTCATTTATTCTAAACACAAATAAATTACCAAACTTGTCTAAATAGACTACAATTAAAGAACTCGTAATTTATATTTAACATTTCAGACAGAAATGTCAAAAATAATTAGTTGCACAAAAATTTGTGAAAAGTGACAGCAACAATATTAATTTTTTTAACTGACTTAAAATATTTTCAAAATAGTATACATGTTTGCTTATTTATTCAAAACACATATAAATTTACAAAACATCTTCAAGTTGTCTAGAATATATGTAATTTATACTTAAATTTTGAAACAGATCTATCAGAAATGAAAAATTGAACATAAATTTTTGTAAAGTTACAACCAGAATCAACAAACTCCACTTTCATAGCAACCGCACACTTTGATCCATAAACCTTTTTTATTTAAAATCTCGCACATCATGTGTACTAAAAATGTGAATTCATGAAAAGGCCCTATTCCAAAAAAATCTCTAATTTTTGGTAAAGGTTTCACTTAAATCCGACAAACCGGCTAGGCCCTAGAGCTGCGCACAAATTTGGTTACTAGGCAGATGAAAATATAGAAAGTGAATTAAGCCTTTTAGTGTATGGACTAGCGGTCTGACCCCTAGGCTCCGCAACACTGAAGAACTAAAATTTTTGAAAAGTGACAGCTATAATTTAATTTTTTTTTAAAATTGACTTTAAAAATATTTATATAAGAGTTCATATGTTTGCTTATTATTTATAAATACATATAAATTTACAAAAGATCTTCAAGTTGTCTAGAATATATGTTATTTATACTTAATTTTTTAAACAGATCTGTCAGAAATGACAAATTGAAAATAAATTTTTGTAAAGTTACAACCAGAATCAACAAACTCCACTTTCATAGCAACACACACACTTTGATCCGTAACCGCATTTCCGCCTTATTTATTTAATATCTCGCACATCATGTGTACTAAAAATGTGAATTCATAAAAAGGACCTATTCCAAAACAATCTATACATGCTTGTAAAAGTTTCATTTAAATCCGTTAAACGGTCTAGGTTCTAGAGCTGCGCACATTTTTGGTTACTAGGCAGATGAATCTATATATAGAGAACCACTCAAGCCTTTTAGTATATTGGACTAGCGGTCCGACCTGCTTCGCAGGTCTGACCCCTAGGCTCCGCAACAATGAAGAAGATAGCAACTAAAGCTATACGAAAATAAATTGCAAGTGTTCTCAAATACCTTAAATTTGTTAGCAAGCAATTGTCGTAGAAAGTTTGTCGCTTTACACCATAAAATTATAAAACAATGTATTACTATCCCCAAGTGTACCAGGCGCTAATGATTTAGCTATTACAGCGCTTTAATTTGAAATAAAAAAAAGTTTGTCGCTTTGTTCCCCGCTTCCTTGTTAGTAAATTGGCGAAGTGTACTCCAAAGTACCGCAAATTTTTACATCCCTAAATACCAAGCTATAAAATAAATGAATATATAATAAAATTTTTAATAATAAAATGAGTATTCTTAAATAAATACCATTTAGTACCAAACAAATGGCGCAGCAAGGTCATTACTACGTTCCTCGCATTCATGTCAGTAAATTTACGAAGCAAGCTCGTCACTTCGTTCCTCGCTTCCATTTCAGTAGTTGAAGTTTTCAGAGGAGTTTTCTTGTTTTCATTAAGAGAAGTTCTGTGTTAACCACTGATAAAATGTATGTTTTTCATTAAGGGAAGTTGTGTGCTTACCCTTGACTCAAGTTGTATATTTTCCAATAAGGGAAGTTGTGTATTTACCACTGACGAAAGTTGTATGTTTTTCATTGGGGGAAGTTGTGTATTAACCACTGACGAAAGATGTATGTTTTTATTGAGGAAAGTTTTGTGTTTACTACTGACGAAAGTTGTATGTTTTCCATTAAGGGAAGTTATGTGTTTTCTATTGAGGGAAGTTTGTTCATCACTGAAATATTCTCAATTGATTCCAACAACTGTCTAGTACCTTGGCGAAGCAAGCTCGTCACTTCGTTCCTCACTTCCATGTCAGTGCATAGAAGAAGCAAGCTCGTCGCATTGTTCCTCGCTTATATGTCAGTTTGTCAGTACACGGTTGTGTGTTTCCCACTGTCGAAAGTTGTATGTTTTTCATTGAGGAAAGTTGTGTGTTAACCACTGACGAAAGTTGTATGTTTTTTATTGTGGATATTTGTGTTTTTATCACTCACAGAAGTAGTATAATTTTCATTGAGTAAAGTTGTGTGTTAACCACTGACGAAAGTTGTAAGTTTTTTTATTGAGGAAATTTGTGTGTTAACTACTGATAAAAGTTACATGTTTTTCGTTAAGGGAAGTTGTGTGCTAACCACTGATAATATTTGTATATTTTTCATTGAGGGAAGTTGTGTGTTTATCACTGACGAAAGTTGTATGTTTTCCAATGAGGGTAGTTGTGTGTTTCCCACTGACAAAAGTTGTATGTTTTCCATTGAGGGAAGTTATGTGTTTCCTATTGGGGGAAGTTGTTTGTTAATCACTGAAATATTGTCATTTGATTCCAACAATTGGCGATCGTCCAAAACAACTTTTGATAATTGAGTTCAAACCTCCTCTGCTAGATCTTTAATTTGATTCCAAACACGGTAGGATTTAAATTACATTTATACAGAACAATTGACAATCGTGCAAAACAACTTTTTGACACTTGAATTCAAACCTCCTTTACAAGACCTTTAATTTGATACCAAATACGGTAGAATATAAATAGCATTTAGAAAAAACAGTTAACGATCGTCCAAAATAACTTTTTGACACTTGATTTTAAATGTCTGCTGTGAAACTTTTAATTTAGTACCAAACACTGCAGGATTAGAAATAAAAAAACAATTGATTGTTGATAATTCTACGAATTTAGATTTTAAAAAAATCTGATATTGATTATAAATATTAAAAACGATCTTTTTATATTAGATAAGTAATTAACTTAATTAAATTTTACCGCCAAAAAAAGCCACCTAAGTTGTCGAGCAGAGACATCTGTTTTTTTGAGAAGAAAAAGAAACTGTCTATTAAGTGAAAAATAATTTTTTATTTTATTGTGTTAGATAAGAAGTTAACTCATTTGAATTTTACCGCCTAAAATCCTTAAAATAATCGAGGTTGACGAACAAAAACATCTGTCTAATTTATTTTAAAATTGATAAAAATATAAAAAAAATTACAAAATAATTATCATGTTCGCTCATTTATTCTAAACACAAATAAATTACCAAACTTGTCTAAATAGACTACAATTAATGTAATTTATATTTAAAATTTCAAACAGATCAGTCAAAAATGACACGTTGCACGCAAATTTTTGAAAAGTGACAGCTATAATTAAAATTTTTTTTAAATTGACTTTAAAAATATTTATAAAATAGTTCATATGTTTGCTTATTAATTAAAAATACATATAAATTTACAAAACATCTTCAAGTTGTCTAGAATATATGTAGTTTATACTTAATTTTTGAAACATCTGTCAGAAATGACAAATTGAACATAAATTTTTGTAAAGTTACAACCAGAATCAACAAACTCCACTTTGATAGCAACCCGCACACTCTGATCCGTAAACGCATTTCCGCCTTATTTATTTAATATCTCGCACATCATGTGTACTAAAAATGTGAATTCATAAAAAGGACCTATTCCAAAACAATCTCTATAGGCCTGTAAAAGTTTCACTTAAATCCGTTAAACGGTCTAGGCTCTAGAGCTGCGCACATTTTTTGTTACTAGGCAGATGAATCTATATATAGAGAACCACTCAAGCCTTTTAGTATATGGGACTAGCGGTCCGACCTGCTTCGCAGGTCTGACCCCTAGGCTCCGCGACACTGAAGTAGATAGCAACTAAAACTATAGGAAAATAAATTGCAAATTTTCTCAATCTTTGTTCCCCGCTTTCTTGATAAATTTGCGAAGAAAGCTCGTCACTTCGTTCCTCGCTTTCATGTCAGTGCATTGGCATTAAATACTCCTAAGTTAGGTTTCTAGTACTTTCAACAAAAACAATTGCTGATCGTTATTATTTATGACATAGAAGATTCATCACAACTTTTTCCTAATTTTTGAGCCAAAAACATTGCATTCAATTCTCCACAAGCTAGGTTTAAGGGAATTTTCAGAAAATAAATTGCTAATCATACTGATTTGTAATAAAGATGGATCATTTCTAAGTTCCCAAATATTTCACTTTTAAAACATTTCACTTGGTACTCCACAGGTCGCATATTCATGAATTTTAATGAAAAACAATTGCCGATCGTAATTGGTTTGATCGTAATTGGTTTGCGGAAAAAATTACAACAGAATAGATTTTTCGTGGACATTACCAAGATAGTGTTTTAATTTTTACCCCTACAATAGATTTCAATTGACTATAAAAAAATTACTATCTGTCAACTCCTAAAACATTTAGTTACTTAGGTATCTACAAAAATTTTTAAAAAAGTTTAAACAATTGTCGATCGTAACGATTTGAGATAAAGTTTCGATACCAAATAAGTGATATTTAAAAGAAATTTATATTAAATACAACTTGCACTAATATTTGATCATGTAGTGAAGAATTTTGTAAATCTGACATTTTTATTGTCATCTTGGCAATTTAAAAATACCGTCAATAATAATGTATAATAATTTGCATTCCATATTGACAAATTTTACAGATATACATTATTTTTACTAAATTTGTTCGTGTAATACCAACCTTATCCAGTCTTACGTCAGCTTGTCAGTTACACTTCAAAGTACAATCTAAGCGAAAACATTACAACTTGTCCATCAAGGTTCTTATTTGATACCAAACACATTTTTCTAATGACTTTTATGAAAACAATCGGACAGCCTTCATTTTTTATATTATCTTTTGTTACCCGCGTCACTAAAGAAGATTACAACTGTAGAAATATAAAATGAGTAGTCTTAAATAACTACCATTTAATAACAAAAAATGGCGAAGCAAGCTCATCACTTCGTTCCTCGCTTCCATGTCAGTACGTCGACGAATCAAGCTCGTCACTTCGTTCCTCGCTTCCATGGTACTACATTGTGACACTTAAGTTTAAATATGAACTTTAATTTAATACCAAACAATTGATGATCGTGCAAAATAACTTTTTAATACTTAAGTTTAAATTCGCTCCATGAGACTTTTAATTTGATATCAAACACGGTAGGATTTAAATAACATTTATACAAAACAATTGACAATCGCTCAAAACAACTTTTTGCCACTTGAGTTCAAACCTCTTTTGCGAGACCTTTAATTTGATTCCAAACACTGTAGGATTTAAATAACATTTATAAAAAACAATTGACGTTCGTCCAAAAAAACTTTTTGACACTTGAGTTTAAATCTCATGAGTGTGACCTTTAATTCAACATCAAACACGCTAGGATTTAAATAACATTTATACAAAACAATTGACAATTGCCCAAACCAACTTTTTGACACTCGAGTTCAAACCTCCTTTGCGAGACCTTTAATTTGATTCCAAACACGATAGGATTTAAATAACATTTATAAAAACAATTAACGATCGTCCAAAATAAATTTTTGATACTTGAATTTAAATCCCATGATCGGGACCTTTAATTCAACACCAAACACGGTATGTTTTAAATAACATTTATAAAAAAAATGACGATCGTCCAAAATAATTTTTTTACACGAGTTTAAATCTGATGAGTGAGACCTTCAATTTAATAAACACGGCAGGATTTAAATAACATTTAGAAAAAACAATTGACGATCGTGTAAAATAATTTTGTGACACTTGATACGAAATAAAAAACAACTGATGATTGTTTAAAATAACTCTTTGACAATTCTACGAATTTAGATAAAGAAAATCTGAAATTGATTAGACATATTTAAAACGAACTTTTTATATTAGATAAGTAATTAACTTGTTTAAATTTTACCGCCTAAAATACTTAGAAGCATCGAGATTGTCGAGCAGAGACATCTGTTGTATTTTTAGAGAAGAAAAGTAAACCATCTATGAAGCCAAATATAATTATCAAGTTTTTTATTTTAGATAAGAAGTTCTCATTTGAATTTTACCGCCTAAAAGCCTTAAAAGAATCGAGGTTGACGAACAACGACATCTGTCCTATTTATTTTAAAATTGAAAAAAATATAAAAAAAAATATTTAAATTTAAAATAATTACAAAATAATAATAATGTTTGCATATTTATTCTAAACACAAATAAATTACCAATTTTGTCTAACTAAACTACAATTAAAGTAATTTATATTTAAAATTTCAGACTGAAATGTCAAAATAACTAGTTGCACAAAAATTTGTGAAAAGTGACAGCTACAATTTTTTTTTAATAGACTTTTAAAATACTTACAAAAAATACACACGTTTGTTCATTAATTCTAAACACAGATAAATTTACAAAACATCTTCAAGTTGCCTAGAATATATGTAATTTATACTTAAATTTTGAAACAGATCTGTCAGAAATGACAAATTGAACATATATTTTTGTAAAGTTACAACCAGAATCAACAGACTCCACTTTCATAGCAACACACACACTTTGATCCGTAAACGCATTTTCGCCTTATTTATTTAATATCTCGCACATCATGTGTACTAAAAATATGAATTCATAAAAAGGCGCTATTCTGAAAAAATCTCTAACTTCCGGTAAAGGTTTTACTAAAATCCGTCAAACCGTCTAGGCTCTAGAGCTGCGCAAAAATTTTGGTTACTAGGCAGATGAAAATATAGATATATATATATAGAGAATGAATGATGCCTTTTAGTATAAGAGATAGTATATTGGATAGCGGTCCGACCTGCTTCGCAGGTCTGACCCCTAGGCTCCGCAATAATGAAGAAGATAGCAACTAAAGCTATAGGAAAATAAATTGCAAGTTTTCTCAAATACCTTAAATTTGTTAGCAAGCAATTGTCGAAGAAAGTTTGTCGCTTTGTTCCCCGCTTCCTTGTTTGTAAATTGACAAAGAAAGCTCGTCACTTCGTTCCTCGCTTTCATGTAAGTGTACTCCAAAGTCCTACAAAGGGGGTAGCGGGATAAGCATAGTGAATCGGCCCCCGAGCGATTTTGACTTGGTACCATGCTGGGTCTTTCAAAAACGATGAAAAAACAAGGTTTAGACGGTTATCAACTTTATACGTATCAATCTCTGAGTACAAATCAAAAAGATTGATTTTTTCACTTTTTGGTAAAAATCATTTTTTTTGTCTACTTACGGGACTTTAATTGAACTTTCGCTAACGGATAATTAATCTTCATAGTTTGGAGAATACGTACGATTTTTTTCATTGATATCTGATGCTGAAATCGCTGAAAAAAATCACTTTAAAGTAAAAAAAATGTAAAAAATAACACTTTTTCGAATTTTACCATGGCTTTCCTCGGCTTCTTGTTAACATTATACAGGTCTCTAAATACAAAAGTTAGACAATGTTATAAGCTTTCAGGCGCCCTATCGAAAAAGGCTATGTATCGTTTAGATTAGGCGACAATCGCATTTAAGTAAAAAAATGTATGTGAAATTTTCCTTTTTTAGAAAAAAATCACTTTTTTGTTTTAAAAATTGAAACTATGTTAGGTAATTCGGTGCCACTTTCCGCAATCGAAAGGATATACCCAGGGACATTTTTTGACCCATACTCCCACTTCTCGCAGCATGAAAATCTTTCTAACAAATCATTCTTTTTAAGAAAATGGTGGTTTTCAGACTTTTTTCACTTTTGTTTGTTCAAAAAGCTGTAACATTAGTAAAGCAGAATTATAAAAAAAAATAATTGAAGCAAAAACGTAATTTGTCCCAAAACGTCTTGTAACATATCGAAAACAAAAGAAGGTGTTTTGAAAAGCTGCGATAAACGTTTTGAAAGTTTTTCATTGGTTTGGTTATATTTTGGCTGACAGTTGGCAAGACTATACGACCTGCTCAAATTCTTTCGAAATTGTTCGCCCGTGATTAATGAAGACAGCGACGAAGACTGATTATTGTAATAGTATGATTGTTAACAATAAACATAGTCAATCAAACGTACTTTCAATTTTTAAAACAAAAAAGTGAATTTTTTCTAAAAAAAAATTTTACAAATACATTTTTTTACTTAAATGCGATTGTCGCCTAATCTAAACGATACATAGCTTTTTCCATAGGGCGCCTGAAAACTTATAACATTGTCTAACTTTTGTATTTAGAGACCTGCGTAATGTTAACAAGAAGCCGAAAAAAGCCATGGTAAAATTCGAAAAAGTGTTATTTTTTACATTTTTTAAAAATCTAAAGTGATTTTTCTCAGCGATTTCAGCATCAGATATCAATAAAAAAATCGTACATATACTCCAAACTATGAAGATTAATTATCCGTTACCGAAAGTTCAATTAAAGTCTCGTAAGTAGGCGAAAAAAAAAATGTTTTTTACCAAAACGTGAAAAAATCAATCTTTTTTTATTTGTACTCAGAGATTGATACGTATAAAGTTGATAACCATCTAAACCTTGTTTTTTAATCGTTTTTCAAAGACCCAGCATGGTACCAAGTCAAAATCGCTCGGGGGCCGATTCACTATGCTTATCCCGCTACCCCTTTTTTACATCCCTTAAATACCAAGCTATAAAAAAAAATTAATAAATAACAAAATTTTTAATAATAAAATGAGTAGTCTTAAATAACTACCATTTAATACCAAACAAATGGAGCAGCAAGGTCATCACTATGTTCCTCGCATCCATGTCAGTAAATTTACGAAGAAAGCTCGTAACTTCGTTCCTCGCTTCCATGTCAGGACATGGGCGAAGCAAGCTTGTCACTTCGTTCCTCACTTCCATTCCAGTAGTTGAAGTTTTTAGAGGAGTTCTCTGGTTTTCATTAAGAGAAGTTCTGTGTTAACCACTGACAAAATTGTGTGTTTTTCATTGAGGGAAGTTGTGTGCTTACCATTGACTCAAGTTGTATATTTTCCAATGAGGAAAGTTGTGTATTTACCACTGACGAAAGTTGTATGTATTTCATTGAGGGAAGTTGTGTGTTAACCACTGACGAAAGATGTATTTTTTCATTGAGGGAAGTTCTGTAGTAACCACTGACGAAAGATGTATGTTTTTATTGAGGAAAGTTTTGTGTTTACCACTGACGGAAGTTGTATGTTTTCCATTGAGGGAAGTTATGTGTTTTCTATTGAGGGAAGTTTGTTAATCAATGAAATATTAACATTTTATTCCAACAATTGGCGAAGCAAGATCATCTCTTCGTTACTTACTTCCATGTCTAGTACCTTGGCAAAGCAAGCTCGTCACTTCGTTCCTCGCTTCCATGTCAGTAGATAGAGGAAGCAAGCTCGCTGCTTTGTTCCTCGCTTATATGTCAGTACACGGTTGTGTGTTTCCCACTGTCGAAAGTTGTATGTTTTTCATTGGGAAAGTTGTGTGTTAACCACTGACGAAAGTTGTAAGTTTTTTTATTGAGGAAAGTTGTGTGTTAACTACTGTTAAAAGTTATATGTTTTTCATTAAGGGAAGTTGTGTGTTTACCACTGACGAAAGTTGTATGTTTTCCAATGAGGGTAGTTGTGTGTTTCCCACTGACAAAACTTGTATGTTTTCCATTGAGGGAAGTTATGTATTTCCTATTGAGGGAAGTTGTTTGTTCATCACTGAAATATTTTCATTTGATTCCAACAATTGGCGATCGTCCAAAACAACTTTTTGATAATTGAGTTCAAACCTCCTCTGCTAGACCTTTAATTTGATTCCAAACACGGTAGGAATTAAATTATATTACACAGAACAATTGACAATCGTGCAAAACAACTTTTTGACACTTGAGTTCAAACCTCCTTTACGAGACCTTTAATTTGATACCAAATACGGTAGAATATAAATAGCATTTAGAAAAAACAGTTAACGATCGTCCAAAATAACTTTTTGACACTTGATTTTAAATGTGAATGTGCTGTGAAACTTTTAATTTAGTACCAAACACTGCAGGATTAGAAATAAAAAACAACTGATTGTTCAAAATAACTTTTTGATAATTCTACGAATTTAGATTTTAAAAAAAATATGATATTGATTAAAAATATTAAAAACGATCTTTTTATATTAGATAAGTAATTAACTTAATTAAATTTTACCGCCAAAAAGAGCCATCTAAGTTTTCGAACAGAGACATCTGTTTTTTTGAGAAGAAAAAGAAACTGTCTATTAAGTGAAAAATAATTTTTAATTTTATTGTGTTAGACAAGAAGTTAACTCATTTGAATTTTACCGCCTAAAATCCTTAAAATAATCGAGGTTGACGAACAAAGACATCTGTCTAATTTAAATTAAAATTGAAAAAAATAAAAAAAAAATTTCAAATTAAAAAAAATTACATAATAATAATCATGTTCGCTCATTTATTCTAAACACAAATAAATTACCAAACTTGTTTAAATAGACTACAATTAATGTAATTTATATTTAAAATTTTAAACAGATATGTCAAAAATGACACGTTGCACGCAAATTTTTGAAAAGTGACAGCTATAATTTAAATTTTTTTTAAATTGACTTTAAAAATATTTATAAAATAGTTCATATGTTTGCTTATTAATTATAAACACTTATAAATTTACAAAACATCTTCAAGTTGTCTAGAATATATGTAATTTATACTTAATTTTTGAAACAGATCTGTTAGAAATGACAAATTGAACATAAATTCTTGTAAAGTTACAACTAGAATCAACAAACTCCACTTTCGTAGCAACCCGCACACTTTGATCCATAACCAAATTTATTTAATATCTCGCACATCATGTGTAAGAAAAATGTGAATTCATGAAAAGGACCTATTCCCAAATAATCTCTAACTTCCGGTAAAGGTTTCACTGAAATCCGTCAAACCGCTCTAGAGCTGCGCACAAATGGTTACTAGGCAGATGAAAATATAGAAAGTGAATTAAGCCTTTTAGTATATAGGACTAGCGGCCCGACCTGCTTCGCAGGTCTGTCCCCTAGGCTCCGCGTCTCTGAAGAAGATTGCAACTGAAAATGTAGAAAAATAATTTGAGTAGACTTAAATAACTTCAAATTTATACCAAACAATTGGCGAAGCAAGCTCGTCACTACGTTCCTCGCTTCCATGTCAGTACATTGACGAAGAAAGCTCGTTACTTCGTTCTTCGTTTCCATGTTAGTACATCGGCGAAGGAAGCTCGTCACTATGTTCCTCACTTCCATGTCAGTACCACACGAAGAAAGCTCGTCACTTCGTTCCTCGCTTTCAAGTCAGTGCATCGGCGAAGCAAGCTCATCATTACGTTCCTCATTTCCATGTCCGTAAATTAACGAAGAAAGCTCGTCACTTCAGCCTCGCTTTCAAGTCAGTGCATAGGCGAAGCAAGCTCGTCACTTCGTTTCTCGCTTCCATGTTACTAATATTTGGCACTTTAGTTTAAATCTCTTCCGTGAGATATTTAATTCAATACCAAACACGTTTTTTGACACTTGAGTAAAAAATATCCTTCATGAGACTTTTAATTTGATACCAAACACGGTAGGAATTAAATAATATTTATAAAAAACAATTGATAATGCTCCAAATCAACTTTTTGACACTTCAGTTTAAATCTCCTCCGCAAGGTCTTTAATTTAATACCAAACACGGTAAAAATTAAATATCATTTATACAAAACAATTAACGATCATCCAAAACAATTTTTTGACACTTGAGTTCAAATCTCCTCCTTGAGACCTTTAATTTGATACCAAACTCGGTAGGATTGAAATAATATTTATAAAAAATAATTGACAATCGTCCAAAACAACTTTTTGACACTTGAGTTCAAATCTCCTCCTTGAGACTTTTAATTTGATACCAAACACTGCATAATTTAAATAATATTTATAAAAAACAATTGACAATCGTCCAAAATAACTTTTTGACACTTGAGTTCAAATCTCTTTCGCGAGGCCTTTAATTTGATACCAAACACGGTAGGATTTAAATAATATTTATAAAAAAACAATTGACAATCGCCCAAAACAACTTCTTGACACTTGAGTTCAAATATCCTCCGCCAGGCCTTTAATTTGATACCAAACACGGTGGGAATTAAATAACATTTATACAAAACAATTAACGATCGTCCAAAACAACTTTTTGACACTTGAGTTCAAATCTCCTCCGCGAGACCTTTAATTCAATACCAAACACGGTAGGATTTAAATGATATTTATAAAAAAACAATTGACAATCGTCGAAAATAACTTTATGACACTTTATTTTAAATCTCTAATGTGAAACTTTTAATTTAATACCAAACACGGCAGGATTAGAAATAAAAAACAACTCATGACAAAAAAAATTCTGAAATTAATTATAAATATTTAAAACGATCTTTCTATATTAGATATGTAATTAACTTATTTAAATTTTACCGCCTAAAATACTTATAAGCATCAAGGTTGTCGAAAGGAGACATCTGTGTATTTTTTGAGAAGGAAAAGAAACCATATATGAAGTGCAAAATAATTTTCAACTTTTTTTGTATTAAATAAGAAATTAACTCATTTGAATTTTACCGCCTAAATTCCTTAAAAGAATCGAGGTTGACGAATTAACACATCTGTCATAATTATTTTGAATGGAGGGTTATACAGAAGCTAATTTTCGTGCTGCCATCTATTGATGTTTTCATTGAACTACTATGAAATTCACATGGGCGAAACACAAACAAAACACTGTCAAAATGACAGTTCTTAAAATGATGCTAAATATAAAAAATAAAGTTTGTGTATGGTTTGTGCATAGTAACTGCCTTTATTACTATAAAGGTATATGGCAAGTGTTAAATTTATTAAGTTACTTAAATAATAAACTTCAAAAATAAAAACATAACTTTGTTAAAACACCATATCAAACGTCAAAACATGGATGTTTGTTTAATGAACTTCCATCTCAACTTTTACCTCATCTTTCTCTTTCTTGCCTGTGACGTCAAAATCATAACCTTCCATTAGAAAAAATATGAAAAAAAATTCATATTAAATAAATTAAAAAATAGTAAACAATGTACGTACATTTATTCTAAACACAAATAAATTTGCCGAATTTATCTAACTTGTCTACAATTAAAGTAATGTATAGTTAAAATTTCGAACTGAACTGTCAAAAATGACAAGTTGTCATTCTTTTTTTCAAAAAATTAAAGATAAATTGTATTGACAGTTCACTTTGAAATTTTAAAAAATAAATTACTTTAATTCTAGACAAGTTAGACAAGTATGGTAAATTTATTTCTGTTTAGAATAAATGGGCGTACATGCTTAATACTTTGTAAAATTTTAAAACATCAATTTAAAAATAAAAAAATGAATTTGAAAGTGAACTGTCAATACCCTTTATCTTTGAATTTTTAACAGAAGTAGCAACGCGTGTTATTTAACAAAAGCTACACGAAACAAAAAATTAGTTTATTTACTTAATATCTCGCACATCATGTGTAATAAAAATGTGAAATAATGAAAAGGCCCTATTCCAAGCCAAACTGTAGATGCCTGTAAAGGTTTCACTCGAATATATCAAACCGTGTAGGCTCTAGAGCTGCGCACAAATGGTTTCTAGGTAGCCAAGAATTTTAACTGAATAGTATATTGGACTAGCGGCCCGACCTGCTTCGCAGGTCTGTCCCCTAGGCTCCGCGTCACTAAAGAAGAATACAACTGAAAATGTAGAAAAATAAATTGATAGTCTTAAATAACTTCCAATTAATACCAAACAATTGGCGAAGCAAGCTCATCACTACGTTCCTCGCTTCCGTGTCAGTACATTGACGAAGAAAGCTCGTCACTTCGTTCCTCGCTTCCATGTCAGTGCATCGGCGAAGCAAGCTCGTCACTTCGTTCCTCGCTTCCATGTCAGTACATTGGCGTTAGGATTTAATAACATTTATAAAAAAAAAAACAATTGATGATTTACCAAAATAACTTTTTGACACTTGAGTTGAAATGTCCTTCATGAGACTTTTAATTTGATACCAAACACGGTAGGAATTAAATAACATTTATACAAAACAATTAACGGTCGTCCAAAACAACTTTTTGACACTTGATTTCAAATCTCTTCCGCGAGACCTTTAATTTGATACCAAACACGGTAGGATTTAAATAATATTTATAAAAAACAATAGACAATCGTCCAAAATAACTTTTTGACACTTAAGTTCAAATCTTCTCTGCGAGACCTTTAATTCAATACCAAACACGGTAGGATTTAAATAACATTTATACAAAACAATTGACAATCACCAAAAACAACTTTTTGACACTTGAGTTCAAACCTCTTCTCCGAGACCTGTAATTTGATTCCAAACACGGTAGGATTTAAATAACATTTATAAAAACAATTAGCGATCGTCCAAAATAAATTTTTGATACTTGAGTTTAAATATCATGATTGAGACATTTAATTCAATACCAAACACGTTAGGTTTTAAATAACATTTATAAAAACAAATTACGATCGTCCAAAATAATTTTTTGACACTTTAGTTTAAATCTGATGAGTGAGACCTTCATTTTAATGCCAAACACGGCAGGATTTAAATAACATTCAGAAAAAACAATTAACGATCGTGTATAATAATTTTGTGACACTTGATTAGAAATAAAAAACAACTGATCATTGTTTAAAATAACTTTTTGACAATTCTACGAATTTAGATATAAAAAAAATCTGAAATTGATTATAAATATTTAAAACAAACTTTTTATATTAGATAAGTAATTAACTTGTTTAAATTTTACCGCCTAAAATACTTAGAAGCATCGAGGTTGTCGAACAGAGACATCTGTTGTATTTTTTGAGAAGAAAAAGAAACCATCTATGAAGCGAAAAATAATTCTCAACTTTTTTATGTTAGAAGAAGTTAATTCATTTGAATTTTACCGCCTGAATTCCTTAAAAGAATTGAGGTTGACAAAAAACGACATCTGTCATATTAATTTTAAATTTGAAAAAATATGAGAAAAAAAATTCAAATTTAAAATAATTACAAAATAATAATAATGTTTGCATATATATTCTAAACACAAATAAATTACCAAACTTGTCTAACTGAACTACAATTAAAGTAATTTATATTTAAAATTTCAGACTGAAATGTCAAAATAACTAGTTGCACAAAAATTTGTGAAAAGTAACAGCAACAATTTTAATTTTTTTAATTGACTTTTAAAATACTTACAAAATAGTACACATGTTTGTTCATTAATTCTATATACAGATAAATTTACAAAACATCTTTAAGTTGTCTAGAATATATGTAATTTATACTTGAATTTCGAAACAGATCTGTCAGAAATGACAAATTGAACATAAATTTTTGTAAAGTTACAACCAGAATCAACAAACTCCACTTTGATAGCAACCCGCACACTCTGATCCGTAAACGCATTTCCGCCTTATTTATTTAATATCTCGCACATCATGTGTACTAAAAATGTGAATTCATGAAAAGGCGCTATTCTGAAAAAATCTCTAACTTCCGGTAAAGGTTTAACTGAAATCCGTCAAACCGTCTAGGCTCTAGAGCTGCGCACAAATTTTGGTTACTTGGCAGATGAAAATATAGATATATAGATATATATATAGAGAATGAATGATGGCTTTTAGTATATTGGACTAGCGGTCCGACCTGCTTCGCAGGTCTGACCCCTAGGCTCCGCGACTCTGAAGAAGATAGTAACTAAAACTATAGGAAAATAAATAAATTTTAATCAAATACCTTAAATTTGTTAGCAAGCCATTGTCGAAGAAAATTTGTCTCTTTGTTCCCCGCTTTCTTGTTAGTAAATTGACGAAGAAAGCTCGTCACTTCGTTCCTCGCTTTCATGTCAGTGATTAATTGCCAGTCGTACTGATTTGTAATAAAGATGGGTCATTTCTAAGTTCCTCAATATTTCACTTGTAAAACATTTAACTCTGTACTGCACAGGTCGCATATTCATGAATTTTAATGAAACACAATTGCCGATCTCAATTGGTTTGCGGAAAAAATTACAACTAATACAATAGATTTTTCATGGACATTACCAAGATAAAGTGTTTTAATTTTTGCCACTTCAATAGATTTCAATTGACTTTAAAAAAATAACTATCTGCTAACTCCCAAAACATTTAGTTAGATAAACTACAAGTTAGGTATCTACAAAATATTAAAAAAATGTTTAAACAATTGTCGATCATAACAATTTTTGATAAAATTATGTCACTTCGACCTTTCTTTCGATACCGAATAAGTGTTTTTTAAAAGAAATTTATATTAAGTACAACTTGCATTAATATGATCATGTAATGAAACTTTTGTTAATCTGACATTCTTGGCAATTTAGAAATACCGTCAATAATAATGTATAATAATTTGCATTCCATATTGACAAATTTGGCATATATACATTATTTTTACTAAATTTGTTCGTGTAATACCAACCTTATCCAGTCTTACGTCAGCTTGTCAGTTACACTTCAAAGTACAATCGAAGCGAAAAAATTAAAACTTGTCCATCAATATTCTTATATGATACCAATCACATTTTTCTAATGACTTTTATGAAAACAATTGGCCAGCCTCCATTTTTTATATTATCATTTGTTCAGTCTATTCGACACCGTTCTTTTGATACCCGCGTCACTAAAAAAGATTACAACGGTAGGAAAATAAAATGAGTAGTCTTAAATAACTACCATTTAATACCAAACAAATGGCGAAGCAAGATTATAACTACGTTCCCCGCTTCCATGTCAGTACATCGGCGAAGCAAGCTCGTCACTTCGTTCCTCGCTTCCATGATACTACTTTGTTACACTTAATATATTACCAAACAATTGACTATCGTGCAAAATAACTTTCTGATACTTAAGTTTAAATCCGCTCCATGAGACTTGTAATTTAATATCAAACACTGTAGAATAAAAATAACATTTACACAAAACAATTGATAAACGCCCAAAACAACTTTTTGACACTTTAGTTCAAACCTCCTCTGCGAGACCTTTAATTTGATTCCAAACACTGCAGGATTTAAATAACATTTATAAAAAACAATTGACGTTCGTCCAAAATAACTTTTTGTCACCTGAGTTTAAATCTCATGAGCGAGACCTTTAATTCAATATCAAACACGGTTGGATTTAAATAACATTTATACAAAACAATAGACAATCGCACAAAACAACTTTATGCCACTTGAGTTCAAACCTATTTTGCGAGATCTTTAATTTGATTCCAAACACAGTAGGATTTAAATAACATTTATAAAAAACAATTGACGTTCGCTCAAAATAACTTTTTGACACTTGAGTTTAAATCTCATGTGCGAGAGCTGTAATTCAATACCAAACACGGTAGGATTTAAATAACATTTATACAAAACAATTGACGATCACCTAAAAGAACTTTTTAACATTTGAGTTCAAACCTCTTCTCTGAGACCTGTAATTTGATTCCAAACACGGTAGGATTTAAGTAACATTTATAAAAACAATTAACGATCGTCCAAATTTTTGATACTTGAGTTTAAATCTAATGGTTGAGACATTTAATTCAATGCCAAACACGGTAGGTTTTAAATAACATTTATAAAAAACAAATGACGATCGTACAAAATAATTTTTTTACACTTTAGTTTAAATATGATGAGTGAGACCTTGAATTTAATGCCAAACACGGCAGGATTTAAATAACAAAAAAAAAACAATTAACGATCGTGTAAAATAATTTTGTGATACTTGATTAGAAATAAAAAACACCTGATGATTATGTAAAATAACTTTTTGACAATTCTACGAATTTAGATAAAAAAATCTGAAATTGATTATAAAAATTTAAAACGAACTTTTTATATTAGATAAGTAATTAATTTGTTTAAATTTACCACCTAAAATACTTAGAAGCATCGATGTTGTCGAGCAGAGACATCTGTTGTATTTTTTGAGAAGAAAATGAAACCATCTGTGAAGCGAAATATAATTCTCAACTTTTTTATGTTAGATAAGAAGTAAACTCATATGAATTTTACCGCCTAAAATCCTTAAAAGAATCGAGGTTGACGAACAACGACATCTGTCATATTTATTTTAAATTTGAAAAAATTATGAAAAAAAAAACATTCAAATTTAAAATAATTACAAAATAATATTAATGTTTGCATTCTAAACACAAATAAATTACCAAACTTGTCTAACTGAATTACAATTAAAGTAATGTATATTTAAAATTTCAGACTGAAATGTCATAACAAAAATTTATGAAAAGTGACAGCTACAATTTTAAATTTTTTTAATTGACTTTTAAAATACTTACAAAATAGTACACATGTTTGTTCATTATTTCTAAACACAGATAAATTTACAAAACATCTTCAAGGTGTCTAGAATATATGTAATTTATACTTAACAGATCTGTCAGAAATGACAAATTGAACATAAATTTTTGTAAAGTTACAACCAGAATCAACAATTTCCACTTTCATAGCAACACACACACTTTGATCCGTACACGCATTTTCGCCTTATTTATTTAATATCTCACGCATCATGTGTACTAAAAATGTGAATTCATAAAAAGGCGCTATTCTGAAAAAAATCTCTAACTTACGGTAAAGGTTTCACTGAAATCCGTCAAACCGTCTAGGCTCTAGAGCTGCGCACAAATTTTGGTTACTAGGCAGATGAAAATATAAATATATATATATATATATATATATATATATATATATATATATATATATATATATATATATATATATATATAGAGAATGAATGATGCCTTTTAGTATAAGGGATTTTCAAGTAGGGAGAATTTTCCAAATTTTGAAAAGCTGTATCTCGGAAACTGTTAAGTCTACCGACCCCATTCTGGTCTTAGTTTGTAGCAAATTTAATCTTGTTTAAGAATGTATAGAATGGTCTTTGACAAAAACGTGCTCCTTCATGGCCAAAATGGCAAAAAACTGAAAAAAGTGCAAAAATTTTGCAGTTTTTGGGAAATTCAAAAGTGATCCGAAGGGCTGCCGAGGTCTAAAACTTGGATTTAGCATCTCAGTCACATCCCATACAAGAAAAAAAAAAACGAAACCTACTACCACCATTTGATGCAACTAAGGTCCACCTTTTCTTGACAAGGTTACTGGACTAAAAGATATAAATGTATTATTTTTAGAACATAGATGTACTGTTATACCATGTTTAGGTGCTTCTCCGTTAAAACTGTTAATGTCTAGATTGTGACGTACAAAGTTACCTATTTGAAATAGTAAATTGAAAACCAGAGATTCAGAAAAATATTATAAATAATTATAGACTGTCACAGACAAAATAAAAATAATATCAAGACCAAAGAGATATGAAACGAGAAGTAACTTATAAAGATGATCAAAGTAACATATGGGTTCCCGGGGAAATTGTTAGTAAGGAAAATACGCCAAGGTCTTATATTGTTAGGGATAAAGGAGGAGGAATAATTAGGCGAAATAGCACGTTTCTAAGACCATCTGTAAACAAACCGATCATTTGTAACACAAATACTGGTGATAATGTAAATGATGTCAGATACCTTAGGAGAGCAAATCACTGTAAATATCGGAAATGAAAATAATAGCTATATTACAAGGTCATATTGAAATTTTAAGCGTTTAGAGTTAGTAAAGTATATTTGGGAAAAGCAGTTCTTTTAAATACACCATACAGCACTACACAAGTATAAAACAGCCACAGCACAACACTGTCTTGTCAAAGCTTTTAAAACAAGTAATGAGTCAACCTTAAATTTTACTTTAGTAAGTGGAAGCGGATGTCAGTGAAGTTTACAGAGGCAAATTCAAATATGTTGTCATATAGTAATATATTCTATACACGACTACTTCAGCTTATTCCTTTGCATCAAAATATCGTGTAGCCACATGGGAACATTTCATAGTAATGCGACAAGCTAGCGCTCTCTTCTAAATTATACACTTGGGCAAACCACAAATGTCCAAGAAATCCAAATTGTAAAGTCAAACCAACGATAAATCTGAACTTATATTCTGTAACCTGCGATAAATGAAAATTCCATTTGACAAACACAGTTTCTATCCTCCATGCTAAATACAATCTAATGTATTCTAACATATCATAAAAAAATATCTGTTGTCTATGTAAATAATTGTACCGGGGTGTAATTGTAAGTGATCTCGAAACACCACAAATAATTTAAAATGAAAAATTAACTTCTCAATGAGCATTTATGTACATATAAAAATTCATTACGTACCTCCATGTCGCATCATACATCAGTGAAAGAGATACGTTAGTATCTTGTGATGTTGGCAAACATGGCACTGTCACATTGGTGTATGGGTCGGAGTACAAATCCCGGCCTCCGTGTGGTAGATATAGATTATTTTCATCTGCAAACAAGTACAAAAAGGAATTCGACTCTATAAATGCATTGAAAATATAAAACCTTACCTTTGACAAATATATAAATTTTGTCTGATTTAAATGGATGATCTGAACGAGAATCGTTTTCGTGGCAATAATAAAAACCTGTGTCTGTGTAACGAAGTGCTGGGATTTGAAGGTGTGCTTCATACTCGCCGCTTGCTATATTTAACTGATTGTAAATATATACAGTCCTTTCCTAAAATACATTTAGAATTGAATTCATACAGTCACTCTCATTTACATATAAATTTATTAAATTATAATTTGAAAATACACAGGCTCTTAAATAAGATTAAATTTTGACGATATGCATTTTAATATATTGATTTCAAATCAAAAATAATGTTCTTAAGCTTTTTAAGTATAATTGTACATTCCCTGGACCTGCCAATTTTGTGCCACTGGACTTGTAAGTTAAAATAATTAAGAAAATCATTTGGTGTGCTGAACACACGACTTTATAATTCTTTATAATCACACTTGGCACATTTATAACATTAAGGCAGCGTTCGCTATTGAAATCTTTCGAGCGTTCTGGGCACTATGATCACGTGACGGATTCGTCTGCAGATCTACCTCGGTAGATTCAGTGACCGAACGGTTTTGGGTTAGTTGAGTATATTTTTGTATTTATTACCCTAACTTTTGTGTTGTGATTTGTGACTTTAGTTTGAATTAATTAAAACTGAACCCGTTTGTTTTTGTTTTTGTTCGGAGGTTTGAGAGCGAAAAGATATATCTTTCTCTGAGCGCTTAAAATCGGAATAAGCGATTGCGTTTCAGATCGCTCTATCTGTTCAGGAGAATGAAAGATCTTATAAATGAACCCACCCAAAGAGTAGAAAGAATTTAGTTTTTCTCAAAATTGAGAAGTAGGTACAGAAAATTGCAAATATTTATTATTTAAAAAAATCCTACAGCTGATATAAAATATGATATAAACAATTTCAACACAATTGTCACTCGTCACAGCTGCCCTTGTAGGTGCTGCTACCAGTGACCAGTGGTATATGAAGCAACTATGCGCCGTATATTTATATTTACATAATTGCACTCAGTAACATTACATTTTAATTGTACTGAGTAACATTATGAATAACTTCTATGCTGTATATGCAGTAGCAAAATATGAATATTATAATAAGCTTGAAGAAAAAATAAATAAGTTTATGTTACTAATTAATTTTTAAATTTCCCTGTTATTTTTTTCATGTTCACTGAACCCGAGTCACGAAGTAAAAGTTACAGCTAGGTCATGAATTATTACACATATAGGGAACAAGGGCCAATGGCATAAAAATCTGATTGAGAGGCACTCAAAATATACATTTCTGTAAACATCTCGTCGTCAACTTTATTATGATTGCTATACTACATATAAGAAATTAATAATTATAATAAAACACATTTATAAAAAGAGCTTGTACACAAGTCAATTAAATGAAATTTATTTTATTCATAATTGTATCCTACTAATTTAGTGGCGCAGCAAATGGTAGCTCTAAAAAAAAGGACAATTATGTAAATCTCAGATATGTTTGTGTTTAATCGGCACATCACATAATATTATGCATTTTATTACCTTCGCATACATTGTATAAGAGATTATAGGAATTATAAAAAAATAATCATCCAAGATTTCGTAATTTCGTGGAACACATGTTTGTCTAGAACGTCTGTGTGAATGAATGGATGGGTAAGTGTCCGTGTCCTCAACAACTTACGAACGAGGAAGGATAATGTAATGATTCTTCATAATCACAAGTCTCATAACAATGCGAAAAACTAAATTTAATTTGGTGATAATTTAAAAACCGAAGGTGGAAGGTTAGTGGCCACACAACAATTAATGCAATTTATTTCAAAAGTGGAACCAGCTGCTAAAAACTGTTTCAAAATAAATATGTTAGTGTAACAGTGCTGGGCCCAGATGATAATGTGTAAAATACTAAAACACATTTTATAGCGAAGAAAAAGGTTACTTTAATAAAATATTACAATATTTAAACTGAACAAAAATTCACAAACAAATACAAATGCGAACGTCTAAATATGTTACCTAGTTACAGTTACCAAAATTTACAAACGATATTACTTTATAGCCACATCTTGTAGCGGTGTAGAACTCTTTCGACTTTCAAAACATCACTCTTTCAGACTGCCAAATACTGTCCTTTTAAACAGCTAAAAAGTATTGTCATCATCAGCTGTGTCTGCAAATATTAAAGGAATGTCTTTGCACAATCAATAGAAACCTACTTGTGTACTAATTACAATTGATATTTGCAATATTCGTACAAGCGCGGTTATTGAACTACAAAATGCTGAATTAACAATTTGGAAAAACGCGCTTATTATATTAGCATTAATATTCGGAATAATAGTTATTTGTTACTGAGGCCGCTTACGTCCGAGGCTGGAGAATCTCGAGGGCGATAAAGGATTTCGCGGGCAAGGTGTGTACACAATTATTTGTGCAACCGTAAAAAAATATATATGTAATTACAAATTTTATCAATTTTAAACATTTTTATTGACATTTGTAAAACAAAACAATTAGTTTTGAAAAAATAATTTCAATTCTCAAGTGTCAAAATTATTGTTTATCAATGAACAACGGTAGCGAAATCTGGTAAAAAACAATTATTTTGGATTTCGCGGCCGTTACCATAAGAACAGGTGCAAAATTAAATTTCAATTTTTTCTTACATACAAATATAGTAAGTGAAACATCGATTCTACATATATTCCGAACCTGTGCCATGTATACCTGCACCAACTGTTTTAACAAGAATAATGTAAACAGCCTGTATACTCCCAAGTCCCAAATCCGAAGGAGACATACCTCATCCTTGGGTCGCCACGTGACAGGCCGGGACCCGGAGCAGCGCAGTGTAGTATTTTCTCCCGCGTTCACTTGAATTTCTCCGGCATTTGAAGGCTGTATCGAAGGAGCAGTATAATTGTTTGTTTTCTTGTCTGCGGAAATATATCACAAGTAACAAGTATTTCAAGGCTTTCGCCCTAATACGACTATATTGAAATTAAACTAATAATCAGTAACATTAACCAAGCTAGAGTAACAATAGTATATTAATTATGCTTAAGTTTGATGTTTTTGCTAAAAGTTATGTACGTTTTATTAGAATTTATAACTTATGATATGAAATAATTAGAATAAGTATTTTCATAAAATGTCAAAATTAATTAAAAATTGACAAATAACATAAATAATATTTTTTGGAAAACTTTATTTAAATATCTAGAATATAAATGCTAGAGCAACTAGAAAAACTATTGGTAATTTAAATTTATAACAAAAATAAGAAAACAGTAAAAAAGAGAACAGATTAATACTCGTATAAATATGGATTAGTTTGAGCATTACAGACCATCTTAATCAGTCATTTTGTTCATCGTATTACTAATGTTGTAAATATGAACCATCTCAAGAAATGACCTTTGGACAAGTTCAGGGGCGTAGGAATAGGGGGACAGAGGGGGCAGTTTGACTGAAGGGGCAAAGACTGTATTTTGAAACATCATGATTTAAAACAATTTTTAATAGCATAATATGGTACTACAATATCTATACAACTAATTACTTTTAAAATATTTATCTAGATTAGAATTTGGTAGATAAATGCAAAACTTCGAACAGTTCATGAAATCATTGAACTTTTCAAGATCACAATAGTTTTAACATGTTCCGTTCAAGCCTGGTTCATGAGCATAAAATAAAATACATCTAAACTTTAAACTTTGAATTTGTTTCTCTTAAATTTAGTACCAACCTATATTTCTTCTTTAACAAACTTCTTAATGTTTGAAGTCATTTACATAATTGTTCATAATTTTTACTTTCTGTTTGTGACATTTATAATTCATTGAAAATATTGGTACCATGTATTCAAAAATGTTTCGCTAATAATAAAATTATTCTTGAGATATTTATTTGGTAACAGTAGCTAAAATCTGCTCTAAAATACAATAATATTGAAATAAATGTCGTCCTTTTTCGATATCGCGGCTTGTAAAATAGTGATTAGGCGTTTTTGACCATGAAAACGGAAAATCACTATTTTTAAAGCTGCACTACCGCAAAATAACGACAGTTAGTTCAAAATAATCCTATTTTTATTTTATAAAATCTGAACCGTTAATATCGCGTTAACATAATAACTAAAGAGGATAGATAATCTTTGAAAATATAATTCCGAAAAAGTTTTGTTCAATATCTAATATTTTAACATCTGCATAATTTATTCTATAGTTTTTATTATTAAAATGTTCAGCCAAAGCAGTAGAGTTAGGTACCAGCAAGGCATCACTATTATGAGATGTAAGTCTACCAGTTAAATTTATAGAAGTATGTCCTACAAATTTTGTAAAAAATATTTATATTTTTATAATATTTGTAATATATTATATATGTTATCGAACAGTGCACGTGCAATTCTGAGCTCCGTATTTCAATCTCAAAACTGAGACAAATACGAGCACATTAATATATTAAACTTATTACTGGTACAGATAAAGTGTAGTTTAAGTGATATTTATAAGAATTTATTAAAATTTGGTTTAAATAAGGTAGTTTTTTAAATTTTTAAATTGCTTTCAAAGTGACAGGTAGAAGGCCACGCCTCCGAATAGACGATCTGGGCAAGGTCATTTTGGCGCCAGTTTTCTGCAACCAGCAATACATAGCTGTAGTGTGGGACAATATAATTTACTGAATTTTTTTAGACATCTTTGAATAATATTACATGTCCTAAAAGCGTATCAGGACAACAGGTAGTGACAGCAGCGAACACGTCCCGGGGAAAATATTCGCAAAGAGCCAAAAAGTAGTAAGATCTCCAGTACAGAATTATAAAAGCAACGATAATATGGAAGAAATAAACGAAATGATGAAAGAGATGATGCTAGAATTAAAGAAATATACATCTGAGATAAAAGGACTCAAAGTTTAAATTAGAAAGAAGGAAGAATAATAGGAAATAAAAAAAAACTTCTTTATAAAAAAATACAAGTTCTAGAAGAAAGATTAGAAAAAACAGAAAAGGAAAAAATAAGAAACATAATAATAATAACAGGCATTAAAGAAGTAGTAATAACGGAGAATACTGTTAAAACTTTCCTTTCAGAACAAGTAGGAATAAGTAGCGAAGTTAGAAAAGTAAAGAAAATTGCTAAAGATACAAATATAATTGTAGCAGAGATAGAGTCCTTCGAAAAAAAAAACTGGAAATATTAAGAAATAAATACAAACTTCAAGGTAAAGGATACTATATCGAAAGCGACCTGACTATGGAAGAAAGACGTATCCAAGCAGAAATCAGAAAATTGGCGAGGAAAGAAAAGGAACAGGGCAAAAATGTTAAAGTAAGTTATCAAAAAGTAATAGTAAATAATATAGTATACAAATGGAGCAAAAATGATCAAAAATTAATTAAAAATGATCCGAAGAACGAAGAACACTAAAACAAAATTACCGGATGGATCCCAAGGAAACACCATGGCCTGAAACAATTACTCGAAATACAAAAAATAAAGTAAAATGGAAACTAGCTACTTCGAATGTTAGAAGCATGAACGGGAAAGAATATGAACTGTTAGAAGAATTCACCAAACTTAATATAGATATACTGTGTTTAACGGAAACAAAGAAAAAAGGAAAAGGAGAAAGTATATTGGACACTAAACACCAGCTGATATACAGCGGAGTAGCTAAAGAAAGAAGAGCAGCAGCAGGAGTTGCTGGTCTAATTCATAAGGAACTAGTAAACTATATACATTCCTGGGAAGGATGCTCTGAAAAAATAATGCAAATAGTCATAAGAGAACAGAATGAACAAATTAAATCAATTATTATAGCTTATAGATTAGATGAAGATGAGTTATCAGAAATAAAAACAAATTTTGGGAAGAGTTAAATATAACTACAGAAAACAGTATAGGAGATATCTACGTAGATGGTGATATTAATAGAAGAGTAGGAATAAAGGACAATACAACAGGTAATACAATAGGAATGTATGGGAAAAGTAGGCGTAACAACAATGGAAGAAGATTAATTGAATACTACATGCTAAATGATTTCATAATTACGAACACATTTTATAAACACAAAAACATTCATAAATTTACAAGGCAGGGTTACAAAGAAGATGATCGGTCAATAATAGACAATATTATTGTAGAAAGAGAAAATAGAGCAATTGTAACAGTAGGTAAACAAGGGCGATTCTGGCCGCTAACCAACCATTGTGCTACAACTGCCCGCGTACCTTCACGTGACGTGGTTCAAGGTTAGCCATGGCGTGGACGCCGACGTCCATGCGTTCAAGGTTATCAAGAACCCCAGTGCATGCAGTTGCAGCACAAGGGTTGTTGATGGTCCAGAACAAGCACTCCAAAGGGTTTCGGGGCAGTTGTAGCACAGTAGCATAACGTGAAGCGTTGTTGCGTCATACGCAGAGGAATCAACACGTTCGTTGCGTAATATCACAGCACAGTGGCGTGACGTAAAGCGTTGTTACGTCATACACACAGAATTCAACACGTTCGTTGTGTAACATTACGCAATATTAAAACACGCTGTGACATTCCTACATTCTATCATTTCTTCTAATCGCAAATTTTACAGGAAATGTTTCCTTTAGAATATTTATAAATTAGTCACATTGGGACAATCGGCATTGACGACTTTGATGATTTTCGGTATTGGAGTATATAATGAAAATTAGTTATTTTTGACAATTATTTCATGCTTCTATATTAACATGGGTGACAAGAGTAAGAGTGTTAGTAGTTTAAGTGATAAGGTGATTAAAAATATAAGAAGTGCATTACCGTTAATCAAAACAATAACCGAAGTGGAAACATGGCGAAATCGTATAAATCAAATAATTTTAATTGTTAATAAATGTATTAATCAACAAAAAACTACATATAAAAAAACAGAAAATTTATTTAAATTAGAAGCAAATTTGTCTATTTTAAAAGTATATCGTGAAAAATTAAAATGTATAAACTTCAAAACAGGTGCTGATTTGGGTTTAAAACAACGAAACAATTTAATCTGGCAAGATATAAAGTCAGTTTTTAACAATCGAGTTAGAACGGGTGCAATAATAAATAAGGCAGGCTATAAAGATCCTAAAACATTTTTAGAAAAAGCTAGAAATATTTTTAAAAGTAAAATTAGAAATGCGCTAAAATCATCGGTTGTAAAGGTGAATGTTATATTTAGTGGGGAATTTATTTTATCCTCTTCAGGTAAAATTGAAATGAAAACATTCAACACTATGAATAATATAATTGATAAAAGTACTGATATAGTTGACTGGTATAAAAAGAATGTAATTGAAAAAATTCTGAAGAAGCTTGAAGAATTCCAAGAGCGAGATTCGGGGTGGGATCTATGTGAAATACTACACTTGAAACTAAACATTAATAATTTTTCACCAATAACTGGAAGCAATGTATAGATTTTCCTGTTTCGCTATCTCTGAGCAGTAGTTTCTGCTTTAACCCCACAAAAATATATTCTGATCGCATAAGTAAATAAAATTTCCAATTAAAATGAAAAATATTCCTAAATTTAAGAATATGAACAATTTAAAATTAAATGTTTACACTATTGAACAATTTTTAAAGTGTACCAAATTATAGAATAATCTTCCAAATACAAATTGTATCTAACACTATTTAGCATTTTTTTTTATAATAATAAAATTTATTCTAACTCAATTATTTACGAGATATACCAAAAATACTGAAAGGTCTTCAAGAAAACTACCACTTCCAGTTAATAGATTTCTATCAAAATCTATTCAGCTTGTAACATAAACATTCAAATATGAAATTTAAAAATGACTACTTTATTAAATTTTGAGAAATCGTAGACGAAAAAATCGTTTGCGAAAAAAAAACCCAATAACACAATTGAGATTGTATATTTGATGAGTGTAGATAAACTTGTTTGTCATTATTGAACGTGTCTGTATCCGATTAAGAAGTAAGTTAACATTTTTATTTTCATAATTATTTTAAATTATTTATAATTTCTTTTAAAGATGGTTCGGCAAAATAAGCAATATCCCATTGAAACATATGCATCGAAAAAGCGAATTCAACCTCGTACAGTTGAAGTATCAACTAAACGAATGACACATGAACAAGTGTCAACTGCTGAGCCAGTGATGCCTGAAGAAGTGATTTCTCAACAACATATGTCTGTTGTGGAGGATGAAACATTAGCAGAATTTTTCGAACCGAATAACCAACTTGTTCCCAAATCTTCAAACAGTCCAATAAATAGGAAAGTACAGACGTCTAAAGCGTGGAAAATAAATAAACTACTTAACGAATTAAGGTATCCATTAGATAGTAGTTTAACAAAATGGATTAGTGTAGGAATTGATCCGCTAAATCAATTTCAAATAACGGTTAAACTGACAAATAATTTTTCATACTCAGGTATTAATTTTACTTCATTAGAATGGATACAATTTATGCAACAAAATACAACAATTTTATCTTATTTTAATGATGTGAATAATATTGATTACGAAATGTTAAATAATTATAATATATATTTTTATTTTATTAATAAAAAGCCAGTAATTTTGTTAAAAAGTGCAAATAATATTAATGAAATATGCTTGGGGGCAGAATCGTATAAAGAACTGATTCATTTAAATTATATATTACAAAACGCTATACAGATGTTACAGTCTTTAGACTTTTATAATTATTATAATAATATTGTAAAAAAAGCACTAGATTGTAATAAGAATAGCATTTTTGCAGACTTATATTATAATATTACTAAGTTATTAAATATAGACAATAGCTTTTGTAAAATAGGTATAAATTAATTAATGCACTATTATCCTGAAATTATACAGGAAGATGTTAAATTTTATAATGTTAAATAAATTTTTAGTTATAGAAGAAAAATATACAATCGTAAATAAGAAGAGTTGAAAAATTCAATAAAATTGTATGGAAATGTTAAATTTATTGAGAAAAAAATATATATATTTATATAAAAATAAATACTTTATGATGTAAATATTGAAAATAAATGCAAAGAATATAATAATATAAAATATGGGTTATTTAAAAAAAATTATTTATAAATCATCATACATAGTTTCATTATTATCGTCTAACAGATTTTTAATTTTGTATACATTGCTTATTGCACATACATATGGTTCACAATGTTCAAAACATCTACGAAGAGATAAACAATTTTTTAATGATTTACACTCATTAAATTCCTTTAAATTTATTATTTCACAGTTGTTTAAATTATACCACAACAAAAAAACTTTTTTATTTGCCCCTTTCACATATATTTTATTAGCTGTTTGCAATATTTTTCGTAAAATATCGCACATGTCTCCATAATCAATGTGCCCATCGCTCCATCGCAGTCCATGATGATTGTGGTACAACCAAATTGCAGTTTTTTTATTTTGTTGGGGTAAATCAGCCCATGCGAACGGAGGTTTTATAAGAAAATGTTGTAATTTAGAACCGTCCCTTAACAGTACAGCAATTTCTTTAGGTACTATAGTATAGTTAATAGCTTGAAAGCCTTGTATATCAACAATAAGTTCCATCTTGCTCGGAGTCAAATTTTAAACTAGTGTTTTTACGTTCCCTGATAGTGGGTTATATTCAACAATGCGATCGTGTATAATGAGAGAGTACGCAGCTGTATTAGCGGGAAAATTTTCACTAGATTCAAATTCAATTCTGATGTCAACCGACGCAGATTTTATTGACTCATTTTGGTTACTACAGTCAATTACAATTAACGGTGCAATGTTTTTAAATTCTTCTTATTTCAAAAACGGAGTAGTATCTCGCCCATAAAGAGCATTTTGTAATTGACAAAACATATGATATGCTAGTGCATATTGATTAATTGTGAAATCCAAATTTAAGTTTTCATATGGGTAACAAACAGAATTCAAGTACAATTTAAAATTTGTTAATTTACAGTGATCAAAGTGACTTGCATCTTTATCATATTTATTTTTTTATCAGTTTGTAATCCAAATATTACAAAACGCGGTTTTTCAAGAGCATTTGAAGTTTTAATAGGCCATACAATTTTTCTTGACTGAGGTATAGAAGGGTATTCATACAATACCCAACTTCTAAATGCAATTGGTAAATTAATATTATTTTCCAACACTTTTAGCAATTTTAATCGTTGCTGATCATCGACAAAAATATGTGGAATACACCATTTTATTTTATTTAAAGATAATTTTAATTCAGCGGAAGACGTGTAGACATTTAAATCATTGCGAGCACGTATTAAAATAAGGTCTTGCTTAATGTTTATAATAATTTTATTATAGTCTTCAGCAAATCCGAGTAAAGTTCGTAGAGGAATGCAAACATTAAAGTTACCATGTGAATCTATTTTATTAGATTTTAGCCCCCAACCAGCATTTTCCAACGCTTGATATTCTGCACTATTTAACGAAACATATCCTTTCATAGTACTAGATATGCCAACTAATTTATTTCTTTCAATTTCGGTACTGTAGCGTCTCTCCTACGATCTTGTAGCGTCTCTCCTACGATCTTGTAGCGTCTCTCCTACGATCTTGTGTCCTGTATTATCTCTTCTCGCTTTCACCCTCACTATCACCACGTCTAGTCACTACTCTCGCCTGACTGTTCCTCTTCACTCTCCCGACTCCCTAACTCTCGTAACGCCTGCGCTTATGCCAAGAACCACCTATTAATTAAGTACATTACCGCATACCTTACAATATTAAATAACGTACATTACCGCATACACTACAGGTACCATTTAGAGCATATCTTATTTCTTCGAATAAACTTGCAAAACCATTGTTTATTATTCTTGTATCTGCTGGGGGATCGGTACCATCAGTTTTTTTGAGTTGTCCCTCAATGTATAAGTAACTTTCACTGGGATTTGTGTATATATCTTGTTGTTGAATTTGTATACGAATTTCGTCACTATTATTAATACTTGTAGCAATATATGGTTGATAAGTATGTAATTCTTTTCGTGAAATAGAATTATCGTACTCAATGGCTGAATTAATTTGTAGAATATTGCTCATTTTTAATTTTGAACCCCTGCTGTTTTAAAAAGTTTATATTTTCAGGTGTTAACCTCTTTGAAGTTTGACGAGGAATGAGTTTTTTATACGTATTTAATACTCTTTTATATACAGTTCCCATATTACAATTTTTTCAAATGTAATTTTACTGTAATTAGTTCTCCTCGAAAATTAACTAAATCACCGTCTTGATCTATAAGACTTAGCGTAATGTTGTTTATTGTTCGAGTGTTGACTGGTAAATAAATAACATTTCTTGGTACTTCGGATATTTTAAAGCCAGGAGCGCACGACGGATGAAAACTGTATACAGTATGCATAATTTCATTGTTCCTATATGCACCATTCACAATATTACATTCAATTAATATAGAATTAACTTTTGTTATATTTACTGGCAAATCTGATTCGTGTAGTTGAGAAGGTTTTAATACTTTTTTGAAAAACCTAATAGTGATCCAATACAATCATGAGGTGTAAAATCTATTTCAAGAGTACTTTTTATTTCACATTTTAATGTATTATTATTAGGGCGTAAAGTGAAAAAGTTTTGTTTTTGTCCACGTGATTCCCTTTTAATTTCGTTACCTATTGAAACAAATTCTGCATTTGGATCACCCACTTTTACACGTATATAATTATTTATATCATCAATTTCATAAGACCCAATTGGAATTTCAAATTTTTTATTTTTATTATAATAAAATTTGTTATTATAAACGTCAATATTTGGTATCGAATGATACGTTTCAAAATCTACTAGACCAATACAATAATCATCATCCAACTCAATTGGAGGAAAAAAATCTGTACTTATCTCAGACGTATTACCAGTAAGTGTTATAGTCAAAGACATATTTGTAAATGATAATATTTTTATTTATTTTATAGTATTTATAAGAAAGTATATACATAAATGACCACAATTATATGTGTTATATTTTTGATATTGTTTATAATTATATTGGAGATTTACATTGGGGCCAAAATATTTTACAAGTTCTTGCGGTGGTGGTAAGTTTCCAAAACTATCAAAATATATTACTTCTCGATCTCGTTTTACAAACGCTACCCAATGGCTTCCCGGTTCATCTCTTCTTCTTCTTCTTCTTTAGCTCTACTATCCCTGTGGGATAAGGGCTTCCCTTAGAATCTTCCTCCATTCTTCTCTGTTTTTGGCTTTCGTTCTCCAGTTTCGTATATCTAGACTTTTTATATCTTTCTGCACATCATCAATCCATCTTAATTTTGGTCTACCTCTTGGCCTTTTATACGTTGGTTTGGAGTTATATATTTTATAGACATTTCTTGTTTCATCCATACGCGTTATGTGTCCCAACCACCTATCATCTCTATTATCATCTAAATTTATAATTGCACATTCATTTATTTTTGGTTTTTTTGGTAGGGCGTTACGCATGTAGACTCCTCGAAAGTATGGAATATTTTTTGCAAATTTTTTTAACTCTAAATCGTTTAACGCCCTTTTTGGCAGTTTTTTGATGTTAAAAAAAACCCCAATCCTTTCTTATATGGTCGCAGATATAGTCCATTACCCTGTTTTCTTAATGCAATGGCCTCCATTTGTCGATTATGTCTTTCAGCTTCGACTAATTTTTTTTTCGCAGCTGATGCACTATTTACCGCTTTAGCAATACCAGCCGCACCTCCAGCAAGAGCTTCAGTTGCAGATAAACCGGCAAATAGTGGTATTAAAAATGGCAAAATACCACCTGTCTTTGGAACTGGTATTATACGGGATGTTAGTTTAGGTTTTTTATATTTCATAGACATTTTTGCTGCTTTCAGAGCAATTTTAATAGCTTTTTTAGGATCTTTAACTTTAGATTTTTTTAATGCTATACGCGCATCTTTAATGGTTTCATGAAACGACCCCATACCAAATTTTCGTTTTGCTTTCATTGCGTTACTTACAGCCCAAGCCGCTGTTTTTTCCCCGAACGACGCGTCTTTTGCTCGAACCCGTTGCCAAGCTTTTTCTTGTAATATGTAGTCTGCTTGATGTCTATCTTTTAAATTGTTAAGTTTGGAATACGATATATCATGTTCTTTACAAGCCTCGTCCAGCGGATTGATACCTGTGTCTCCTCTTGCCAATCTTTCACTAAATTTTGTTCCAGGTCCACAATACTGATATCCGGGGATGTGTAGTTCAACCGGAAGAGAATTTATTGTTTTATTTAGCAATCCCTGCCCGTATAACAACATGTATGCGACTAATAAATATATAAATACGCAGTCATTATTTATATCTTTTCAGTAATTAAAATGAAGTTTATTAAACAAAAACAAAAGTTAGACGTAAAAAATTTTGATATTAAACAAAATAAAAAATTAGTTAAACACAGCCCCCTTTTATCAAATACTATTCGTTGTATTGTATGCGGTCCATCAAACTGTGGAAAAACAAACGTTATTTTAGGTTTACTAATGCATGAAAATGGGTTAAAATATGCAAATGTATATGTTTATTCCAAATCTCTGCATCAGCCTAAATATAAATTTTTAGAAAATTGTTTGCAACGTGTAAAAGGTATGGGTTATTTTCCGTACAATGAAAATATTGATATAGTTAAACCAAAAGATGCAAAACTAAATTCAGTGTTTATATTTGACGATGTAGTGTGCGACAAACAAGACTGTATGCGAGAATATTTTAGTATGGGTCGTCATAATAAAATTGACTCATTCTATTTATCTCAATCGTATGCAAAAATTCCAAAGCATTTAATTCGAGACAATGCGAATTTAATAATATTATTTAAACAAGATGAAATGAATTTAAAACATAAATATAATGATCATGTTAATACAGACATGTCATTTGAAGCGTTTAAAAAATTGTGTGCACATTGTTGGAAAGATAAGTACGGATTTGTTGTAATTGACAAAGATAGTCACGAGGGGCGTTACCGTTGTGGCTTCGACAATTTTTTTAAATGGATGGATTAAGAATTTTATGTGATATAATTACACCTTTAATAACAATAATTATTGTAATTGTAATTGTATTTATAAGCTTGAAACAGTAAATAATTATTTATTATGAGAATGAGTGTCAATTAGTTAACATAATGACTAAGGGGGAATAAACGTTAAAAGACATTATAGAAGTTAGCAATACAATACGTAAAAAATATAAGGCTATAAAACGTGGTAAAGTAGCAACTGAAGATTTGTTGCAAGAAACGTTTAATCCCGTAACCGAACCTTTCAAAGAGATTGTCAAACAAATAAAACCAAGTGACGCAGTGATACTAAAAAAGCTAAAAAAATATAGTGACACATTACATTCTCCTAGAGCAAAACTATTAGAAAAACGAAAAAATGAATTCCCCCCTGTAAAGTACTATTGAAAACCGAATGTAAATTTAGATAAAACAAAAACAGAAGATTCTTTTATAGAAGATGAATATTTAAATAAAACAAAACCTGAAGTGTATTTCTTGGAAGATGAGGAGGTTTTTGAATCAGAGCCTGAAGAAACTGAACTTACAATTGAAGATCCTGAAAATGAATTAGAACAATTAGAACAACAATTTGGTGATATAGCTGGTTCATATTTATTTCACTTTGCAACTGCTAAAGATTCTGATACCGTGTATGGAGTTCGATATCAACATGATCGTTTCATGATTGGTAATTCACCAATTAAAATAGAACACAATGACATTAAAGTCGGTGATAAATGGTATAAAGGAACGTATGGTTTGTATTATTTATTATTAATTACTTTTTAAAAAAAGACCACTTTCTTACGAAAAAGAAGATGAAAACAATTACTTAGATATTGCATTAAAAACAAATGTTCATCGCAGAAATTATGATTCTAATGGTGCAATAAAAGGCTCGCAAAATTATAAATATTTACACATAATAAAACCATACATAACTACAGGAGGTGCACCATATACAAGTAAATCTCAATCAGTAGGTTTTGGTTTAATGAATTACACAAATTTTAAACGTGAGTATGTTTATTAGGATAACCTAAACGAATTAGTGGATAGACTACGTTTACTATTGGCTTCGAAATCAGCTGGTCATACGGGTCATAATAATGAAATTATGTCTATTGTGGAAGAATTACGAGAGGCAAATATAATAGTTTAACACATAGTTATTTTGATCTAGTTGTAAAATGTCGATCGACAAATTTGGTCGAACAATAAAACGTTCGCGCACATCTAAAAATTTAAATATAAATGCGTACGGAGAATTTGACTTGGAAAATCATCGTTTAATAAATTTATCACAACCTATACTTGACAGTGAAGCTGCTACAAAAAAATATACTGATGAAAGAATTTCTGGATTGGAAAGTGACACAAAAGAAACTACTATATCTTTAAAAAATAAAATTTATGATGCTAAAGGAAAAGAAATACGAAATGTACATAAACCTACCGAAGATAATAGTGCAGTTGTTAAATACTATGTTGATTATTACATTCAAAAATTATTACGTAGAATTAAAAATATAGAACATATTAGTCGTATAAAAGCCAACGAGAACGATTTGTTTTTAATTGAGAAAAAAAATGAGCAAGCACCAAGTAGTTCAGGAGCTCCACAAACCGGCAAGACGCAATTACCCAAGACGTAAAGTGGTAACGAAAGGAATTGATGATTTATGGCAAATTGATTTAGTTGAAATGATTCCATACGCTTCAATAAACAAAGGATTTAAATATTTATTAACCGTAATTGATGTTTTCTCCAAATTTGCTTTTGCTGAGCCCGTAAAAAGTAAGTCAGCTCAAGACGTTACTAAAGCTATGATAAAAGTTTTTAACCAGGGACGTATTCCAGTTAATTTACAATCAGACCAAGGAAAAGAATTTTATAATGTCCTATTTTACACTTTAATGAAAAAATATAATATAAATCATTATTCAACATATAGTAATTTAAAAGCAAGTGTAGTGGAACGGTTTAATCGCACACTAAAATCTACAATGTTTAAAGAATTCAGTTTACGTGGTTCATACAAATGGATTGATATTTTACAAAAACTAGTTACAAATTATAACAATACAGAACATAGAACAATTAAAATGAAACCAATTGATGTGACGTCTGAAAACGAAGCAAAATTATTAAGTACGGTGTATAGTAACATAAAAATTGTTTGACCTGCTTAATTTAAAGTTGGTGATCATGTACGTATTAGTAAAATAAAAGGTGAATTTGCAAAGGGTTATACACCAAACTGGAGTACTGAAATTTTCACAATTACAAAATTGCAATTTACAAACCCAGTCACTTACCTGCTTGAAGATTTTCATAATAACCCAATTAAGGGTGGCTTTTATGAACATGAACTTCAAAAAACTAAATATCCTGATGTGTATCTTGCAGAGAAAGTTTTAAAAACAAAAGGGTCTAAAGTTTATGTAAAATGGTTTGGATTTGATTCACAACATAATTCGTGGATAAATAAGTCTCATATCGTTTAAAGAAATAATAACTTAGTTGGAAACATTAGTTGCTCTATAATTGTTAAGCTGACAACATCATGGAATGTCAAACAGTCTTCGAAGGAGCAGAACATGCTGCAAAAATTGTAAAAGATGATATTACATCAATTTGTTACGAATTAATCATAAAAACAGAAAATGAAGAGTATCATAAAGCCTTTTATGGTGATTTTGTAGTTATTATGATAAAAAGTAATGACTATAGAAACGGTTATGTTAATGCAACAAAACTCTGTCAAAATGGGGGAAAACACTTCTACAATTGGATGGCAAATAAACGTTCTCAAGAATTATTATTTGAAGTAAATAAAGGACTGCGGGTTGTATACGCATCGCCTGGATTTCCAAGCGATGGAAATTATGCAATTTATACAACTATTGGTGGTGAAGATACAGTTATTAGAGGAACATACATTCATCCAGACATCATTGTTCACGTAGCATCCATACACTTTGCTTTAAAAGTATCAAAAATAATTAATGAATACTACATTAATCATTTTTTTGCCGAGTATAAAAACAATGAAAGTAAATTAAAAGCATATATTACCGAAATGCAACCAAAAATTATACATGAACCTGTCTCCGAAACTAAATACTCAACGCTCTGTGTGTTCAAGATAAGTGATACCGAATATTACGTAACAACTGTGTGTCTTCGAGATTTATTTAAAAAACATATAAAACTGCAACAAAAATATCCTGAAATTCAGTTAGTGAAAGAATTGTATGATGTACCAAACGCAAAATATTTATTTGACAATATTAAATTAAAATTAAAAGATTTTGCTAATTTTAAGAGAAATATTATTGTGTTAAAAAATATATCTGAATGTGATTTTTTAAATGTTATTAAAAAATAAAATTGTATAAACTGTATTAAATAAAACATAATATGAAATTGGTTTCTTTTATTTAACTATTCCTAATATTTAAAATACATACATATATAACAAGCTTCAAAATAATCCGTCAACACATGTCGCTCAAAGAAAACATTTCATGCAAAATTTGAGATTAGAAGAAATGATACAATGTTGGAATGTCACAGCGTGTTTTAATATTGCGTAATGTAACGTAACAACGCTTTACGTCACGCGACTGTGTTGTGTGATGTTATGCAACGAACGTGTTGATTCCTGTGCGTATGACGCAACAACGCTTCACGTTACGCTACTGTGCTGTGATGTTACGCAACCCTTACCGATGGGGGTGCGTTAGTGGGGTTCGAGATGACCTTGTAAATGCGTGGATGTCTACGTCTATGCCGTGGCTGACCTTGAACTAGGTTACTGGACCATTAACAACCCTTGTGCTGCAACTGCATGCACTGGGGTTCTTGGTAACCTTGAACGCATGGACGTCGGCGTCAACGCCATGGCTAACCTTGAACCACGTCACGTGAAGGTACGCGGGCAGTTGTAGCACAATGGTTGGTTAGCGGCCAGAATCGCCCTTGTTTACCTACTGGTAACAGATTGTAGAACAAGAAGAGGACCAAAAATTTCTACAGATCATTTCCTTGTAGAAGCAAAAAAAAAAAATAGAGACCAAGAAAGACTATACTAATGAAACTAAAAAACCAGAGCATGTATCAATAAAAACAAATAAATTACGAAATATTGAAGTAACTATAAAATTTGAGCAAGAAGTTACAAACATAATTGAAAATGAAAGTTTAGACACAGAAAGAAGTAGCATCGAAGAACTATGGAACAGCTTCAAACACATTATAATGAAAGCGACAGAAAACATATGCGGGTCAAACAGAGCTCGGTGTAACATAAAACAAACTTTTTGGTGGAATGAGGATATAAGAAAAGAGATAAAGAGAAAGAAACTAACATGGACGAAATACCCAACTTCTAAAAATGAAAAAAAATATAATGAGTATAAAAAACAGCGACAAATAGTTAAAAACATGGTAATAGAAGCAAAAAAAGGAAATTGCAAACAGTTTGGAGAGCATATGGATAATCATAGCAAAGAAAATCAAAAGTAATTTTTTAAGGCACGAAAAACATTAAGAAACGAAAAACCCGCAAAACAATGACAGTTAAAAGTAAGGAAGGTATTATAATAACAGACGAAAGGCTAAAAATGCAAAGATGGAAAGAGTATATTCAGGATCTACTAAGACCAAGTGATGCAGAACATGTAGTAGAAATAACTAATTACGAAGACATAGGAATATCTCCGGAATGTGAAATTGAAAACGAAATAGACGAAATATAGATAGAAGAGATGATAGAAGCACTAAAGGTATTGAAAAATGGAAAAGCCACAGGACATGATAAAATTGCAAACGAAATATTAAAATCCATGGGTGAAAAAGGTACAATGATGCTACTAAAAATATTTAATATGATCTAGAATGGAGGAAAGATACCAGCAGACTGGGAAATATATCTAATTGTGCCGATACACAAAAAAGGAGATACAAAGGACTGCAATAATTATAGAGGTGCATCGATACTTAGCACTGCGTTGAAGCTTTATGAAAGAAATTTAGAGAAGAGGTTAAGAATTATAATACATAGAATCGACACTTTCTGAGACACAACGTGGATATAGAAGAGGCAGAAGCACTCAAGATCATGTTTTCACTATCAAAAATATAATACAAAAAACTTTGGACACAAAAACATATCTGACGTTTGTGGATCTCGAAAAAGCTTTTAATAGAATACACACAGGGATTATACAATAATAACCTTTGCTGTGTTACTAGTCAAAATAATAGCTCGGAAATATTCGAAACAAGCAACGGTTTAAGAAAAGGAGGTTGTATTGGGCCCAGTACTATTTACCATAATCATAAAAGTGTAACAAGGCGAACATTCAGAATACGATTTATTGTTTTTACTGTCAAAACGATTTTAAAATATCAAGTTTCAAACTGCGTTTGGGACTTGAACGCATCGAAAATCGCCTTGACAGTAGTGCTTTCTTGAGTTAATTTATTACCACACATGTGAGTTCGAATTTTGTTATCCTAAATTGTCATTTGAGATTATCGCGGCAAATATTCTGAAATATCGGCTTGAGAGGCCATCTGGGGTTGACAGATTTACAGATCCTGGTCCAACCCTAGATTAAGTTTTAGTTTTTAGGTAATGTCTGTGCTAGTTCTGTGGGAAAAGTTTCCTTCTCAGCCCCGCGTACCCGCTTATGGGGTAGACGCATATGTTTGACTAGCACAAGACGGAGGGTTAGTTGTTAGATTTTAAACAGTGCAGACGTGTCCTCACGTCTGCAGCGCTCTACAAAATGTAGAACTTTGAAATTTGTTTAATAAATATGTTTTGGTAATTGTAACTTTTAAACATATTCATACGTTGTCGTCGTTGTTAATATTTGTAATTTGTTTTCAAAAATTTGTTAAATTCACCGTTTCACCATTTTATTAAATATTCTTTTTTTATCATTTTTAAAGTGTGTGTATTTATTTGTCAACCCTAAGTTGCAGTCTCGCCCCGCCGTGCTACAAAAGAATGCGATCCGCAGATGAAAAAACTTCACATAGGATACAGACATCAGATGCCAACAAAAATATCAATGTGTTCGTTTGCTGACGACGTAGTGATAATGGAGAATGATGAAGAAAAAATGCAGGAAAATTTAAATATTAGGAATGAAGCAATACAAAAATTAACATGCAAATAAACGCGCAAAAAACTAAAGTAATGGTAATAGAAAATAAAGATGCAATAACTAACAACACAATAAATAATGTACAACTTGAACAGACGAACAAATTTCAATATTTAGGAATAATAATAGAGAATAATGGCTCACAAGATTTCGACATATTAGAAAGAGTTAATAAAACTACTCAACTCTTTCACAGTTTGAAAAATACAGTTATTGGCGAAAAAAGAAATAATAAATAAGCTAAACTCACAGTATTTAATGTGATTTATAGGTCTATATTAACATATAGTTGTGAAACGTGGGTACTATCGAAATGTCGTGAAAGCAAAATATACAAAATGGAAATAAAATATTTAAGACAGGTTCAGGGAGTAACGATTATAGACAGGATACCAAATTGTACTGTAACGTTCGTGGGTTTAAAACGTTTTTATTTAAACAAAAAAAAATATTATTAATAACAAATAATGAATAATTATTATAATAAAAAGTAAAAGTTATTTAACACTAGGAATATAACACTAAGATAACGAATACAAAATTTTATACACAAACACTTATAACTACTATATATAAACTCTACTATTTATATAAATTAGCCGAGCGATATTTATTTATGACGATATATTTATATTCAGACCGAGCGGTATATTTATATTCACAAGTTCTTCATAAATGCTTCGGAGTCGACTGTTCTTACTGCTGATGATTCGCTCTTATATATACCACGATCCTTGTTTCTCGAAGGTTCTGGAACAATTTCTATTGTGCAGTAAACGACTTGTCCGAACTGGTTAGCGATGCGTCATTCTCTCGGCGGCGCGGCGGCGGCGTACGCCAGCAAGTTTCAACTGGTCTCTTGCCGCATACGTTACACTGCCCCCTCCTTAGGTCTGTTTCGTTCCGAAACTTTCCTGCTGCTTTGTCAGGATTGTGGAGATATCTGCAGTTTGTCCCCTTATCACATGTAGAAGTCAAAAAGAAATGACAATCTACCGTTTTTCTTGTTTTCTCTAGTTTTCGAGGGTCGTAACTGCATATTAGAATGTGGACTAGCGTCGACCCCGCCTACGGCGGGGGTCTCAGCTAGGGCTCCGCAATCTCTGAAAATCTCACAAAATTTATGTTTATAATAATATAATATGCGAAAGGTGATTAGAGCGGTTCGACCTAATTCGCAGGTCGAATCCCTACGCTCCTCGACCTTGAAGAAAATTTCAACTTAATTTAGGGTCCAACTAAAAGTATGGGATAATAGTGCTTTGTTAATATCTCATATGAGATCATGCAATTGATGAAGAAAGTTCATCACTTCGTTCCTCCCTTTCATGTAACTAAATTGGCGAAGAAAGCTCGTCACTTCGTTCCTCGCTTTCATGACATTAACATTGACGAATATCGTCACTTTGTTCTTCGCTTCCATGTCACTATGAGAATTTGCGTGTCTCCCATATTTTTCATTGCGGGAAGTTGTGTGTCACCCATGTTTTTCATTGAGGGAAGTTATGTGTTTCCCATTGATGGAAGTTTTGTGTTTACTACTGAAGAAAATTGCGTATTTTACCTTTATGGAAAGTTGAGTGATTTCCAAAGAGGGAAGTTGTGTGTTTTCTATCGAAGGAATGTGTGTATATTGCATTGAAGGAAGTTATGTACCATGGTAAAAAGTTGTATGTTTTCCATTGAGGGAAGTTGTGCGCTTTCCATTAAGGGAAGTTATGTGTTTTCCATTGAGGAAAGTTGTATGATTAGTACTAAAGAAAATTGCATATTGGAAATTTGAGTGATTTCCATAGAGGGAAGTTGCGTATTTTTTATTGAATACCCTATAAGTTAGCTTTCTAGTAATTTCTACAAAAACAATTGCCGATCGCAATCATTTGTGATAATGAATGTTCCTCACTAACATTCCTCAACTTACTGCTCCAAAAACATTTCATTTAATATCCCACAAGTCAGGTTTCTATGAAACAAAAAAAAATACAATTGCCGATCGTAACGATTTGGAATAAAAAAATTCGTCACTGCTGTCCTTCATTTCCTGTCATTTCTATGAAAACAATTGATAATCGTAAAGATTTGTCTTAAGGTTGGGTCATCACTACGTTCTTTAACTTGTCACTTTTATAAAATTTCATTTGCTACCCCACAAGTCAAGTTTCCATGAATTTTTAGAAAAAACAATTGCCCATCGTATTCCATTTCATTTCATTTTAAGAAAAAAAAATTAATATCAGTCGGTCCATATATTTGACAATTCATTAGAACATGTCTATTCAAGACTTTTCATTTGATACCAAACACGATATATTTTTGATGACTTTTAGATAAACAATCGACAATCGGTCAACTTCCATTTTTTTTATATAATCATTTATCTCGTCTCTTCGAGACATTTCTATTGATACCCTATAAATGATTAAAAAAAAATTAATCAAACACAATTTACATTCATATTTGATCATGTAATAAAGACTTCTGTCAATCTGACACTTCTATTGTCATCTAGTCATTTTAAAAGTGTCTACAGTCAATAATAATTTGCATCCTTCATTAGCTTTATATTTCTCGGTTTTACTTTATTTTACTGAATTTAATCGTGTAACACCCACTTTTCTCAGGACGTCAATATACAATCAAAGTCAAAAATTTTTTTCGACATTTTTTAAATTTTTTAACTTAACGTTTCAAAAATTTGCAAAATATCAAACACGTTTGTTCATTTATTCTAAATACAGATCAATTTACAAAACTTCTGCAACTTGTCTACAATTAATGTAATTTGTATTCCAAATTTAAAACTGAACTGTCGAAAATGACAAGTTGTCATAGATGTTCATCTTAAAAATATCACGGCCACCACACTCTTAGTTGATTTTGGCCCAAAAATGCATGTTTTTTCAAGTTTTCTCGCACATCATGTGTAGGAAAAATATGAATTCATAAAAAGCACGCAGTCCTAATCTAACTTTACATGTCTGTGAAGGTTTCACTCAAATAAGTCAAACCGTCTAGGCCCTAGGCTCGAACGAAAATCGTGATGAATCTATATATCTATATATAGGCACCGAATTAGCCAAAATAGTATATGGATTCCTGTATACCGGAAGATCACCTCCATCATGCTTCGTACGACCCTCCAGTTGAGTCCGTCAAGACAATAGCCTATCTTTGCATAGCTAGCTTCTTCACGTCTTGCCAAAGCAACTCATCTCGAAGGCAGTTAAGGCAGTTCCACAGAGCTTTATAAGAAGGCTTGTGATGGGAAGCCTCTTTTGTCACCAAATAGTTAATGACACGCCCTTGGTGGTGTAACTGCAAAACTTTTTCCCACAGCTGGTTGTTGTTTCCGAAGCTCTTCTATTCTGCCAAACTTCTCCCGGAAGACAACAGCAATTCCTCTGGACATCCTTAGGTCTTCAGGTACGCAGTGAGCCAACGAATATTCCTTTGGAATTCTAAATGTCTTCTTGAACCTCGTTCGTGACGTTGAGATACGTTTTCTTTCCCGTTGCGTACTGCTGCATGAACTTCTCAAAGGATGGTTCCCTGTTCTTCGCATTACATATGTGGACTTCCTCTTCTGGGTTTCTTCCGGCGAATGGAGCCAAACGTTTAAAGTGTACTACTTTTGGCTTGCCATTTGGATTCTTCCTTATTCGATATATAAGATCGTTAATCCTTTTTATAACTTCGTAAGGACCGTCTCAGGACTTTTGAAGTTTTGGTGAGTAGCCTTGGCGACGTTGTGGATTGAAAAGCCACACTAAGTCTCCAGCTTGGTAGCCACCTTCTTCCGCCTTGATGTCATAGTTTTCTTTCAGCCGGTTACTTGCGTCTTGGATGTTTGAACGAACTTGTTGGTGAATGTCGTTCATCTTCTGGCGGAGATTGCTGACGTAATCGTCCCCAGCTAGTTCTTCACCGGGTTTGCAACCGAATTTTAGATCGCATGGTAACCTCAATTCTCGTCCAAAAACGACACTAGCAGGCGACTGTCCGGTAGTTTCGTGTACTGATGAACGGTAAGCCAACAAGAATAGGTGAATGTATTGGTCCCAGTCTCTCTGATGGTTAGAGACAACCTTTGATAAATATTTTCCCACTGTTCTGTTCATCCTTTCTACCATTCCGTCTGACTGCGGATGTAATGCAGTTGTTCTAGTTTTCCGAATGCCAAGCAGTGTGCAGACATTCTGGAATACAGCGGACTCGAAGTTACGTCCGTGGTCGGAATGCAGTTCCATGGGCACTCCAAATCTGCTAATTAGTTCTTTTACTAGCACCTCCGCAACTGTAGTTGCTTCTTGATTTGGAAGTGCATAAGCCTCGACCCATTTACTAAAATAATCCATGGCATCCAGGATGTACTTATTACCATTGTCAGTTAGAGGAAATGGCCCGGCTACGTCGATAGCAATTCTTTCAAAAGGACTTCCTACATTGTACTGACGCATAGGAGCCCTTCTTAGTCTGTGCGGTCCATTGCTTGTGGCACATATGGTGCATTTTCGACACCAATCTTTTACATCTTCTTTGCAGTTCACCCAATAAAACCTTTCGTGCACTTTCTCCAAGGTTTTCTTAACTCCTAGGTGTCTACCAGACACACCGTCGTGCAATTGCTTCAATACTTCTGGAATCCTTTTTCTGGGAACCAATAATTGTAACCTCTCTTGGGTGCCATCTTCATTTTCTAATACTCGCTTCAAGAGGCCATCATCCATCTTCATAGAAATCCACTGAGCCCAATATGTTTTCACACTGGGTGACTGTGATTATATCTCTTCTCAACTTGGTCTGGAGCCACGTTTCATCCATTGAATTACGTTACTCAAATCAGGATCTTGATTTTGATAATCTTCAATGTCTTTCAACTGCCATTGGTCACTAGTAACAGATGTTCGTAGCAGAAGTCCAGATTTTTCTTCTACGCGACTGCAGTGAGTGCAATCTAAGGGGCAAGATCTTCTTGACAGCGCATCGGTATTACGATGACTAGTTCCAGCTCGGTGTTCAATTTCAAAATCGTACTTCTGTAGTCTTTCGATCCATCTGGCCACTTGTCCTTCGGGATTCTTAAATTGCAGAAGCCATTTCAGTGCGGCATAGTCCGTTCTTATCAGGAACCGTCGGCCATATAGATATTTGTAGTAATGTTCAGTGGCTTTGACTACATCCAGCAGCTCTCTTCTAGTCACGCACTAATTTCGTTCAGGTTTTGACAACACCTTGCTTAAATAGCCGATAACCCTTTCTTGACCGTTTTGTACTTGGGACAGCACTCCTCCAATGCCAACGTTGCCAGCGTCAGTATTATATCGTCAAGTTATACCAGACAAGTTTTCCAGGATAACCCTTTCAGTACGGATTCCATCAGACGTTCAAAAGTAGCAGGAGCATTACAAAGACCAAACGGCATAACAGTAAACTGCCAAAGTCCAGATCCAACAGTAAATGCTGTCTTCTCACGATCCTTTTGCTCCATTCCCACTTGCCAAAAACCACTTTTCAAGTCCAAAGTTGAAAAGATTTTCGATCCCGCAAGTGTGTCCAACGTATCGTCAATCCGAGGTAGAGGGTAACTATCCTTTTTTGTGACGTTGTTCAGCTGTCGATAATCGACACAGAAACGAGTAGAACCGTCCTTCTTCTTCACCAATACCACAGGTGAAGCCCATGGACTATCTGATTCTTCAATCACTCCGTTTCGTTTCATTTCACTGATTATTGAAATGGCTTCTTGACGTTTGGCCAGGGGTAATCTTCTAGGTGCTTGACGAATGGGTCTAGAATCGCCAGTATCAATCTTGTGTTGGACAATATTTGTCCTGCCCGTAGTACCATTTTTTAACTCAAAGACGTCAGAATATTGTTTTATTAACTCTGCTACCTTCGTCTTCTGCTTAGAAGTTAATCCCTGACTCGTGGTGGAAATTAAGCTGTCAAGTTGTTCTGACGATGCTGCAGGTTCCTTCATCACATTTTCTATTGGTTTTGTGATCGAGGTGTTTGTTGAACAGTAGCCCAAAACTGTACCTTCCTTTAGTACTGCTGGGTAATGGTTAATGTTCATCAGTCGCACTGGTATTCTCGCGTTTGTTAGAATAACGCTTTTCGCAACCAACACACCTCGTCCTGTTTCTGTGTCACTGCATTCTGGTTCTAAAACTGCCACTTGCCCATAACACGTATGCTCTTCTATTCTTCCTTCTACGAGCACTTCACTGCGAACAGGAACAGTCACGTCTTCTGCCAGGATTACCCGAGCCCGCACGTCGTCCTTATGTTGAAGCATAATTTCTTCATTGCCGATTTTCAGTGTTCCGGCTTTCAAGTCTAGTTTAAAGCCGTGTTTCTTCATAATGTCCATGCCGAGAATCACTTCTTCTTCTATGTCTGCCACCAGTATTTGATGTTTGAAGGTGACATTTCCAATGGTGAGTCTGGCATTCATCTCCCCGTGTACATACGCCCAATCGTAGGTACTATGTCTCGTTTGGATTTAAAGAGATTAGCCCTAGCTATTGTTTTTGTAGCACCTGTATCCAGCAAGAGGCGGTGAGTTCTCTCATTAATCTTTCCATCTATGAAGATACTGCTGGCTTGATCTTCAATGGCTGCTACTTGTACGACAGTTTCTGGGGCTTCAATGCCACAGGTCGATGTATGCCTCTTCTCACCAGTCTGCTTCTCCATTTTCTGGAGCTTGGTACATTTATTTTTAACATGCCCCTATTTGTCGCTTCCTTTCAAGAGCTTTCAACACCCGTTGTACTATATCTTCCAGGGACTCATTCTCGGTACTGTCTTTCACCACTCGAATCTTAGCCTGCCCTTTAATTGATTGCTTCACGGCTTCGAATTCAAGGGCTTGCGTGAGTGCATCTTTGATGGTTTTCGGTCTTGCAAGTTTGATGGCTTGCTGTGTTTTAATGTCTCGCAGTCCGTCTACAAATTTTTCAATGGCCAGGCTCTCGCAAATATCGTCTCCACCTTTCGGTTACGAAATTCGTACCAGATGTACAATGTCTGCTTCAAAATCTTGTAAGGACTCGTTCACCTTCTGGAACCGGTTTCTAAGTTGAGAGCGGTACACCTGTTTCATGTGTTTCTGACCATATCTCATGTCTAGACGAGCGATTAACTGCGTGTAGCTGAATCTCTCTTCCATAGGTATTGCTTGTAATACCCTTAAAGCGTCTCCACGTAATGAAGTACTTAACATGGACGCTTTAACACTTGATGTCCAGCCATGAAGCATGGAAAGTGTCTCGAAGAGGGCCAAATATTATTCCCATGATGCTTTTCCGTCGTAAGTTGGTATATCATGACGACTAGGGACTGTTGTCACTTTCGGTTCTTGCAGCTGGATGGTTGTATCTAGTGATGGTTGATTATCGGTTGGTAAACTGTCAGGTTTATTTTCGAGAGCATGCAGTTTTTTTTCCAGTTCTTGTATTTTGTCGTCCACGCTGTTGGACAACCCTATAAGATTTCGTCTCAAGACTTCTAGAGTGTTCAAGAAATTCATTTTTCAGACTTGTAGAATGTTCGAGTAACTCATTTTTCAGACTTCTAGAATTTTCTTCCAATTTGGTTTCCATAGTTCTAGAACTTTCTTCTAATTTGGTTTCCATAGTTCTAGAACTTCCTTCTAATTTGGTTTCCATAGTTCTAGAACTTTCTTCTAATTTGGTTTCCATTTTCAGCATTAGTTGCTGCATATTAATCTGAACTTGGAAAACATGGGTATCTGGGTCTCTACCTTCTTGCACTAGCACTGCTCGAAGACGTTCTTGCAACACGGATTTTTTTCCAGTCGATTCTTCATCTCTCTCTTCAAGCTCTTTTCTTAGTTCGTCCACTTTCAAGTCCATCAACTTTTTCGTCGCCATGATGCACAACACTTTTATTTAACACTTATTTAAATATTCCAATATTTATTTTTTATGTACAACTCAGTTATTTATTTTTAACCGTACCCCACACCTGACACCAATTGTAACGTTCGTGGGTTTAAAACGTTTTTATTTAAAGAAAAAGAAATATTATTTATTACAAATAATGAATAATTATTATAATAAAAAGTAAACGTTATTTAACACTAGGAATATAACACTAAAATAACGAATACAAAATTTTATACACTAACACTTATAACTACTATAAATAAACACTACTTTTTATATGAATTAGCCGAGCGATATTTATTTATGACGATATATTTATATTCAGACCGAGCGGTATATTTATATTCACAAGTTCTTCATACAAGCTTCGGAGTCGACTGTTCTTACTGCCGATGATTCGCTCTTATATATACCACGATCCTTGTTTCTCGAAGGTTCTGGAACAATTTCTATTGTGCAGTAAACGACTTGTCCGAACTGGCCAGCGGTGCGTCATTCTCTCGGCGGCGCGGCGGCGGCGTACGCCGGCAAGTCTCAACTGGTCGCTTGCCGCGTACGCTTCAGTACTATAAGAGAACAATTAGGATGTAAGGCAATACTAGATTTTATTGAAACCAGACAACTTGCTTGGTGGGGACACTTGATACGTATGAATGAAACAAGACCAGTTCGTCAAATATGAACAACAAATATAAATATGAAGACAGAGATAGAGAAAGACCGAAAGATAGCTGGGAAAAAGGAACAACCTTAATAAATGCAAGAAGGATGGCAAGAGATAAGAAAGATCGGGCCAAATTCGTGCACAACTAAGGACAAGATATGGACTATATATATATATATATATATATATATATATATATATATATATATATATTATTCTGTAAAAAGTAGACTCGAAGTATATTTTGGTTTGCTGTACCATTTGAACTTTGTATATGTATTTGCCAAATATTATTATTATTATTACATGAAATAGTTAAATATTACCTAAATGACAAACAGACAAACAAGCGTTGTTTTTGTTTATAAAAATAAACGACTATTGAGCGTATGGATACATAATGAACCATATTCTCCTCTACACATTTTATTGAAATATTTATTGCTGTTATAACTTCTAATAACCAAGCAAAATATGAATTCAATAATAGAATTTTATCAGTAGCACAATTTGAATCTATAACATTAAAATCAAAAATTTGATGTAAGGAATTTTAATCAATTTGGTAGTGGTGCCAACTTAAATTTCTTCTTTATTGCATAACATTATTCGTAACAACGTACCAGACTACAGACACGACATAGGAATTATTATTTATTATATGATACCCCTGCCATCTATACGCGTCCCCTTAACACTATTGACAACAGAGATATATAGATGGCTATGTAATTCACTACATGACAAGCGCATTTGTTTCTTCTTGTCACTGCGCATTTCAACATTCCTTATTATGGTAAGATATTGCTCCATTTCAAGGCATATGATAATATTTTCAAGTGTGTATGATTTATGTGAACAGCCATGCTCATCAGCGGGATTCGAACATGAGTTATTTATTTGTATAATGTATGATATTCTAAACTTAATAAACAATTGAAGTAAAGATGAAATATTTTAAACCTATATATTTATATTCCAGCAGAGAACAACTAATGTATCTACATATTAAGAAAAAGGACCATGTTAAGAGTGAATAATAGTTATTTATTGTATAAGTATTTTAGATGACGTTTTATCCACGAAAGATTGTTTAAATGCGAGAACGAAGTTCGAGCATTTAATTATCTTGAATGGATAATGCGCATCTAAAACACGAATACAATATAACGTTTTATCCACAGTCAAAACTTTTATTCAAAATTAATTCATTTTACAAAATGTCATTTTTTAATTTATCAAATTCTAAATACTTGCTGTCAAAAAAGCATCATTGTGGCATTTGTTGCTATGACAGGATGTTTGTTTATCGTTTGTTACATTGAAAAAATTGATGAATTTGGTGAAAAATGGAAGAAATTAACTCTATTCCTACAGAAGTTTTTGAGGAAGCTCGGGAAGCAACTTTGCGTTTATTGCCAGCCAAGTCTAAGGAATTGTATGAAAAAGAGTTTACTGAATTTAACAGCTGGAGAGAAAAACGGAGAGTAAGGATAATAAATGAAGAAGTCATGCTTTCATATTTCTATAATATCAAGAAAAAGTATGCGGTTTCATCAGCGTGGTCTAAGTATTCCAAGTTGAAGGCTACTATAAAAGTAAGGAGATTCATTGTTAAGACAATATGAGGATTAAATTTTGGATTATTTTAGGTTGCATTAATAATGGGGATCGCCGGTGCCTGTAGATGTTGTGAATTGACGAATTTGAAAATCAATGATGTACAAGATACGGGGTCATATTTACTGGTTTCAATACCCGTTACCAAGACCTACATTTTACGTAGGTTCACCATTATCGAGGAAGGATTTTCTGTCAATGCTGTAGAGTTGTGTAGAAAGTACATTTCCTTACGTCCAAAGAAGTTGCCACACAACAGATTTTTTATACGATATATGAATAAAAAATGTACTGTGCAACCTATTGGAATCAAAACATTGTCAAAAGTACCTTCAAAAGTTGCTTCGTTTTTGAACCTACCAAACGGGGATATCTGCAGTGGCCATTGCATGAGACGCATTTCAACAACATTGTTGGCCAATAAAGGTGCTGATATTACAACTATCAAACGGCATGGTGGATGGCAGTCCTGTGCTATAGCAGAAAGCTATATTGAGGAATCCCTTTCAAACAAACTTGATATTGCAAGAAAAATTCAAGGAGAATCTTCCGGTTCCCGAGAAGAAGAGACATCGATATTTCGTTCAAATTCCGAAAATAGCGCCAACAATAAGATTGTTATCAATGGAAAGGACATCAAATTAGATTAAACGAACAATGATTTAAGTGTTAATATAAATGTAAATATTAATATTAATAAGTAATTCAATAAATTTTACTGATTTCTGTGCATTACTTTATTCCACTAGTGAATAATTGGTCCCATTATACAGTTGCAATGAGCACAAACAAATGCATATTATGAGTTGATTGTAGATAAACAAACAAATATAAATATCCCAAACCATTCAAGAAATCTTCATTTTAATTTTGTTTCTCCGACTCTTCAAACTTGCGTCAACTGTCAGCTCCGTCTACTAAAATTTAAAGCTAAATTGAATTGTTTTACATATTTTTGTTGTGTAATTATATATCTCCTCATGCTGAAATAAATAAATAAATATATCATCACGCCTTTTACCCATTATGGGTGTGGCACCCATTATGGTGTGGCACTCTGCTTACGCAGATCTCGGTACGTGATATATTTCGTATGAAGTGCTGTTACCAGCCGCCAAATCATAGCCGCCAAAGATGTTAGTGGAGGGGGAACAGCGGCAGTGGGATTCGAACTAAGGATCTCACGATCCACAGTCCACTGCGTTACCGCGGAGCTATTTACCCCATGCTGATATTAATCAAATGAAAAATTTTGCACTAATTTGGCAATTTTTAAATTAAGAGATTATTTTTATTAGTAGTTTATGACGATAATTATTTGTAAGCAATCTTTCATGTTTTTCAGTATTTTCGTATATAATGTAAATATTAATTTTCATTCACAGAGAGATAATTCATATTAATTAATTTAAATATAAAGATAACTTTTAACATAAGTTATTTCAATATCTTATAAAGTATGTGAACTATGTGTTAATACAATAAAACATATATTTTTATTTAATTTTGACGTTTTAAACTACCATTATCTCCATAATAACAACTGTAAATAACTATTAATTCACTAGTGAATAAACAGTTATTTTGTTATACTTCACACGTGGGCAAAATGGAATTACCCACGGGACAAATTTTAGCACGCTTGTAAAGTAAATAACTATTAAATCACGCACTGCAAGATTTCACATTCTTAGACCGCTCGGTAATATAAGCTAATATTATTTTTTCGTCTACTACTCTTGCCTTCTTCATATTTTTCCACTCATAAAACTGCATGTATTCTTTTTCATAGACATTTAAAATAGTTTCAAGAACGAAAACATCACTTTCAACGCAATCTTCATCTGACATTTCCATTCTATCGATTGTCATGCACAGACTACTAATTGATTAGTCTTTTTAATTTGTCAAAAGTGAATTTCATAATACTTAATAATTATTATTTCGTCAAAATTGAATCAACTATTGTATATAATACGGGAATTACTAATGTTTATTCACTCCGTATATTAATATCTATTATAATTCAATAGTTTCTATTTTTATATAAAGTTTAATATTTAAAAATATTGATTTGTTTTGTATAAACCCACTTTCCGCTTCTCTAATAATAAAAGATATTTGACGAATTAAGAAGTATAATAAGTTTGAATCAGAGCGAATAAAAAATTTACAACTGTTACAAATTTTACAACGTACAGTTCATCTTAAAAATTGTTTGAGAGCGGTTTAAATAACGCCCTTTTAAAAACTTTAAAACACTGAAACCTATATTTATTACGTTGATAGCTCTATTTTTATCTCATGAAAGTTGGGCGTAACTTACCATTAACAAAAACATATTTTGAGCCTTTGAATCCGTAAAAATTAAAACTGTAGTCTCCTTCATTTTCTGCAGATATACTTTTTATTGTTATCGTCGCATTCAGAAGTACAAAATACTTAAATTTAAGCGGTTGATGGACGGCAATCACTGTGTTTCTCTGAAAAAATAAATTAAATAATTAGACGCAAATTATTGCATTTTTCATAATTTATAATTAATCTAAACATTCAAAAAACAGGTTATGGATCTTAAAATCTGTAGAAAAATAGAACGAATATTCACAATCCACAAACTATATTTAACTAAATATACTAAAAATGATAATTATGGAAATAAACTAAGATAAAGTTCATAAAACCTAAAACAAAATAAAGAGCAGCGTCGCCGTCCACTCTCGCTTGCACCAGCACTCTACTTGTCATTCGTGCCACGCGAACAAATTTATAATATTACTTACATATCAATAGATGTTAGAGATATTTTAACAAATTGTTTAGTATATGTGATAAATGGGACCAATACACGTAGGTACTCAACACTTGTTACTTGATAGAAATTGACTGCGTGGCTTGACCGTCAAGCCTCCTATTGGGTGCTCGCGGGCCGTCAATGTTGGACGTCAGTGTACCCTGTCCAGCGTCAATTGTGACATCTCTGTTTACCTCCTTCTCCATATCGGAGGTGAAGCAGCCTCCATTGACGATGATTGCACCCAGACACTTTTAGACGTACTTATAGAAAAACCAAGCTAGTTTAAACCAGTACTAACTTAGAACAAGTTAAAACTGGCAGCGCACCCTATTCATAGAGGTAGCTTACCATTAGTCCTGGTCTAAATCGAGTTCAAAATTTAATTTTCGTGTACCCACGTTTAGCAGTGGATAGATAGATAAAGATATTGAAGTTTGAAGTGGCCAACGTTATGATAATTATAATAAATCGTGAACATTTCATGTAAGTATAATTGTTGAAACCTTCTTCATTAATTATAAATAATTATTATGTGTTAGGTTAGGTTAGGTGTTGAAAATTATTTTAAAAAAATTACAGGTAAGTGCAAGATCTAAAATTTGTAGTTCATATAATTAAATATAAATTACGTATGGAGATTTAAAAAAGATATAATTCGGACACTAATTGAGAGTGTTCGTACAATATTAGAAGGTGATAATACTGGTGGAAGATAGGGACGACCAGTAAATGTAGAAATTCAAGTTTTAAATACGATTCGTTATTTAGCCAAGGGAAATTACCAAAATTATCAATCATAAGACAAATTTTGTTATCAAAAAAGAACTATTAGCATAAATGAATAACAAAATAATAAATGCATAAATTTGTCATTAGCTGACCGAAAACCAGCTGTGTATGTCCAATGACACACCCATTGCAGAACTTTCCGCGATAAAAGTTCATCTGCCATAGGTGTGTCACAGGACTTTTTAATGTCAGTATTATGAATTGATATTAATAAAAGGGAATGTTTTGCTAGTAGATAGCTACTAGCACAACTAAAATACTCGTCTAACATTAAGTAATTAAGTTTCTCATAAATTTTTAACTTTGATATTAAAACATAATTAATTGGATCAAAAATATGATTATGAATTATTTATTTCAGCTCACCTGCATGGTTTTTCACAAGCGAAAATGTCACGAATTGCGCACATAGTCACTAGAGCGATTGCATCCTTAATAGATCAGCATATATTTTTTCCGAGAAATGAGAGAGAACAATTATTTCGAATTAAGCAACAATTTCATAATGCAGCAAATATGCCAAATATTACAGGTGCGATTGACTGTACTCTCATTTAAATAAAAATCCGGGGTAGTTTTCTCTTTTATATATTAACAGAAAATGATTTTTTTCGTTAATTGTTCAGGTAAATATTGCACTCGTGTAATTTTGTAATCATTGAAATCATTTCAATTGTCAAAATATTTAGTTTTAATTGGAAAGTTGGGAACAAAACAAATGATCTCGAGGCTCACAATCAAATCATTACCCGCAGCCTATTAAACAGCATATCATCATATTTGTAATTTGTCTACGGTTACGAGCTCGTTTACTTGTAGGTAGTTTGTGATGCTCAGGCCAGAATTCTAGACATAGTTGCATGTTCAGGGGCGTAGGAATCGTGGGGACAGAGGGGGCAGTTGCATACCCGTAAATTTGACTGAAGGGACAAAGACTGTATTTGCCCCCTCCCCCCACATCCATTTGAACATGTAGTAGGATATTTATCTATAATCTTCATTGAAGAGATCAGTCTTAAAACATTATGAACTATATGGCAACTCAGAAAAAAAGAATTCTCTCCAATAATTGTACATTATTGTTACAAGCTTTCGTAAGTGGAATAAGCAATATTATATATGAAAAACATATCATTATTTAAAACAGTTTTTTAATGATAACATTTGGTACGACAATATCTATAGAATTAATTAATTTTTAAATAATTGTCTAGATTAGAATTTGGTAAGCAAATGCAAAACTTCGAACAGTTCATGAAATCATTGAACTGTTTAAGATCACAAGAGTTTTAGCATGTTCCGTTCAAACCTGGTTTATGAGCATAAAATAAAATACATCTAAACTTCTTCTTTAACAAACTTCTCAATGTCTGAAGTCATTTTCATAATTGATCATAATTTTTACTTACTATTTGTGACATTCATAATTCATAGAAAATATTGGAACCATAAATTAAAAAATTTTTTGCAAATAAACAAATTAGTATTGTAACGTTCGTGGGTTTAAAACGTTTTTATTTAAACGAAAAGAAATATTATTAATAACAAATAATATTTATTAATTATAATAAATAGTTAAAATTAATTAACACTAGGTGTATAACAATAAAATAAATACAAAAACTTATACACTAACACTTATCACTACCGTAAATAAACACTATTATTTATATAAACTAGCCGAGCGAAATTTATTTATGACTATGTATTTATGTTCAGACCGAGCGATATATTTATATTCACAAGTTCTTCATACAAGCTTCGGAGTCGACTGTTTTTAATGCCGATGTTTCGCTCTTATATATACCACGATCCTTGTTTCTCGAAGGTTCTGGAACAACCTCTATTGTGCAGTAAACGACTTGTCCGAACTAGCTAGCGTTGCGTCATCCACGCGGTGGCGCGTCGGCGGCGTACGCCGGCAAGTTTCAACTTGTCGCTGCCGCGTACGTTACACTGCCCCCTGTCTAGGTCTGTTTCGTCCCGAAACTTTCCTGCTGCTTTTTCAGGATAGTGGAGATATCTGCAGTTTGTCCCCTTATCACATGTAGAAATCAAAAAGAAATGACAATCTACCGTTTTTTTTTTGGTTTCTCCATTTTTCGAGGGTTGTAACTGCATAGATGTACAGCTTACAATTGTTAATAATGAACTCAACAATTTGGTAACGTGGATAAAGAATAATGGTCTAAAAATTAATGCTAGCAAATATTCTTTCATAGTTGTAGGTAATTGTGATAATACACCTAATATAACTTTGGATAGTAGCAACATTGAGCGTAGTCCTTGCATTAAAAAACTTACAGCAGCAAGACTTAAACTCCGTCATCTATATCAATTTAGACGTAAATACTCTTGTTTCGCCATTGTTTGATTATTGCAGCTGTACTTATATACCTAATCTCACGCAAACTGACAAAAATAGAACTACTCTTGTTCAAAACTCTTGCTTGCGATTTGTTTACGGAGTGCGGAAATATGATCACATTGCTGAATATCGAAAATTAGCTAAAATTGCCTCTGTTGATGATCGTGTAAAAGTTGAGTACTTCTGTTTAGTGCACAAAATAATACATACCGGAGCTCCACATTATCTACTGGATAAATTAGTGTACAGAAGTTATAATTATGCTCTCCGTATTAAAAATTTATTTATCCCTTCGTACCGTAAATCAAAATTTAAAGGTTCGTTTTATTTTGTTGCTCCTACTTTATATAATAGCATTCCTTTTGATTTACGGACAGTTTCTTTATATTCATTTAAAAAACATGTCAGGCACTTATTTGCTCATTAGTATTTATTTCTGTATTATAAATATTGTGTTATATATTAAGGCTGGTTATTTGACCATTGACCTGTGTCTTTGTTGTTGTCTTTTGTTTATTTTTCATTGATCTTCTGTTAATAGTGTTATGAATTTGATCTTGATTATGTTTTTTATGCTTGTTAGCTCACTGTAATTTTTGTGTATATATTTATATATTATTGTATGGTTAGGTGGAAGAACAGCTTAAGCTGAACCTCGTCATTGGCCTTTTTTGTCAATAAAGTCTATTATTATTATTATTATTATATTAGAATGTGGATTCCTGTATACCGGAAGATCACCTGGATCATTCTTCATACGACCCTCCAGTTGAGTCCGTCAAGACCACAGCCTATCTTTGGCATAGCTAGCTTCTTCACATCTTGCCAAAGCAACTTATCTCGAAGGCAGTTAAGGCAGTTCCACAGAGCTTTATAAGAAGGCTTGTGATGGGAAGCCTCTTTTGTCACCAAGTAGAAAATGACATGCCCTTGGTGGTGTAACTGCAAAACTTTTCCCACGGCTGGTTGTTGTTTCCGAAGCTCTTCTACTCTGCCAAACTTCTCCCGGAAGACAACAGCAATTCCTCTGGACATCCTTAGGTCTTCAGCTACGCAGTGAGCCAACGAATATTCCTTTGGAATTCTAAATATGTCTTCTTGAACCTCGTTCGTGACGTTGAGATACGTTTTCTTTCCCGTTGCGTACTGCTGCATGAACTTCTCAAAGGATGGTTCCCTGTTCTCCGCATTACATACGCGGACGTTCTCTTCTGGGTTTCTCCCGGCGAATGGAGCCAAACGATTAAAGTGTACTACTTTTGGCTTGCCATTGGGATTCTTCCTTATTCGATATATAAGATCGTTAATCCTTTTTATAACTTCGTATGGACCGTCCCAGAATTTTAAAGTTTTGGCGACGTTGTGGATTGAAAAGCCACACTGTCTCCAGCTTGGTAGCCACCTTCTTCCGCCTTGATGTCATAGTTTTCTTTCATCCGGTTACTTGCGTCTTGGATGTTTGAACGAACTTGTTGGTGAATGTCGTTCATCTTCTGGCGTAGATTGCTGACGTAATCGTCCCCAGATATTTCTTCACCAGGTTTGCAACCGAATTTCAGATCGCATGGTAACCTCAATTCTCGTCCAAAAACGACACTAGCAGGCGACTGTTCGGTAGTTTCGTGTACAGATGAACAATTAGCCAACAAGAATAGGTGAATGTACTGGTCCCAGTCTCTCTAATGGTTAGAGGCAACCTTTGATAAATATTTTCCCACTGTTCTGTTCATCCTTTCTACCATTCTGTCTGACTGCGGATGTAATGCAGTTGTCCTAGTTTTCCGAATGCCAAGCAGTGTGCAGACATTCTGGAATACATCGGACTCGAAGTTACGTCCTTGGTCGGAATGCAGTTCCATGGGTACTCCAAATCTGCTAATTAGTTCTTGTTATTAGAAACTGGATTTATAGCAGAGAATAATATTTTATTATACGCAAGAAAATATATGACATGTCACACTGAAAAAATCACAAACAACTACCATAATCAACATAGTGTACATAGTGGTAACATAACATTTTATTTTTTAATTTTATTTTTCATCTAGAAGACTGAAGCTGAAACGTATGTTTCTCAACACTCCCACTACGGTTTCAGCGTAAGTCTCTTCAAGTCCGTCATGCCGAGGTTATTTCGATGATATTCAAATTTTGACCACGGCAGAGCCTTCGTCATGATATCAGCTGTCTGTTCTGTTGTTGGGACGTACTGAATTTCAACATCTCCTTCATTAACCAGCTCTCGCAAGAAATGTCTTCGTATGTCAATATGTTTTGAACGAGCTCTTATTTCTTGTAATCTTGAGAAATTTATGGCACTCTGGTTATCAACTAACATAAGAGGTTTTTTGTGAACTTTAACCATGGTTTCTGCCAATCGGTTTAACCATATAGTTTCCCGTGCAGCATCACTGACAGCTATGTATTCAGCTTCCATTGTTGATAAAATTACTCGTTGCTGACGTTTGCTGCCCCACTGGATCGCTGTACCGTTGAACATCATTGTCCAGCCACTGGTGCTTTGTCTTGTTTGCAGATCTCCCCCAAAATCCGCATCCGCAAAAGTAAGAATGCTACTTCTTTCGAATTTGTTTGAAAAAATAATCCAAACGAAGACGTATTTTTTAAATATCTCATAATTCGCTTAACTTGCAGCCAGTGATATTTCGTGTAAGAATCGAGAAACTGACTAACTCTGCTAACTGCATACGCGATGTCCGGTCTACTGCCGACCATCAGATACATCAAGCTGCCTACTGCTTGACGATACGGAACTTCAGGCTTCTCATCGTCTGTGAAAACATCTTCATTTTCTGTCATCATTGGTGTTGATACCGCTTTAGCATCTGTCATTTTGAATTATTCTAAAATTCGTTGAACATACCCACATTGATGAAGAAATATGGATCCATCTTCAAACTGTTCAATTTGAAGACCCAAATATTCATTAAAGTCGCCTGATTTCATTTCAAATTGTTCGTTTAATTTGACTAACAATTCTTCACCGTCGGATTTATCTGTACTGGCTATTATTCCGTCGTTCACATATATTGCTAATATTAAGGTTTTCTTGTTCATGTCCCTCGTAAATATACATGGATCTTCATCGCTCTGTTTCAGATTTTGATTTTTCAGAAAATCTGTAAACTTCTTGGACCAACATTTCGGTGCTTGTTTAAGCCCGTATAGTAATTTTAATAATTTACAAACTCTTCCTGTATTATCGCCAAATCCGTGGGGTTGATACATGTAAATATCTTCTTCGAGATCTCCATGCAGGAATGCAGTCTTTATATCAAATTGCTTCAAAATAAGTTTCTTACATGCAGCAGTTGCTAATAGCAACCGTATTGATTCGAATCTTGCTACTGGACTGAATGTATCTCCGTAATCAATGCCTGATCTTTGTGCAAATCCTCGTACAACTAATCTGGCTTTGTACCTATCGATAGAGCCATCAGCATGTCTTTTAATACGTAAAATCCATCGATTTGTCAAAATACGTGCAGAAGAAGGTGGACTTACTAAAAACCATGTTCCATTTTTGATCAACGATTTCATTTCACTCTTCATGGCTTCATTCCATTTTTCAGAATCAAATGACTTCACCGCTTCTTCATAAGTAGGTTCATCCATCACTTGAGCCACAAACTAACTAGGTTCGTAAATTATTTTTGGTTGCTGGCGATTTCTACTTGGATATCGTTTGTGTATTATATTGTCTTCTTGAGTCTTCTGCTCTTCTCTTTTTTTCATCTTATTTTCTTCATTTGTATTATATTGTTTTCTTGAGTCTTCTGCTCTTCTTTATTTTTCATATTATTTTCTTCTTTTTCTCTTTCTTCTTCTTTGCTTCCACTACAGTTGAACATATCTTCATTCTTTTCTGAATCTTGCGATTCTTCAACAGTTTTCTTAGTTTTGAAATATACTTCAACATTGCTTTGTATATTACAAATTTGACCATGCTGTTCATCAATTTCGGCATTCATTGTGATATCCAGTTTTTGTGAATCTTCGTAGAAAATTCTGTATCCACAGTCATAATATCCAATAAATATTCCTACTCTGGCTTTAGATCTAATTTTTGACGTTTAGCTTCTGGTACAAGAGCAAACATTCTTGATCCAAAAATTCTCAGATTTTTAATTCGTGGCTTACGTCAATACCATAATTCAAATGGTGTTTTGTCTTTGACAGTTGACGTACCCGTGACATTTAATGTAGTGACAGTCGTATTGCATGCTTCTGCCCAGAATCTTTTACTGAGTCCTTTTGCATATAACATCGTACGTGCAGCTTCTATAATTGTCTTATTTTCACGTTCAATGGCTCCGTTTTGTTGCGGTGTAGCTCTGGCCACCATGACATGACTAGCTCCATATTTTTCAATTACTTTAAAAGTTGCTGCATCTGAAAATTCTGTTCCTCTGTCTGTACTAATTAATTTAACCCGAAAATCTGTTTCATTATTTATCTTGTTGAAGAATTTCGGTAAAACTTTTTTCACTTCTGATTTATGTTTAAGAAAATAAACTGAACAAAAATGTGAGTAATCATCTTTCAATAAGAACATATATTTAGCACCATTAATCGATGTCGTCTGCATCGGCCCACACAAATCAGCATGAATGAGTTCACCTGGTTGCGTTCCTTTTTGAAACCGTTGTTTGTAGGATTTTTGGTGCAATTTATTCATTATGCAAGCTTCACATTTTTCATCAATACTTCCATTAAATTTTATTCCATTAATTCGTAAAAAGTTGACAACATGACTCTTGTGTTGATGTGCTAAGCGTTCATGCCAGAATTGCAAATCATTTCTACTTTCTGCAATAGCCGCAACAGCGTAATTCGGCTTGAGTACGCGTACGTGAATTTTAGTCATCTGGCCATAACGTGTACCCTCTAGAACTCTGGATTCAGATGAGTCTGTGAGCCACCATATTCGACCAATCGCTGTTTGCTTATATCCTGCATCGAGTGCTCTTCCGACAACATTCTGGAACGTATAACACTTTTTCAAAATAATGCTTTGTGCTGACTCCATTGATTCGAACTTCTACGTTGATTCGTCCGAATCCAATGGCTTCCATAAAAGTTCCATTTCCACATCTGATTTTTTGCACATATTTGAGATTTCTATACTCAGTAAACCAGTCTAGCCTGCTGGTCATGTGATCTGAGGCACCTGAATCGGCATACCAGGTGTTGTTGCTCCCACTAAAATCAGACTTCCGACAAACGCTGAACATCTTGCCTGCACTTGTTCCATTGGGTTGTGTTTCTGATTTATGTTGTTCTGCTCACTTTCGTTGCCAACAATTAGCCGAAAGATGACCTGCTTTGCCACAATACTGACATATTTTTGTCTTATTTTGACGCTCTTTATTGTCATTCTGTTTCTGCTGGTAATGACTCTTCTTGGTTATGCTAGCAGAATCAGTTTTCTTATTGTAGGACTTTGTCATATGTTTTGATGCTGAAAATGCTAAAGTTGTTGCATCTTCGCGCATCTTTAGCCGACGTTCGGTCGCAACTAATCTTTCAGTCAGGAGAAAAACTGTTTGTGCTGCTTTTGGTGTAGCACGCCAGACTTCAACAAAACTGTCATAGGAACTGGGTAAATTTGACAGAATTTTGGCAAATATTGTCTCTTCATATATTGGCTCTCCTAAATCCTTGATCTGTTTTCGCAAGTTCTGAATTTTCGTAATATGTGAGATAATGTCGTCTGCATTATCCCAACTGGCCCCATAAAATTCGATTAACAATGCCATTTTTCTATCAACTGATGACATATCGTAAACGCCTTGTAATTTCTCCCAGATAAGCTTCGCATCTTCAAGCCCATGGACAAGTGTGAACGGCTTTTCGTCAAGGGATTGTATAATTATTGAAATTAATTTCCAATTTTTCTCATTCCACTCGTCGTCGTTTCCAGCTGTTGGTTTCTTGGTTTTACCATCCATGTAACACCAGAGACCATGGCCCCGAATATAGCATATCAGCTGGTACTTCCACGAATGCCAATTTTCTTCACCAGTTAATTTAGGTAAATTAACTCTATCAAAATTAGTAGCCATTATTATTATTCAATGTCTCTAAAAAATCATAAAATAGATCAACTAGACCACTGTACGCAGTGTTAACATTCTGGGCCCATAACCTGTTATTAGAAACTGGATTTATAGCAGAGAATAATATTTTATTATACGCAAGAAAATATATGACATGTCACACTGAAAAAATCACAAACAACTACAATATTCAACATAGTGTTTTCTATGGTAACATAACATTTTATTTTTTAATTTTATTTTTCATCTAGAAGACTGAAGCTGAAACGTATGTTTCTCAACAGTTCTTTTACTAGCACCTCCGCAACTGTAGTTGCTTCTTGATTTGGAAGTGCATAAGCCTCGACCCATTTACTAAAATAATCCATGGCTCCCAGGATGTACTTATTACCATTGTCTGTTAGAGGAAAAGGCCCGGCTACGTCGATGGCAATTCTTTCAAAAGGACTTCCTACATTATACTGACGCATAGGAGCCCTTCTTCGTCTGTGCGGTCCATTGCTTGTGGCACATATGGTGCATTTTCGACACCAATCTTTTACATCTTCTTTGCAGTTCACCCAATAAAACCTTTCGTGCACTTTCTCCAAGGTTTTCTTAACTCCTAGGTGTCCACCAGATACACCGTCGTGCAACTGCTTCAATACTTCTGGAATTCTTTTTCTGAAAACCAATAATTGTAACCTCTCTTGGGTGTAGAATCGCCAGTATCAATCTTGTGTTGGAAAATATTTGTCCTGCCCTTAGTACCATTTTTTAACTCAAAGACCTCAGAATATCGTTTTATTAACTCTGCTACTTTAGTCTTCTGCTTAGAAGTTAATCCCTGACTCGCGGTGGCAATTAAGCTGTCAAGTTGTTCTGACGATGCTGCAGGTTCCTTCATCACATTTTCCGTTATTTTTGTGATCGATGTGACTGTTGAACAATAGCCCAGATCTGTACCTTCCTTCATTACTGCTGGGGGTAATGGTTCATGTTTATCAGTCGTACTGGTATTCTTGTGTTTGTTAGAATAACGCTTTTCGCAACCAACACACCTCGTCCTGTTTCTGTTTCACTTTATTCTGGTTCTAAAACTGCCACTTGCCCACAACACGTATGATCTTCTATTTTTCCTTCTACGAGCACTTCACTGCGAACAGGAACAGTCACGTCTTCTGCCAGGATTACCCGAGCCCGCACGCCGTCCTTATGTTGAAGAATAATTTCTTCATTGCCGATTTTCAGTGTTCCGGCTTTCAAATCTAGTTTAAAGCCGTGTTTCTTCATAATGTCCATGCCAAGAATCACTTCTTCTTTTATGTTTGCCACCAGTATTTGATGTTTGAAGGTGGCTCTTCCAATGGTGAGTCTGACATTAATCTCCCCGTGTACATTTGCCCAATCGCCGGTGGCAGTGCGCAGTCTCCACTTCGTAGGTGCTATGTCTCGTTTGGATTTAAAAAGATTAGTCCTAGCTATTGTTTTTGTAGCACCTGTGTCCTGCAAGAGACGGTGAGTTCTCTCATTAATCTTCCCATCAATGAAGACACTGCTGGCTTGATCTTCAATGGCTGCTACTTGTACTACAGTTTCCGGGACTTCAATGCTACGGGTCGATATCTGCCTCTTCTCACCAGTCTGCTTCTCCATTTTCTGGAGCTTGCTACATTTATTTTTAACATGCCCCATTTGTCGCTTCTTTTTAAGAGCTCTCATTACCCGTTGTACTATATCTTCCAGTGACGGGTCTTCCTCATTCTTGGTGCTGTCTTTCACCACTCGAATCTTAGCCCGCCCTTTAATTGATTGCTTCACGGCTTCGAATTCAAGGGCCTGCGTGAGTGCATCTTTAATGGTTTTCGGTCTTGCAAGTTTGATGGCTTGCTGTGTTTTAATGTCTCGCAGTCCGTCTACAAATTTTTCGATGGCCAGGCTCTCGCAAATATCGTCTTCACCTTCCGGATACGAAATTCGTACCAGATGTACAATGTCCGCTTCAAAATCCTGTAGGGACTCGTTCACCTTCTGGAACCGGTTTCTAAGCTGAGAGCGGCACACCTGTTCCATGTGTTTCTGACCATATCTCATGTCTAGACGAGCAATTAACTGCGTGTAGTTGAATCTCTCTTCCATAGGTATTGCTTGTAATACCCTTAAAGCGTCTCCACGTAATGAAGTACTTAACATGGACGCTTTAACACTGGAAGTCCAGCCATGGACCATGGAAAGTGTCTCAAACAGGGTCAAATATTCTTCCCATGATGACTTTCTATCGTAAGTTGGTATATCATGACGGCCAGGGACTGTTTTTACTTTCGGTTCTTGCAGCTGGATGGTTGTATCTAGTGATGGTTGATTATCGGTTGGTAAACTGTCAGGTTTGTTTTCGAGAGCTTGCAGTATCTTTTCCAGTTCTTGTATTTTGTCGTCCACGCTGTTGGACAACCCTCTAAGATCTTCTTTCAATTTCGTCTCAAGACTTCTAGAGTGTTCGAGGAATTCATTTTTCAGACTTGTAGAATTTTCTTGAATTTTTGTTTCCAGATTTCTAGCATTTTCTTCCAATTTGCTTTCCACAGCTCTAGAACTTTCTTCAAATTTGCTTTCCATAGTTCTGGAACTTTCTTCTAATTTGGTTTTCAAATCTTCCATAGTTCTTGAACTTTCATCTAATTTGCTTTCCATAGTTCTCGAACTTTCTTCTAATATGCTTTCCATAGTTCTAGAACTTTCTTCTAATTTGCTTTCCATAGTTCTAGAACTTACTGCTAATTTGCTTTCCATCGTTCTAGAACTTTCTTCCATTTTTAGCATAAGTTGCTACATATCATTCTGAACTTGGAAAACATAGGTATCTGGGTCTCTACCTTCTTGCACTAGCACTGCTCGAAGACGTTCTTGCAACACTGATTTTTTTCCAGTCGATTCTTCATCTCTCTCTTCAAGCTCTTTTCTTAGTTCGTCCACCTTTAAATCCACCAACTTTTTCGTCGCCATGATACACTACACTTTTATTTACCACTTATTTATTTAAATATTCCAATATTTATTTTTATGTACAACTCTGTTATTTATTTTTAACCGTACCCCACACCTGACACCAATTGTAATGTACATGGGTTTTAAACTTTTTATTTAAAAAACAAGAAATATTATTAATAACAAATAATATTTAATAATTATAATAAATAGTAAAAATTAATTAACACTAGGTGTATAACAGTAAAATAACAAATACAAAAACTTATACACTAACACTTATCACTACCGTAAATAAACACTATTATTTATATAAACTAGCCGAGCGAAATTTATTTATGACTATGTATTTATGTTCAGACCGAGCGGTATATTTATATTCACAAGTTCTTCATACAAGCTTAGGAGTCGACTGTTTTTAATGCCGATGATTCGCTCTTATATATACCACGATCCTTGTTTCTCGAAGGTTCTGGAACAATCTCTATTGTGCAGTAAACGACTTGACCGAACTAGCTAGCGTTGCGTCATCCACGCGGCGGCGCGGCGGCGGCGTACGCCGGCAAGTTTCAACACTGCCGCGTACGTTACAGTATTGAGATATTTATTTACTGACAGTAGCTAAAATCTGCTCTAAAATTCGATAATATAAATGTCCTCCTTTTTTTATATCACAGCTTATAAAATAGTGATTAGGCGTTTTTGACCTCGAAAACGGAAAATCACTATTTTTAGAGCTGCACTACCGCAATTTATAAGAACACAACTACACAACAATATTGTAAAATATGATTCATACATTCCTTATTTCTACTCATCTTCTTCTTCGGTATCAAGTTGCCCTTCAGCACTTAAATTATGACCCTGAGACCTAGGATCTAAAGTGCAACCGCTAGATGAATTCCTCCAATTGCAAACTCTAACCCTTTTAGTTTTTATTAACTGAACTTTTATTTTAGTCAATGGTGATTGGGATATCGCAATTAATAAACTGCTGCTCATTTCAAAAAATGCTTGGTGTGCTTTGTGTATGGCAATTTTAATAATGTTTTGCAATTTTTCTCTTCATTTATTTTGACAAAAAGAGCATTAAGTATGTGGGATTCCGGAATTTCTTTAATAAATTCAAATACGTTGCTTAATAATATGGACATAGTACTGCATTTTAATATATCGTTGTACAACAAATGCGAAATGTGGGCTATACATCCAAGAGGGATGATATGAGGATAGCGTTCTTTCAAAATTTTAAATGATTTTTTTTACATGCGTTCTACCCAATAAAAACAAAAAACTTAAGTCCATATTTAGTTAATATTATATCCATTGCGTTGCCTAAATATTAACTAGTGTGATGATTAGTTTTCGTATTAATAAAGTCTACAAAATCTGGCTTAGGTGTTTAAAATACTCTCATTTCGTGTGTTACTTCACCTATCATACTGAAGATTTAAAGTTCCATTTAACGACTGAATAACTTGATTTTTTATGTCATTGTAGTCAGCGTTTAGATATGTGATTGAAATTGTTTGTCTCGTGGGCGGTTTGTAATATGGTCTTAGCTTTGCAAACAAATCCCACGATAATGGGTGGAGTTCCAGTAACAAAAATTGCTTGGGCTAGCATCTCATTTATATGTTTATGAAAAAAATATAGATAAATGTCACGCACTAGTTTACAGTTGATGTATTTCTTTTCTTACATGTTTATTTGCGCTAATTCTCTCCATAAAATAATGTATAAAAGTGTGTGTGTGTGTGTGTGTGTGTGTGTGTGTGTGTGTTTGTGTGTGTGTGTGTGTGTGTGTGTGTGTGTGTGTGTGTGTGTGTGTGTGTGTGTGTGTGTGAAGAACGATGTATATTTTGAACTAATTTTGATGACATCGTATCAAAAGCAGATATTTCAATTTCGTGTTGATCAAGTGTTGAGTTAATTACCATCGTAGAACTCTGGGGCGATGGTGTCGCTGTTCATGTTGCAAAATGTTTTTTTTTTATCTGATTGAGCGTTAATATAGTTTCGCACTTCAACGGGGCACTAAATACATTTTTTAATATGCTTTAACATTTTTGTAGCATTTACAACCTTATATACTGTATTGCAGTACTTGCACACAGCAGATTTTCCATCACGCAAGCATTTCACAACATATTTTGATGGTAAAACTGCAACAAAAATAAATTCCCAAGAAAGGGAAATTTAAATATTCCCATATAAATTCCCTCCCGAAGGAAAATTGCCATTGGAAATACTCCCACCTTACATTGCTCGTTATAATAAATTGTGACAATAATTTCTCTTCCAATAAAATCAATAAGAACGAGACACTTGATAAGAATATTTCGTCTAAAATACAAAATAATTATTTATGGTGTTGATGAAAGTACATTTAAAGGTGTAGATGATTTAGTTACTAAATTAATAAATCAAAATAATTTAAATGAGGGCAATAACTCAAAATTAAAACTATTGGGAAAATTGAATTTCAAAGACTCTGTTAACTTAATTCTTGAAATTGAATCAATTTCGTGGCACAGAATATTCAGAAACAATTACGTATATACTAAATTCGTACTAAGAGTGGTTTACAAGCCAATGGTAACCCATTTATCACTACACTATGCGTTTTTCGTTTTAAACCAAAAAGTTATTAAATAGACCTGAAAAACGAAGATCTTCAAATCCGACAGGTGCCGATGAATAATAAATTCAGACGTTGTGTCTCATCTGATCCAATGAAATAATTGCTCCCAAATATTGGTTTATACCTCAATTGACTCAAAATCTCACAAAATTTGGAGTACACAACACTTACTCTTAAAAAACGAACTTAAGCGATAAAAAAACCGTCATAAACTGTAATTTTTTTATTCAAGTAAAATCATTAAATTGAATGGTTAAAAACTAAATAGTTCATTAGTAACTTGACCCCCTAACATAAATAATTGACCTAACGTGTCATCCTAAGAGATTCTACACCGCAGCTGAAAGAGTTAACTACCAATGAGCGCAGCGAATAAAAAAAAATTAACTGTATCAGTTGTTTGCAAGAGTTTAACTTTTTCATTCCAGTTATTTGACTTGTCTGTGCTATAAATATTTTTAACCCTGATTTCCAACCTTTTCCTTTTTTAAGGCTTTCCTAAGCTGATAAGTTAAATTTTCCAGAGGAGGAAGCTACAGTCTCTAGGTAAGAGTACTGTGACACTACTTTTTCACTGATATCCGTGTATTGAAAATTGATGCTACTATGTTTTGGTCTTCCCCTATGAAAAGTTAGAATTTTTGTTTTATTTGCGTTCACTTGTAATAGATTTTTCTCACTGTAAGTTTGTAAACAGTTCAATATATTTGTACGTTTAACAGAGAACCACATAAAATTACAATATTATCAGCATAAGCTAATAGCATTACATCGCTGTGACCATCTACAATAAGCTCGGTAAGATTAGAGTTGCGAAAGTAGTTTTTAATATCGTTAATAAACAAAGAAAATATTTTATGTAATAGAAATAGTTGTACAGCCGACCAAGATAGAGGCGTACAGCCCTTATCTAATATAAATTTATTACTACTTAATGAATAAATACTTACTGTATTAGGAATTTTCCATTCGAACTCATGCCAATAGTACGGAAAATACGGATTTTTGATTACGGTACATTGCAGTGTTATGTCGTCTCCCACATTGGCTGTATTTGGACCTCCAATTGTTAATCCAGATCTGTAAACTAAACATAAAATACGTATAAATAATTATTTATTCAATTTTGACGCTGTACACTAACTTTATTGTATCCAAAACATAAAAAAAAAACACAATAATGTTTCTAACAATTAATTATTAGTTTAATGCCTTTTGTTGAATTTACACAGGAATGTCAACACTTCGAGCAGCTGTTTTCCGTAGAACAGAGGTGTTTATCACACTACGCTTTATGTTTATACAACCGAATATTGATGTATAACTAGTTATTGTTAAAATATTTATTTTATTTCACTATTTTGAATACCGTCACTAGATAATTACAATCTACCTGTACTTTTTAGAAAATAAGATTTTGTTCTAACTGTTTGTAAAAATTTTATATTGTTCTATCTGTTTATTTCCAATATTTTGGAACTATAATGTTGTATTTATACCGTATAAAATGAAATAGGAATATTTTGTTGGATATAATATTATTATTCTCTACAATACATAATGATATTTTTATTCCATATTCTTTTATTTACTTGAAGATCCCAAAATTATTTCTATACAAAAAAAAAACTATAAATAAGGAAAAACAAAATAATAATTATTAATGACACTTACTTAATAATTGACGCGATTTATGTTAATTTGACTTACTTCACAAACTAATTATTACATTTGTACTTTAGATCATTAGATGTATTGCTATGTATTTTATAAATTCATAATCGTGTATAAAATATGTAAATAAACATAATATATATATATATATATATATATATATATATATATATATATATATATAAGGAAAGTACATTATACTTTCCTAATTTGTTTTGTCTACCACACAACAATGGTCAGTGAACTTGATTCCAAGTGCAAGTGACATTAAATTGACAAGAAGCAAAACAATATCCAGTTTAATATCGAATTATTCTAATTCATTAAAGTATTTGTAAAGAAGGGAACAACTTAATGAATAATAAACATTGAATGTTGTTTCTTTGATTTACAGGTAAATTTGTAAAGAAAATAAGTATTAGTTTGTAATTTTAAAGTTAATAAAATACATCTTTGATTTACAGAGCAACAATTCAGTTTGTTATTTATAATTATTCCCAAAAGAAAGAACATTATAAAACAACATTCTTACGTGGAAGATTCACAAAGAAATCAACATAATGGAAAAATTACGATTTGACTTTGAAATTAAAAGTGCTCCAGATGGGAAAACAAACGTCATATGCCTAACGTCAATAGGGACACCTGATGGCTGCACTTTTAGCTTACCAGATGAATATCAGCCAATATCTTTACACACAGATCTAACAAAAACACAAACATTTACTAAAGTTAAGAACACGTTAAAAAAAAACATCAATCAAGGAAAGTTTGAATCAGCTTATCAAACGAATTGTTTAAGATTTATTTAGATGAGGAGGAAAACTTACAATTTAATGAGTATCTCCTAGAAGAAATTGAAGAAAAACAAACTCCTATTACAGCTAAAACTAGTACAGATCAATCAATGATAAAATTATTAGAAAAATTATTGGATGAAAAACAAAAAGTCTCTGAAGTTCTAAATTTAGGAAAATTAGCAAATAATTTTATGATTGAAAAATTCACAAGCAAAAACTCAAATGCTCACCAGTGGATTAAGGAATTTGAGAAAGAATGTGAACGTCTTAGAATAATTCTAGACAGTCATAAAATTGAAATTCTAAAACTTTTTCTAGAAAAATCTTGTAATGATTGGTATACCTGCATGTTAATGAAACTTACAGTAGAGTCTAATTGGGGAGAATGGAGGAAAAAGTTTTGTGAAACGTTTGCAAACAAAGGTTGGTCTCCAATTAGATACGCTCTTTCCTTCAGATACCAAACAGGATCCCTGCTACGCTTTAAAAAAAGAAAGATTACTATTAGAAGTGAGAAAATCAATTGATAAAGGAACCTTGATAGACCTAATCGCAGCTGGCCTGCCAAACTTTATATGTGATTTGATTGATAGGGAAATTCTAGAAGAGACCGAAGATCTTTGTAATGAAATAAGCAAGTTGGAGCATCTCGTTAATAAAAGGAAGTTTGAAAGTAAGAAGATTAGAGATTATAACACCAAAGTAACAATTGAAAAATCACCATGTAAAATTTGTAAAGATAAAAATAAAGGAACACGTTATCATCCAGAATCTACATGTTGGTTTAAAGACAAAGAAGACAAGATAAAACATGTTAACTCCGAACTGGAAGTAGAATTAAATTGCAAGGACCAAAAAAACTAACAATTCCACCATTAATCAAACTTAAAATACTATTAACTGACACATTTGAAGTGGTTGGGATTTACGATTCGGGCTCAAATGTTTCATTAATAAATTCAAAGATACTTAAATTTAAAAAGGAAGACAAAAATAAGAAAAAAAAAGTAAATTTGAGAACGATTAATGGTGTAAATGAAACGGAAGGGATGATAACAATAAAAGCTAAAATAAAAATTTCAATTATGAATTTCTAATTGGATTGGATTGCATAAAAAAATTCAAATTATCACAAAATGAAGATTTAAAAATTGAACAAAGATTTCCAGATTTCACTGGCAAAGAAGAAAAGCATAATTCTGGAAAAGAGGAAAAAATTCCTGATAGAGTAGGTACAGATAATTTGATAAATTTTAATGAACATGTGGACGAGAATAACTTCCAAATCTCAATAAACCATATGGATTACGATAAAAAAATTATAATAGAAAATTTAATAGAAAAATATAAAACATTATTTGCGAAAGATAAATACGATATAGGTACAGTAAAATATTATTAAGCCAGAATAGATCTAATTATAGACAAATATTGTAGCAAAAGACCATATAGATGTACAATTGAAGACAAGGTAGAAATAGAACAACAAATTTCAGAGTTGTTAAAAAGAAATTTAATAGAAGAATCGTATAGTCCTTTTGCTGCCCCAGTAAAACTGGCCTTACAAAAGAGATGAAAATAAAAGATCAAGATTATGTATAGATTTCAGAGATTTGAATAAAATAATAATCCCGCAATCTCAACCATTTCCACTGATTGAAGATTTAGTTATAAAAACAAGGAACTGCAAATATTTTTCAAAATTCGATATCAACTCGGCATTTTGGTCCATTCCACTGCGAGTTGAAGATAGAAGGAAAACAGGATTTGTCACTCAGGAAGAACACTATCAATGGACCTGCCTACCATTCGGAATGAAGACATCACCGGCTATCTTTCAAAGAATTTTAAGTAGTATAATAAAAACACATAAACTTTATGATTATACAGTAAATTATATAGATGACATTTTAATTTTCTCAAATCTTTTGAAGAACATATTACCCATTTAACACAATTATTGGAAGCGATAAAGAAAGAAGGTTTTAGATTAAAATTTTCTAAATGTACTTTTGCTCTAGATTCAGTTACATACTTAGGCCACATAACAAAAAATAATTCAGTTTTCCCAATAAAATATAATTTGATATCAATACACAACTTTCCAGAGCCAAAAACACAAAAAAATGTGCGACAGTTCCTGGGAAAAATAAATTTCTACAACAATTATGTGCCAAACATTTCAATTACACTAGATCCACTACATAATTTGTTAAGAAAAGGACAGAAATTCATCTGGACGAAAGAATGTCAAGAAGCTTTCGAAAAAATGAAGAACTACCTCTGTACTCAACCAATTTTAGCAATTTTCGATCCAGAACTACCAATACACATTTATACAGATGCAAGTTTGCAAGGTGTAGGAGCTGTATTAAAACAACCACAACTAAAGGAAGGCATTGAAAAACCAGTAGCATATTTCTCAAAGAAACTGAACGCAGCTCAAAAGAAGAAGAAAGCAATATACCTAGAATGTCTAGCAATAAAAGAAGCAGTGAAATACTGGCAACACTGGCTAATGGGCAGATCATTTAAAATTTTTTCATACCACAAACCACTGGAAAAAATGAACATCAAAGCAAGATCGGACGAAGAATTAGGTGACCTAACGTACTATTTGTCACAGTATGACTTTCAAATAAAATACCACCCAGGAAAAAATAATTTAGAGGCGGGCTGTTTTAGTAGAAATCCAGTGTTAGAAGCACATGAAAATGAAGAGGAGGACATAAAAACAGTGAATTTAATAAAATTTAATGATATTCTTGAAGATCAAGAAAAAAATATAGATTTGCAAGCTAACAAAGAAAAATGTAAATTGAAGAATGGTCTGCACTATAAAAAAGTAAAGAAAAAAGAAAAAATTATATTATCAGAAGAATTTAGCAAAGAATTGTTAAAAAAAAACACACAATAATTTTTGTCACATAGGAATAAAACAAATAGAAAACAAAATCAAACCACATTATACGGCAAAAAATATAACTAAAAATATAAGAAAAATCTGTAAAGATTGTAAGGTTTGTATAAAGAATAAATCAAGAGGACAAAGTAAATTTCGCCTAATGTCCCAACTAGGCCCTGCAGAAAAACCATTCGAAATAATGTCCATTGACACAATAGGTGGTTTTGGTGGTTCACGGTCTACAAAAAAATATTTACACCTCTTAGTGGACCACTTCACACGATTCGGGTATATTGTTACATCAAAAACCCAAAACTCATATGACTTTATTAAACTTATGCAAAAAGTTCTCAAAAATAATCATATTGGGACGATTTTGACCGATCAATATCCAGGTATAAATTCTAAAGAGTTTAAAAACTTCTTAAACGAAAAAAATATACCACTAATTTTCACAGCAGTAAATGCGCCATTTTCTAATGGTTTGAATTAAAGACTAAATCAGACAATAGTAAATAAAATAAGGTGCATGAGGAATGACGAAAAAAGAAATAAAACAGCATGGACAACCATAGCCCACGAATGTATAAGAAAATACAATGAAACCGAACATACAGCCACAGGATTTTCCCCAGAATATTTAATGCAATGTGCAGATTTTTCGATCTTACCAGATGAATTATAACAAAAAAAGTCAGTTGATAATTTAAAACAAGACAGAAAAATTGCTTTACAAAATAGTATAAAGTACCATACTTACAATAAACAAAAATTCGACAAATATAGAAAAGATTACAAATTCAATGTAGGACAACTAGTGTATGTCGAAAATGGGAATCGCCTGAACAGGAAAAAACTAGACGAATTGAGACTCGGACCATATAAGATCTTAAAACAGATCTCAAGTTCAATTTACAAGGTGGAATCAAATCTATTTCATATCACCAAACTTATACCAGCGTCGGATTCCGCTACCACACAAGAAGTGGAAGAAGAAGAAGAATATATAGAAAATGATATTGCTACATGAAAATTTTATAACCAAATTTTCTCTTCGAGGAGGGGAGATGTAAGGAAAGTACATTATACTTTCCTAATTTATTTTGTCTACCACACAACAATGGTCAGTGAACTTGATTCCAAGTGCAAATGACATTAATTTGACAAGAAGCAAAACAATATCCAGTATAATATTGAATTATTCTAATTCATTAAAGTATTTGTAAAGAAGGGAACAACATAGTGAATAATAAACATTGAATGTTGTTTCTTTGATTTACAGGTAAATTTGTATTAGTTTGTAATTTTGAAGTTAATAAAATACATCTTTGATTTACAGAGCAACAATTCAGTTTGTTATTTATAATTATTCCCAAAAGAAAGAATATTATATATATATATATATATATATATATATATATATATATATATATATATATATATATATATATATATATATATATATATATATAACTTAAGTTTCAAAACTTTTCGATTGGGTTTTTAAAAATTTATTTATTGTACATAAAAGAGTACGTGTGAATACAACAAGTTCTGAATCTAAACTAAACTAACTTACAATACATTTATCATACTTCATCTACAAACTAGGTATACTATTACAGTTTACTATATCATGGAAAAGTACTGAGAAATGTCCGACTCAGCACTTTATGGGGGTTGCGTGTTCTGTAACTCCTCCCTATCAGAATGGCGCTCCTCCTGGAAGCTCGATTGGGGTAGTCCGAGGGGTAGCTCGGGTGTTGGATGTATCTTCGTTCGATTGTCTTCTGGATCTCTGCATGTATCTTCTTATTACGAAGTATCCCATAGTTAGGGCGATGAGGGAATACAACAGTATTGTCCAAAGGCTTGGGATATGCATTTGGGTATAATCTTCATTTATAGTACGATTGGATTGAAGGATATATCGTTAAGTTTTACAGGATTTAGATTTATAGAATAATTAGAGATCTTATGTGATGGGATATTATAGTTTAATTTGGGTAGAAGTAATGGTTTTCCTTGCTCGGTATCTAGGAATATTAATTTTTGTTCTTTAATCTGATTTCGCAATCTTCTTCGTTCTTTATTAAGTGGATTCCAACCAATGGCTTAATGTTGGTTTCCTTTAAACATTTAATTATAATTTTTTCTTCTATCGGAAAGATTGCTAGGTACTTGTTGATTTCCGGGATGACTTCTACACGATTTTCCTTCATGTTTATTTTCGTGTAATGACATTGTTTTGAAGTATGTTCTTGAAGAATTTCTTTCTCACAAGTTGAGTGGAAGTGACCGTAGTATCTGGTTGAACACTGGTATACTTTTGTTTGAACACACATGTCATTTATGGGAATTATTTCGTTATCGGATTTTAAATAATATTTTGAAATTGGAATAATTGTCACAAATTCTGAATCATACTTTGTTGGGATTGGATATAGATAATAAAGCTCAAAATTCTTTTCAAAGTTAATAGGTGTAGAAATAAAATATGATATTTGAGTAGGCTCAATTTTACAGCTGACCTTTAATAACGATTCAAATTCAAGTAAATTTTCCAGTTTAGGTGTGAATGGCAGTTGTAAATGATAATGGTCTGAGACTTTTAATAATTCATTCAATAATTCTATTGGCTGTATTATACTTGGATGTAAGGTTTTTAATTTACAAAATGTGATTGAGTTTTCTACATCTTGTAATGTGCTAAAAATTGAATTATATAGTGTAGATAGTTGGTCGTAAATATTTTTTGCAAAGAGGATATCTTCAATATGTGAATTATTTATGCGGTTGGCAAGTTGTATTATGTATGATTTTAAAATTTCTTGATTTTTATTAATTTCTGAAATAGTGTTATTAAAAATGTTTATTATTTGATGGTTTACGGAATATGTTAGTTTTAATTGCTTTTCTAAATTATGCTCATTTTCTTGCAAATGCGTCAGAATTTTGTCATACCTTTTGCCATCTTGGGCATCTAAATTACCAGTAATAGCTTTGAATACTGTTCCTAGTCCATCTATCAACCATCTTTTGTTTCGGCGTTTAGTAGTGTAAAGTCCCATGTGATTGAGCTTTGTGTTTATATTAGTTTGAAGAAATTCTAATACTTTATTGTAATTATGAAGTTCATATGTGAAATGTGTATTATTAGAAATAAATGTTTTAAGATTTGTATGTTGGATATTCAAATTATCATATTGTTCGATGAGTGTACTGAGATTGTGATAGTGAACAGAAGTGTGTGTTGTTTTCTCGAGTTTTGCAGGACCTAAGTTGATAGGAAGGATTCCAAGGTTTTCTGTTCTCTATTATTGTTCCTTGTCCGATGCTCAGTGCGAGCAACCTGGAAGTGATTTAAACTTATAGGTATTTTTCTTAGGGCGTTTTATATTTGAGAAATGAATGTTGTCCGTGGTGTTACCGTGCGTTGGTTTTATACTTCCGATTTTAAGATGTTTATTAATTTTAATTAATTTTTCGGGTTTATATTTATTTTTAGTCTTTTGTTGTTTTTGTTTATTTTTAACAAACACATTTTTAGGGATATTTGGTAGTTCTTTATTTTCATTATATTTACCAATTACTTTTTCCTTGTTTTGTCTAATTTTATCATTTATAGTTTCGTATAATAATTTAGTTTTATTTTTATGATTTTCTATATAATTGTTTATTAATTGTTGATTAACGTTAATTTCAAAAGGGGATTTCGTATCAAGGTGGCCAGAAACTCTTTCCGATGGTTTTAATTTAGTTACAGAGTGAATTGTATTATTATAAGCCAAAAGCGCGTAATTTACTTTCATTTCTATAGGTTCCTATATTGTTCTTGATTGTTAAACAATCTAATATGCTCTATAAGGGTTGAGTGAAAACATTCTATGATACCTTTGGATTGAGGATGTTGGGAACTGATGAAATGCATATCTATTTTATGTAATTCTAAAAGTTCTTTTACTACTGAGTTTTTAAACTCAAGTCCGTTATCCGAGATTATTTGTTCTCGGATTCCGTGATGTGAAAAATGTTTTATTAAGTTGTTAACAACTTCTATTCCCTGTCCCGAATTTAATTTATAGGCTTGAGCAAATTTTGAAAATGAATCCACTATAGTTAAAAATTTAGCGCGATCTAAAGTTATACTGTCTACGTGGATGATTTGAAATGGCTTTGTTGCTGTAGGAGTGATGTTCAACTTTAATTTTAGGGGTCTTCTATCATACTTGGTTACTTGGCATATTTCGCAATTGTTAATAAATGTTTGTCTTAAATTTGGCCAGTAATAATTTCGTTTGACACGAGCTTCTGTATCATCGATTCCTCTATGATTTGTTTTACTGTGGTGGTAATTTGATATTATTTGGATTATTTCGTCTTCGTCAGTAACATCAGTTAAATATTGTGTACATTTAATCATTTTAATTTGTGAATTTTTAAAGTGGGTTTGAAGTGTTGAACTAAACTTTTACTATAGTTCATCTTCGAAATAAATATGATATTTAACGTTTGGGGCTATATATTCTCTAATAAATATTATCATTTCTTTTTCGTAATCATCTTTAGAGAATTCTACTAAAAATCTTTGTTTTTTATTATTAAATAATTTCAATATTTTGCGGGGTTTAGGATTATACTGGACTTCGGATATTATTATCTGGTTTTCTCCGTAATTAACTGGGGATTCTGTTATCGGTATTCCAACGATAGGGTTCTCTTGGTTGGAATGTACTGTTACATCGCTATCATCTTGCGATTCATCACTTTCGCTATCGCGTCTTGGTGCGTTATCTACTTCTACCGCTAGTGAATGATTATAATTTTGTTCGTTGTTAATTTCTTTATTATTTCTTAATTCGGTATAAAAGTTATACATGAATTTATTAAGATGTTTAAAATTCTCTGATTCGTTTATATTTAATTCCATGGGGGTAATTTCATCTTCAGGTTTATTAAAAACAGTTATAAGTACATCAGTATCATTAAAAATATATTCTAACATAATTTTCTTTCGTTACCAAATATATTAAGTATCTATTGTTATCTTTTAAATATAATACCTGATGAATTTTAGGATTTTGTGATTCTAACAAGTGAATTCCGTCAAACTTATCTCTGAATTGTAATGCAATACCTTGAGATAATTCTAAGTCTTTACTGATACAGTGCACTAAACTACTATCAGTTGGAGCGTCAAATAAATCTCCTTTTACTTCAAGTAGATTTTTACAATCAAAATTTTGAGTTTGCTTTTTATCTAAATAATCTTGATATAATGCCAAAGGAGAGTCACTATCAGAGAATTGTAAGGTGTTTGAAATTTTATCATTATTTTCTTGGTGGATTCGGCTTAGAGCGTCAGCATTAGTATTTTGTTTTCCTTTTTTGTAAATTATTTCATAGTCAAATTCTTCTAGCTTTAACCGCCAACGTATTAATTTTTGTCTACATTGTTTAAGGGAAAAAAGCCATTGGAGTGGTCGGTGGTCTGTATATATTTTGAACTTTCTGCCGAATAGGTATGGTCGGAAATACTGAGTTGCCCAGATTATTGCTAACAATTCTTTTTCTATGGTGGAATAGTTTAATTCTGTGTCGTTAAGAGTTCTGCTCGCATAAGCGACGGGCAGGTCGTTACCCAGGCTGCCTTGAGATAGTACAACTCCGATGGCGACGTTGCTGGCGTCAAGTTAGGATATTGGAGTAGCGGTTCGTTAGTCAAAAGATTTTTACAAATTTCGAAACATTGTCTGTATTCAGGGTTATTAATGTCAATTATTGAATCTTTCTTCAAGCACTTTGTAAATGGTTTGGTAATTTTAGCGAAGTCTTTTATAAATTTTCTATAATAGCCTAAAAGTCCTAGAAATCCTTTTATTTGTTTTGTAGTTTTTGGTATAGGATAATTTAGAATTGCCGAAATTTTATCAGGGTTCGGTTTGACACCGTCTGGAGTAATTATGTGTCCAAGATACGCGACTTCTTTCTTTAAAAATTCTGATTTGTCAATCTGAATTTTGAAATTTGCATTTTTAAGGCGTTCAAATACGAGTTTTAAATTATTAACGTGTTCCTGTAAGCTTGTGCTGAAAACAATTATGTCGTCTAAGTAAACTAAACATTTGTCGTTTGTCAGTCCTCGTAAAATGTTATCCATTACTCTTTGGAATGTCGCAGGTGCATTTTTTAATCCAAAGGGCATGCGTAAGAATTCATAGTGTCCGTCCACGGTGTTAAACGCGGTTTTTTGTATGTCAGTCTCGTCCATTTCTATTTGATGAAATCCCGAGGCTAGGTCGAGTGTCGTAAAATATTGACAACGTCCTAATTTGTCTAGTAAGTCGATAATATTAGGTAAAGGATATTTGTCTCCGATTGTCTTTTCATTAAGTTTCCTATAGTCAATTACGATTCGCCATTTCTTTTTGCCACTCGCGTCTAATTTTTTTGGTACAACCCAAATAGGCGAGGACCATGGTGAATTTGAGGGTCTGATAATATTTTGGTCAAGCATTTTGAGAATTTGAGATCTAACTTCCTGTTTATGAATGTTTGGATATTTATAAGATTTAGTATAAATTGGTAATTCGTCGCTTGTTTTTATGGTGTGCTTAATCTGATTAGTGAAAGATAAATTTTGATCTTCTGAATAAAAAATATCAGAGTATTCGTCTAATAATTATATTATTGCTGCTTTTTCTTCTACATTCATGTGATCTAACTTAATTTTGGACATATCGAAATATGACTTTTCAGAATAGTTAAAATTTAAGTTAGGACTACTATATGTTTCGTATTAATTCATTTTTTCAACAGTTATAGGATTTTTTTGTGTAAAATTTATTTTTTCTTCAGAAAAATTAATAAGTGTGCATAATGCTTGAAAATTACTTGCGACAGAGACGCATTCAGGAATTAATGTGTTTTTAGTTTTTATTCTCGGTATTAAGATTGTTCCGTTTTCAACGTCGACTTTGACTTTTATAACTTTCTCAGTGTTAGGTTCTACTGTATTATTATTATTATTATTAAATGTTATATTATTATTATTATTTGAATTTTCAGGGTGATCATGATACTGAATTTTAATTTTGCAATTAGGAGTTATAATTAAATCGTTATGGATGTCTATAATAATTTTTAACAATTTCAAGTTATCTAAACCCAAAAGTAAATCAAACTGATCATGAAATTTAAATAAATGGTATTTTAATTCTAGATTTGGTTCATCTTTAATGTTAAATAATTTTGAAACGGGTACCTTCGTGCTATACAACTCGGTGGACGTGCCGTGAGCTGTTGTAATTTGAAACGGGTCGTTTATGATATGAGTTTTAAAATATTTAAATGCGACGTCAGGTCTGATGAATGATTTTGTACTTCCCGTATCAATCAAAATTTTTAATTTATTCTCAGGGATTACTAGAAATGGGAGTTTACTTTGGTAATTAGTTAGGTGCATTAGTTCAATGTGTGGGTGATATTTGGTTCCGAGGCACTTATCTCTAAAAAATTATTATCATGATTTGCTTCCTCGAAATCCGTGATAATAGCAACATTTGAATCAGTATTTTGTTCAAATTCGCATTCATTATATATTTCATCGTTTACTGCTTCTACATCGCTTATGTTATATAATTCTTCCGCGATATATTTCGGAAAGTTAGAAAAATTATTACTGCGATAATTCTGAGTTTGCCGGGATGGTCCAGGGTTTCGTCTAGTTTGGTAAGGTGCAGTATTTCGTGTGGAGATTGTGACAAACCAGATTTGTCACCTTTCTTTTCTTCCTACAAAAATAAACATTTGTATAGGTTATAAACATTTTACATTTAAGCAACTAACTTACCTCAAAGTATTTACTGTATTGTAAATGTTCATTTTTATTATTGATGTTCATATTCAATTCATATTGCCTCAACTCATGTAAATATGTTGTTACTTAGGTTAATTAATTAAGAAAAGAATCTGAAATTTAAATTAACACATAAACACATTCAACCTAACCATACTTTATGTTTACACGTCAAATCTGACAGTTACTTTATTGCGAAAGAAAGGTCGAACTTCCAAAATGCGGCCGTTTCCCAACAGATGGCTCGCGCTGTCTTTAATTACCTCTCGTGTACACTTACCAATGCTGAATTGATAACTCGGCATAAAAGGTACAAATAAAATGTCTTTTCTTATGTTGAAGATAGACCATCTTGATAACTCGACTTGTCCGTCAGTTATTAAATAATATTTTTGTCTTTTCTTATGTCGAAGATAGACCATCTTGATAACTCGACTTGTCCGTCAGTTATTAAATAATATTTTTGTCTTATCTTATGTCGAAGATAGACTATCTTGATAACTCGACTTGTCCGTCAGTTATTAAATAATATTTTTGACTTTTCTTATGTCGAAAGACCAAGGTTCAATAATTAATAACTCGACTTGTCCGTCAGTTATTAAATATTATTTTCTCAAATCTGTCGAATGCTAAAATTGTAGTGTTCACCTGATTCAAGAGCTCGACTTGCCTGTCAGTTTTTAATAATCATCTTTGTTCTCCAGAACATATTCGTCTAGACTTGCACTGTCAGACGAATTGTGAAAGTGTTTTTTTTACCCAAAGAAACAAATCAAGTCACCTACACATATTCGCGATTCATCTAGACTTGCACTGTCAGGTGAATCTCCTCCACACATCCAAGGTATTTCCTTACATCCTCACCATATTTCAGATTCACTGCAAAATGTTCAAATAAATTTAAGCTAACCTTAAAATTGTAACTTACCTTTTTGAACAATAATAATCAATTTTATTTACCATTATTAAAACAAATGTCTTTATTTCACTAAAAACTCATTCACGGAGAGACCGGACCTAGTCAGGATAGTTGATTTTACATTCAATAAGATTAGTTACAAATGGCGCCCGAAGAATCTACATAATCAGCTGTCAGTGAAGTTTTGTTCTATCATTGAGAAATCATCCGTTGGCAAATTCAGATCTCCCCAGATATAATTTTTATCGGCGGGAATTTTAAATCTACCAAAAATTTAAATACTTACCTGCTGTTTTTCTCACATGTCACAATTTTGGCATTTTCATTTATCACAAATAATTAATTTTTTTTTAATATTACAAAATGGCGCCCGAACAGGGACGCTAGTATGTTAGTATTTTATGCTTTATGTTAGTATTTTAAATATATTACAAGATACTCATAGGAATTGGTTTAGAAAATCTTTGGTTGACAGTTGGGTTTCTGTTCGCTGTATTTGGAGGGTTAGGTTTGGGTAGAATACTAGGTATATTATGAGTTCTCGCAGGGATGGAATTAATTGGTTGTTGATAATAATTATTTGGAGTGATATGTTGGAATGGTTTAAATCTATTAAATGTTTGAGTGTTTTGTGTATTTGATTTTTGTATTAGCTTGTGAGTGTTTGTAGGGGTGTTTTTAGATGACTTCGAAACATATTCGAATTGGAAGTCATTTGCAAGCATTCCTAGTGCGGAATTTAGGTCTGGTGGGTTCTTTGCCCGCATTAATTGGCCTATTGGCTCTTTCAAACCTTTTAATAAAATTCTGAGAGCCTAATTCCGAAAATAATCTATCATTATGACGGAAGCTTCAGGGGTTGTATTTGTACTTATATAAGATATTTGTAGGTTTAACAAGTGTTGTAACCTGCTATAAAAATCAAATACGGATTCATTTGGTTCTTGTTTCAATGCAGTTATTTCAATATTAAGGGTAAACCAGTCTCTTTTATCTGCGTACGCGTTTATTAACACCGCTTTTAAATGGTCCCATGTTTCAATAGTGCAACTAGCAATATTTACAGCTGCTTCACCTTTAATTTTTGACCTAATTGTACTCATCAAATATTCGTTTTGAAAGTCATTGTTCGATTGTCGAATAAATCACAATCACAATGTGAAACAAATTATATTCGTTAATCTGTTTCGACAATCCTACCGACTGCGCTACTTAAGTTTCAAGACTTTTCGATTGGGTTTTTAAAAAATTATTTATTGTACATAAAAGAGTACGTGTGAATACAACAAGTTCTGAATCTAAACTAAACTAACTTACAATACATTTATCAAATCTCATCTACAAACTAGGTATATTACAGTTTACTGTATCACGGAAAAGTACTGTGAAATGTCCGACTCAGCACTTTATGGTGGTTGCGTGTTCTGTAACTTATATATATATATATATATATATATATATATATATATATATATATATATATATATATATATATATATTAGGGTGGGTCGAAAAAAATAGATTTCGTTCTCTAGGGTCTAAAATGAAAGAGTTCCATCCAAAAAGTTGTGGAGTTGTGTTCAAACATTTTTCTGATGAATACCCAGGCAGCACCGAGCACCTCAAAACGCTGTTTTTTGCACTTTTTTTAGATTCTGGCCAATACCTTTTTTCAATTTGCTTCAAATTGGCTGAATTTTTTTCCTGGTATTCCCAGATCAATACCGAATAAGTCAATATAACAGACATTGGGGTTTACCCTTTCCTAAAGGCGAAGAAAAAATCCTCAAAGTACCCAAAAATCGGGTTTGCTACTATTGGTGTCGAACAAATGAAATGTAATAGAAAGAAAATTCGACTTTCTTAAATTTTAAATTCAACATATCGAAAATAAAGCAATTCCCGTTTAGAAAAATAATATTGTAGATTGGAAATTCCTAATTTTATTTCATTTGAACTATTTTAAATCAAATATACGAACCACATTTAGAAATATTTATATCAATTTTAAATAGGCTATAAATATTGGATTTAACTAGATGCTGCCATCTATCTTCACATTTATATGATCTGAAACTATTCTTTAGATCATACAATGAATGAATCTGATGTTTTGGATGTACACAGAAACAAAAGTACGGACGGAATAACAAAATACCTGAAAAACCCGATTTTTGGGTACTTTGAGGATTTTTTCTTCGCCTTTAGGAAAGGGTAAACCCCAATGTCGGATATATTAACTTATTCGGTATTGATCTGGGAATACCAGAAAAAAATTCAGCCAATTTGAAGCAAATTGAAAAAAGTTATTGGCCAGAATCTAAAAAAAGTGCAAAAAACGACGTTTTGAGGTGCTCGGTGCTGCCTGGGTATTCATCAGAAAAATGTTTCAGCACATCTCCACAACTTTTAGGATGGAACTCTTTCATTTTAGACCCTAGAGAACGAAATCTATTTTTTTCGACCCACCCTAATATATATATATATATATATATATATATATATATATATATATATATATATATATATATATTTATATATATATATATATATATATATATATATATATATATATATATATATATATAAATTATATAATTGAAAGTGCTGAATTTATTTTTAAAAAGTTTATTTGAAGCGGGAATGGGGAACAACGTTACAAGCTTGTCTAACATATGAAGACTGAGTTATCAGTGCATTCTACAGGGCTTATATTACCTTGTGTAAAGTTTATAACTGAATCAGCTTTTTAAAGATAATTCCATTTCATAATTCCTCCCCAGCAAGTTTAAACTTTGCACAAGATTTACAAATCTTCAACTATTTTATCTAAATTCTTTAAATTTCTATTAATTTTCAAACGGTTTAACATATAATATTTAAAAACAATTCTTACAATTATTACAGATATTATTACAGCAAGTATAACATATATTGTATAATAATGATGAGTGTTACTTTCAGGGTTTCGAATTTCTTTTATTTTTTCTAATTAAGAAAATGATATATTTAATTCTTGTAATGGTTTCAAATTAATCTTATTTATTTTTATATCAAATTTTTGAAGTTGCACGTTATCAAATTCTAGTTCCTTATAAGCCTTAGATAATTCATTAAATGACCATTGATTAATTTTACAATCTCCATAATTAATAAGTTTAAAAATTCCTTGAAAGTTTTTCTTTATAAATTTATTTGTGCAATTTATTATTAATTCTTGATTAATTGGAGAAACAATTATTTTATTATTAGTGTTTGGAATTTGCACAACACTATTTTTATTATATTTTTCAACTATTTCACAGTCATCATTATTTTCACTTAATACTATATTATTAATACAATTACTAACTTCTATTCCTTTTGTTTGACAAAAGTTTACATTATTAGATTTTTTATTGAATCTTTCTATCAATATATTTTTATTTCCTCTATTTATAAAATATGTAGGCGGTTCCATAAATTCATATAGTTTATTATGGTGGATAAAAGGGATTGGATAGAGTTGATGCAATGGGTAAGAATTCTTTGAAAGTTCTGGCTCAATTAACAGTATGTGGATTTGATCGTTTTCGTGTCGGCAGTATGTAGTTATTTCGTTTATTTGTGACCAAATATCAGTTTTACCTGTGATTTGAATTAAGTCGTTATGGTCTATGATAGTGGTATCTAATTTATATAATGAACAAATTATTAATGTCAATTCTATGTGTTTACAGAATTCTTTTAAATTTTGGATAATAATCAATCATTGATTAATTTTTACTTCTGCCTCCATTAGGCTTACCCAGTTTTGTTCTTCATGAAATATATGTATTATACTATCAAGAGTTTTTGATATTTTAATTTCATTTAATTTGATTTGTTCTAACTTTGAATTAAATTTATTTGTCAAATTTATTAAATTTATTATTTGTTCGTTTTGATTTTGAAGATTCTTTTGATTATCTTTTAATTGATTTATTAATTTATCGTATTTTTCTGCGTCATTCTGGTCTAAGTTGCCTGTGATTGATTTAATTATATTTCCTAATCCATTTATCAGACCGCGTTTAGTTCTTTTACTATTAAAGAGTTTTTGAATTTGATGCGTCAAGTCATCAAGAAAGTAAGACAATGCTTTATTTTGTTTTTCGAAATGAGGATTTTTTGAATTTGTTTTATAACATTAGTTGTAATATTTTTTAATTTTTAATATTCTTTATAAATTGGGGTGATAATATAATTAAAGTAATGTATTATTTATCCTTCTTTAAGTTTACAATTTCCGATCCCAAATAAGAGAAATCCGTTATAATTCGAGATGTTCATCAATTGAGCGGTAGTAAAAGCCCAGAAATCAAAAGTTGATTTTATCGAGTTTGAATTTTCGAACATGTCTTTTATTTTTTATTTCTACTGTTCCTAATATGGGGTTATAATTTTCTACTGTGACTCGTTTAAATATGGGTTTTTTATATTTATGCATTAATCTGTTATTTTGTTTAACATAAACTTTATCAGGCAGTTTTAACGGTAATTCATTTTCTTTTACTCTTTTTGTTTTATCTTTTTCAATCAATTTATTAATTATTTTATTTGTATCAGATTTATTAATGAAGTAATCGTTTATGATTTCTTCTTCAGTTTTTTGTTCTCTATAATATTTGTTATGTTCATTTTGTCCGAAAAGTATTTCGCAAGGAGTTAATTTTGTTATGGAATGTTTAGTATTATTATACGCTATTATTGCTTTATTTATAATGGTTTGAAGGTCTTTATTTTTTCTTGTTGAGTGTAGTATTCGTAAATGTTCTATTAATACGGAATGAAATCTTTCTACTGCGTTTGATTTTGGGTTTGCTATAATAGTTAAGTGTAATTTTATGTCATGATTATTACAGTAGTTTTTTACTAAAGCATTATTAAATTCTGGTCCGTGATCGGCGATGATCATTTTTGGTTTTTTATAAGTTTTTATGAAATCTTCTATTATTAGCATTGTTTCTTTTCCTGTTTTATTAAAAGTGGGGTGGATAAAACCAAATTTAGAAAATTGATCAAATATAGTCAGGAAGCATTCTTTATTTAATGTAAGGAGATCTATATTCATAATTTCAAAAGGGGTTTGTGGTGTAGGTGTTAAATTGTCATGTAATTGTATTGGGTGTCGGTCATATTTATTTTCTTTACATATTCTGCATTGATTGATAATTTCTGTAATATCTTTAACCATATTTGGCCAAAAATATTTTTCTTTAAGTTCATTGTATGTCGCCATTATTCCTCTATGATTTAGGTAACCATTATGACTGTCAAATATAATTTGAGTTTGTTTTTCTTCATCCTCGACATCTTCTACAAGTTTATTACATTTTATTAAATTTATTGTATTTATTTAAAATTTACTTTGAATTATTTGATTCAATGTTTGTTCGTATTGTTTAGGTATTAATATTAAATATTTAATTTTTGGTACCACATAATTTTTTAACAGTTCTAATAATTGTTCTTCTTTTTTATCTATATTAATATTAATAATAAATCGTTGTTTTTGATGATTAAATAACTTTTTTATTTTTATTTCAAATGGGTTGTTTGAGAAATGAAGTATAATTTATTTTTTTGCGGTATTCAATCTATTATCTACAAATCTTAATCCATTAATTGGATTCTCATTAGAACTATGAATCGTGTTTCCTGAATCTGAGCTATTTGCGATTATACTTTGTTGTTCGTTATTCTCATTACCATAAATTGTAGTTAATGTTTCATTTACAATTTGATCTAATTCATCTGTTTCCAAACTAAAATTTTCTGGCAATTCATATAAATTAATTTTTATTTGAGTATTATTAAATATATTTTCCAAGATTTTTATTAATTCCGATTTTTCTAATCTATCTAATCCACATGATAAGTAAGAGATATTAATTTCGTATATATCATTTTTAATTAAATAATCTCGCAATTCGGTAAGTGTTTTCTTAAAATATTTTCTATTTACGTTTTCTAAATGATTTTCTTTTGTAATTAAATGGAAAATTATTTTATTTTCTACATTTTGAATTATAATATTTTTATTAGTTACATTTATTTCACAATAATTTTTACTATAAAATTTAAAGTTTATTTGTCTAGCAAGGCCTTTTCCAAATTTTAAATCTTTTGATATACAATGTGCAAAAATATCAGTATTCGTTACGTCTCCTATTCTTTTCTCAATTTTGAATTTATCTCTTTGTCTTGATAAGAAATATGCTACTTTGTTTGTTTTTCCTGGTAAATATTCAATATCGAAGTTGTATTCACCTAATTCTACCTTCCATCGCATTAGTTTTTGATTCGCGTTTTTCATGGTAAATAACCACGTGAAGGGTTTATGATCAGTACGGATAGTAAACTTTCTTCCAAATAGGTATGGTTTAAAATTATCTATTGACCAAATGATTGATTTTAATTCTTTTTCTATGGTACTATAACTTTGTTCTGCGGTATTAAATGTTTTTGATACGTAAGCGATTGGTTTTTCTTGTCCGTTTATGACTTGGGAGAGTACAGATCCCATAGCAAATCCGGATGCGTCTGTAGTGAGAATGAATTTTTTTGAAAAATCAGGAAATTCTAAAATTGGTGGGTTACTTATTAATTCTTTAGCAGTTTTAAATGAATCTTGATATTCTTTATTCATTATGTCTATTTGATTTCCCTTTTTGAGGCACTGCGTAAAAGGTTTGGTGAGTTTAGCCAGGTTAGGGATAAAACGTCTGTACCAGGAGAGTTTACCTAAAAAGGATTTTATTTCCTTTACTGTTTTTGGAATCATTATTTTTTCAATTGCCTCGATTTTTTTCTTATTAGGTTTAAGTCCTTCTTTTGATATTATAAAACCTAAGTACTCTGTTTCGGTTTTTAAAAATTCCGATTTATCTATTTGAATTTTAAGGTTCGCATCTTGTAATTTTGTAAATATTTTTTCTATGTTTTGTAAATGTATGTCATATGTCATCCATATAAACTAAGCAAATTTTATTAATATATTCTAATAAGATCTCGTTCATCATTCTTTGAAAGGTCGCGGGGGCATTAATTAGTCCAAAGGGCATCCGGACAAATTCGTAATGTCCTGAGGCAGTAGAGAAGGCTGTTTTTGGTCTATCTTTTTCTTCTATTAATATTTGATGGAAGCCAGAATGCAAATCTAAAGTTGTAAAAAATTTTGGGTTTCCAATATGATCTAATAATGTATCAATATTTGGCAGAGGGAATTTATCTTCAACTGTTTTCGAGTTTAATTTTCTAAAATCGATTACTAATCTTGTCTTGCGTTTTCCCGAGGCGTCCATTTTTTTTTTGGAACAATCCATATAGGTGAATTATATGGACTTTTTGAATTTTGAATCACGCCTGATTTTAATAAATTTTGAACATGTTCCTCTATATCTTTTTCGTAAATTTGAGGGAGTCTATAATTTTTTTGAAATACCGGTGTATCGTCTGTTGTACGAATTTTGTGAGTAGTTACGTTTGTAGCGGATAATTCTTCGTCTGACTTTGGGAATAAAATTGAATATTTTTTCTATCAAATTTTGTATTTTTTCCTTTTGATCGTACGTGAGATGTTCGTGTCTAAATTGAACAAAAGAATTATTTAATGTTTCTGATGATAATAATTTAAACTTTTTATTTCCAAGTGTTATAACTTTATTTTTTTAAATCCATTAATGCATTACAGTGTTCTAAAATTTTTACGCCGAACAACATGTTACTTTCTTTGTGAAAATCGTGTATAAAGAACACGAAATTTTTATTTTGAATTTTAATTTCAACACATTTTTTACATTTTACTTTTCCTTGAGCTGTTTTAAAGGTAATTGGTTTATCAATAGTTTTTAGATTTCTTTGTTTAATAATATTTGGAGATATTAGATTTATACCAGAGCCTGAAACGATTAATATAAGGTAATCATTATATTTTATTAGGGGAATAGATTTTAATTTTGATGTCATTTCGTATTTTGTCTGGGCCTTCCTCTAAAAAAGAATCGGTATTGTTTTCATTGTCTGTTCCGCATTCTTCGAGATTCTGTTCGTCATTATCAGTATTATCGTCTAGAGTTTCAGTATGATAGTTTTGTTTGATTTTAGATGCTGACATAGGTTATGTACTACGTGTCTGCAGTGACATGGGTTGTGGTTGGAATTTACGTGTCTCAAAACTGTTTACTAGATTTGTTGATTGGTTTTGAGTGGAAGTATTGACCAGGGAATTGTTTAGGTGGAAGATTAAATGTAAAGTTTGGGTTCTTTGATGTGTTTGCATTTTGTTTATTATCATTTCGTGTCAATGGACTGTTGTGTAAGGAATTAGCGAAGCTAAATTCATTTTTCAATAATAAGTCACATTGTTCTAATGTTGAAGGTTGTTTCACAGTGAAAGATCCTTTTATTAAGGGTGGTAATAATGAGATGAATTTATTTACAGTTGCTTTTTGATTTTCATGGATAATAGCATTTTTCTGATCTAAACTGTAATTTTTTGCAAGTATTTTTGATTTATACAATTCAAATTTATCTAACATTATTTTCAATTTAGTATCTGTATTTTGTTTAAATTTAATTTAAAACAATTCTACTAACAATGTCTCGGACGTTGTTTTGTTTGAGAAATTTGTAGTTAAGTATGTTTTTAAATCATCCCAGTTTGCAAATTTATTTTGTGAAACTGTCTTTTTTGAATTGTTAATTAATTTATTCTTAACTAAATTAAAAGCATACATTTTTTGTGCTGCTGTCAATTGTAAAGTATTTAAGATGGCATATGCCTCATCTACAGTTTGTATGAAATTATTAAGTGTTATTTTGTCCCCTTCGTATGTTGGGATCATATCAACGTAACATTTGATATCTTGCAAAGACGCCATATTATTTGATATTACTAAGATTCTGTTAATATCGTTTTGAACAGTATTTATGAATTCGTCACTATCAGAATCTGTCATAAATATGTGTGATTGCCTTGTGCCGGGGCTCGTACTCTTTATAACTAGTACTTTGCTAGAGAGTACCCTGTGTATTAATACAAAATAGTTTTACTTACAAGAATAAACTTATGCTGAAAGTGATCTTGCAAAGGATCAATTTTGGAATTTGTTAGATAGCGTGATTGATGCGTGTGATCCTGGCGAGAAAGTGATTGTTTGTGGTGATTTGAATGGTTGGGTGGGTGTAAAGAGTAGTGTGTCTGGTAGCGTGTTAGGTAAATTTGGGGATTCTAGAGTGAATGATAACGGTAGGAAAATAGTCTCTTTTTGTATGGAGCGGAACCTCTTCATTTCCAATTCCATTTTTAAACATAAGTTAGCTCATATATATACATGGGAGAAAGTAAGTACGAATAGACGTAGTGTGATTGATTTTGTTTTGTATGATGAGCGCTTGAGGAGTTTGGTTGTTGATACGCGTGTGAAAAGAGGGGCTGAGCTTGGAACGAATGACCATTATTTGGTTGTGTCGCGTGTACGTCTAGGTAAGTGTTGGAGAATGAGGGTACAAGGTTCTGGGAGCTTGTTTCGTGTGAAATCCAATGTCTTGCAGAATGAGGATGTTCGAGGGTTATTTGTAGAGAAATTAAACGAATCTTTGCCTGAATGTGAGCCTCATTTTGATTGTTGCATAAATGATGTTTGGGTGAAATTTAAGGGCATTGTCCTTCAATGTGCGAAAGAAATTTGTGGTGAATGTAAGTTAGGCTGTCGTTCGAGGAATGCATGGTGGAATGAAGAAGTGAAAGAAGCGATTGAGGAGAAAAAGAGGGCGTATTTGAAATTTTTGAATGTAAAGGATGTACCAGGAACTTTGCGTGATGAATGCCTGAAGGAATACAAAAGGAAGAATAAATGTGTTAAGAGAGTCGTAAGAGAAAGTAAGGCACGTTTCGATGAATTGATGAGTGAAAGATTAACGAATGATTTTAGTATGAATAAGAGAATGTTTTGGCAGACTGTGAAGAGATTGAGAGGTGGGAGTATAAGACCAGTGAAAGCAATTAAGAGTGCGAATGGTGAGTTGTTGTGGAATGAGTCAGATGTTAGGAATAGATGGTGTGAGTATTTTAAGGAATTGTATGGTGGTGTAAATGGAGTGAATAATAGAGGAGGAAATGCAAGAAATGCTAGAAACGTTGAATGGGATATAGATGAAGGTGATGTCAGCTTTGCATTGATGCGTCTAAAGAATGGTAAGGCTCCCGGTTTGGATGGTATAACAAATGAAATGTTGAAATATGGTGGTGAAAGATTATTTGATTGGTTAGTTTATTTGTTCAGATTTTGTTTGAAACGGTGCGTGGCTCCTGATGATTGGAAACGTGCTGTTATTTGTCCTTTATTTAAAGGCAAAGGCAGTTCGAGTGAATGTACAAATTTTCGAGCGATAAGTTTATTGAGTGTGGTAGGGAAGTTGTATTGAAAAATTTTAATTCATAAGGTGCGAGCCCTAACAATTTCGAAGTTAAGTGATATACAAGGAGGTTTTTTGCCTGAGAGAGGTTGTGTAGATCAATTGTTTTCTCTTCGAATGATTGTTGAGAAGTCACTTGATAAGAACAAAAAGGTGTTCTGTGGCTTTCTCGATTTAAAGAAAGCGTATGACAGTGTTCTTCGAGAGACTATGTGGGATGTACTTGTGGAGTACGGTGTGGATGGTAATTTGTTGGGAGCGATTCGAGCGTTGTATGAAGGAAGTGAGGCTGCGGTGAGAGTTGATGGTAGATTGAGTGATGGGTTTCGTATAGATGTTGGTGTGAAACAGGGTTGTGGAATGTCTCCTTGGTTGTTTAATTTGTATATGGATGTGTTGTTACGAAAGGCATTGAATGGAACGGATGGTGTACGTATTGGTGGACGTATAGTGCCTGCATTAGCTTATGCGGATGATGTTGTTGTGTTGGGTGAAACTGAGGAGCAATTGAGAAGAATGATTGTGAGCATAAATGAAGTAGGGAAAGGTTTAAATCTGCTATTGAATGTCAATAAATGTAAAGTGATGGTGTTTGAGAAGAATGATTTGGTGACTGATTGTAATGTTTCAGTGAATGGTGTGAGACTGGAGCAAGTGAATGAATTTGTATATTTGGGTAGTATGTTCTCGAGGGATGGACGTATTGACCGGGAGATTGAAAGGCGAGTGTCTGCAGGGTGCAAGGTATTGGGTGCTCTGGGTACATTTGCTCGAAACGTGAATGTATCTAGAGATGCTCGATTGAGTGTTTATAATGGTGTGTTAGTGCCTACATTGATGTATGGTTCTGAATGTTGGGTGTGGATGAAGAAGCATGAACGACGTATAACTGCTGTAGAAATGAGATATTTGAGAGGAGTATGTGGGTATACGAGACGTGATCGTATGCGGAATACATTGGTGTATGATGAGTGTGAGATTGAGAAGAATGTTGTTAAGAAAGTGGGAGTGAGTCAGTTGAGGTGGTTTGGACATGTTGAGCGAATGTCGAATGAAAGGTTGGTGAAACTAATATATGTGGGTGAGATTGAAGGTGAACGATTGCGTGGGCGTCCGAGGAATAACTGGTTGGGTATGATTGATGGTTTGTTGCGTGAACGAATGATTCCGAGTATGAAGAATAAACGAGCATGTATGACTCACACTATGAATGTGGACGAGGCGAAAGTGGTATGTCAGGATAGGAATGTTTGGAGGAGATTGATTGTTGGTTGACTGTGTTTCTGGGTTCGTGCTACCCCACTAAGTGGGATATAGCGTGACGTTATGTATGTATGTATGTAATAAACTTATGACTAAGATTTTCATTGTAAGGAGTCTTCGGGTGTGGTTTTCGAACTGTTTCTCGTAGAACGAATTAGACGAGATGTGAAGTTCTTGAAGCTTGTCGTCTGGATTCTCGTGATCGGTTGGATCAGCAAGAAGAATCGCTTGAGACGGTTGTGGTCCGGTCTGATTGGACGTTTGAATAGTCCCTGATGGGCACTGTTTAGCCGTGAGATGGGTAACCCTTTCTCAGATGGTTGATGTTGAGTAATAAGGCCTTATTGATATAGCGTTATGTGTGATTTATGTTTCACACTTTGTAATAGTTTCGAATAGCCACTTTACGTATAGAAATACGACAATTAGATGAGTAACTTTGTGTTTTTCACTGTTACAAATATTGTTGGCTATCCAGGGCCGTAGCCTGCTTCAACTTGGGGGGGGGGGGGGGGCAGAAAGTATTTAGGGGGTAAATAAAAAAGCAATTCAATTGACTTTGATATAATTAATACAAAAGAATCTGTTTATAAGTAATAAAGCAGATAAAAGAACAATTTTTCATCTATTAAATTTTTGCAAAAAAATCCAAAGCTCATTTCCAATTTGAAAGACATAATAGACGTACACTTATTTTCTTTTGTACCCGTAGTATTGAACTAGCGACACGCATAACAAAATGGTGCGTCCAAAATTTTCTATTATTCTAGCCAAATTAATTTATCATACCACTCTCTGAAATGACCAGACATCTTTATTTTTTGGATGATTATTTAATTTATCTTGAAAAATTTCTTGTGCTTTTTGGAAATGTCATTTAGGAGCATTTTGGCATTGTTTGTACACCTTGTATCACTCACGTTTACAGTATTGTTTTCATTTCTACTGCAGGTAGTGTTTGCACTAGTTGAATTTGCAACGTATTTTTTAATAAATTTATTCATTTTACCTTATTAGTACAAACTTCTCAGAACTATGTATTGATTTTCTCATAGGCGCCGACTTTTCAAAATTCTCGGGGGGGCTGAGATTAAGTTTGACAATTGTGACGAAACGTCTTCGTCACTCGCAGTTTAGACTTTGCCGATGATTTCGGAGACGTCCGAAATCACCGACAAATCATAAACTGCTCTCGTTTCAACAGAAATGAGAGCAACCCCAGTTTCTTGTTAATAACTCCGGCTGTACGTAACCGATTGACATAAAATTATACTTTCCTAGCAGCAGAATTACCGGGCTAGCGATTGATGCTAGTATGAACTTCTTAAGGGCACAAGAAACCCTTTAACCAAAGTACTGTAAGTTAACCCTATGTAAATATATGGTAGCGACCACGGACAACCCGCTCGAACATTTATAACAGTTTTCAACCCGATTAATTAACTTTTTTGTATATAAGCCGAGGGCCCGCGAACCGAAAGACAGTAGTAGTTTTACCTCATCTAATGAGAGAACCACGCAAGCAGCACATTGAGAAGGAGCCGTCCAAAATTCACCAGGGTAAGAGATACCATCTTTGTTTCCCGTCTTACCGTTCCCGCACCGTTCCGAGCCCCTCAGGCTACCTAGTTTTACCGACATTGCGACTTGGAGGCCCTGACTGCGAGCCATCCTCGAGTCTTCGAACTGGAGAGTATCCTCGACTCGCAAGAGTGGAGAGTATCCTCGACTCGTGAGAGTGGAGAGTCACCCTGTTCAAGGGATCCCAAGTCACAACGCCGGCCACTTCGCCGCGTGCCTTCAGCATCCGCGGCTCCATAGTTGGGAGCACGATACCGTCTGCTTTGAGACCTGGAGGTACCCTCCGAGAGCGCCGTCATCCTCGAGCCCCCGGGCTGGAGAGAATCCTCGAGTCTGACGACTGGAGAGCATCCTCGACTCGTAAGAGTGGAGAGTATCCTCGGCAGGCTTAGTCCAGGTCACAACGCGGGTCCGAAGAGATCAGAGCACCAGGTCTCCTATCCCCTCCCCCGCACCGCACCTCCATCCTCGAGTCTGACGACTGGAGAGTGTAACCCGTCTCCGTCCTCCCGTATCTCTACCACCATCCTCGGGTTAGTGAACCCGAGAGCACCAGGTCGTATACCGACGGTCCGGCCACCGTGACGTCACTCGCCGTGACGTCAGTTTTACCTTTTACGGCGTTCCGGCCGAACGGCGCCCCGCACCCCGAAACCGCTACCACCACCGACACCGGGACATACCCCCGCGTAACATACTGAAAATTAGTCGTCGCGACGCCGAGCGTTGATTTTGAGTTAGTACCGGGAACCCATCCTAACAGCTGTCAGCAGTTGATAGAGACCGACGCCGTCGCGACGCCGTGCGTCGTTACCGAGATACAACCGGTTTTAGTTTTCACTACTCAGAAATCGACTTCCCCATCCTCGGGTAGACCGAGAGACCGAGCGACGTCGCGACGCCAGGCGTCGTTTCAGCGCAAGTCTCCAGAACACGCCGTACTTGTCAGGGCCGACTCACAGCCCCGCGAAAGACCCGTCCTACACTCCGACGCCCAACTGATAAACACGCAGTGTAATATATATATATATATATATATATATATATATATATATATATATATCATGATACCCGGCGAAGTTTGCTCCTACCGAAGTACGAAACCCATGCTTATACTTCGAGTATTATTACTAAATATTTTATTATAGATAGAAGTCTATAATTTAAATAGTATATCAACATCAATTTAGTAAAAAATTCAATTACATTAATTAAATTTGCATTAGTAGCTCATAATATTAGCATGAAGTTTGGAACCCGGCTCTTGCCAAGAGATGGCGCGCTAAAGCTATTTTTTATGTAAAATTATGAAATTGTCCTGCTGGTTTAAGTTCGCGGATACAATTGTAGATGTCTCTACATGTTAATATTTTGAATGTAGGCTATTTGTGCTACATCTATGTTTAGTTGGATTGGAACATATGCTAATATTGGAGAAATAGGTATAGTCAGTTGAACTTACTTGTTTGAATATAATAAAGAAAATCAAACTAAACTACAAAGAAGAGTATGCATATTTTTACGTTATTATATATAAAATTTCATACTTTTAAACGTATCAGTGTAAAAATTGCCATAATATTATTTTAATAAATTGTTTATTATTTACGGAACAAAAAATCTATGTATATTACAAACATACAAATAATAATAGATTGACTAAATTCATTATGATACAAATCTATGCACAACATAGAAACAAATAAATAATAATAAATTACAATGCATAAGTTTAAATCGGATGCCCGGTTGCATCAACGTTACTTAAATTTTAATCTTGGTTTAAATAAATAATAGCGTATCTAATTTTTGACATCAATGTCAATTATCTATATTTGGTAAGAAATTAAAATTTTTAAGTGTTTCCATGGTGCACATGGAATGCAAGATTTATGAAATTTAATTTCTTTATATTTTATTATTTCTAAATCTAATGAAAATTAATAAAATTAGTGTAATAAAAACATGTAAAATTAAATATTCTACAATTTTCAAAATAAAATAAATTGTTGAAAAATTTTATATAATCATGTTTTTTCACGGAAAACTTTAAGGGCTTCCAGTGAACTGATACTTCCGGTTGACCAATTTTATCCAAAATGTAATCTGCTCTTTATATAAATATAAGAAAAAATCGATAACTATATAGATCTAATTGTCGGAATTATGAAGACAACTGATATTTTTTTAAAAATTTTGATATTTAAATGAATGTAAAGGTGGCATATACTAGCATTTTTTATAATTTGTTTATAATTAATAATAATTAAATAATGGCTATAAAAGTATTAACATTATTTAATAATCAGTAAAATTTTTAAATAAGTAGATAAATTTGAAACATTGTTGCAAACAAGGCTTTAAGCACAAGTATTTCAGCAACACTTACACACTGACATTTTCGTGTGCGACCTTGGGGCAGTACATTTCTGATTCATTAAAAACTGTTACTAATCCGGCCTTCAAGGACACCGCTACCAATACCACTATCGTGATTGCCTCCAACGCCGTGTTTGTTTGCGGAATCATTTTATACGTTTGAAACGATCGATACCTAGACCGATGAATCGTATTGTGTTCTGAAATCAAATATGGTCGCAGATGATACAAAAGTTATCTAAACCATATCGAGTTTGGCATCAAATTACTCAGTATGACAACAGGTATTAAATGGATCCATGCAATTTGGTGTATGACTTTGAATAGTATATTGTGTTATTAGGAGTAAATGTGATACTTTGGGTGCTGAGCGTGTTAGTTTGAACGACGAGCGATCGAGTCGGACAATTACATGCGGAGCATACAAAGTCACATTTATTCCGAATAACACATGCTCTTTTTTCTTCAAACATAGAAAATAGACATATACAGGCAGATTCAATCATCTGTAGTTTCGTTTCTAAATTATATATTATCAAAATGTGTCAAATTTTGTACTAACCAATCTTGATTATAACCTTAGTTAAAATAATTATGTTCTGAGATTGGAGAATGAAGTTACAAGTAATAATAAAAATGGAGTTAGCGCTAATCCCTTTGATGAATCTGCCTGTAAAACATTAAAAAATGCTCAAAACTTCCACAAATATTCTACCGTATCTAGTATTTCTAGTTGTCACAAAATATGTTATTTTGTTATTTTTGTTTATTTGTTTTATTTTTAACTGTCAAATTATTGAATTACAACCTTACTATTTTGCATGATATTTTACTTCGTCCGCAGCCGGAGTAAATGTGCTGCCAAGGAAACATTTTTACGCCGGCGGCGACAATATTGAACTTCTGCTTGTTGAATATAAATACGTAACAACTTACTTTTATGACGTTTGAAGAAAATAGTAGTTTTCCTGCTGTATCTCTAGAAATAAAAAAGATATCAAGGTCTAGGTTATTGCATTTGAAAGGCCTTTTCTAATAACAACTATTATGTCCTATCAACTTTGTTATCATTGTTTTGTGCAATCCTTTATACAGTATTCGTTTGAAACGATACACAGACAGACAACGCGTCACATAACCTGAGCCTACGCTTTTGCGCGACCTCGCGAGATAGTCATTTAGCAGAAGATTTATTTTGTCGCGCTTATTACTACAACGGAAAACGTAGCACAACACTCTAATCTATCATTCAGCGTTTTTAGAAATAAGATTAAAAACTTTTAGTTGAATTAGTTGAAAAACATATTTGAGCCTATAGCTTAAAAAAAAAAGACACCCGATATGATGTTACTTTGTTGATATAAGTTATATTGTTTTTTATGATTTTATTTTAAAATAGAATTTAATTAAGTAAAATTTAATGGAATCTAATCTAGAATCTTATGTGTCAAACGATAACACTCCGTCGCAGAGCTATGACTGCTTGCTTTAATGTTTAAAAGCTGCTTGAATGGCTTCGTAATAATGTTCTTGGTTTTGTATTTTTGCTAATGTGTAAAATATGTAAAACATATTACATAAAATTATGTGTTAAGGATTTTCTAACCATGGATTTGTCTCATTTGAATTTTGCTTGACATTTTTTTCTAGTGAATCTTGTTAACGTATTTTTTTATATACCAATTAAGAAAGAATGCAGAAAATATATAAAATGCATTCCACGCTTACATTAAATTATGTAGGTACCTATTAAGGGTTTTCATTCCATGAATTTATTCCAATTGAATATATTTCGAATGTTTTTCAGTGATCTTCAGATATAATAAATACTTATGAATACTTATTCCAAATTTGTTTATGTATATTCTATGTGAATTGATTAAAATTTCTCAGATTTTAATAATATTATCGCTAAAAAATCAATTTTATTCAGGAGTGCATAAACCAAGTGTCCCTTACCTTGGAGGTAATAGATTGAAGGAAAAATTTTATAACATTCTGTATCTAGGGTATTTATTGTAGATGAGTATGTGTTTAAAAAAATAAAAAGGACAACAAAAAATCGCAGTTTGGGTAAAGGCGGCAAAATATATTCAAATATAAATAGACTTAAATCTGTTTTATTTGATGTAATAAATATATATTTAAATGTTAATCAGTTTGGAGTTATTATAGGAGAAAAGTCCTGTAAAACAACTGGACTTTTTGCGATTTTTGTAAGGCTAACAAACATTTGGGTTCAGGGAAGTATAATAAGAAGTAAGCTAAGCAAGTAGTAAGACAAAATAAAATTTTTACAGCACTAAAAATAAATGCTGTTGCCGTTTTTTACACGGATGGTTTATTGTGATATATTTAATAAATACATGGCTCAGAAAGGTAATAACAGCATATTAATATCATTGTTTTGACATTATTATGCAATAAATTGTATTAAATTTGATCCAAAATATGTTGTTGCAGATTTAATACATAATGAAATTTCTTGGCATAATTTTTCTTCAATATATTTCCCGAGTTCTCCTTCCTATTTTATACAAAAAAAGAAATATTTTTTTGATCAATTGTAGAAAATCGCGCAGTGAAGGATTAAATTTGCGGCAAAGTTCTACTGAGCGTATATTAAAGAAATCATTTTCTAGTATATTACTCCGAGATAAAAAAAAGAAATTTAATATTTTCTGTTTGTTTTTCAAACAATTCACCTAAAAGTTTTTAATCAGATCTTTAAAAATGCTGAATTATACATCAGAGTCGTGTTTCGGTTTTCGTTGTAGTAATTTGCACCATAAAATAAATTTTCTAGTTCCGTTTATGGCCTAGTCACCGCCAACACACCGTTTCAAACGTTGCCGATCTTCCCAGATCACATTCACAAATATCAGTGCGTGGGCGATGTTAAAGCCTTGTTTGTGACAATGTTTCAAATTTAGCTACTTATTTTAAAATCTATTGTTAATAATAATTCCATTCTAGCCAGAAATGTAAATCTAACACTAATAAATTTTATTTTTTAACATTATAATTATTATTTTATAATTATTATAAACAAATTATTGAATATTCTAGAATATGCTATCTTTATATTCATTTAATTGTCAATACCTTTCAAAAAAATCAGTTGTTTTGATAATTCCGAAGATTTGGCTGTCTGTGTCATTGATATATTGCAGGCCGAATATGTAATATTTTTTCATAGAGGTGATTCATCGGTCGGTCATTTTTTACTGTGTCATTATAAACAAATTATTGACTTTGCTAGTATTATGCTACCTTTACATTTATTTAAATATCAATACTTGTAAAAAATATCACTTGTTTAGATTATTTTGATAATTTAACTCCAATATAAAGTAAGCCATAAAGAAAACACAATTTTATCGTTTTGAAAGCGGGTAAATAGGAAGGTGACTTTTGTAAGTGATAAAACGTTATTTACTTTTCTCCCAGCAACCCGATCAAAACACTATCTACATTAATACCATTTGCATTATTTGTCAAAAATATGTTATATAATAATTGTATTTTCACCAATTACACTTAAATAAACCATTTCATAAATAATGTTAAATTATCTCGCCGATTTACATTCTAAAACTGTTGAAAAAATTAAAATCACGAGACCGTATGTGGAGCGATTTTATTAAAACAGTTTTCTTGTCAAATTGCTAGGTAACAAGGTTTCGTAACATACAGAAATTTATCCGGCAAAATAAAAAGCTCTTGTGTAATTACAGTTGACAATTATATTTATATACAGATCTATTGTAGGATGGATATGTTATATCTTTTTATACAGGCTGATTCATAGGTCGGTTCTTTTTTATTGTGTATTTTTTACTGTGTTATTTTGAATGCATAAAGAAAAACTCTCGAACAAATTTTGTATGTCTATCTACGTACCACATTCCTTTGTATATAGGCTGTTCCATTTGAGCGCAATAATATACAAATTTCTTTCTATTCGTGGAATTGCACAATATTTGTAATAGTAACAATATGGGTGTTTATTATTATTAATACATATTTGTACATCTCTTAAGAATGTAAATACAAAATTTAAAGCGAGTAGGGCTAATTATTAAATAATAAAATTAAAAACAAATTTTCTAGAACTCTTTCTTTTGGTGGAATTTGACAAAATTTGTTATAATAACAATAACAATACTTCTCTTTAGAATGTAAGTGCAAAATTTAAAACAAATTGGGCATATTAATAAATAATTAAATTGAAAATAAATTTTGTAGAACTATCTCATATCGGGAAAGATGCGATTATTTACGTTTATTTTTGAACATATGTACATTGTAGAACATATTTTTAGAATGTTAATTGAAAATAGGTATTTAGGGAAGTTTTTTTTTAACGAAGATGGGAGGCGGACTAACTACAAAGGTCATATGTCGCCTCATGTGTTTATTATGATGAATTTATATGAACACAAACGATCATGCTCTTAAGTGGCATTCCAAACCACGACCTCTGGCGTGCCAGGCAAGTGACAGCCCCTACGCCACCGAAATCGGCTTAAGGGAATTTTATATAGTCCTTTATCTAATTAATGAAGAAAGTGCGATATTAAAATCAGCTATATTCGTATAAGAGTATTTATAGCAAACGGATAAATTATTTTTGATTAATAGTTATATTTAACTATTGTCTAAGATTTGAAAATAAGTGAATTTAAAATCTAATTTCTTCATTGTTGGCCATTTAACCTTGGGAGACCCGATCAATACTATTAACGCCTACAGTGCGCGCTGAGTAACTTAGCATACCGAAAGAATGTAATGCTAACCAGTTTGCTTACGTAGCGTTATGTTAAATTTAAACTTTTTCTAGTTGCCGCACTGCTTGAAATAGTGAGTCCAAGTTTTACAACTTGTAGGTACGAACTAAGAAGATGCGTGCGGCAGAGGAAAAGTAGCAGAAAATACATTTTAGTTTCTCTGTCCATTGGCGTAGTCAATATAAAAATATTTTACGTAGAAATGTAATTTTACAATAAAATTTAAGCCATAAAAATGATTTTTTGTATTAATATATTTAAATTAAGTTTCTTCCGTACATATGTAACTTAAACCTTTTTGAATTAGCATGGGCAGGAATCAGGGTCGGGCGGAACACACGGAGATGCCGAGAAATTTCTTGGTGAGCTCCAGCCTTCTTTTGGGCCCTTGGGTGGGACGATTTTTTAAAAATAAATTTTATTTAAAATAATTCAATATTAAATTATAAATGTCATTCTTTTGTTTGCCCTATATACTTTTGTGTTTGTATTTTTGTAGATTTGTTGGCTGACGAATAAGTTCGTAATTATAGTTTAAATTTTAAATCCCGCGCAGGTTAATAGAAAAATGAAATACAAAGAATGATTGATAATTTTGATAAAGTTAAAGAACGTACAGATAATTTTGTTAAATAAAATATTTAAGAGATCTTGAATCACTCATTGGTATTGAAATCGAGCAGAATATTCTGTTTTTAGGACACGAAGATTAAATATGAGTCATTCGCCTAGTACGCCTGAGGTCGTGAGTTTGAATCCCACTGAAGAGTAAGGTCGTTTGTGTTGTTCATAAAATTCATCCACTCTTCATTCCCTCTTCATATAAAAAAATAAGGTATGAAAAAAACTAAAATATTTTTTTTCTATTTTGTTCCTTGAAATTTTTCCAGTATTAAAGAATTATTCAAAAATCAGGAAAATAAAGAAATTTTTAGGTTTATTGCAAAACGTATTAAAGTTATCTGCAAAATGAATGATTAAATTTAAGCGAAAATTATTCCCACATGGGATTGACTGTCTGAACACTCATGATGATAATTCCTGTAAATGCTGCAATCATTATACTTTCAATGTAATTCGCAAATATATCATGAATATTTGTTCTTATTCTAATTTATATTTGGCATACAAATATCGAAATATCTTTTTCATGTACGAAAGTGACTTGTGAGTATGTGTTTTTAATTTTAAATATATATAATAAAATCACGTTTACGCTCCAATATAGGGGAAGATATAAAGCAAGCTTTGATTGTGTTGAACGTTGAGACCTATTGGACAATATCACCTTAATAAAATTATCGATACCCTTGCCTCATCCAGTACTGACACAAAAATAAGCTATAATTAGAATTATTTATTTAAACTTTATTTAAATTATTCATTTATTGATTCCGTGCAATGTTATTGTAAACTATAAATTACAATAAAAAGTTACCAGTAAAGCGATCTTATTAATTATTTTTGCTGTACCTATGAGTTTGAACCCAAGTAAAGCCATTCGTTATAGGTACAGAATAGGGCCCTCAACTCTATTTTTCTCGGTGGGACTTTTTTTCTTCAGTACGACCCTGGCAGGAATGAAAAGATACACACGCAAAAATAACGATTTAAATCTTGTAAATTTAAAAAGAATTACTCCATAAGCAATTGTAAGCATCTCTGATGAATATTTGAAATGTACGTAAAACATACGACGGCAATAAAAAATGAATATTGGCAAACTGATGAACCAACCAAGTTAATTCTTGAATCATTTATTATAAATTATAAATGTTGGCGGTGATTCTAATGAAGTATTTGAATTTAGTTTTGATGAAGAGACTGTGGTCTGTTAGCAAAATGATGTTTAATTACTTTTCATTCTTTTTTAATATTTTTTATGATTTACTGATTTAAACTTATACAGTGTAATTTATTATTATTTATGTGTTTGTATGTTGTACATAGATTTTTATCTATATATAATGAATTTAGTCAATTTTTTTATTAATTATATGTTAGTATATTGTACGTAGATTTTTGTTCCTTAAATAATAAATAAAATTATTTTATGTCCTGTAGTTACATTAAAAAAAATTTTTTTTGGTACACCTATGGTTTTTGTTGATTTTTCGTCCATAATTCCTAACCGTTTACTGCCCATCTATGCCAAATTATCCCGCGTTCACTATACATTCGCGCTACACTCTCCACATATTTTAAACTTGAAGCTGTTAAGGACCATTTTACATGTTCCGGTAAAACCAATATCGCATGTTTCAAAATTATATTAAAATACACTAGCATTGGTTCTTACGTTGTGTTGTTGACACTGCATCATTTATTAAGAGTTTAACCTATATTCCAAATTAATATTTATTTTACGAAACTTCTTCAGGAAGGGACATATTACTCCATACGGCTTGTAATCGCACGGTAGAAATAAATATCAATACCGTCCACATAAGATGCAACTATTACATTAAAAAATTATTTGTTTATGTTGTAAATGCTACTAGAATGTCTACTTCGTCGGTGACTTCTGACAGTCGTTAGTATCGATCCTCGGGGCTAACTCAACTTCCACGCTCGGCGTCGGGGTTGGAGTATATTAAGCGGAGAACCACCCTGATGGTGTCCTCGGGCACCGGTTCCACGGAGGAATTGCTGGTACTGCGTAACGCGGTTAAATGCGGAGATGACGTCACATCGGGTGACGTCACAGTACGCCTGGTGATTTCGCGGTGTCGGGTGGGTACCGGGCCGGCGTCGTGGTCTAGGTATTACCTCTCGAGGTGCTAACCCCAGAGGCCACTCTAGACCACAAGGCGGACGTAAAAACTGGTTGCGGGCGACGACGTCGCCGTAGCTTATGTTTGCTACCGTAGAGATTGCGAATGCCAGCTCCAGCGGTGTCGCGCTAAGCCAAATCGTCGGTATGACTCGGAAACTCACATTTGTGTACTAGGTATTACCCTTTGAGGCTGCAAATGCCAACAGTATCCTGAGCTTATTGTTAAATAATAAATGTGAAAACAAATTTACTGGAACCCTTTCTCATAGAGGAATTTGTTAATATTTGTCGATAATATAACAAAATGAGTAATTATAATCATAATACATATTAGTACATCTAATGAGATAATGAGAATGTAAATAAAAAATTTAAAGCGAATTGTGCTTGTTGTTAAATAATAAAAGTGAAATCAAAAGTAGAACTTTTTTACTTTGTGGAATTAGTTAATATTTGGATTTATAATTATAAATACATATTTGTACATTTCTTGAGACTGTAAATACAAAATTTAAAGCAAGTTGGGCTTATCGTTCAATAATAAAATTGAAAATAGTTTAGTAAAATTATATATCTCTTACTGGGGAAGATAGCGATTATTTGCATGTATTTTTAAACATATGTACAGTGTACATCTTTTGAGAATGTTAATCTAAAATAGGTATTTAGGGAAGCTTATATAGTCCTTTTTTTTTATTTAATGAAGAAAGTGCGTTAATGAAATCAGCTTTATTCGTGTCAAAGTATTTATAGCCCGATAAATACTTTTAACGCCTACACTACATTCGCGCCATTTCACATGTCCCGATAAAGTCTATAACGCATGTATCATAATTACATTAAAATACACAACATTGGTTCACACATTGTGAAGTTGTGATATTGGTTTATTTTCTAACATTGTTCACACTATGCGTCACTTACTTTCATTTTAACCTGTATTAAAAATTACTGTTTCTTTCTATGTCCAACTTATAAATATTACCAGCAAATACCTATGTTCTATCCATATATTTCTTTATGTACACGTCATAATGTAATTTTCAAATAAATGTGAGAAAGTAGAAACTTAATAAATATTAATGAAAGAATTACTTTAAAAAGTGTTAAACAAAATCGCAATGGCATGTGACAATGTGAGTAATTATAATTATTAATACAAATTTCCCTTCAATTGAGAACATAAATCCCAAAATGTTAAGCAAATTGGACTTATTGTTAAATTAAAAAAGTGAAAATAAATTTCATAAGACTATTATTTTCGAAATGATAGTTTGAAAATGTTATAACAATAATAGAATTCATATGAATTAATACACATCAGTTTATTCTTCGAAAAAGCAAATCAAACATTTACACATTTCCGCGATAATGTTTTATGCATTAAATAACCCTGTATTTTATGCAACCTGCAATATAGTCATCTATTGACCAGAAGACGTATTAAATTTATATGTCATCGTAGTTCTTCAAAAAAGTCGTTCAGAGGACTCAATGGTAGGATTATTTGGAACCCTCGGGTTCCAAATATTGAAAATGAAATAACTCCTATATGCAACATTATTACATAATGACAGTTTATACAGTTCATTTTGATAGAATAGTACTTTATGTCACCAAATTTGTATTTGGATAATTTAACTAGAAATAGGCGATAAATCACTTGAAAACTTTGACTTTTGGAACCCGGGTTCCGAATCTCAAACGGGGCCCAAACATCATTGACTTCTTCCCACTTCGGGTTCTAAACTCACTTATATACCAACTTATATATATATATATATATATATATATATATATATATATATATATATATATATATATATATATATATTATTTATTATAACAATCAGGAACGATACAAGACAAATATATTTTATGTTTTATTATATGACAGTTTCATTATATGTTTTTATTTTTTTATTAAAAAACAGTAACATGTGTTGCCCTAGCAACAAGTTATCTAACACTCCCCCCTCAAACGAAGTTTGCCAAATTTATGTTTCGACAACAAAATTCTAATTTATTGGCAGATACAACTTTTGTGAGGAAGTCAGCTACCATTTTATCTGTTTGACAATACGAAATTTTAACAATTTTATTATTTACATGATCACGAATAAAATGGTACTTAATATCAATATGTTTCGTTCTAACATGTTGAGTTGGTTCATTTGAAAGTTGAATTGCTGATTGATTGTCGCAAAATAATTCTGTTTGTTGAATCATCATTTCAAATTCTGGAATGTCCATTTCTATAAATAATTTTCGAATGTAAATAAGAAGAAAAACGAAATAGAAAATGTCGATGACACAATAATGGAGAACAAAAATATTCCATACAGAGAAGCCGTTGGATGTATTTTGTATTTAGCAAATTGTAGTTCATGGGAGTTGATACTGATTTGCAATTTTCCATATTAAATTGTTTTAATACTTCAATTTCATACTTCTTTTGATGCAAAATCAAAGTTCCTTCTTTTCTGTTGCGTTCGATCTTCGTTCCAAGTATTGCTACGCCCTTGAAGGGCGAAACCGCGCAAGGTGCGGTGAGCCTCGGCCAGCTGCAGTGGAGTTGGGTGTGGGTCCCCTGCTGTAGCTAGAGGGGGGTGAAAGGGATCGGAGTAGGGCGCCAGTGTCCGAACGAGGCTCAACGGTGCTGGACACAAGCCTGCGGGAAGGGACGATGTAGCAAGGGTGGCTTTTAATGAAGTGAGCGTAGGTATTGTAGGTAAGAGATAATATTACGAGAATATTGTATACAAAAAAATAACAGCGTTGGCGCTACTGCCTAGTCCAACGGCGGACAACGAGTGTGGCTGAGTGAGAGATAGCGCCAAGGCGAGGGGGTTGTTTATAACTCGTAGAGGGGAGGACTGCGGTACCGACAAAGTTACGGCGCGAACAAGTCACGTGGCGTTTCGCGTAGCATGCCAAACGAACGTACACGGTGCGCTAAAAACAAGTGATATGGTAAACAAGGCAGCCCTACAGACTACTGTATACACTACGCCCTAGCGGCGTAAACAAAGTAAGATACAACAAAAATGACGTTATTCCGCACGTTGTCTACGTTGGTAAGTAGCTCATACAAAATAATAATACAGACGTACGACATAAATAAGTTAACCTACAAAACAGGGTGAATTCGGCGACAGAACTAAAGTTGGTGAGTAATAATAATGTATGTGACTATTCTTAGCTCAATTAACAGAAAACACATGTAGGTAATGACCAACAACAATGAACAAATAAATAAATTGGGCTCGGCTTATCTGGGTCAGGAGCAGGCCGGCTCGCAGCTGATGTCCGGCGGCCAGTGGCGTAGCTGGTGGGCTCGATGTACGGGGCCGGATCGGTTACTCGATGGCCTCAGGGGCGTACCAGATGCTCCACCAAGCGAGACCAGATTGCCAGGGATCGTGCTAGCTGGATCTTGGCTGGTACAACAGGAGGACTTGCCCAGTACCAAAAATAACGTTCGGTACTTAAATATATCGTCCGGCACGTAAGTCGTGTCCGGTACATAAATATATTGTCCGGTACGTAAATGTATCGCCCGGTACGTAAATATGGTGTCCGGTACGAAAAATGGTGTCTGATACAAAAATAGTGTCCGGTGCGAAAAAGCCTAGAAACAAACGGGGTTGAAGAACAACAATACACTTTAGGTGAGTCGAAATGAAAGACTGGACAATTACCTTAGATGGTGGGCGGCTTGTAAAGTAATCTTAATTTAACTTCTTCCAGACCGTGAAACAAATCCCGGAGTAATCCGGCGGAACAATACCACAAGTTACAGTGTGCAGCAAATCCCACAAAAGTGGATCGAAAATTCGATACGGTAACTACGATAAGCACGTGTAACTTCTTCAACGGCTGAATCAGAAAAAAAAACAAGATTCGACGATTGTCGCGGGCGGAAACAATCCTGCAAGGTTTCGCTGGCCTTGGCGCGCTAAGTCCGCGGGCTCAAGGTTAAGCAGCGACATAAACTCACGGTGGTTCAACCAGGCCACCGCCGCGCTGGAGGGTAACTTGGTTTGCCTAACTATAGGCGACGGGCGCGAAACCCGGGGCGTAACAGTATATAATTTGCTTGTCCAAGATCTCTTATTTTGAACTGTTTTTCTAAATTCCTTTTGAAGTTTTCAATTTGAATAATATTGTTTGATATAATCAGTAAATCATCCACGTATACTGCAATGATTAAAAATGTATTATTTTCTCTTTTTATATATACGCAAGTATCAGTTTTTAGTTGATTGCATCCAAGTTTGGTTAATTCTTCATGTAGCCGTTTATTCCACATTCTACCTGACTGACGTAAACCATATAAACTTTTATTAAGTTTGCATACTTTCTTTTCTTCTCCTGGAATAATATATTCCTTTGGCTGATCCATGTAAATATCTTCTTCAATTTTTCCATTCAAGTATGCATTTTTAATATCTAGCTGATGAATTTCCAAATCGAACTCTGTTGCTAATGCTAAAAGTATTTTCAACGTAGTCGTTTTCACAACAGGGGAAAAGGTATCATTGAAATCAATTCCTTGTTTTTGTGTAAAACCTTTGGCTACCAAACGTGTTTTATAACGTTCGATACTTCCATTTGCATGACGTTTAATTCTTAACACCCACTTATATCCAATTGTTGTCTTTCCAGGAGGTAAATCAACAATATCCCAAGTATTATTGTTTTTTAAACTTTTCATTTCTTCTTCCATAGCTTCTTGCCATTCTACAGCGTTAGGACCTTTCAATGCTTCATCCAATGAAATTGAATCTTGTGTACAAATATCTGCAAATTCAAATCTGTCTGGCGGATTTACAACTCGGCCATATCTTGTTTTGTAATTTGTATTATTTATTCTATTTCCAGAAGTATTGTCTTCTGTGTTTTCTTCTGATTCATTCTTTATAATATCTTCTAAATTATTTTCAGATATTTTTTCATTTGTTGCCGTTATTTTGTTTTCGTTTTCAAATATTTTATCTTCAATCAACGTAATGTTATTTTCAGTTGATTTTATTTTAAATGGACCAAAGACGTCTTCCACAAATTTTACATCTCGACCTTTGAAGACTTTCTTGGTTGTTGGATCATACAGTCTATATGCCTTGGATAATTCGCAATATCCAACTAGAGAACATATTTTCATCTTTGAGTCAAACTTCTCTCTTTTATCTTTTTGAACATAAACAAAAGTTTTACATCCCCATATTTTTAAATGTTTAATAGAAATTTTTCTATTGTTCCAAATTTCTTCTGGGATTCTGTTGTTCAATGTTCTTGTAGGAGTTCTATTTTTTAAATAATTTGATGCATTAATTGCTTCTGCCCATAACTCTTTCGGTGCACAAGCTTCATAAATTAAACATCTTGCTTTTTCTACGAGAGTTCTATTTAATCTTTCTGCAATTCCGTTTTGCTGTGGGGAATTTGGAGTTGTAGTTTCATGTCGAATTCCATTTTCTCTTAAAAACTTCTTAAATTGATAATTGACGTACTCTGTACCATTATCTGTACGTAATGTTTTTATTTTTCGTTCTTGCGATGTTTCTACTTCATTCTTAAATTCAATAAATTTTTCTAACACTTCTGTCTTGTTTTTTAAAAAGTAAACCCATGATTTTTTAGAAAAATCATCTGTAAAGGTGAGAAAATACTTATTGCCTCCAGACGACATTGGAGTTATTGGACCGCAAATGTCTGAATGTACTAGCTCTAAACTCTTTTTTCGTGAGGTTTTACTCCGCGGATATGGTAGTCTTTTAAATTTACCTGCTTGACAAACATCACAGATTAAATCTTTACTTTCTTTGTAATTATTTAAATTAACATTCTTCTGCTTCAATATTTTTTGTAGACTATCAAAATAAATATGTCCAAGTCTTTTGTGCCATTTAAAGAATGTTTCGTCGTTTTCCTTTACACTGCTTAACATGATTTTCTCATTTCTATTTGTAGTGTCTAAAACGAATAGGTCAGTTTTCAATGTTCCTGTAGCGACCAAATTTCTTTCAGAATCATATATTTTTGCAATACTTCTTTCAAAAATTACTTTGTGTCTCTTTTCTAACAGTTTTTTGACAGATAGTAAGTTTGCTGCGAGATTGGGTACATATAAAACATCATTTATTTGACACTTTATATTTTTTTGTTTGATTGACAGATAAACGTCAACATTTCCTTGTTCCTCAGCTATTATCTGACTGCGATCTGCTAATTTAATAATCTGCTTATCTAATTTATTTAATACGTTAAATTCTTCTTTATTTGAAGACATGTGACGTGTGGCTCCTGAATCGATAATCCATGGCTTCGTTATTTTTCTTGAAGTTTCTCTTGTAAAATTTGCTTCAAATAATTTATTTTCGATATTTGTCTTCTTTTCTTCACAAAATGACAACTTGACTGACTTCTTAACTTGATTTTCTTACTCTTTCTTCTCTTCATCGGTCTTCTGACTTGCAAAGAAAGATGTTTCTCGTTTATTTTCATTTGAATAAACAACTATCCTCGCATTTTGCTTGTGTTTATTAAATCTGCACTCAGATTTGTAATGCCCAAATTTCTTACATTGAAAACATTGAATTTTACTTTTGTCATATTTGTTTTCGTATTTTTTATCTGGCTTTTTGAATCTTGATTTTCCGACAAATGCTGATTGGGAAGAAGTACTGTTGTCTTGCAATCTTCGTCTTCTCATCGCTTCTTGTAAAATTCTACTTTTTACAACTTCCATGTTCATATCATCTGGTGCTCGAATTGACATCACTAGACTTGTCCATGAAGATGGTAATCCAGCTAACATGTACATTGCTATTAACTGTTCAGACATCGCATGACCTCGCGTGCTGACTCTTTTACTAATAATACGATTTTCGCAATGTATTGTTCTACATCTCCATTTTCTTCTAGCTTCAATGATGAAATTTCATTTTGTATTTGAACTTGACGCATAACTGAATTATCTTCAAAATTCTTTTCTAATGTTTCTGGGCCCATAACCTGATAAACACGCAGTGTAATATATATATATATATATATATATATATATATATATATATATATATATATATATATATATTATTTATTATAACAATCAGGAACGATACAGGACAAATATATTTTATGTTTTATTATATGACAGTTTCATTATATGTTTTTATTTATTTATTAAAAAACAGTAACATGTGTTGCCCTCCGTTTTGGGTCAGTACGCCCTCAAAGGGTGCGCCGAAGCCAAAATCCGTCGCCGCTACCAATCCAGATAACGAGAAAAGCAGTGTACACCGAGATCCACGAAATAAACCCGAATCTAAATTCGTTGTTTTTTTTTATTTCTGTATCCTGGACAAAACCCCAGCTATCCAGTACCGTTTGGCGCCCGAGCAATCCACGCCAAACTGCTTGTGTCCGACCAAACATCGTCACACAATATAGAATTATTTAAAAAATTTATTATTCGACATCTGCAGAGATGAAAAATAAACATAAGTAAATGAAATCCAAGTTAAAAAGTGAAATAAGTACCTTACATTCAAATAAAACGGTAAATAAAAAATTAGGTTATATTTTCGGTCGTGTTTTTGTTTCATAAAACAATATTTCTAATGCAATGTTCACACCTTAAAAAGTAAAAACGCCACTAAATTCTTCAATCATTCAATCAAAGTTACCTGAAGAATAATAATTACTGCTGCGTTCATGTCAGCCCCTCGAAAATGTGCTCGGGGGTGGCTGAAGCCCCGAAGCTCACCCGTAGTCGGCGCCTATGGATTTTCTATATTACGAACACGGTCTGAAAGCTAATTTATATTATGTTTCACTCTTTCCTAAACATGTATTATGAGAAAATTGCAAATTGTCAAAAATTAAAAATTAAAATTTATAAATAAAATAAAATAAATATATCATCACGCCTTTTACCCATTAAGGGTGTGGCACTCTGCTTACGCAGATCTCGGTAGGTGATATATTTTTGCGTATGAAATGCGGTTACCAGCCGTCAAGTCATAGCCCCCAAAGTTGTTAGTGGAGGGGGAACCACAGGGGTAAATTTAAATTTGTAACTGTCGGCAGTGGGATTCGAACTGAGGATCTCACGATCCACAGTCCGACACGTTACCACGGAGCTATTTACCCCATTAATTTATATTTATGTACTGTTACTACTTGGCGTGACTCTAAAGATTCCAGGGGGAGCTGAGCCCCCCCCCCCCTGGCCCCCTCCTGGCTACGGCCCTGTGGCTATCCTACCAAGACTGCGCCAATTATATAATTCAAATCGCTTAATTTATTTTAAAAAAGTTTATTTGAAGCGGGAACAACGTTACAAGCTTGTCTAACATATGAAGACTGCGTTATCAGTGCATTCTACAGGGCTTATATTACCTTGTGTAAAGTTTATAACTGAATCAGCTTTTTTTAGTTAATTACATTTCATAATTTATATATATATATATATATATATATATATATATATATATATATATATATATATATATATTCTTGTCCTGATACACTTACGGAACCATCTACTTACGAGACCCAATAGGTAAACATATGATATGGAATCTAGAAGAATGTATCTTTCCAGATATATTAAAAGTTTTCATATAATCATAATAATTACAGAGAAATTGACAATTTTGCAATCACTAAAAAAGTAAAGGTATGGGACCCGGATCTGTCGGTAATGCAGATAACTTTTTCTGTGTTTCAACATTGGCTAAATCAAGCGCCAAATAAAATTTGAATTTTGTGAAATGTGAAGTTAATATGACAATCGTATTAGCAATAAATTAAATAATATATTGCCGTTCGAAACAAATATGTCTTATACATATTCCATTCTAGTTTCCCAACCTCATGTTTAATTAAATACAATATATTTTTATTAAGTATGTGCGATTTTCAAAATAATTTAGTTCAGAAAACTTTCTAGTTTATTATTATAATCAAGTGACAGAATTATGCTACTTTTATAGTATGTAGTAAAAAAAGTAAATAGACAAGAAGGTAAATTTCCAAAGGAATAGGGTGAAACTACATACGTTAGAATGGAAGTTACGAATTAAAATACAAGTACATAATGAATTTTAGAATTGTAGATATCAAAATATAGTAAATATTTATATTTTAGATACCAAAATATAATAAATATTTGTTTTGGTAATTAACAACAAATGTAGAAAACTAATTTTATACTGCCATCTAACGAAAAGTAGCCTTCTAATAGCTTTCTGCTAGTTCATAAAACTGCCGCTACACTTTCGGAAATTGAATAATTTGATATATTACGTTTTTGATTTTGAAAAATTAGAAGCATACCGAAAACTTTCAAAATATACATTTTTTGACAATACATAATCTGATTCACTACGTTTCGGAATTTGAATAATTTGAGGCAAATCCGATCTCTTTCGGAATTTGAATAATCTGAAAATGAATATTCTGACGTTTCATTATTCTGATTTTTAATATTTTGCTGTTGCAAGCCTAAAAAACGAATCCTTTATTTAAAAAAAAAAAACAGCAAATTCTGAATTCTTCATTTAATTTCATGTTCTTTATGGTCCAACAACCTCCATCCGTCAAAATTTCATGGATTTTTTACAGTGACTTGTACATTGCAATGTCAGATGATGTACATATTTTTGTTGGGTTCGTTCACTCCCATGAATTTTGTTTAGCAAATTCAAATTAGAATAAATGATTTCTTACAATTATTCTTATCGAAAAACAAAACAATTATTACAGTAAGGTCTTTGAACATTCTAGTATTTGTACATGTTAATGAAAAGGATAGTTAAAACATTAAACTATAAAAAAATATTCGTTAAAGTCTATTTGGTCAAAAGAATTTTGATACTATATTTCTCATTCCCATGAACGACTATAGTAATGAAAATAATTTGTATATTTATAAATATGATCATCTATAACATACTAAGTTCAAATGAAAAATAATCTTAGTATGTTATAGAGCAGGGGTGGGCAACCTCCGGCCCGGGGGCCAACCCCGGCCCGCGTAATGTTCCAATCCGGCCTGCGAGATCTTTAAAAGTAATAATAAATAAATATTTTAAAAAACAAAAATTTTAAATTCGGTTATTACCCAACATAAAGAAAAAGGGGAGATTTTCAGTTTAATTTTCGATATAATTCGTCTAGTTTAAATTAAAAAATAAATATAGTACTTAGTTAATTTTGTTTTATTATTGTTTTTTACATTATCAGAAAAAAATTATAACAAAAATATGTCAATTAACTACTACGGCCCGCGTAAGAAACGTAAATCTTTTCTGGCCCCTGTTATACAAAAGGTTGCCCGCCCCTGTTATAGAGTATAGACGATCATATTTATAAATATACAAATTATTTGCATTACTGTAGTCGTTCACGGGAATGTGCGGCATAAATATTACTAATTTGAAAATTATGTTCATGTAAAATTTGTAAACAAAATTAGCTTTTTAAAAGTAATTACAAATTTTGGACTTTTATCTACAAATGTAAATATAAAACATTATATGTTTCATTTATTATAATAATGATATATTGTTTCAAAAAAGTTATGTTAATGTTGCGCTATCTTCAGCCCGTATGGTTGACCTTAATTCTATTATTAGGTGGGTATAGTAAAATAGCCAAGCTAAAATTAATTCAGATAAATTTTAGAACGAATTAACTATAACAGTTTAAAAGAAGCTGCTGTGTAAATCAACGTATTTGTCAATACTTCTGTGATTTTTGAATAACATTGAATTTGTTTTTTTAGTATCAAATTAAAATATTATATTCTGAATTGAATATTTAGTTTCCTTATATTTTTATAACTATAAAGTGGACACATTTAACTTTGTAATTTGGCTACTTTTGGCGCTTATGTTAACAAATAATCTGGACATCCTGTTACCGACAACTGACAATACCGCTACCGCGATCGCCGCTCAAGCAGCGTGGGTTTGCGGAATCCTTTTATGCGTTTGGATCGATATCTAGACTGGCACGGCGTTTTGTGTTCTCAGCCTACAGCCCACATATTTGCTAGCGGTGTCCGCGACCTTGTGCGATAGTCACTGTACGGAGGCCAGGGATTTGGCTACAGGCGGAACTTGAAATTTTATTTTGTGGTGCAAATTACTGAAAACAAAAAAATCATTCCAAATTCTCGATTTTCCAGCATCACTTCTTTGTTTTTTAACCGGTACACCTTCTTTTATTATTCTTCTTACTGTAGTATATGGCACTTGAGTCATTTCAGCAGTTTTTGATATTGGCGCATTTTCATAATTATCACTTTTAAAAAGTTAAACAAATTCAGAACTATTTCTTTTGCGTCGTTTGATGAATATTTATATGTTGGCTTCGCGACCGTGGTAATTTCTTCAAAATCTGCGTATTCAACTTGCGACATTGTGTTCACTATTACAGTGCTGCTGAACTAATGAATTTTAAATGTCGTTTTCTGAAGGTATATATGTATAAAATTATCTTACTTAACAGTTTTCGGTTAAACTATTGAAAATATAATCGTATTAAAAATTTCGGAGATTTGAAGCATCTAAGCCAAATATTATAACAATCCACTCCTGAACATCAGACAACCTTGCACCCCGCTGGCTAGGGCTGGCTTATCCCATTAGCAAGTCATGTCAATCGCCAGGCAAATTCGAACACGCCATACAAACAAGGTTAGCGCACGAGGTCTAGGTCAGTACAAACGAGAACAAATAGATTGGCGTAACTGACAACCTTCCTGCTACCCTCCCTTAGTTAGGCCACTGATGAAATGTTTCAGATATAGATTTGCAATTGCAGATCATAAACTAATTTATTTACATAGATTGATAAATATCTATCTATATAGAAACAAACAAATAAAGAATGAAAGAAAAAAATACTCTTAAATGTCGTATTCAATATTTATATTTGTCGCTAACGAAATATATCTATAGCTTCCACTAATAATTCTATTCTTATTTTATTCACATCAATATTACTAATGGAAAGTACCAAAAAAATATCAAACATTACAGTCGGATATGAACCCAACACACTAATACTCTACTCGTGATAAACCAATGGCCTTGACCTTATTATACGTATTAGATGTTTAACTGTCTTACAACCAACCGAATATGGGTTATGTATAAGAGATATCAAAGGCAAGGTCATTGCATTAGATCGTACTCTTCCTGCTTAAGATTTTCTACTTTGAATTTTTCCTCTAGCTCAATGTTAAAGAAAATCCAATATGGCAGCGAATGGTGCAAAAGTCTTCCAATTTAGGTCGTGTTTGGTATCAAATTACTCGGTTTGACAGCAGAAATTTGTTGAAGTCATAAAATTTTATGTATAACCTTGAACTTTTACATTTCCTGCTGCATCTCAAGAACTATAAGAGATTTCAAGGTCAATGTTATTGCATTCAATTCGTCTATTGATTTAGCAACTTTTTTGTCATATCAACTTTGCTATCATATTAACGGGTAAAAAGTTGGTATTTAAACGTCAAGGTCACAGTTATAGGTCAAGGTTATTAGTTTATCAGAATCAGGAGATAAAGGAGAAACTTTTATGTCAGATGACTTTTCCTGTCAAATCAACCATAACAAAGTTGCTATTTAAAGGTCAAGGTCACGGTTAAAAGTCAAGGTCACATGTTTTTCGGATACAGTGTTCAAAGACACACATTTTATGTCGTATCAACTTTTCTGTCAACTCAATTCCTAACAGTGTTGCCATCTGTTTATAGGTCAAGGTCACTATGAAAGTTCAAGATCACTAGTTTATCGGAACCAGGAGATAACGACACAAGTTTTATGTCAAATGACCTTTGATCTTAGACGCACCATAACTGAGTTGCTATTGGACCTTGACCTTGACCTTTGACCTCCATTCTGAGGTCACCAACCCCCATGGGAACATCCCCCTCCCCCTACCCTTTACTTCCCGAGATCAAACGTCAAAGGCCTTCGAGTTAGGACCCCTAACATCCCAAATTCTTTACCAGCCGTCAAAATTTTCAACCCTATTCTTAATTGTCTCTCACTCACTATCCATTCATATATATAAAACATTATATATTCATGTAACTAATTTATTTTATCTTACTATATGTCGATCGTACTCATAATAATACATCTCGGAACCCTTAGAATTTATTACTCTTATTTACCCTTATTTACCACTTATTTTCAGGCACTTTCTTACCTGAATAATTAAAATGTGTTTAACATTAGAATATATGTTTATTATATCAAATTAAATAGAATTCAATTATTTATTATTTGAATATAATTTCGCGCCATTATTTTTACCCACAAATTTGTATACTCTTTCTATTTTTTAATAATTACTATAAATAATATAGATAAAGAATGTTATAAAATAATTCCTTAATTATTACAATTGATCGAGCGGGCGGTGGTGCGAAGCTACCACCCCTGAGATAAGCCTTATCCCGTCTAGTCACAGTTTTTGGCAACGATATTTCTAATAATCTTCGGAATATTAGTCACATGAGCCCAATTTATTGGATAATAACAAGTCAATTAACGATATAATTTTAATCTGATTATATTTAATTGTCTTACAACCGATTATGGGTTATACATATTTTTATTGTATATAATAGACATTCCTAATTATCAAACACACAATTGTATGTGTGTTTTAAAATTTTTTTTAGAATTTTATAATAATTGGATACGTTTGCAAGTAGTAAATCGATAAACAAATTGGTACATATCGCAACACTGAGCTAGTTCGCTACGAATTAAATGTGACTTCTTTTAATTATTATAAATAATAGACATTCTTAATTATCAAACACACAATTGTATATGTATTTTAAAATTATTTTTAGAATTTTATAACAATTGGATACGGTTGCAAGTAGTAAATCAATAAACAAATTGGTACATATCGCAACACTGAGCTAGTTCGCTACGAATTAAATGTGACTTCTTTTAATTATTATAAATAATAGACATTCTTAATTATCAAACACACAATTGTATATGTATTTTAAAATTATTTTTAGAATTTTATAACAATTGGATACGGTTGCAAGTAGTAAATCAATAAACAAATTGGTACATATCGCAACACTGAGCTAGTTCGCTACGAATTAAATGTGACTTCTTTTAATTATTATAAATAATAGACATTCTTAATTATCAAACACACAATTGTATATGTATTTTAAAATTATTTTTAGAATTTTATAACAATTGGATAAGGTTGCAAGTAGTAAATCAATAAACAAATTGGTACATATCGCAACACTGAGCTAGTTCGCTACGAATTAAATGTGACTTCTTTTAATTATTATAAATAATAGACATTCTTAATTATCAAACACACAATTGTATATGTATTTTAAAATTATTTTTAGAATTTTAAAATAATTGGATAAGGTTGCAAGTAGTAAATCAATAAACAAATTGGTACATATCGCAACACTGAGCTAGTTCGCTACGAATTAAATGTGACTTCTTTTAATTATTATAAATAATAGACATTCTTAATTATCAAACACACAATTGTATATGTATTTTAAAATAATTTTTAGAATTTTATAACAATTGGATACGGTTGCAAGTAGTAAATCAATAAACAAATTGGTACATATCGCAACACTGAGCTAGTTCGCTACGAATTAAATGTGACTTCTTTTAATTATTATAAATAATAGACATACTTAATTATCAAACACACAATTGTATATGTATTTTAAAATTATTTTTAGAATTTTATAACAATTGGATAAGGTTGCAAGTAGTAAATCAATAAACAAATTGGTACATATCGCAACACTGAGCTAGTTCGCTACGAATTAAATGTGACTTCTTTTAATTATTATAAATAATAGACATTCTTAATTATCAAACACACAATTGTATATGTATTTTAAAATTATTTTTAGAATTTTATAATAATTGGATAAGGTTGCAAGTAGTAAATCAATAAACAAATTGGTACATATCGCAACACTGAGCTAGTTCGCTACGAATTAAATGTGACTTCTTTTAATTATTATAAATAATAGACATTCTTAATTATCAAACACACAATTGTATATGTATTTTAAAATTATTTTTAGAATTTTATAACAATTGGATAAGGTTGCAAGTAGTAAATCAATAAACAAATTGGTACATATCGCAACACTGAGCTAGTTCGCTACGAATTAAATGTGACTTCTTTTAATTATTATAAATAATAGACATTCTTAATTATCAAACACACAATTGTATGTGTATTTTAATATTATTTTTAGAATTTTATAATAATTGGATACGTTTGCAAGTAGTAAATCAATAAACAAATTGGTACATATCGCAACACTGAGCTAGTTCGCTACGAATTAAATGTGACTTCTTTTAATTATTATAAATAATAGACATTCTTAATTATCAAACACACAATTGTATATGTATTTTAAAATTATTTTTAGAATTTTATAACAATTGGATAAGGTTGCAAGTAGTAAATCAATAAACAAATTGGTACATATCGCAACACTGAGCTAGTTCGCTACGAATTAAATGTGACTTCTTTTAATTATTATAAATAATAGACATTCTTAATTATCAAACACACAATTGTATATGTATTTTAAAATTATTTTTAGAATTTTATAACAATTGGATAAGGTTGCAAGTAGTAAATCAAAAAACAAATTGGTACATATCGCAACACTGAGCTAGTTCGCTACGAATTAAATGTGACTTCTTTTAATTATTATAAATAATAGATATTCTTAATTATCAAACACACAATTGTATGTGTATTTTAATATTATTTTTAGAATTTTATAACAATTGGATAAGGTTGCAAGTAGTAAATCAATAAACAAATTGGTACATATCGCAACACTGAGCTAGTTCGCTACGAATTAAATGTGACTTCTTTTAATTATTATAAATAATAGACATTCTTAATTATCAAACACACAATTGTATATGTATTTTAAAATTATTTTTAGAATTTTATAATAATTGGATAAGGTTGCAAGTAGTAAATCAATAAACAAATTGGTACATATCGCAACACTGAGCTAGTTCGCTACGAATTAAATGTGACTTCTTTTAATTATTATAAATAATAGACATTCTTAATTATCAAACACACAATTGTATATGTATTTTAAAATTATTTTTAGAATTTTATAATAATTGGATACGGTTGCAAGTAGTAAATCAATAAACAAATTGGTACATATCGCAACACTGAGCTAGTTCGCTACGAATTAAATGTGACTTCTTTTAATTATTATAAATAATAGACATTCTTAATTATCAAACACACAATTGTATATGTATTTTAAAATTATTTTTAGAATTTTATAACAATTGGATAAGGTTGCAAGTAGTAAATCAATAAACAAATTGGTACATATCGCAACACTGAGCTAGTTCGCTACGAATTAAATGTGACTTCTTTTAATTATTATAAATAATAGACATTCTTAATTATCAAACACACAATTGTATATGTATTTTAAAATTATTTTTAGAATTTTATAATAATTGGATACGGTTGCAAGTAGTAAATCAATAAACAAATTGGTACATATCGCAACACTGAGCTAGTTCGCTACGAATTAAATGTGACTTCTTTTAATTATTATAAATAATAGACATTCTTAATTATCAAACACACAATTGTATATGTATTTTAAAATTATTTTTAGAATTTTATAACAATTGGATAAGGTTGCAAGTAGTAAATCAATAAACAAATCGGTACATATCGCAACACTGAGCTAGTTCGCTACGAATTAAATGTGACTTCTTTTAATTATTATAAATAATAGACATTCTTAATTATCAAACACACAATTGTATATGTATTTTAAAATAATTTTTAGAATTTTATAACAATTGGATACGGTTGCAAGTAGTAAATCAATAAACAAATTGGTACATATCGCAACACTGAGCTAGTTCGCTACGAATTAAATGTGACTTCTTTTAATTATTATAAATAATAGACATACTTAATTATCAAACACACAATTGTATATGTATTTTAAAATTATTTTTAGAATTTTATAACAATTGGATAAGGTTGCAAGTAGTAAATCAATAAACAAATTGGTACATATCGCAACACTGAGCTAGTTCGCTACGAATTAAATGTGACTTCTTTTAATTATTATAAATAATAGACATTCTTAATTATCAAACACACAATTGTATATGTATTTTAAAATTATTTTTAGAATTTTATAATAATTGGATAAGGTTGCAAGTAGTAAATCAATAAACAAATTGGTACATATCGCAACACTGAGCTAGTTCGCTACGAATTAAATGTGACTTCTTTTAATTATTATAAATAATAGACATTCTTAATTATCAAACACACAATTGTATATGTATTTTAAAATTATTTTTAGAATTTTATAACAATTGGATAAGGTTGCAAGTAGTAAATCAATAAACAAATTGGTACATATCGCAACACTGAGCTAGTTCGCTACGAATTAAATGTGACTTCTTTTAATTATTATAAATAATAGACATTCTTAATTATCAAACACACAATTGTATGTGTATTTTAATATTATTTTTAGAATTTTATAATAATTGGATACGTTTGCAAGTAGTAAATCGATAAACAATTTTGAAATAACGGAAGAAAAACTTGCCGGACTACAAATTCATTATGACGTAATTGGTTCATGTTATTTTTACATTTGATGTGCAAGTTATAGAAAACTAAACATGAGTACTCTTCGCGCTCTACGCTCCAGCTGCCCAAGAACCAGTCTCGCTCGACGGTGTATCGATTGGGCGCTCGCCCATATGGTCTGCCGCCAAAAGAGCATGCACATTCCACAGCTCGCTCAACGGTCCAACGGTCAACTCCGCGTAACATTATGATCGATTTTACTAAGGAACAAATTAAAGAAATCTTGGTCCATTTTTAAGAAATTTTTTTGTATAATTTTTTATGTTGTAATCCAAATTCATTATGTAATAAAGCTAGCCCAATATGCCCTAAATTTTTATATTTTGTTTTTTTCCAAATCTTAGGTCACAGTTTTTAAATGATTTAATTGATATAACTACGAACATAGAACATTTATTAAATATTAATGTTTTTTAATAGTGCATATATTATTTAAAAAATTAACGAAACTAATCTTATAAGCTACAATAAAAAATAAATATACCTAAAGATACCGAAAATTATTAGCTTAACAGTGTAAATAAAATTTCAACATTAATTTGAGCCTTTCGACTCTTGGTGGCTCTCAAAAATATCGTTGTCAAAAACTTTGATTAGACGGGATACACGGATGGTGACTTCGTAATTTAAATATATAAGGAAATTTGTTGTAAACATTCTTGATCCAGGATATTTACAATGTGTTTAAAAAAATTAAAGAATTTAAAAAAACTTTTCGCGAAAATATATTCAAATGAATATTGACTTAATTCTGTTTAATTTGATTTAATAAACATATATACTATGGTTAAAACAGTTCGGAGATATTCACGGTGGAAGGTGATATAAAACAATTGTTTCAGGGAAGTATAATTTGAAGTCAAATGTATAATTTGTAAGATAAAGTAAAATAGAGTTATTAATATACAATGTTTAATATATATATGGATGGATAGAGGGTGGGAAAATATTAAGAACGGAGATGAAAACTTTGACGGCTGGTAAAAGGTTAGGTTATTAGAGGGTCAGTACTCGAAGGTCATTGACCTTAGACCTTGAAGGTGAAGGGAAGCGGGAGGGTGGATGTTCCCATAGGGGTTTGTGACCTTATAATAGAGGTAGAAGGTCACCTTGATATCTTTTATAGTTCCTTAGATAATGCAGGAAAACCAAAGTTCAAGGTCACACAAAAAATTTGATAACGTCATCAAATTCCTGCTGCCAAGCCGAGTAATTTGACACCAAACATGATTTATTTTGGATAACTTTTATACAAATGGGCGCCATATTGGATTTTTCTAATACTTCGAGCTAGAGAAAAACTTTCAACTGGAAAAGCTTCAGCAAGAAAAGAGCTTTCCAATTCAATGGCCTTTACTTTGATATCTCTCATAGTTTCCGAGATACAGATAAAATGTCAAATATCTCGAAAACCGTAAGGAATTTCGAAAAAATAAACCGGAAAACACCCCCACACCCCCTGTCGTCTTATAGCTGAAATATACGATTGACGTAATAAAATATGAATTTACCCTAAAAAAAATATATTTTTCCGAGAGCATAAAATTAAATTTAAGTATTTTCTGTATAAGTAACACTAACATCTTTGGGGGCTATGATTTGACGGCTGGTAACCGCACTTCATACGCAAAAATATATCACTTGCCGAGATTTGCGTAAGCAGAGTGCCACACCCATAATGGGTAAAAGGCGTGATGATATATTATTTTATTAGTATTATTATTATTAATACGTAGAAGGTGGGAAAATATTAGAAACAGGGGTGAAAACTTTGACGGCTGGTAAAGGGTTTGGGTATTTGAGGGTCAATACTCGAATATCAATGACTAGAATGGATATTAAAAAAAATGTCTAATATCTCGAAAACGGTAAGGAATTTCGAAAAAATAAACCGGAAAACACCCCCACACCCCCTGTCGTCTTATAGCTGAAATATACGATTGACGTAATAAAATATAAATTTACTCTTTAAAAAAATATATTTTTCCGAGGGCATGAAATAAAATTTAAGTATATTCTGTATAAGTATAATGATTAATATGTAGAGAGTGGAAAAATATTAGGAACGGGAGTGAAAACTTTGACGTCTGGTAAATGGTTATTTCATTCCAGAAGAGTGGTTTCCAAATTGCAGTTTTCTCGGAAACGAGGCCCGGCGTCGCGACGTTTATATGTACCGACGTCATGAAATAACGACAGAATTGATATTAAAGAAATTAATACTAACATAAATAAATAATTGAAAAAAAAATAGCAAAAAATTCACTGTGTTATTGAATTATTTACTATTTTTTTCAACAATTTTTCGCCTTAATAACCTTTTCCAAGCACATATAAATAATCATATTTTTAAACATGTTCCGCCAGTCTCGTTTGAATTTAAATTTTCATATTTAGCGGCAACTTATACGAGTATAAAACACTATTACCAACTATATAAAGAAATTTAAATTGTGTGAAAATACTAAGGACCTTCTTTAATCGCCATCGGTCCGGAACTTTTGGGCATTATTTTCACACTATTCAAGTTTCCAACCTATTACAGTTCACACAAATTTTCCATATACATATACACTTGGAGGCACCGTCTTCATAATACTTGTATTTTGGTTTAAACCTATGTAGAAGGCGAAAATTACCGTTATCTCATTATAACAATATGATGAATAATTGCGTACAAACAAAAGAAGCTGTTGTTTAAAATCCCACATTCAAAATATTTGTATGGTTAAATTAATTTCTTATCAAATATTTTAATGTATTACTCAGTTTTTATAATAAAATATAATTCAGAAAATATTTAATTTAATCGTTTTTTTTTTACTCAGATTTGGCTTTTTAGTGTTATCAATTAGCCAGTATCATAATTGTAAATAGGGTTGGGTAGTTATGAATTTAAAACTATGATACCAAAGCAAAAAAAAAAAAATATAATTATAACCTTATATTAGTGTTTTTATTGAAGTTAAAGATAGGTTTCCAAATTATTCTGTTTTGAACTGAGAGTAAAATTTTATCGTTTTCTTTGTAGAATATGCATTTATATTTTTATATATAATAAGATAACAATAAATTAATTTTTCAAATTTTCCAACTTAATAGAAATAAAAATTATCCATGTAGTATTAACAAAAAAACGAATTAAGAAACTCAAAACGAAGGAACCTTCAACATATTCCATCTATCAATAACATTTAGTACTAAGATTTTAGTTAAATATTATCACGTTAGGGGGCTAGCAGCATATTTTTTAATTTACGAGACCCGCCGGGCCCTCTAAGACTAAATGAACAATAACTAAATAATGATGCGGTACTATATAGTGAAAAGATCATGGGGCAGTAATACATGGGCATATGTATCACATACATTTGAGTTGTAGTACTATGAGGACGGAAAGTGCTTAAAAATACTATTTATATAAAAGACTTATGGGACCCGGCCCGCTAAGAAATTTGGGTCTCATACGTTAGTTAGTTAGGTGAAAAAGGGTTCCATACATCATACTTTACGAATATATATATATATATATATATATATATATATATATATATATATATATATATATATATATATATATATATATATAAGTTACAGTGTGCCAATAACCCCTAAAAGTGCTGATAACAGACAATTCCCCGAACGTGACATTCCGTAGTTATAATATTATATATAGTTGTGTTTAGAGATGAGAGCGCTAGTTTTAGACTCGTTATTCAAACTCAGTTCATATTGTAGTTTATAGAATAAACATATTAAATATAATAAATTGTATTACTTGCAATAAATATTTTTTAAAAACTGACTTGTTGGTTGAAGAAAGTTAAGTGGCGCAGTCGGTAGGATTGTCAATACAATTTAGCGAAAATAAATTGGTTCACACTAGTGATTTAATTGACAATCGAAGAAAGAAAAATCATACTTCTCCGAACCACATCAGTCAGAGGCAGCTGAGTGTACATCAGACGCCAAGATCCGACATCCTTCATCTGAGCGAACATCAGAAGAACTTTGGCCGTGATCTACAACCCCGTGGACAACTTCAGGGCAAATGAAGCGGACACTAATATTTGTGTAAGTCATACATGTCATTTAGAGATAATATTCTCATTAATTCAGAGTCTAGCTCAAATTCTGAGTCTGAACCAGATCTTGAAGATCTTTTAGAAAATTTATTTAACACAAATCCGCAAATTACTTTAAGACAATCCCTATTAACAATGGCAGTCCCAGTTCTCAAGAAAGAATATCTTGATATGGTTCCCGAATTTAACGGTGAACGCGAATTACTTCCCCGGTTTATTGAAATTTGCGAGAAACTTGTAACTAAATTTTATAATGCCACTGATGCAAATGATTTTCAAAATGACTATTTGATGAATAGTATTATTACAAAAATTAAAGGCGATGCAGCGATCAATATCGCAAGTTGTACAATTAAAACATGGCAAGAATTAAAAAAGGCTTTGTTAAACGCATTCGCAGATAAACGCGATTGGTTTACTTTAAATATCGAAATGACTGAATTAAAACAAAATCACAATGAAAATGTTTTTGACTTTTATGGAAGATTACAGCATATTTTAAATTTACAAATTTCATATATTTCTACCCATGCTACACCGCAAGTAGCTGTCGTAATGAATGATTATTTTCAAAATTATGCTCTACGCATTTTATTGCGCGGGTTAAAAGAACCCATTGGACAACTTATGAGGGCGAAAAACCCAACAGATTTAAATTCCGCGTTAGGCATGTTAGCCAACGATTTTCAATTTGAACTCAAACCATCTAGGAGCACGAACACAAACACTTTCAAACAAAACAACAAACCACCTACACACAATATAAAACAATTTTCTCCTAGACCAACATATTTTACAAATAACTTTCCTAATAATTATTACAACACACCCAACAGAACAATGATACGTCCCAACAATCAAAAAACAGTTGTAACACGAAATAATGTACAACACAATAATCCAGGCCCATCCACTAGCCAAAATTTTCCAAAACCCATACCAATGAGTATTTCTACTCGTAATACTCAACAGTATATTCCTGGAACTTCTCCATCATACCAAAGACAAACTCCATTCGGACAAAACCGAAGCGGACAAAACCAATTCTTTAGAAAAAACGTCACATCAGGTGAATTATATAACATTGAAGATACAGAACAAATTATTAATTCTGAAAATGATAATTTTGATAAATACGAACAAATAAACGAACAAATAAACGAACAAAATTTTGTAAACGATGATAACAATCCTGATCAATCCGTTAACTGTTTTTTAGAACAAACAGCCTCGGATGTAGACCAAATACAACCATTGAATTATTAAACCTTACAAATCATCAAAGTAAACTTCCTTTTATTGTTACTCCAGAAAATAATTTAAAAATCCTCATTGACACTGGAAGTACAAAATCTTTCATTAAACCAGACGTAGCATATAAATATTACAAGAATTCCATTCGCGACGACCCGTTTCAAATAACCACAGCTCACGGCACGTCCACAGAGCTACTTAGTACAACAGTTCCTATTTCAAAATTGTTTAATAATAAAAATAAAAAATTGTCACATCTTAAGTATCATCTTTTTAAATTCCATGAAGAATTTGATTTACTTTTAGGAATGGATAATTTAAAAATTTTAAAAATCATAATCGATACACATAATGATTTAATTATAACACCATATGCAAAAATTAAAATACAATATCATAATTCTTCAAATAACTCTAATACAAATAATCTTTCATTCATAAAAAAAAATGTCGTAGAACCAAATTCCGAAAAAATTATACAAATTAAAGTAGATATTAAACAAGGAACCGTATTAATTCCACAAATAAAAACGGAACATCTGAGAATACCAGAATGTGTTACGGTTGCAGAAAATTATCATGCATTATGTTCAGTCGTTAACACAAGCGACAAAGAAATAAATTTTAATCTTTTGAAACCTATTAAAGCAGAAAAGATTGATAATTATGAAACTTATAGTAGTCCAAATTTAAATATGACACACGTTGAAAAAACTCATTTTGATTTTTCTAAAATAAGAACCTCACACATGAATTATGAAGAACAAAATGCTATTCTAAATTTACTTAAAGATTACCCCGATATATTTTATTCAGACGATCAAAAGTTATCCTTTACAAACCAAATAAAACATACCATAAAAACACAAGACGAAATACCCATATATACTAAATCATACAGATATCCCAACGTACACAGAGAAGAAGTAAGAAACCAAGTTGATAAAATGCTTGATCAAAATATTATTAGGCCTTCTAATTCCCCGTGGTCCTCCCCAATTTGGGTAGTACCAAAAAAGATTGATGCATCCGGACAAAAGAAATGGCGCATTGTTATAGACTATCGGAAATTGAATGAAAAAACAATTGGCGATAAGTACCCATTACCGAACATTACTGACCTTTTGGACAAACTCGGACGTTGTCAATACTTTACGACCCTTGACTTGGCATCTGGATTCCACCAGATTGAAATGAACGAACAAGACATACCTAAGACCGCATTTAATACAGAAGACGGACATTACGAATTTTTACGTATGCCATTCGGACTAAAAAACGCACCAGCGACATTTCAACGAGTGATGGATAATATTTTACGCGGATTAACCCACGATAAATGTCTCGTCTATCTCGATGACATAATTGTTTTTAGTACTAGCCTACAAGAACATTTGCAAAATTTAAAATTAGTATTTGAAAGACTTCGGAAAGCAAATTTTAAAATTCAAGTCGATAAGTCGGAGTTTCTGAAAAAAGAAGTAGCTTATCTTGGGCATATCGTAACACCTGAAGGCGTGAAGCCGAACCCAGATAAAATATCTGCTATTCTAAATTACCCGATACCCAAAACTAGTAAACAAATTAAAGGATTTTTGGGACTTTTAGGCTATTACCGTAAATTTATAAAAGACTTTGCAAAATTAACCAAACCCCTTACAAAATGTTTAAAAAAGGATGCAGTTATTGATATAAACAACCCAGAGTACAGACAATGCTTTGAACTCTGTAAAAATTTACTGACAAATGAACCATTACTCCAATACCCGGACTTCGAGAAAGAATTTAACTTGACATGTGACGCCAGCAACGTAGCGATAGGTGCCGTCTTATCACAAGGCAGCCTTGGCAATGACCTGCCTGTAGCATACGCAAGCAGAACACTCAACGAGACTGAGACAAATTATTCGACAATAGAAAAAGAGCTTTTAGCCATCGTTTGGGCTACTCAATACTTCAGACCATACATTTTCGGACGAAAATTCAAAATTTATACGGACCATAGACCATTACAGTGGCTAATGTCACTAAAACAATGCAGCCAAAAATTAATTCGTTGGCGCCTCAAACTCGAAGAGTACGACTACGAAATAGTTTACAAAAAAGGCAAACTAAACACCAATGCCGATGCACTTAGCCGTATTCCACAAAACGACGAAAATAAACCCCAAGATGCACCCAAAATTTTAGATAACGATACACCCTTGGCTATATATCAAGATTATTTAAATAATAAAAATCAATACTTTAATTACAGTAAAATAATAGAGGTAACAGGCGATTTATTTAATGCACCACTCGACTCTAGCTTAGCTCATTGCGTGAGCAAAGACTTAGAAATGTCAGATGGAATAGCTGAAAAATTTAAAAATAAATTCAATAACGTTGATAAATTACAAGCACAAAATCCAAAACTTCATAATTTAGTCTATTTGAAACATAGAAATAGATACCTGATTTACTTGATAACGAAAGAACGTTATTTTAATAAACCCACAAAACAAGGATTATTTTACACACTTTTAAAATTAAAAGAATTTTGCTTAAAACAAAATATAAAAAATTTGAGTATACCTAAAATAGCTTGTGGTTTAGATGAATTAAATTGGAGTGACGTCAGACCAATGTTAGAATACATATTTTTTAATACTGACGTAATGATAACAGTTTTTACACTACCTGAAATTGAGTTAAATATAAATGATTCAGATAATCTGGAACATTTTAATAAGTATATGAATGATTTTTATAAGAAACTAGAAAAGAATAAAGATAATAATAATGATGATGAAATTCAATCCCTAGCGGTTGAGGTAGGTGATGCAGAACCTAGCGAGATAAACGACGATGACTCACCAAGTGACACTGATATCACAGTGCACTCTAACAGAGAACACCCTATTATTGGAATACCAATTGTAGAATGCCCCGTTAATTATGGCAAAAATCAAATAATAGTGTCAGAGGTTGAATTCAATCCTAAACCTCCTAAAATAATTAAATTATATAATAATACAAAACAAAGAATTTTAGTTGAATTTTCAAAAAATAACTGTAAAAATGAAATGATAACATTTCTTAAAGAATACATTGTTCCTAAAGTAAAATATTACATTTATTTTGAAAATGAATTATACGTTAAATTAAGTTTAATACTTCAGAATTATTTCAAAAATTCTCAGATAAATTTCGTAAAATGTACAAAGTATCTAACCGATGTTACAGAAGAAGAAGAAATTATACAAATAATAAATAACCACCATACTGGCAAAACTAATCATAGAGGAATTGATGAAACAGAGACACGTATTAAACAACGTTATTATTGGCCTAAATTAAGAAAATCCATTCAAACATTTATTAATAGTTGCGAAACCTGCCAAATAACAAAATACGATAGGAAACCCTTAAAATTAACTTTAAATATAACACCCACAGCAACAAAACCTTTTCAAATCTTACATATTGACAGTATTACTTTGGAACAAGCAAAATTTTTAACTATTGTAGACTCATTTTCGAAGTACGCACAAGCGTATAAATTAAACTCCGGACAAGGAATAGAAGTCGTGAATAAATTAATACAATACTTCACACATCACTGTATACCAGAGCAAATTATTTCAGATAATGGATTAGAATTTAAGAACTTAGTCGTAAAAGAATTATTACAGTTACACAAAATAGACATTCATTTTATAAGTTCACAACACCCAGACTCAAATGGTATTGTCGAACGTTTCCATTCCACCCTCATAGAACACATTAGATTATTTAATAATCAAGATGAATATAAAACTGAACCCATCGAGTTTAAAGTAAATTACGCTCTTCTAGCATATAATAATTCAATTCATTCCATAACAAAATTAAAACCATGTGAGATTATCACTGGACATCTAGATATGAAATCACCTTTTGTAATATTAAAAAAAATTAATTATTTGTGATAAAAGAAAATGCCAAAATTGTGACATGTGAGAAAAACAGCAGGTAAGTATTTAAATTTTTGTAGATTTAAAAGTCCCGCCGATAAAAATTAAAACTGGGGAGATTTGAATTTGCCAACGGATGATTTCTCAGTGATAGAACAAAACTAAACTTCACTGACAGCTGATTATGTAGATTTTTCGGGCGCCATTTGTAACTAATCTGAGTGAATGTAAAATCAACTATCCTGACTAGGTCCGGTCTCTCCGTGAACGAGTTTTTAGTGAAATAAAGACATGTTTTAATAATGGTAAATAAAATTAATTATTATTGTTCAAAAAGGTAAGTTACAATTTTAAGGTTAGCTTAAATTTATTTGAACATTTTGCAGTGAATCTGAAATATGGTGAGGATGTAAGGAAATACCTTGGATATGTAGAAGAGATTCACCTGACAGTGCAAGTCTAGGTGAATCGCAAATATGTGTAGGTGACTTGATTGTTTTCTTTGGGTAAAAACTTTCACAAATCGTCCGACAGTGCAAGTCTAGACGAACATGTGCTGGAGAACAAAGATGATTATTAAAAACTGACAGGCAAGTCGAGCTTCTTGAATCAGGTGAACACTACAATTTTAGCATTCGACCGATTTGAGAAAATAATATTTAATAACTGACGGACAAGTCGAGTTATTAATTATTGAACCTTGGTCTTTCGATATAAGAAAAGACAAAAATATTATTTAATAACTGACGGACAAGTCGAGTTATTAAGATGATCTATCTTAGATATAAGACTAGATATTTTATTTGTACCTTTTATGTCGAGTTATTAATTCGGCATTGGTAAGTGTACTCGAGAGGTAATTAAAGACAGCGCGAGCCATCTGTTGGGAAACGGCCGCATTTTGGAAGTTCGACCTTTCTTTCGCAATAAAGTAACTGTCAGATTTGACGTGTAGACATAAAGTGTGGTTAAGTTGAATGTGTTTATGTGACAATTTAAATTTCAGATTCTTTTCTTAATTAATTAACCTAAGTAACAACATATTTACATGAGTTGAGGCAATAGGAATTGAATATGAACATCAATAATAAAAGTAAACATTTACAATACAGTAATTACTTTGAGGTAAGTTAGTTGCTTAAATGTAAAATGTTTATAACCTATACAAATGTTTATTTTTGTAGGAAGAAAAGAAAGGTGACAAATCTGGTTTGTCACACCCCCTCCCTTCTTCCTCAGAAAAAAAAATAAGGGCAGCTTATTTTTTTTTCTGCACAAAAAAAACAGAAAACAAACAAAAACAAAACACGAATTATTTAACTTCACTTCACTACTCACAAAAAGCTGTCTAGTTCAGCGGGGAGTGAAAAATTACACTGCGGACGGAGATCTGGCACGCCATACCAGCGTCCCCGGCGGCGTATGGGAAATGATGATCCTGGAGTCAGGTTGGCGGGCCGGTACCGCTGGAGGAATGTGGCCATCGGAGCACTCGGTACCTCCAGGTGGATAGGGGAATGGACTGGAACTGGGCTCGGGAGGAGCGGGGGTGTAGGCAGCAGTGGCCTACTAATTTTGACTCTTGGAGTGTGTCCCGGCCGTGGTGGCCGCGTCGGTGGCCGTTTAAGGCCTCCTGGGGCGATCGATTTCGGCGGGATTGCCGGAATAGAGTCTACATGACTCTCAGGTGGGACAATCGGATTCTTGGAGCTCGGTTCGGGGATGTCCTTTGGCTGGGTGGAGGGAGTTGATGTTGATGGCTTTTTTACTATCTCGTAGGGACCGGAGCTTTTTGGAGCTAGTTTGGCGGTGAATCCTTGGACTGCTGATGACAGTGGATGTTCTTGTCGCCAAACTTTTTGGCCCACTTTGAACTCTAGTGGTCTTCTTCGGAGATTGTAGTGATGCGCCTGCGAGGTGGCAGCGCGGACCAAATTGATTTTGACCAACTCTTGAACTTCCTGGAGCTTCTCAACTTGGGATTTCCTTCGTACAACATCGTGGTGAGACAAATTGATGTTTGTCAACTTCTGGTGACCATTATATTCTGTTTTGAGTAATTTTAACTCTTTCCCTAGGTTCAACAGAGCCGGAGTGAACCCAGTGCTGACTGGAGTTGAGGGCGAGTCTAAAATTGAACAGTTCTTCGTCCCATTTCTTATGATTTCCATCGCAGAACTGAGCGATCATGGGCTTCAATGTGCAATTCACTCTTTCCACAGGCCTTGCTTGTGGAGTATATGGAGGAGTGCACTTATGTTGAATCCCCATTTCTCAGAAAAACAATTTTAATCTGTCTTGTTGTTCAGCCAAAGTTCCCGTTGTTGATAATTGAAACTTTCGTAATTCTTTGTTTAATTCAGTTTCTTGGATATGTGTTTGTATAAATATGTATTTTTCAGGTAAAATATATGTGTTATTGTTTTTGGAATTTTTTATATTTTTAGGGTTCTTGGGAGCCATTATGTTCAAATTTGTACTTTGATAAGAATAAAATAAACTGTTGTCTTTATTTTCCTAAAACTCCTTCACAAGTCCCTGTTCGCGGGCGTCAATTTGTGAAATAGTTTTTAGTGAAATAAAAAATACTAACATATAACATAAAATACTAAATACTAGCGTCCCTGTTCGGGCGCCAATTTGTAATATTTAAAAAAAATTAATTATTTGTGATAAAAGAAAATGCCAAAATTGTGACATGTGAGAAAAACAGCAGGTAAGTATTTAAATTTTTGTAGATTTAAAAGTCCCGCCGATAAAAATTAAAACTGGGGAGATTTGAATTTGCCAACGGATGATTTCTCAGTGATAGAACAAAACTAAACTTCACTGACAGCTGATTATGTAGATTCTTCGGGCGCCATTTGTAACTAATCTGAGTGAATGTAAAATCAACTATCCTGACTAGGTCCGGTCTCTCCGTGAACGAGTTTTTAGTGAAATAAAGACATGTTTTAATAATGGTAAATAAAATTAATTATTATTGTTCAAAAAGGTAAGTTACAATTTTAAGGTTAGCTTAAATTTATTTGAACATTTTGCAGTGAATCTGAAATATGGTGAGGATGTAAGGAAATACCTTGGATATGTAGAAGAGATTCACCTGACAGTGCAAGTCTAGGTGAATCGCAAATATGTGTAGGTGACTTGATTGTTTTCTTTGGGTAAAAACTTTCACAAATCGTCCGACAGTGCAAGTCTAGACGAACATGTGCTGGAGAACAAAGATGATTATTAAAAACTGACAGGCAAGTCGAGCTTCTTGAATCAGGTGAACACTACAATTTTAGCATTCGACCGATTTGAGAAAATAATATTTAATAACTGACGGACAAGTCGAGTTATTAATTATTGAACCTTGGTCTTTCGATATAAGAAAAGACAAAAATATTATTTAATAACTGACGGACAAGTCGAGTTATTAAGATGATCTATCTTAGATATAAGACTAGATATTTTATTTGTACCTTTTATGTCGAGTTATTAATTCGGCATTGGTAAGTGTACTCGAGAGGTAATTAAAGACAGCGCGAGCCATCTGTTGGGAAACGGCCGCATTTTGGAAGTTCGACCTTTCTTTCGCAATAAAGTAACTGTCAGATTTGACGTGTAGACATAAAGTGTGGTTAAGTTGAATGTGTTTATGTGACAATTTAAATTTCAGATTCTTTTCTTAATTAATTAACCTAAGTAACAACATATTTACATGAGTTGAGGCAATAGGAATTGAATATGAACATCAATAATAAAAGTAAACATTTACAATACAGTAATTACTTTGAGGTAAGTTAGTTGCTTAAATGTAAAATGTTTATAACCTATACAAATGTTTATTTTTGTAGGAAGAAAAGAAAGGTGACAAATCTGGTTTGTCACACTTTTAATATGGATTTGGAAAAACAACTTATAAATAATTATGTAGAAAATCATAAAAATAAAACAAAATTGCTTTATGAAACAATTCGTGATAAATTAGTACGAAATAAAGAAAAGGTGATTGGTAAATGTAACGAAGTAAGAGAAGAATTACCAGAAATATCGAATACAGTATACGTTAAAAATAAACAGAAACAGCAAAAAACTAAAAACAAATATAAACGTGAAAAATTAACGCAACTAAATAAAAAACTTAAAACCGGCAAAATTAAACCCACTCACGGTAATACAGTAGAAAAAATACATATGTCTAATATAAAACGTCCTCGACAAAAACTTACAAATTTGAATCACTTCCAGGTTGTTCGCATTGGGGCGAGGAACAATCATAAGAAATATAACAGAAAACGTTGGAATCCTTCCCATCAACCTTGGTCCCGCTAAACTTGAAAAGACCACACACACATTCATACATTATTATAATCTCAAACCTCTCCTTGATCAGTACAACAGTTTAAACATACAATACACAACACTAAAAACAACAATATCCAATAATACAGAGTATCTTCATGAACTTAATAACTACGACAAAATATTGGAGTTCATTCAAACCAACATAGACACAAAAATCACTAATATCGGAATTCATGCTAATTACAGAAATAAACGTGGCCTCATAGATGGATTGGGGACAATTTTTAAATCTTTAACTGGAAATTTAGATGCCGAAGACGGCAAAAGATATAATGAAATGCTTGCACACATGCAAGAGAATGAGCATAATTTAGAAAATCAAATTAAATTGTCATATTCAGTAAATCATCAAATAATTGCAAATTTTAATAAAACAATCCTTGATATAAAACATAATGAAGAAATTTTAAAATCAAAAATTATACAACTTTCTGAAATAATAAATAAAATGCACTTTCAAGATATTCTTTACGCAAAGAACATTTATGATCAATTAATTATATTACATAATTCTATTCTTAATATTTTACAAGACGTAGAGAATTCTATTACCTTCTGTAAATTGAGAACATTACACCCGAGTATAATACACCCTCTAGAACTATTATCAGAGTTAAAGAAAATTTCTAAGATTTATCATGCACAACTGCCATTTGAACCCAGACAAGAAAACTTACTTGATTTTGAATCCTTATTAAAAATTAATTGTAAAGTGAGAAATACACAAATAATTTACTTTATATCTACCCCTATTAATTTTGAAAAAGATTTTGAATTATTTTATTTGTATCCAATTCCAACTAAATATGGTTTAGACTTTGTCATAATTATTCCAAATTCAAAATATATTTTAAAATCTGACAAGGAAATCGTCCCTCTGAATGACATGTGTGTACGAGCAAAAATATTTCAATGTCCCAACCAATATCACGCCCACTTCTCTGCAAGCTGCGAAGAAGAATTATTCCAAGAGCAGACATCAACCCACTGCCATTACACTAAAATAAACTTAATTAAAAATCACGTTGAAGTCATTCCAGAACTCAACAAATACCTGGCCGTCTTTCCTAACGAAGAAAGAGTCGTAATCAAGTGCCAAGAAGAAACCAGCGTCAAGCCACTAGTAGGAATCTACTTAATAAACAACGAGAACAATTGTGAAGTTTATTTTAATAAACAAAAATTAATATTTGCAAGCAAAAACCAAGGACATCCATTATTATTACCAAAATTAGATTTTGAAATTCAAACACAACATATTACAAATTTCTCTATTAACCTTAATCCTTTAAAACTCAACGATATCTCCATTAATCCAATTGTACCAATAAAAGAAGAAATCACAAACATTCACATTCCTAGTATTTGGTCCATGCTACTTTACATCGTCCTTACAATCATCGCCCTTTACCTTCTAATCAAATGGGTAAAGACCAAAAGAATAAGAAGATTGGCATTCAAGAAGAACACGCCCGAAATCCAGACAGAAGACATCGAACTTCAACTTCCAGGAGGGGCTCATTTCTAAGGAGGGAGGAGTTACAGTGTGCCAATAACCCCTAAAAGTGCTGATAACAGACAATTCCCCGAACGTGACATTCCGTAGTTATAATATTATATATAGTTGTGTTTAGAGATGAGAGCGCTAGTTTTAGACTCGTTATTCAAACTCAGTTCATATTGTAGTTTATAGAATAAACATATTAAATATAATAAATTGTATTACTTGCAATAAATATTTTTTAAAAACTGACTTGTTGGTTGAAGAAAGTTAAGTTATATATATATATATATATATATATATATATATATATATATATATATATATATATATCCTATATACTAATCGGCGTGGGTCTGAGCTGTCACTCTATTCATCGACCTGTCTAACAACGGCCATCGGAATCGCCTACAGCCTAGACGGTTTGATGTATTCGGGTGAAACTTTTTTTGCGTGTTAAAGGTCCCTGTGGAACAGTGCCTTTTGTATGTCTCATATTTTTCTTACACATGATGTGCGAAATATTAAATGCGAAAGACATTAAATTTTTCCATCAAGGGGGGCCTCGGGTTGCAACGAAAGTGTACTTTGTTGATTGTAGTTGTAACTTTTCACAAATTTTTGTTCAATTTGACATATATGACAGATCTGTTTCAAATTTTGATTATAAATTACATTAATTCTAGACAAGTTGAAGATGTTTTGTAAATTTATCTATGATTAAAATAAATGAGTGAACTTGTGTACTATAATGTAAGTATTTTAAAAGTCAATTTATAAAATTTAAGTTATAGCTGTCACTTTTCACAAATATGTGTGCAAGTTTATTAAATTTTTTTCGTTTTTATTTGAAAGTTTTTAAGTATTTGAACATTAATGTAATAAATTATAACAGTTAGTAATCTACTTGTGCAATAAATATTTCATGTAATCAATAGAAGCAATAAATAAATTATCATTTATTAATTGCAATTAAAAAATGTCAATTTGAGTTTACATAACCTAAAATAAATCCTTTTTGTATTATATTTTATAATTCTGTTGTAGAATTAATAAACGTCGTACATGTTTAATAATGCAAAAATGTAAAAAATTGCGGAATACCGTACGCTGGATAGATTTCATAACGAACACACCCAAAGTGTCAGTATAAAATGTGGCGAGTGCATGTTTCTATTGATTGATAGTATTAATCGGTCAGTGCACAATACTTAAGAAAATTCAGATCATTATGATCGCAAATGAAAGCACAATTATACATAATGGAGATTTGAGGTATTACTTATTGTGACAATAATTATTCTGTTGAATCAAAACTTCTCAAAGGTTAAATTCCAAGTTTGAATAATTTAAGAGACAGTTTTTATAATAACACAATGGCAGGTAACGCTTCAAAAAATAAATGCTGTTCGAAATCCCAGGTATGTAAAATTACATAAAGTGTGATATATAAATTACGTTTTACTTAAATTTTGACAGGTTAATTTATAACAAGAAATGAAACGTATATTTATCAAGTTTTAATACATTCAGGCAAACTTAACTGGCATATCGAAGTACAATAATGATTTAAGATAAATATTTGTTTAAATATCTATATAGTTTAATACAAGCACATTTATTGCAAATATTTTCAACAAAATGATTTGAAGATAAATTTTGACTGATGTTTTGATACAGAAAGTAAAGACTGGTAATTGCTCAGTGTGTTTTACTACTAAAACGAAGCTAAACCATTTAGATTATTCTATAAAACCCCAAGTTTGTTAAATAATACATTAAAATGTGATGTATAACTTTATATCTAACCTAACTTTTTGCCAGTCTGATTCGAAACCGTTATGAACAAAAGTTGAAATTTAACAATTTTTAATGTATTCAGACAAACTTAATTAGTACAATAATGTATTTCAATAATTTTAAGGTAGGTATTTATATAATTGCTATAGTTTATAAAATAGGCATTTTTATATGGCTTTGTACCAGTTATGGCAGAATCAAGAAAAGACATACGTCTTTCTTAGCCAATCGACATACGTCAAATTTATTTTAAATCGACATATGCTTATTAAAGCTAAGAATGCTTATACACATTAAAAATATTCTCTATAATGTGCAATTTGATGAGATAGAAAACTGCAGAGGCAAGACATAAAAATATTGGAAAATATGTTTAAATATTGCAAAATAAATTATTTAAAAAGAAAATAACACATAATTTAAAAAGCTGATTACTAAACTATCAAATGACGGGAGATAGTAACTTTGTAAGATTGCTGAATGCTATTTATCCAAAGTTACAAAACATAACCGATAGTGCTGCTTTTTGCGGCACGGCAGGAAACTACATTACAGGAACTGATTCACGTGTATGGCGCGGAAATTAAAAAAATTAAATTAATATGTTTCACAAATTTTATTTTATTTTTCACCAGCACGTTATCAAAATTTGACATTTACATTAGAAATATGTTTTTAATTTTCTTTGGAAAATGAAAATGACCTTAGGATACTATTTTAAATTACAATGAATTTAAAATAATTTATTTTATGTAATTTAATACTCATAATGCTATTTTTAAAGTCGGCAGGAAACTAAAATGCCTCCCATATTGTAATCAGTACATTGTTGTATTGTAATCAATTGTATTGTTGTAATCAACACAAATATATTTTTGTATCCAATATAAGTTAAATATAAATATCATCACGCCTTTTACCCATTAAGGGTGTGGCACTCTGCTTACGCAGATCTCGGTAGGTGATATATTTTGGCGTATGAAATGCGGTTACCAGCCGTCAAGTCATAAGTTCATTGTTGTAATCGATATGAGCATTTTTGTAATCAAAAAATTATTGTCATTAATACACTGTTCTAATCAGTACATTATTGTAATCAATTATGATTATTACAAATATTGTATTATTGACGTGATCGTATACGGAATACATTGGTGTATGATGAGTGTGAGATTGTGAAGAATGCTGTTAAGAAAGTGGGAGTGAGTCACTTAAGGTGGTTTGGACATGTTGAGCTATTGTCGAATGAAAGGTTGGTGAAACTAATATATGTGGGTGAGATTGAAGGTGAACGATAGCGTGGGCGTCCGAGGAATAACTGGTTGGGTATGATTGATGGTTTGTTGCGTGAACGAATGATTCCAAGTGTGAAGAATAAACGAGCATGTATGAATGTGGAGGAGATTGATTGTTGGTTGACTGTGTTTCAGGGTTCGTGTTACTCCACTACGTGGGACATAGCGTGATGTTATGTATGTATGTATGTACAATTATTGTAATGAACGCAAAAATAGTCATAAAACGTTTTGATGAATTGGTGAGTCAAACATTAACAAATTATTTTAATATGAATAAGAGAATGATTTGGCAGACTGTAAAAAGATAGAGAGGTGGGAGTATAAGACCAGTGAATCAGATGTTAGAATAGATGGTGCGAGTATTTTAAGGAATTGTATGGTGGTGTAAATGGAGTGAATAATAAAGTAAAAAACAGAATAAATGCAAGAAACGTTGAATGGGATATAGATGAAGGTGACGTCAGATTTGCATTGATGCGTCTAAAGAATAGTAAGTCTACCGGTATGGGTGGTATAACAAATGAAATGTTGAAATATGGTAGTGAAAGATTATTTGATTAGTTAGTTTATTTGTTCAAATTTTGTTTGAAACGGTGGGTGGCTCCTGTCATTTGTCCTTTATTTAAAGGCAAAAGCAGTTCAAGTGAATATACAAATTTTCAAGCGATAGGTTTGTTCAGTGTGAAAGGGATGTTGTATGGAAAAATTCTAATTCATAAGGTGCGAGCCTTAACAATTTCTAAGTTTAGTGATATGCAAGGAGGTTGATAAGAACAAAAAGGTGTTCTGTTGGATGTACTTGTCAAGTACGGTATTGATGGTAATTTGTTGGGAGCGATTCGAGCGTTGTATGAAGGAAATAAGACTACGGTGAGAGTTGGTGTAGATTCAGTGATTGGTTTCGTAGATGTTGGTGAGATCAGGGTTGCGGAATGTCTCCTCGGTTGTTTAATTTGTATATGGATGTGTTGTTACAAAAGTCATTGAATGGAAAGGATGGTGTACGTATGGTGCCTGCGTTGGCTTATGCGGATGATGTTGTGTTTGGTTAAAATGAGAAGCAATTGAGAAGAATGATTGTGAAGCAGGGAAAGGTTTAAATATGTTGTTCAGTGTCGATAAATGTAAAGTGTTGGTGTTTGAGAAGAATGATTTGGTGACTGGTTGTACAATGATGTATGATTCTAAATGTTGGGTGTGGATGAAGAAGCATGTACGACGTATAACTGCTGTGGAAATGAGATTTGGGAGGAGTGTGCGAGTATGCAAGATGTGAATGTATCCCAATACATTGGTGTATGGTGAGTGTCAGATTGAGAAGAATGTTGTAAAAGAAAATGGGAGTGAGTCAGTTGGGGTGATTTGAAAATCTTGAGCGAATGTCGAATGAAAGGTTGTTGAAACTAATATATATGCGGGTGAGATTGAAAATGACCCGATTCCGTAGGCGTCCGAGGAATAAGTAGTTAGGTATAATTGATAGAAGAAGAGACGAGCATGTATGAATCGCATTATGAATGTGGACGAGGCGAAAGTGGTGTGTAAGGATATGAATTTTAGAGGAGATTGATTGTTGGTTCGTGCTACCCCACTGAGTGGGATATAGTATCATGTTATGTATGTATTTATATATGTATGTGTGTTTTTTCATGACTTGGAAATTGGCATAAATTTAGATTGGAATTTCATAGAATTCAATTGTTCCTAACTATCAATCGTTGAATAAGATAGTTTGTAATCTGAAATTGCAACTCTATAATTTTTGTAGATTAAATATAATTATGTCAAATATATAAGCTGACTAAATTATATTTATCTATCTACTGGACTTGCAGCTCCATATTTTATCTTAGTCTTAGTTGTAATTAACCAAAAGTCGTAGATATTTTATAAGTAATTATATGATTTGTAATAAATTCAGTTTATATTGTAATTACCAATTATTTTTGGGATCTGTATTTCATCTAAGTTATCCACGGTGGTATTAAAAGGGTCACCTCGAAGTGAAGATATTTTGCAATTATAAAATGTGTCACAAATTGTACTTCTCGATTTTGAAATCTGCACTTGCAGAACTAGAATTCTATAAAATTAAATTTGTCGTACATTATTATTGGGATTTAAAATCGTAGAACTCATAGCATGAACTGGGTCATATTATTTCGAGTTCAGTGTTCAGTAGCGTGATGGTAAATGACAAATGAAACCATTAGGTCGACTGTCAATTGTATTACTCCTACACTTTTGGACCAGTTGTTTCAGACGATTATCAATTGTTTTTTATAAATGTTATTTTAAAATCCTATCGTGTTTGGTATGAAATTAAAGTTCTCACGGAGGAGATTCAAAATCCAAAAGTGCTAGCATGGAAGCGAAAAACGAAGTGACGAGCTTGCTTCGCCGATTTACTGACAAGGATGCGAGGAACGAAGTGACGAGCATCCTTCGCCAATGTATTGACTTGGAAGCGAGAAACGAAGAGACTATTCAATTTATTTCTCTACATTTTAGTTGTAATCTTCTTTAGAGTCGCGGAGCCTAGGGGTCAGACCTGCGAAGCAGGTCGGACCGCTAGTCCTATATACTAATCGGTGTGGGTCTGAACTGTCACTCTATATTTTAGCCAATCTAACAACGGCCATCGGAATCGCCTACAGCCTAGACGGTTTGATGTATTCAGGTGAAACTTTTTTTGGGTGTTAAAGGTCCCTGTGGAACAGTGCCTTTTGCATGTCTCATATTTTTCTTACACATGATGTGCGAAATATTAAATGCGAAAGACATTAAATTTTTCCATCAAGGGGGGCCTCGGGTTGCTACGAAAGTGTACTTTGTTGATTGTAGTTGTAATTTTTCACAAATTTTTGTTCAATTTGACATATATGACAGATCTGTTTCAAATTTTGAGTAAAAATTACATTAATTCTAGACAAGTTGAAGATGTTTTGTAAATTTATATGTGCTTAAAATAAATGAGTGAATATGTGTACTATAATGTAAATATTGTAAAAGTCAATTAAAAAAATTTAAATTGTAACTGTCACTTTTCACAAATTTGTGTGCAAGTTTAATAATTTTTTTTCGTTTTTATTTGAAAGTTTTTAAGCATTTGAACATATAATGTAATAAATTATAATAGTTAATCTATTTGTGCAATAAATTTGAAGAAAATTTATATTTTTGAAGTGTTTTAATTTTTTGACAATTTAGCTTGAAGTAGCAAAATAAAATCAGCAGTATATAAGTAAATATAAATGTTCATCTGCTGTATATATATATTCCTATAATTAATAGAAGCAATAAAATATTAATTATTTATTAATTGCAAGCAAAAAATGTCAATTTGACTTTACATAACCTCAAATAATTTTTTTTGGTATTATATTTTATAATTCTGTCGTACATGTTTAATAATACAAAAGTGTAAAAATTGCGGAATACCGAACGCTGGATAGATTTCAATAACGAACGCACCCAAAGTGCCATTGTACAGTGTTGCGAGTGCATGTTTCCATTGATTGATCGTATTAATCGGTGAGTACACAATACTTAAGAAAATTCAGATCATTATGATCACAAATGAAAGCACAATTATACATAATGGAAAATTGAGGTGTTACTGATTGTGACAATGATAATTCTGTTGAATCAAAATTTCTCAATGGTTAATTTCCAAGTTTAAATAATTTAAGAGACACAGTTCTTTATAATAACACAATGGCAGGTAACGCTTCAAAAAATTAATGTTGTTCCATAATCCAGGTATGTAAAATTACATAAAGTGTGATATAAAAATTACATTTTACTTAAATTTTGACAGGTCAATTTAAAACCAGAAATGAAACGTATATTTATCAAGTTTTAATACATTCAGGCAAACTTAACTGGCATATCGAAGTACAATAATGATTTAAGATAAATATTTGTTTAAATATCTATATAGTTTAATACATGCACATTTATTGCAGATATTTTCAACAAAATGATTTGAAGATAAATTTTGACTGATGTTTTGATACAGAAAGAAAAGACTGGTAATTGCTCAGTGTGTTGTACTACTAAAACAAAGCTAAACTATTTAGATTATTCTATAAAACCCCGAGTTTGTTAAATAATACATTAAAATGTGATGTATAACTTTATATCTAACCCAACTTTTTGCCAGTCTGATTCGTAACCGTAGTGAACAAAAGTTGAAATTTATCAAGTTTTATTGTATTCAGACAAACTTAATTAGTACAATAATGTATTTCAATAATTTTAAGGTAGGTATTTATATAATAGCTATAGTTTATAAAATAGGCATTTTTATATTTCTGTACCAGTTATGGCAGAATCAAGAAAAGACATACGTCATTGTTTGCCAATCGACATACGTCAAATTTATCTTAAATCGACAAATGCTTATTAAAGCTAAAAATGCTTATATACATTAAAAATATTCTCTATAATGTGCAATTTGATGAGATAGAAAACTGCAGAGGCAGACATAAAAATATTGGAAAATATGTTTAAATATTGCAAAATAAATTATTTAAAAAGAAAATAATACATAATTTAAAAAGCTTATTACTAAACTATCAAATGACGGGAGATAGTAACTTTGTAAGATTGCTGAATGCTATTTGTCCAAAGTTACAAAACATAACCGATAGTGCTGCTTTTTGCGGCACGGCAGGAAACTACATTACAAGAACTGATTCACGTGTAGGCGCGGAAATTAAAAAAATTAAATTAACATGTTTCATTTTATTTTTCACCAGCACGTTATCAAAATTTGACATTTACATTAGAAATATATTTTTTATTTTCTTAGGAAAATGAAAATGACCTTTGGGTCACTATTTTAAATTACAATGAATTTAAAATAATTTATTTTATATAATTTAATATACATAATGCCATTTCTTAAGTCGACAGGAAACTAAAATGCCTCCCATATTGTAATCAGTACATTGTTGCAATCAAGTGTATTGTTGTAATAAACACGAATATATTGCTGTATTCAATATAAGTACATTGTTGTAATCGATATGGGTATATTGTTGTTGTCCGTGCATTTTTGTAATCAAAACATTATTGTCATTAATACACTGTTGTAATCAGTACATTATTATAATCAATTATAATTATTACAATTATTGTATTATTGACGTGATCGTATACGGAATACATTGGTGTATGGTGAGTGTGAGATTGAGAAGAATGTTGTTAAGAAAGTGGGAGTGAGTCAGTTGAGGTGGTTTGGACATGTTGAGCGATTTTCGAATGAAAGGTTGGTGAAACTAATATATGTGGGTGAGATTGAAGGTGAACGATTGCGTGGGCGTCCGAGGAATAACTGGTTGGGTATGATTGATGGTTTGTTGCGTGAACGAATGATTCCAAGTGTGAAGAATAAACGAGCATGTACGAATCGCACTATGAATGTGGACGAGGCGAAAGTGCTGTGGAGGAGATTAATTGTTGGTTAACTGTGTTTCTGGGTTCGTGCTACCCAACTAAGTGGGACATAGCGTGATGTTGTGTATGTATGTATGTACAATTATTGTAATGAACGCAAAAATAGTTATAAAACGTTTTGATGAATTGGTGAGTCAAACATTAACGAATTATTTTAATATGAATAAGAGAATGATTTGGCAGACTGTAAAGAGATAGGAAGGTGGGAGTATAAGACCAGTGAATCAGATGTTAGAATAGATGGTGTGAGTATTTCAAGGAATTGTATGGTGGTGTAAATGGAGTGAATAATAAAGGAAAAAAACAGAATAAATGCTAGAAACGTTGAATGGGATATGTTTAATTTGTATATGGATGTGTTGTTACAAAAGGCATTGAATGGAAAGGATGGTGTACGTATGGTGCCTGCGTTGGCTTATAATAATAATAATAATAATAATATTTATTTAGACTGACTAAAAATACAGACGAACCATTTACATTTTAATCAGTGATATGTTAAATTAAATTTACAATATATGTTTTATCACAATAGTTTTATATTTCTTACATTAAATATATTAATTTTAGAACACTTTATGACATTGTTGCTAATGTCTAAACATCTAACCAAGGGAGAATTCGATTTTTTATTGACTTGAAATGTTGTATCCCTAAATCTTAACTTTAAATTAGGTACAATGAAGAAAATATCGCATAATAGCTCAGGTACATTTATATTATTATTTATAATATCAAGTATGAAAGTAACAGAGATCATATCTCTACGTATACTTAATGTTTTGTAATCAAACTCATGAAGCTGATTGACGTATGATACTTTAAATGGATAAATATTATGTTTACGGAAATATAATGTTCTTAGAAATCTTTTCTGCACTTTTTCGATGAGGTCTATATTGTGCATAGTAGATGGATTCCAGATAACAGTAGCATATTCTAATTTGGATCTTACCAACGAATTAAATAATAGAACTAAAGCATCTGTATTAAAGTCTAAAGAACTACGTAACACAAATGAGAGAATCCTGTTACTTTCATTTACAACTATATTAATGTGTGCATTGAAATATAAATTAGGAGTAAAAGTTACTCCCAAATCTTTGCATAAATTGATACGTTGTAGTGATGGTCGTCTATTTTGTATTCAAATAATAATACGTTTTTATTCCTGGTGAAAGACATAACATTGCATTTCCCCGTATTAAATTGTAGGCAATTATTTTTAGCGTAATTAATTATGGCGTCGACATCTTTTTGGAGTTTTCTATAATCGTGGACGTTACTAATTGAATAGTAGATCTTTAAATCGTCAGCATAAATGAGACATTTTGAATAAGAAATATAACTTGTAATATCATTAATGAACAAGATGAAAAGCAAAGGGCCTAATATGGAGCCCTGTGGTACTCCAGATGTGGGTATAAAATTGTAAGAGTTATATCCTCTAAAATATACAAATAGTTTTCTATTACTTAAGTATGACGCGATATACTTTGTTAAGTCTTTATCGAAGCTATATGATTCTAATTTCTTTATTAATATATTATGGTTAACCTTATCGAAAGCCTTTGATAAATCAGTATAGATAACATCGGTTTGAATACCTTTTTCCAAGTTTTTACAAATATCATTACAAAAGACAGACAAATTTGTTACTGTAGATCTGTTTTTTATGAAACCATGCGGATGATGTTGTGTTTTGGTTAAACTGAGAAACAATTGAGAAGAATGATTGTGAGCATAAATGAAGCAGGGAAAGGTTTAAATCTGTTGTTGAATGTCGATAAATGTAAAGTGTTGGTGTTTGAGAAGAATGATTTGGTGACTGGTTGTAATGTTTCAGTGAAATGCATGAAACTGGAACAAGTGAATGAATTTTTATATTTGGTTAGTATATTTTCGAGGGATGGACGTATTGACCGGGAGATTGAAAGGCGGGTGTCTGCAGGGTGCAAGGTATTGGGTGCTCTGGGTACATTTGCTCGCAACGTGAATGTATCTAGAGATGCTAGATTTAGTGCTTATAATGGTGTGTTAGTGCCTACAATGATGTATGGTACTGAATGTTGGATGTGGATGAAGAAGCATGTACGACGTATAACTGCTGTGGAAATGAGATATTTGGATGAGTGTGTGAGTATGCAAGACGTGATCGTATCCCAATACATTGGTGTATGGTGAGTGTCAGATTGAGAAGGATGTTGTTAAGAAAATGGGAGTGAGTCAGTTGGGGTGGTTTGAAAATCTTGAGCGAATGTCGAATGAAAGGTTGTTGAAACTAATATATGTATATGCGGGTGAGATTGTAGGTGACCCGATTCCGTAGGCGTCCGAGAAATAAGTAGTTAAGTATAATTGATTGAAGAAGAGACGAGCATGTATGAATCGCATTATGAATGTGGACGAGGCGAAAACAGTGTGTAAGGAAATGAATTTTAGAGGAGATTGATTGTTTGTTCGTGCTACCCCACTGAGTGGGATATAGTATCATGTTATGTATGTATTTATGTATGTATATGTGTTTTTTCATGACTTGGAAATTGGCATAAATTTAGATTGGAATTTCATAGAATTCAATTGTTCCTAACTGGTATTGATTTAATATGAACTAATCAGATTAATTAGTAGGAGAACTATCTATCTATCAATCGTTGAATAAGATAGTTTGTAATCTGAAATTGCAACTCTATATTTTTTGTAGATTAAATATAATTATATAAAATATATAAGCTGACTAAATTATATTTATCTATCTGCTGGACCTGCAGCTCCATATTTTCTCTTAGTCTTAGTTGTAATTAACCGAGAGTCGTAGATATTTTATAAGTAATTATATGATTTGTAATAAATTCAGTTTATATTGTAATTACCAATTATTTTTGGGATCTGTATTTCATCTAAGTTATCCACGGTGGTATTTAAAGGATCACCTCGAAGTGAATATATTTTGCAATTATAAAATGTGTCACAAATTGTACTTCTCGATTTTGAAATCTGCATTTACAGAACTAGAATTGAATAAAATTAAATTTGTCGTACATTATTATTGGGATTTAAAATAGTAGAACTCAGCATGAACTGGGTCATATTATTTAGAGTTCAGTATTCAGTAGCGTGATGGTAAATGACAAATGAAACCTTTAGGTCGACTGTCAATTGTATTACTCCTACACTTTTGGACCAGTTGTTTTGCACGATTGTCAATTGTTTTTTATAAATGTTCTAAATCCTACCCTGTTTAGTATCAAAATAAAGGTCTTATGTTTCGGACGATTGTCAATTGTTTTTTATAAATGTTATTTAAATCCTATCGTGTTTGGTATGAAATTAAAGTTCTCACGGAGGAGATTCAAAATCCAAAAATACTAGCATGGAAGCGAAGAACGAAGTGACGAGCTTGCTTCGCCGATGTACTGACATGGATGCGAGGAACGAAGTGACGAGCATCCTTCGCCAATGTATTCACTTGGAAGCGAGAAACGAAGAGACTACTAAATTTATTTCTCTATATTTTAGTTGTAATCTTCTTTAGGGTCGCGGAGCCTAGGGGTCAGACCTGCGAAGCAGGTCGGGCCGCTAGTCCAATATACTGAAAGCCATCATTCATTCTCTATATATATATATCTATATTTTCATCTGCCTAGTAACCAAAATTTGTGCGCAGCTCTAGAGCCTAGACGGTTTGACGGATTTCAGTTAAACCTTTACCGGAAGTTAGAGATTTTTTCAGAATAGCGCCTTTTCATGAATTCACATTTTTAGTACACATGATGTGCGAGATATTAAATAAATAAGGCGGAAATGCGTTTACGGATCAGAGTGTGCGGGTTGCTATCAAAGTGGAGTTTGTTGATTCTGGTTGTAACTTAACAAAAATTTATGTTCAATTTGTCATTTCTGAGAGATCTGTTTCGAAATTCAAGTATAAATTACATATATTCTAGACAACTTAAAGATGTTTTGTAAATTTATCTGTATTTAGAATTAATGAACAAACATGTGTACTATTTTGTAAGTATTTTAAAAGTCAATTAAAAAAATTAAAATTGTTGCTGTTACTTTTCACAAATTTTTGTGCAACTAGTTATTTTGACATTTCAGTCTGAAATTTTAAATATAAATTACTTTAATTGTAGTTCAGTTAGACAAGTTTGGTAATTTATTTGTGTTTAGAATATATATGCAAACATTATTATTATTTTGTAATTATTTTAAATTTGAATTTTTTTTCTCATATTTTTTCAAATTTAAAATTAATATGACTGATGTCGTTGTTTGTCAACCTCAATTCTTTTAAGGAATTTAGGCGGTAAAATTCAAATGAATTAACTTCTTCTAACATAAAAAAGTTGAGAATTATTTTTCGCTTCATAGATGGTTTCTTTTTCTTCTCAAAAAATACAACAGATGTCTCTGTTCGACAACCTCGATGCTTCTAAGTATTTTAGGCGGTAAAATTTAAACAAGTTAATTACTTATCTAATATAAAAAGTTCGTTTTAAATATTTATAATCAATTTCAGAATTGTCAAAAAGTTATTTTAAACAATGATCAGTTGTTTTTTATTTCTAATCAAGTGTCACAAAATTATTATACACGATCTTTAATTGTTTTTTCTGAATGTTATTTAAATCCTGCCGTGTTTGGCATTAAAATGAAGGTCTCACTCATCAGATTTAAACTAAAGTGTCAAAAAATTATTTTGGACGATCGTAATTTGTTTTTGTAAATGTTATTTAAAACCTAACGTGTTTGGTATTGAATTTAATGTCTCAATCATGATATTTAAACTCAAGTATCAAAAATTTATTTTGGACGATCGCTAATTGTTTTTATAAATGTTATTTAAATCCTACCGTGTTTGGAATCAAATTACAGGTCTCGGAGAAGAGGTTTGAACTCAAGTGTCAAAAAGTTGTTTTTGGTGATTGTCAATTGTTTTGTATAAATGTTATTTAAATCCTACCGTGTTTGGTATTGAATTAAAGGTCTTGCTCATGAGATTTAAACTCAAGTTTCAAAAAGTTATTTTGGACGAACGTCAATTTTTTTTTATAAATGTTATTTAAATCCTACAGTGTTTGAAATCAAATTAAAGGTCTCGCAGAGGAGGTTTGAATTAAAGTGTCAAAAAGTTGTTTTGGACGACCGTTAATTGTTCTGTATAAATGTTATTTAATTCCTACCGTGTTTGGTATCAAATTAAAAGTCTCATGAAGGACATTTCAACTCAAGTGTCAAAAAGTTATTTTGGTAAATCATCAATTGTTTTTTTTTTATAAATGTTATTAAATCCTAACGTGTTTGGAATTGAATAAATATCTCACGGAAAACGGAGAAATGAAGTGACGAGCTTGCTCCGGCATGCACTGACTTAAAAGCGAGGAACGAAGTGACGAGCTTTCTTCGTTAATGTACTGACATAGAAACGAGGAACATAGTGACGAGCTTGCTTCGCCGATGCACTTTTTGAAAGCGAGGAACGAAGGCACAAGCTTGCTTCGCCAATGTACTGACATGAAAGCGAGGAACGAAGTGACGAGCTTGCTTCGCCGATGCACTGACTTGGAAGCGAGGAACGAAGTGACGAGCTTTCTTCGTCAATGTACTGACACGGAAGCGAGGAACGTAGTGATGAGCTTGCTTCGCCAATTGTTTGGTATTAATTGGAAGTTATTTAAGACTATCAATTTATTTTTCTACATTTTCAGTTGTATTCTTCTTCAGTGACGCGGAGCCTAGGGGACAGACCTGCGAAGCAGGTCGGGCCGCTAGTCCTATATACTAATCGGCGTGGGTCTGAACTGTCACTCTATACTTTGACCAATCTAACAACCACTTTTGCCCTTTTTTACAGCCTAGACGGTTTGATGTATTCGGGTGAAATTTTTTTGGGTGTTAAAGGTCCCTGTGGAACAGTGCCTTTTGTATGTCTCATATTTTTCTTACACATGATGTGCGAAATATTAAATGCGAAAGACGTTAAATTTTTACGTCAAGGGGGGCCTCGGGTTGCTACGAAAGTGTACTTTGTTGATTATAGTTGTAACTTTTCACAAATTTTTGTTCGATTTGACATATATGACACATCTGCTTCAAACTTTAAATATGAATTATATATATTTTAGCCAACTTGAAGATGTTTTGTAAATTTATTTGTGTTTAGAATTAATAAGCAAACATGTGCACTATTTTGTAAATATTTTAAATGTCAATTTAAAAATTTATATTACAGCTGTCATTTTTCATAAATTTGTGTGCAACGTTTCATTTTTGACAGATCTGTTTGAAATTTTAAGTTCAAATTGCATTAATTGTAGACAAATTTTGTAAATTTATCTGTTTTTAAGGTAAATGAACAAACATGTTTCCTATTTTGTAAATATTTTAAAAGTCAATTAAAAAACCTTTAAAATATTGTCTAATAAAATTTTACATTTTGACTGCATTTTTATATGTTTTGCTGATACTATATCTGTACTACACCATCAAATTTAGCAGAAATATAAAGTAAAACCGCAAAATATGACGCCAATGTAGGGGCCAGAACTGAAGTTGGTTGCAAGTCCTAGATTCTTTAGCCGGTCATAGCTACACAAAAAATTAAGTTTTACTTTAGTTTTCAGGTTGAATAAACACGAATTTGTTTAAAGGCATTTACAGAATGCAAATTTGCTAGGTTTCTATATGTTTTACTTGCTCCACCACAATCCATCTTATCTACCAATACAAATAGCGATCCGTAGCTAACTTTAGTTCTTGCCATCAATTAGGGTTTTACCTGAAAATCATTATTCACTACTATTGACGTTTTTATTTAAAAGTTTTTACATTTTAAAATATTTAATGTAATATATTGATATAGTTCATCTATTTGCGCAATTCATTTGAAGAAAAGTGATATTTTTTAAGTGTTTAAATTTTGACATTTTAAGTTAATGATATTTATGCCACATAACAAAATCAACAGTATATGTAAGCAAATTAAAATATGTATATATTTCCTATATTTCATTGAAGCAATAATATAACTATTATTTATTAATTGTATGTAAAAATTATTAATTTTTGTTTACATAATTATTAATTTTTGTTTACATAACCTAAAATAAATCCTTTTCGTGTTATACTTTATAATCGTATTTTAGAATGAATGAACATAGTACATGTTTAATAATTCAAGAATGTACAAATTGATGAATGTCGAACATCTAAAGAACGTTGGAAAGATTTCAATAACGAACGCACCTTCTGGGTCGTGCAGTGTTGAGATTTTGTTTGATTTGATTGATACTATACTACCGGTTAGTATAAAATACATGAGAAAATCAAGATCATTATGATCGCAAATGATTGCATAATTATACACAATAGAGATTTGATGTATTTCTTTACTTTGGTAATAATAATTATTTTGAATCAAACTATTCCTACGTAAATGACCAAGCTTGAATAATTTAAGGGATACAGGTCTGTGTAACATGGCAATAATGATTGTAAGGTAAATATTAATTTAAATATTAATATAGTTTAATAAATGCACATTTTTTACAGATTTTTTCAACATCAAAATCATAAGATTAATTGTAACCAATGTTTTGATACAGAATTTAAAAAAAATAGAATTTGTTCAGTGTATTGTATTATTAAAACATAACGAAAGAATTTAGATTATTCGATGAAACTTCAGGTTTATAAAATAATACATTAAAATGTGACATATAACCTAACATTTTTATAGGTATACGAACCCATTGAATAAAAATACAAAGGAAGGAGGATCTAACCTAATATTTTGGCAGGTATAATTCGAACCCATTGAATAAAAATACAGAGGAAGGAGGGTATACTTGAAATTGTAGCGATCAAAATGTGGTGTCAAAATGGCGATCCTAAGAGTTTGCGCTTTCCGGTGGCGTAATATGCTAAAACACAGCTAACCATGTTTATCAAACAAACAAGAAGGATTCAAAACAATTTAAATACTGTGTTAAAGTTGAATTATGGACTAACAATAGAAGCGCAATTTTCACACAAACTACCAAGGGCTGAACTGCTTTCATAGAAGAACGCAAATGAAACCCCGAGTTAAGTTGACACGAGTTACACTGGTAGATGTCAGAGGATAATATTGGATTAAATTTTTACGTAATGAATAAAAATACAATTAAATAGTTATAAGGTAATTTGTACATTTTAACTAATTTGTGTTTAATATTATTTAATCAATAATACATTTTATTTTGTATTTTTCTTTTTTTAGTCTACGCTGATAGTTTGATAAGTAAATAGTAATTAAAATATGTAGAATACGTGGAATTGATAGGTAAGAGTACATATAAGTTTAAAATATTCAGTGGTATAATTTATTTATTTATTACAGTTAAAATAAAATATCCGGGCCACAGAACAAAATCCACTACAGAAAAAGCAACAGATAAACAAACAAAAATCTGTATTTTTTAATATTGAAAAGAAGGCATATAAAAAATATTGTATTAAATTATAATAGTATATTAAAGAACAAGTTTCATAATTGTCATTCTACTTTATGAGAAGGATGTTGCGCGTCGTGACCTCGTGACCCAGCCCTTAGAACAAAATAAACGACAATTATGAAACAAGTTTGTATGTAAAATAATTCGAACTTATCCAAGATAACATCTTGTTGATAAATAATAATTAATAAATGTGTATATATATTTCTTACTTTTACCGAATAATTGATAACACAATTTAAATTTATGTAGACGAAGCTGGAAAAAGAGAATTAAATTTATGAAGATTTACTGAATGGTCTGGGATATTCATAACTTCGTTCAATGATATGTCCAGCCCCCATTATTCTTAAAAGGTGTCCTTTTTCTTAATTTGTCGGCATTTTTGTTGTGCTCTGCTGGTCAACTAAGTCTTTCGGGAAATTCCAATTTTCTCAGCAAAACATTTTCATTCGCTGTAATATAAAAAATATACCGTGTGTCTGTCTTAAAGGTGTACATAAGAGATTAACATGGGAAATCAGTTTTTTGCGTGCTGTTGCTCAGTGTTCTATCGGACAACAATGATTGTAGTACCAAGTGAAAGATATTATTTTTCTGAATCAAACGATGTAAAATACATTACAATTTAGTACCATTTTAGTTCCGTAAATCAATTTTTAAATTTTGAAAATCCTCCGTTTTTATCGAAAATAAATGTAGTTACCTATGACTGTTTTGTTTTGATGTCTTTTAAGTGATTTATTTGACGTTTCTGTCAATTTGTAAAATATGGTTATTTACAGTAATGACAAGCATATTACTATAATTTTTGCGTAAAGATTTTATTAAATAAATTTTAGTCTAAAAACCAGTTTTCTGTTCTTAAGAGTTAACTTTTTTAAATCGATGACAAAAAATTTCATTTTTATTAGCTGTTTTGTATATCTTCACAAAATACTCTTCCACTTTCTTCGTCAAATGGAAAAAGTTCTTGATTGCAGTGCATTTTGTAGGAATAATAAGAACTTTTTTTTTTCAAAATATGAACGATGTACACCCAATTCATTTCCAAAAAATCTAGTGCTATACGAAGGATCTACATGTATCATTCCTAAAACCCTTTCTTCCAATAAAGCACGTTCTTCTGCTCTTGCTAAATTGCAATTACTAAGCTCACGTGTATTTTTCATGGATACTGGCATTTGTGGTTGCACTTGAATTCGGTCGATTCATAAACTTAATAGAAAATACATCTCGCACTCTGAGCTAACTATTCCCTCCAAAAAATAGTTTTACTATAAAAATACGCTCTTCAGTAGTATAACTAGCCATATTTTTACAAATTGTCTTAAACAAGTCCAAAAGTCAGAAACGTCAAATAAATAGCTTGACAGAAATCAAAACAAAACAGTCATAGGTGACTTTATTTATTTACGATAAAAATTGAAAAAAACCGGAGAATTCTCAAAATTTAAAAATTGATTTACGGAACCAAATTACTACTAAATAGTAGTGTATTTTACATCGTTTGATTCAGAAAAATAATATCTTTCGATTGGTACTACAACCATTGTTGTCCGATAGAACACCGAGCAACAGCACGCAAAAAACTGATTTCCCATGTTAATCTCCTATGTACACCTTTAAAACAGACACACGGTATATAAACATGTTATGTTTCAACTTTATTTTAATTATACATTAAATTTAGTACATCAAATATATTTTGTAACGTAATGTACGTTATAGATTTTAAATTAATAGTTAAGTAAATAATTAAATAAAACAAACTGATTTTAAAGCCAGCCTACATCAATATTTCCACATACCTTGAAATGGAACAATATCTGGGTATCCAGTCGATGAATTTAATTTGGAACTAGGAAAATATAAATTACGTTACGAGATATTTCAAGTTTTTGTGGTTTGGTGTAACGAGAAGGCAAGAATTTCACTGAAAAATATCCTCTTGGCATATTTCACAGAGCTGGTATCGCACAATAAATAATCTTTGTAGGCAATTTATTCAATTATGATTTGCAAAAACACATATATTTCGTAATATCTAAAAGTGCTTGAAAAGAAAAACTTCCAATTATAACCTAAAAATATGACAATTTAATAATTCCCGCATAGACTACATGAGCGATTTAAATGTTACCTACCTTTCTCGATATTCTGTATTACAATTAATTTATATAATTAAAATAAAATTAATCACCAATTCTCATCAATCCTATCATTCAGTTTTATCTTTTGACATTTTATTAGTTATGTGACAATTACCAACCAGATATTTGTCTCTGTTACCAACTGTGAAATATCGGTAGTTAGTTAGGATATGTGTTAAGAGATGGCGCTGCTAGCAAATGTCATTTTTATATAAAATTTTTTGTTTTATTTATTTCTATGTTACTTTATTTAACAATTTTGGCGGTAACTAGAGTTTTTTTAATCATTCTTTATTATTACAAAGTTACTTTTTATTTTAAAGGCCTCAAAAAGCAAAAAAATATCGGTGCGCGTCCCCGCACCGCGGTGTTTGAAAAATCATGGAAACTGTAAAATCGTAGTTACCTCAAACGTAAATGATGTGTGATTGTTATGTTTACAGTTCAGGAGGCCAGAAAATTTATTAAATCAAATTTCGAATAGAAAAAAATAGGTGACATTCTGCGGCAAAAGTATAAACTAAAAGAACGGCGAAAACATTTATTGCACCCATTTTAATTAATTAATTAATTCGAAAATATTATTTTCAAGTTTATTATGTTATTTAGGTTCTCTCTTTATTATTATTATAAATAGATAATGTTTAAGTATTCGTGTATTTCTGTCACTGTTCGACCCGCCACCTACAAGCAGGTATTTCCAAATTGCCAACACAACCAACAAAGATATAACTACTGCTTTGTATACTTCAGTGACAAGCAGTATTATTTTCTCATTGTGATGTTATTTATTACAAATTTCTTGCAAGATATTATTTCTATTATAAAATCAGTGTTGTGTATATTTGTTTAGAATATCTTAAACAATATTTGTATATTCTTACAATACTTAGAGGCCTGTGTGCATTTCAGGACATTTTAATTTGCAAATCTGCAATACAAATATCTCCGGCTTTGATAGCATTACAAAAAAATTTAACATAAATTCGTAAGTATACATTATTATTCTATTATATTTGAGATAATTTTTCAACTAGAATTAATATTGCTTATTAGCTAATAAGCCAAAGATAAAGGTGTTTCTAATTTGCTGATCAGATAAAAGGTACTGACCGGGTATTAAAAAAAATCTACTATTATAACGTCATATACAAGCTGTTAATTATTTGACAAAATAGCTGTTGCAATCAAGTTGTATGTGGTTTGTAGTTCATTCTAAATATAAAACTCTGAAATCACGAAAGTGTATGATATGACAAATACAATTATATGTTATGCTGAAAATGACATTTCTGCAAACAACTTTGTATTTTAGATTGCAAACATTACTATAGGCATTTGTGATACACTTTTGAAACTCATTGGAGATGAATTCAAGGCAACTTTGTTTTAGTGTTAACTAAAAAATGACAAAACTTATATACAAGTGTACTGTAACTTGATGTACATATTATAATGGCATATGAATATTAAATGCTTAGAAAATAAAACCTAATAATAACATCGATCTCGGTGGCGTAGACTAGCATGCCAGGGATCGTGTATTCAAATGCTACCGTAGAGCATGGGTGTTTGTGTTCACCTAAATTCACAATTAATTACTCATTAGGCGGCATATGGTCATAATGTAGTTAGTCCGCTTGCCATCTTCATTAAAAAAAAAACAATAATAATTTGCTTCATTTAACACAGCTAATAAGTACAAATAAATTTTACAACAGTGGTAACAATATATCATGGTAAGGTAAAAAATTATATAACTAACTTTAATTTATGTTTAAATTCATGGAGTGTAAATGAATTTTTAATATCAGTTGGTACACTATAATACATTAATAAACCCCTACTAACTACTGCCATTCTGGAATTGATTTTAATTGTACTGGAAACATGTACATGACTAATTTGTCTCGCAGAAATTTTAAATTACCACCACAGTATGATAGTCAAGATCAAATTACTACGTTATATTGAGTTTGTATATGAAGTTTGTACATAAAGTTACATTACAATAAAGTTTCTTAAATAACCAGCCAACAAATATTATTATAAAATTACTACAGTAAAACGCCACTGTAGAGATGATTGGGAGTTTATGCTGCTGGTACATCGTGTCCTATATTACACATATTTAATGTACCAAATTAGTTAACAATCTGAACTATTCATATACTTAACCAGCTTTTTTTGTAGTTAATAAATTAGGATCTACCATATAATTATAGCTATTTTTGTAGCTCTATTATGACAGATTTCAATAAATACTTTTTAAGTTAATTATTCCGTTCATGGTCACAACTCAAGATGTAGCCCAAGTTAATATAAAATATTCATTAAAAGTCGTAGAGTATGGTGATAAAATAAAAATCATAGCTAACCATTGAAATAAGGAAGGTAATTGCATTCAAATATGACACTAAAATGCATTGCGTGTGTTTTACTAAACAATTCGATATAATTATATCCTAACAATGCAACACATATCTGATGTCTTTGATGTTTGAGGTATTTACTAGAAAATAAAAACTATGGGTCTCTATACTCATTGCTGAGTAATTACAATTTTAAAGTTGAAGTTTCAAGAAAATTTCTATTTTAGACAACACTACGCATATTAGCAGTAAAGAGTGACACGAACTGACAACGTTGCAATCAGCTGTTCAGTTTGTGATTTAATTCACGAACGATAAAAAAATACAATTTTTTTCAAACCGAAGTATGGTAAATGATATGAAAAATATAGATTTGTAAAGAAAATCGAAGTACCTAATATCAGTTTAGTTCAATTCACAGTGATAAGGTTATGATGTTCATTATTTTGACATATACAATACTAATACTGCCATATCACTTAGCTTGACTTTTCATTTTGATACTACTGAACTCATACATAGAATTTATAATAAAAAATAATTAAAAAAGTATATGTAAACCATATTTTAATCAATTAATACAAAATTATTTCCCCGTGTTTTTAAGTAACTATTTAATTTAACAATGAGTTTGAATATAAAAACTCACTTGATTAGAGATGTCACGGATGAGCTACATTATAGATATTAAGGATACAAGTTTGATATAGCGTTCATAATGAAATGCGTGTGATGTTAAATCACGAGGCGGTGAGCCGAGTGTTTTAATCACGCAAATTTCATTATCAGGCTATATCAAACCTGTATTCTTCAATATATTATCTACGACAGTTTAAATTGATCTTAAAATACATTTTTCATTTAAATTTTGACATTATGAGAAACATTGAAATGTTCATTCGTAGCCTACGTTATTAATACGTATTAATAACGTAGGCTACGGTTTATTTTATTCATTGTTATGGTAACAATTTTTGTTTGTTTGAAGAAAAAAAAAAAACAATTTATAGTTGTTAAATTCTGTCATATACGGGTACATTTTATCTAAGTTTCCAAGATAAAATGAGCGATTTCGAATCAGATTCTGTTCCATCGGACATTGAAGCCGGTGCCGTAAGTGTTGTGGCTTCTCTTATTCCTGAAAAATAAGAGAAGCGTACGAGCAAACCTTTGTAAAACTGGAGGAATGGTGCAACAGTAAAGGAATAAAGAACTACCATAATGAGAAGGTCCTCTTAGTGTATTTTGAATACATTTCAAAACAACGCAAGCCGTCATCGCTTTGGATATATTATTCAATGTTACGTTCTGTTATTTCAGTCAAGAAAAATGTAGATATCTCTAAATATACCCATTTAATTACATTTCTGAAAAAAACAGTCTATTGTTATTTGTCTTACAAAATAAATCATTCATAATGACATTCAAATTAGTGTACCAATTACGTATTAGCGCACTGTCGTAGATAAAATTAATAAAGTACTCGAATGAATATAAACTAATACTTACTTACATATAGGTCACTAGAAATTCGAAGCAATTGGGGCATAATTTTCCAGAGTAGGCAATTATCAGTTTCTTCTAGATAATTATCCAACAGATACAGGTGCTAGAAGTATTTGAAAAATAATTTGTGAAACGACGCACTCTAAACAAACGGTAAGTTATATTTTTCGTATATTTTTGTTCACAATTAAAGTGGTCATATATAATACATAATCATACAAATTATAGTCTTTATAACAGCCATAGTAAAAATGCCATCCAAAGATAGAATTAATCGCGACAACAGAACACAAAGATATCAAAATGTCCCAAAGCCAAAAAAAGAACAGAAACCCGAACTAGTAAAATCAACCAATGTTGTTAAAACAACGGTAAACATTAACAATGTGACCTCGGTTAACAATCAAAACGATATTGCCGGATTATTAGGTAATTTATCTAACAATGATATAAATACGGTACTTAATGCGCAAGGCTACTTAGAAGATATCCACATAGATAATTTCTTTTCTTTGGTTCGCGCAATATCCCAATTTGCACCACAACCTACTGTATATATAGCTGCACCAGAACGTATTCAACCAATTCCACGAAATGCAAAACATATTCAAATTATGTACGAAAGACCTGAGAACAGTGTAATCGGCCACTGGTCTACTTTATATTACGATGGAGCTACCGTAACAATTTATGATAGCACGAATAAAAGTTTACTTCATCAAGATGTAAAAATGTACGTAGCACGTTTGTTTCCCTTTCGACCACCAATTAGAATAGCGCAGGTACAAAATCAGACAAATTGTTATGATTGCGGGTTATTCGCGATTGCTTTTTGTACGAGTATTTTGTTTAATCGAAATCCCGAACACGAAACGTACGATATATCCAGACTTAGATCACATGCTGCAGAAATGTTTAGGTCGCGCCAGATAACGCTATTTCCGGTCATTCACCAGGTAAGAAGAAGCCAAAATTATCAAAAAAGGAAAGCAGTAGAAACAAATGATCAGAAAGAGAAACGATTAAAGCAACAGAGAGAATATGACTCTGTTCGTATTGTAAAAGAAACAGATGAGAAAAAACACCAAAGGTTAAATAAACTAAAGATAAATTTTGAAAAGTTAATTTTAAATGAAACAATTGCTGAAAAACGTGAACGCCTACATAGAAATAAAAAAGAGAGACAGACCAAATTAAATAATGAAATTAAAAATAGTAAATCAGCTGACAAACAAGCCAAAATTATAAACAATACTAAAAGGTCTCTTAAATTAGCAACTAAGACCGATAAAGTTGTTGAGCAACATAGCTTGGGTGAAATGAATGTCATTTGCAAGACATGCAAATCAAAGAATTTTGCATTTGAGAAACCATCAGACGGTAAAATCAACCATTGCTGTCGCAAGGGAAAACTAATCCCTGATCAATTAACAGACTATCCGGAATATATGAAACAATTGTTAACGGAAAATAATTCAGAGAGCAGGAACTTTAAAGAAAACATTCGCACATATAACAGCGCATTAGCATTTGCGTCAATGGGGGCTCAAATAGCTCCACCGCCAGGTCAAGGCCCATACACCTTCCGTATTCATGGTCAAATTTACCACAGTACCACATCCTTGTACCCCGCAAACGGCGAATCTGAAAAATATGCGCAATTGTACATAATCGACACAGCTGACGCATTAAACAAACGAATGAACGATGACCACAACAAAAAGTGTAAACCAGATATTATGCAAAAATTGGATTTAATAATTCAAGAAATAAATCCATATTACGAGGCGTTCAAAATGTTGAAAGAGGTCGAAACTCTTGAAATTGCCAAAGCCGGTCAAAATAATCAAACTGTACCGGAAATACAGCTGTGGTTAGTAAATGATCGAACGAAAGACAAACGCACGTACAACGTTCCCACTTGCAATGAAGTAGCTGTCGTGTTCAATTCAAATAACGGCGAACCCCCATGTCAACGTGACATAGCTATACATCCTAGGGGTCAAAATAGCGTTCGAATTAATCAGTACAGTGCAAACTGTGACCCTATGTGCTACCCACTATTGTTTCCACGGGGCAACGCTGGTTGGGGAATGCATTTGCGCCAAGCTGACGGTATTAAAAAAATGACACCACTCCAATTCTATACAAATCGTTTAGCTGACCGGGGTGACTTTAATCCTTGTTTACAAGCCGGCAAACTAACACAGCAATACATTGTAGATGCGTATGTAAAAATTGAAAGCGAACGACTATCGTACATTCGGCTCAATCAACCCACACTTAGAGTAGAGTTGTACAGTGGGTTAATGGATCACATTAATAATTTGGCTAATTTAGAAGGTGCAAAACCCGGTACAATGATTATTTTACCATCAAGTTTTCAAGGCGGCAGTAGATTCATGCAAAAAATGTATCAAAATTCAATGGCTATAGTTCGTGAATTCGGGAAACCAGATTTGTTTGTTACTATAACATGCAATCCAAAATGGCCTGAAATTATCGCACAATTACGTGAGGGTCAAACGGCATCAGACAGGCCCGACATAGTTACACGCGTATTTTACGGTAAAATTAAAAACATGCTACATGAATTTCTTCACGATGATATTTTCGGTAAAGTAGTGGCCTACATGTACGTAATTGAATTTCAAAAACGCGGTTTACCACATATGCATTTGTTACTTACACTCGATGAAGAAAGTAAGATTCGTAACAAAGATGACATCGATACCATAGTAAGTGCAGAAATTCCAGACGAAGACTTAGAGCCAGAATTGTACCAAATTGTCAAGACACACATGATACACGGTCCTTGCGGTATTTTCAATAAAAATTCACCTTGCATGGCGGACAATAAATGCACAAAAAAATATCCAAAAGATTTTCGCAATGAAACGTATGAAAACATAAACGGCTATCCGCTTTACAAACGGCGTGACAATAATTCGAAAATATACATTTTATTTAGAAACGGAACCACCAAGTACACAGTAGACAATCGTTGGATTATTCCATTCAATCCGTACTTATTGAAAAAATATCGAACTCACATCAATGTCGAGATTTGTTCATCGGTGAAAAGTATTAAATACATTTGCAAATACTTCTGTAAAGGTCACGATTGCGCTTCGGTAAAACTCGGTCAAGTAGATAAAAGTAAAACTGTCCAATGGGACGAAATAAACGGATATTTAAATACGCGGTACGTTTCACCACCTGAAAGTTGTTGGCGATTGCTCGAGTATCCATTACAAGACAAGTCCCACACGATTTACGAACTCGCTGTTCATTTCCAAAATCAGCAGGCTATAGTGTTTGCCCCGGGGCAAGTTAAACAGGCAGTTGAACGTGCGGCAAAACGAAATACTACACTCACAGCGTGGTTCTTGTTAAATCAAACAGATATTACAGCTCATCAATACCGGTACATGGATATACCTAAATATTACGTATATACGAGTAAAAATACATGGCAGGCGCGAAAAAAAGAAACAAAACCGCCCATTGGCAGAATGATTTCGGTGAGTCCGAAAGACATCGAGCGATTCCACTTACGAATGCTCTTAGTTAATGCTTTAGGTGCAAAAAGTTTCGATGACTTGCGCACAGTAGACGGAAAACAATATAGGTAATACATATTTAGAAGCAGCTCGCGCTAAAGGGTTATTGGCAAATGACGATGAGTGCCTTAAATGTATGCAAGAAGCAGTAATTGACAAATTCCCAAAACAATTGCGTGAATTGTTTGCTTATTTAATTTGTTTCCACACGTCAATAAATGCAGTTGAATTATGGGATAAATTTAAAGACGACATGATGGAAGATTATCTGTTGCATTACTCACGGCAAACGGCACAAAATAAATGCTTGAGATACATTGAAGAAATATTAATAGTACACAGATTCCAATTAAAAAACTTTGGTCTTCCAGAACCAAATCAAGCAAATGACGATGTAGATGATTTAGATGATCAAATTGACCGCGACGCTGAACAACAAGAAGGTGAAAAAAATGTTGCATTATTCAATACTGAACAAACTGAAATATTACAATACATTTTGAATGCGGTAAACGATTCGACATGTGCCAATAGGTATTTTTTTATTGATGGTCCAGGGGGAACTGGCAAAACATTTTTATACAACACACTTATTAGCATCATGAGGGGTCAAGGTCACACAGTTATTTCAGTTGCTTGGACTGGTATAGCAGCGACTTTGCTAAAAGGTGGTCAAACGGTACACTCTGTGTTCAAACTCCCCGTGCCAATACACGAAAATAGTGTGTGTAAAATAAATGCTAACAGTAACGCTGGTAAATTAATTAAAAAATCATCTATTATTATTTGGGATGAAATTACCATGGCACCGTGGCACGCTCTTAAAGCAATCAATTTAGTTCTCAAAGATTTAGAAAATAATTCAATTCCTTTCGGTGGAAAAGTTGTAATATTAGGCGGAGACTTCCGACAATGTTTACCGATTGTCAAACATACAAATCACAGAACGGCCATTATTGAAATTTCCATGATGCAAAGCCCACTATGGCCACTTTTTAAAAAGTTTTCATTGAAACAAAATATGCGCGTCAACAAAAATGAACAAGAATTTTCCGCATACTTACTTCAAGTTGGCAATGGTGTACAAAATATTATTACAATTCCATCAAAATGTTTAACTAGAGGTTCTCTAGCTGATGAAATATTCGGTACAAACACCATCATGCCACAAGATGTGTACGCTTTTGTAAATCGAGCGATTCTATCGCCTAAAAATGATGATACAATGAAACTAAATGATCTAGTGTTAGATAAAATTGTCGGGTCCTCTAGAATTTATTACAGTGCGGACACAGCTCATTGCGAAGAATCAAATAAGTTAAATTATCCAACTGAAGTATTAAATAAAGAAACTCCAAGCGGAATGCCACGGCAAAAACTGTCATTAAAAATCGGCGCGATAGTCATGTTGTTGCGAAACATGAACCCGAAACGCGGTCTCTGTAATGGCACCAGGTTAATTGTAAAAGAGATGCATAACAATTATTTAGATCTAGAGGTAGTTACTGGTCAAAGTAGAGGACAACGAATATTCCTTCCGCGCATAGATCTCGCACCAACAGACAGTAACTTACCATATGTTCTCAAACGTAGGCAATTTCCAATTAGATTAGCATTTTCAATGACCATTAATAAATCACAGGGACAAACATTTGATTTCGTGGGAATTAACTTAGAAAAGCCCGTGTTTACACACGGGCAACTATACGTTGCAATGTCACGGGTACGCTCATTCGATAATTTAAAAATAAAAGTGCCAGAAGCCAATATAGATGAACAAAAACAGGAAGGTCATACTCCCAATATTGTATTTAGAGAAATTTTAAACAATTAAATAAGATTCCCCAAGGCGGAGGAAAATTTAGGCAAATTTTAAATTATTTGAAAAGAGGAACAGAAACAACAAACCTCTTCTTTTTATAAGAAAAAATATCTTAAACAAATAGAAATTATATTTGGAGTCATATATTTACAGTTTGCGGTTTATACGTGGATTGGTCTTGCATAATATTTTAATGCAAAAGATAGAATATCTAATGCTGTTGGAACGGTGCGGTATTTTGCTACCGAAAAATTGAACCTAAGCAGAAGATAGTAAATGTAGGCATAGAAGACTTTTATAACGGAGAATAATTAAGGTAAATTTAGTCTAATTTAGGTAATTGGAAAGGATTTAAAAGAACAAAAATTTTTAGCAAAGGATAACTTGGGTAAATTGAAAGGGAAACAAACTTATTTTGGAAATGATTTGAGAAAAGAAGATTTATATGCGAAGAATATCTTTAAAAAATTATTTTACTTGGAATCATGTGTTGCGGTTTATAATTTATACGTGGATTGGTCTTCCATAATATTTTAATATAAATAATAGGATATCTAATGCTGATGGAACGGTGCGGTATTTTGCTACCGAAATACTGAACCTAAGCAGAAGATAATAATGTAGGCATAGAAAACTTTTATAACAGAGTCTAATTTAGGTAATTGGAAAGGTTTTAAAAGAACAAGAATTTTTAAAAAAGGATAACTTAGGCAAATTGAAAGGGAAACAAACTTATTTTGGAAATGATTTGAGAAAAGAAGATTTATATGCGAAGAATATCTTTAAAAAATTATTTTACTTGGAATCATGTGTTGCGGTTTATAATTTATACGTGGATTGGTCTTCCATAATATTTTAATATAAATAATAGGATATCTAATGCTGATGGAACGGTGCGGTATTTTGCTACCGAAATACTGAACCTAAGCAGAAGATAATAATGTAGGCATAGAAAACTTTTATAACAGAGTCTAATTTAGGTAATTGGAAAGGATTTAAAAGAACAAGAATTTTTAAAAAAGGATAACTTAGGCAAATTGAAAGGGAAACAAACTTATTTTGGAAATGATTTGAGAAAAGAAGATTTATATGCGAAGAATATCTTTAAAAAATTATTTTACTTGGAGTCATGTGTTGCGGTTTATAATTTATACGTGGATTGGTCTTCCATAATATTTTAATATAAATAATAGGATATCTAATGCTGATGGAACGGTGCGGTATTTTGCTACCGAAATACTGAACCTAAGCAGAAGATAATAATGTAGGCATAGAAAACTTTTATAACAGAGTCTAATTTAGGTAATTGGAAAGGATTTAAAAGAACAAGAATTTTTAGAAAAGGATAACTTAGGCAAATTGAAAGGGAAACAAACTTATTTTGGAAATGATTTGAGAAAAGAAAATTTATATGCGAAGAATATATTTAAAAAATTATTTGACTTGGAGTCATGTGTTGCGGTTTATAATTTATACGTGGATTGGTCTTGCATAATATTTTAATATAAATGATAGGATATCTAATGCTGTTGGAACGGTGCGGTATTTTGCTACCGAAATACTGAACCTAAGCAGAAGATAATAATGTAGGCATAGAAAACTTTTATAACAGAGTCTAATTTAGGTAATTGGAAAGGATTTAAAAGAACAAGAATTTTTAGAAAAGGATAACTTAGGCAAATTGAAAGGGAAACAAACTTATTTTGGAAATGATTTGAGAAAAGAAAATTTATATGCGAAGAATATATTTCAAAAATTATTTTACTTGGAGTCATGTGTTGCGGTTTATAATTTATACGTGGATTGGTCTTGCATAATATTTTAATATAAATGATAGGATATCTAATGCTGATGGAACGGTGCGGTATTTTGCTACCGAAATACTGAACCTAAGCAGAAGATAATAATGTAGGCATAGAAAACTTTTATAACAGAGTCTAATTTAGGTAATTGGAAAGGATTTAAAAGAACAAGAATTTTTAAAAAAGGATAACTTAGGCAAATTGAAAGGGAAACAAACTTATTTTGGAAATGATTTGAGAAAAGAAGATTTATATGCGAAGAATATCTTTAAAAAATTATTTTACTTGGAGTCATGTGTTGCGGTTTATAATTTATACGTGGATTGGTCTTCCATAATATTTTAATATAAATAATAGGATATCTAATGCTGATGGAACGGTGCGGTATTTTGCTACCGAAATACTGAATCTAAGCAGAAGATAATAATGTAGGCATAGAAAACTTTTATAACAGAGTCTAATTTAGGTAATTGGAAAGGATTTAAAAGAACAAGAATTTTTAGAAAAGGATAACTTAGGCAAATTGAAAGGGAAACAAACTTATTTTGGAAATGATTTGAGAAAAGAAAATTTATATGCGAAGAATATATTTCAAAAATTATTTTACTTGGAGTCATGTGTTGCGGTTTATAATTTATACGTGGATTGGTCTTGCATAATATTTTAATATAAATGATAGGATATCTAATGCTGATGGAACGGTGCGGTATTTTGCTACCGAAATACTGAACCTAAGCAGAAGATAATAATGTAGGCATAGAAAACTTTTATAACAGAGTCTAATTTAGGTAATTGGAAAGGATTTAAAAGAACAAGAATTTTTAAAAAAGGATAACTTAGGCAAATTGAAAGGGAAACAAACTTATTTTGGAAATGATTTGAGAAAAGAAGATTTATATGCGAAGAATATCTTTAAAAAATTATTTTACTTGGAGTCATGTGTTGCGGTTTATAATTTATACGTGGATTGGTCTTCCATAATATTTTAATATAAATAATAGGATATCTAATGCTGATGGAACGGTGCGGTATTTTGCTACCGAAATACTGAATCTAAGCAGAAGATAATAATGTAGGCATAGAAAACTTTTATAACAGAGTCTAATTTAGGTAATTGGAAAGGATTTAAAAGAACAAGAATTTTTAGAAAAGGATAACTTAGGCAAATTGAAAGAGAAACAAACTTATTTTGGAAATGATTTGAGAAAAGAAGATTTATATGCGAAGAATATCTTTAAAAAATTATTTTACTTGGAGTCATGTGTTGCGGTTTATAATTTATACGTGGATTGGTCTTCCATAATATTTTAATATAAATGATAGGATATCTAATGCTGATGGAACGGTGCGGTATTTTGCTACCGAAATACTGAACCTAAGCAGAAGATAATAATGTAGGCATAGAAAACTTTTATAACAGAGTCTAATTTAGGTAATTAGAAAGGATTTAAAAGAACAAGAATTTTTAGCAAAGGATAACTTAGGTAAATTGAAAGGGAAATAAACTTATTTTGGAAATGATTTGAGAAAAGAAGATTTATATGAGAAGGATATCTTTAAAAAATTTAATTTTACTTGGAGTCATGTGTTGCGGTTTATAATTTATACGTGGATTGGTCTTCCATAATATTTTAATATAAATAATAGGATATCTAATGCTGTTGGAACGGTGCGGTATTTTGCTACCGAAATACTGAACCTAAGCAAAGATAATAATGTAGGCATAGAAGACTTTTATAACAGAGTCTAATTTAGGTAATTGGAAAGGATTTAAAAGAACAAGAATTTTTAGCAAAGGATAACTTAGATAAATTGAAAGGGAAACAAACTTATTTTGGAAATGATTTGAGAAAAGAAGATTTATATGAGAAGGATATCTTTAAAAAATTTAATTTTACTTGGAGTCATGTGTTGCGGTTTATAATTTATACGTGGATTGGTCTTGCATAATATTTTAATATAAATGATAGGATATCTAATGCTGTTGGAACAGTGCGGTATTTTGCTACCGAAAAACTGAACCGAAGCAGAAGATAGTAATGTAGGCACAAAAGACTTTTATAACAGAGTATAAGTTAAGTAAATTGGAATGGATTCAAGAGAAGAGGATTTTTCCGTAAAGGAAAGAAACTTTGGTTGGAAAAAAATTTAGAGAAGGGGATTTCGGCTTGCGTGTGATGTTTAATAAAATTACGGCTAAGTTATGTACAAAATAACAACTTTCAGAATCGCATGCGGTGTTTCATAAAATTGCAACTTAGTTAGGTACAAAATGACAGCTTCAAGTTCGCGTGCGGTGTTTCATAAAATTTAGGCTTAGTTATATACAAATTAACAACTTTCAGGTTCGCGTGCGGTGCTTCATAAAATTGCGGCTTAGTTATGTACAAAATAACAACTTTCAAAATCGCGTGCAATGTTTCATAAAAATGCAACTTAGGTACAAAATGACAGCTTTCAAATTTGCGTCTGGTGTTTCATGAAATTGCGGCTTAGTTAGGTACAAAATGACAGCTTTTAAGTTCCAGGTATCCTATAAGTTTTCCCAACCTCTACATCCTTCAACCCTATTCCTTCCTGGCAAGAGAATGCTCCCACCTCCACGTGGTTCTTGCTGGACATTTGTGTAATTTAATATACGCATAAGACTAAGAGGAGCATAATAGCAAAGTAAAAATTATATCTTTTACAATCCAGAAACAATAGATTGATGAAACACATCACACCAAATCATCCGTTCCATCAAAAACGAAACAAAAATTCAATATGTACTTCAGTAACATTTGCTTTTTTCCTAATAAATTATTTTAACTACAAAAGTTTTATGAAATTTTCAGAGATGGCGGAATCGAACTGGGTCATATGAGTTCTGTAGCATAATGGAAGATAACAAATGAAACCTTCAGGTCGACTGTAAATTGTTTTACTCGTATACTTTTAGTTGAACCATAAAAAAGTAGAAATATTCTTCAGGGTCGCGGAGCCTAGGGGTCAGACCTGCGAAGCAGGTCGGACCGCTAGTCCTATATACTAATCGGCGTGGGTCTGAGCTGTCACTCTATACTTTGACCAATCTAACAACCGCCATCGGAATCGCTTACAGCCTAGACGGTTTCATGTATTCGGGTGAAACTTTTTTTGGAGTGCTAAAGGTCCCTGTGGAACAGTGCCTTTTGCATGTCTCATATTTTTCTTACACATGATGTGCGAAATATTAAATTCGAAAGACATTAAATTTTTCCATCAAGGGGTGCCTCGGGTTGCTACGAAAGTGTACTTTGTTGATTGTAGTTGTAACTTTTCACAAATTTTTGTTCGATTTGACATATATGACAAATCTGTTTCAAATTTTGAGTATAAATTACATTAATTCTAGACATGTTGAAGATGTTTTGTAAATTTATATGTGTTTAAAATAAATTAGTGAATATGTGTACTATAATGTAAATATTGTAAAAGTCAATTAAAAAAAATTAAATTGTAGCTGTCACTTTTCACAAATTTGTGTGCAAGTTTAATAAATTTTTTTCGTTTTTATTTGAAAGTTTTTAAGCATTTGAACATTAATATAATAAATTATAATAGTTAATCTATTTGTGCAATAAATTTGAAGAAAATTTATATTTTTGAAGTGTTTTAATTTTTTGACATTTTAGCTTGAAGAAGCAAAATAAAATCAACAGTATATAAGTAAATATAAATGTATGTCTGCTAGAAGCAATAAAATAATTATTATTTATTAATTGCAAGCAAAAAACTTCAATTTGAGTTTACATAACCTAAAATAAATCCTTTTGGTATTATATTTTATAATTTTTCCTACATGTTTAATAATACAAAAGTGTAAAAATTGCGGAATACCGAACCCTGGATAGATTTCAATAACGAACGCACCCAAAGTGTCAGTGTGCAGTGTTGCGAGTGCATGTTTCCACTAATTGATCGTATTAATCGGTCAGTACACAATACTTAAGAAAATTCAGATCATTATGATCACAAATAAAATCACAATTATACATAATGGAGAATTGAGGTGTTACTGATTGTGACAATGATAATTCTGTTGAATCAAAATTTCTCAAAGGTTAATTTCCAGTTCTTTTTAATAACACAATGGCATGTAACGCTTCAAAAAATTAATGTTGTTCCATAATCCAGGTATGTAAAATTACATAAAGTGTGATATATAAATTACATTTTACTTAAATTTTGACAGGTCAATTTAAAACCAGAAATGAAACGTATATTTATCAAGTTTTAATACATTCAGGGAAACTTAACTGGCATATCGAAGTACAATAATGATTTAAGATAAATATTTGTTTAAATATCTACATAGTTTAATACATTTATTGCAGATATTTTCAACAAAATGATTTGAAGATAAATTTTGACTGATGTTTTGATACAGAAAGAAAAGACTGGTAACTGCTCAGTGTGTTGCACTACTAAAATAAAGCTAAACCATTTAGATTATTCTATAAAACCCCAAGTTTGCTAAATAATACATTAAAATGTGATGTATAATTTTATATCTAACCTAACTTTTTGCCAATCTGATTCGAAACCGTAATGAACAAAAGTTGAAATTTATCAAGTTTTAATGCATTCAGACAAACTTAAATAGTACAATAATGTATTTCAATAATTTTAAGGTAGGTATTTATATAATAGCTATAGTTTATAAAATAGGCATTTTTATTGGTCTTTGTACCAGTTATGGCAGAATCAAGAACAGACATACGTCATTCTTTGCCAATCGACATACGTCAAATTTATTTTAAATCGACATATGCTTATTAAAGCTAAGAATAGTTACACACATTAAAAATATTCTCTATAATGTGCAATTTGATGAGATAGAAAACTGCAGAGACAAGACATAAAAATATTGGAAAATATGTTTAAATATTGCAAAATAAATTATTTAAAAAGAAAATAACACATAATTTAAAAAGCTGATTACTAAACTATCAAATGACGGGAGATAGAAACTTTGTAAGATTGCTGAATGCTATTTGTCCAAAGTTACAAAACATAACCGATAGTGCTGCTTTTTGCGGCACGACAGGAAACTACATTACAGGAACTGGTTCACGTGTATGGCGCGGAAATTAAAAAAATTAAATTAAAATGTTTATCACAAATTTTATTTTATTTTTCACCAGCACGTCTTCAAAATTTGACATTTACATTAGATATATGTTTTTAATTTTCTTTGGAAAATGATCTTTGGGTCACTATTTTAAATTACAATGAATTTAAAATAATTTATTTTATGTAATTTAATACTCATAATGCCATCCCTTAAGTCGGCAGGAAACTAAAATGTCTCCCATATTGTAATCAGTACATTGTTGTAATCAAGTGCATTATAGTATTCAACACGAATATATTGCTGTATTCAATATAAGTACATTGTTGTAATCAATATGAGTATATTGTTGTAGTCCGTGCATTTTTTAATCAAAACTTTATTCTCATTAATACACTGTTGTAATCAGTACATTATTGTAATCAATTATAATTATTACAATTATTGTATTATTGACGTGATCGTATACGGAATACATTGGTGTATGATGAGTGTGAGATTGTGAAGAATGTTGTTAAGAAAGTGGGAGTGAGCCAGTTGAGGTGGTTTGGACATGTTGAGCGAATGTCGAATGAAAGGTTGGTGAAACTAATATATGTGGGTGAGATTGATGGTGAACGATTGCGTGGGCGTCCGTGGAATAACTGGTTGGGTATGATTGATGGTTTGTTGCGTGAACGAATGATTCCGAGTGTGAAGAATAAACGAGCATGTATGAATCGCACTATGAATGTGGACGAGGCGAAAGTGGTGTGGAGGAGATTGATTGTTGGTTGACTGTGTTTCTGGGTTCGTGCTACCCCACTAAGTGGGACATAGCGTGATGTTATGTATGTATGTATGTACAATTATTGTAATGAACGCAAAAATAGTTATAAAACGTTTTGATGAATTGGTGAGTCAAACATTAACGAATTATTTTAATATGAATAAGAGAATGATTTGGCAGACTGTAAAGAGATAGAGAGGTGGGAGTATAAGACCAGTGAATCAGATATTAGAATTGATGGTGTGAGTATTTTAAAGAATTGTATGGTAGTGTAAATGAAGTGAATAATAAAGGAAAAAATAGAATAAATGCTAGAAACGTTGAATGGGATATAGATGAAGGTGACGTCAGATTTGCATTGATGCGTCTAAAGAATAATAAGTCTCCCGGTATGGGTGGTATAACAAATGAAATGTTGAAATATGGTGGTGAAAGATTATTTGATAGGTTAGTTTATTTGTTCAAATTTTGTTTGAAACGGTGTGTGGCTCCTGTCATTTGTCCTTTATTTAAAGGCAAAAGAAGTTCAAGTGAATGTACAAATTTTCAAGCGATAAATTTGTTCAATGTGAAAGAGAAGTTCTATGGAAAAATTCTAATTCATAAGGTGCGAGCCTTAACAATTTCTAAGTTTAGTGATATGAAAGGAGGTTGATAAGAACAAAAAGGTGTTCTGTTGGATGTACTTGTAAAGTACGGTATTGGTGGTAATTTGATGGGAGCGATTCGAGCGTTGTATGAAGAAAGTGAGACTACGGTGAGAGTTGGTGGTAGATTCAGTGATTGGTTTCGTAGATGTTGGTGAGAAACAGGGTTGCGGAATGTCACCTCGGTTGTTTAATTTGTATATGGATGTATTGTTACGAAAGGCACTGAATGGAAAGGATGGTGTACGTATGGTGCCTGCGTTGGCTTATGCGGATGATGTTGTTGTGTTTGCTTAAACTGAGAAGCAATTGAAAAGAATGATTGTGAGCATAAATGAAGCAGGGAAAGGTTTAAATCTGTTGTTGAATGTCGATAAATGTAAAGTGTTAGTGTTTGAGAAGAATATTTCGGTGACTGGTTGTAATGTTTCAGGCAAATGCATGAAACTGGAACAAGTGAATAAATTTGTATATTTGGGTAGTATATTTTCGAGGAATGGACGTATTGACCGGGAGATTGAAAGGCGGGTGTCTACATGGTGCAAAGTATTGGGTGCTCTGGGTACATTTGCTCGAAACGTGAATGTATCTAGAGATGCTAGATTGAGTGTTTATAATGGTGTGTTAGTGCCTACAATGATGTATGGTACTGAATGTTGGGTGTGGATAAAGAAGCATGTACGACGTATCCCAATACACTGGTGTATGGTGAGTGTCAGATTGAGAAGAATGTTGTTAAGAAAATGGGAGTGAGTCAGTTGGGGTGGTTTAAAATCTTGAGCGAATGTCAAATGAAAGGTTGTTGAAACTAATATATATGCGGGAGAGATTGAAGGTGACCCGATTCCGTAGGCGTCCGAGGAATAAGTAGTATAATTGATTGAAGAAGAGACGAGCATGTATGAATCGCATTATGAATGTGGACGAAAGTGGTGTGGAAGGATATGAATTTTAGAGGAGATTGTTGGTTCGTGCTACCCCACTGAGTGGGATATAGTATCATGTTAAGTATGTATTTATGTATGTATGTGTGTTTTTTCATGACTTGGAAATTGGCATAAATTTAGATTGTAATTTCATAGAATTCAATTGTTCCTAACTGGTACTGATTTAATATGAACTAATCAGATTAATTAGTAGAAGAACTATCTATCTTTCAATCGTTGAATAAGTTGGTTTGTAATCTGAAATTGCGACTATATTTTTTATAGATTAAATATAATTATGTCAAATATATAAGCTGACTAAATTATATTTATCGATCTACTGGACTTGCAGCTCCATATTTTCTCTTAGACTTAGTTGTAATTAACCGAGAGTCGTAGATATTTTATAAGTAATTATATGATTTGCAATAAATTCAGTTTATATTGTAATTACCAATTATTTTTGTGATCTGTATTTCATCTAAGTTATCCACAGTGGTATTTAAAGGATCACCTCGAAGTGAAGATTTTTTCAACTATAAAATGTGTCACAAATTGTACTTCTCGATTTTGAAATCTGCATTTGCAGAACTAGAATTCAAAAAAATTAAGTTTGTCGTACATTATTATTGGGATTTAAAATCGTAGAACTCATAGCATGAACTGGGTCATATTATTTAGAGTTCAGTGTTCAGTAGCGTGATGGTAAATGACAAATGAAACCTTTAGGTCGACTGTCAATTGTATTACTCCTACACTTTTGGACCAGTTGTTTTGGATGATTGTCAATTGTTTTTTATAAATGTTTTAAATCCTACCGTGTTTGGTATCAAAATGAATATATTATGAAGAAGATTTAAACTAATGTGTAAAAAGTTGTTTCTGACGATTGTCAATTGTTTTTTATAAATGTTATTTAAATTCTATCGTGTTTGGTATGAAATTAAAGTTCTCACGGAGGAGATTCAAGATCCAAAAGTACTAACATGGAAGCGAAGAACGAAGTGACGAGCTTGCTTCGCCGATGTACTGACATGGATGCGAGGAACGTACTGACGAGCATCCTTCGCCAATGTATTGACTTGGAAGCGAGAAACGAAGAGACTACTCAATTTATTTCTCTATATTTTAGTTGTAATCTTCTTTAGTGTCGCGGAGCCTAGGGGTCAGACCTGCGAAGCAGGTCGGACCGCTAGTCCTATAAACTAATCGGCGTGGGTCTGAGCTGTCACTCTATACTTTGACCAATCTAACAACCACTTTTGCCCATTTCTACAGCCTAGGCGGTTTGATGTATTCGGGTGAAATTTTTTTGAGTGCTAAAGGTCCCTGTGGAACAGTGCCTTTTGTATGACTCATATTTTTCTTATACATGATGTGCGAAATATTAAATAGGAAAGACATTAAATTTTTACGTCAAGGGGGGCCTCGGGTTGTTACGAAAGTGTACTTTGTTGATTATAGTTGTAACTTTTCTCAAATTTTTGTTCAATTTTACATATATGACAGATCTGTTTCAAATTTTGAGTAAAAATTACATTAATTCTAGACAAGTTGAAGATGTTTTGTAAATTTATTTGTGTTTAAAATAAATGAGTGAACATGTGTACTATAATGTAAATATATTAAAAATCAATTTTAAAAATTAAAATTGTTGCTGTCACTTTTCACAAATTTGTGTGCAAGTTTAATAATTTTTTTCGATTTTATTGGAAAGTTTTTATATATTTGAATATATAATGTAATAAATTATAATATTTTATCTATTTGTGCAATAAATTTGAAGAAAATTTATATTTTTGCAGTGTTTAAATTTTTTGACATTTTAGCTTGAAGAAGCAAAATAAAATTAGCAGTATATAAGTAAATTTAAATGTATTTCTGCTGTATACCTATATATTCCTGTATACCTATATATTCCTATAATTAATAGAAGCAAGCAAAAAATGTCAATTTGAATTTACATTACCGAAAATAAATCCTTTTTGTATTATATTTTATAATTCTGTTGTAGAATTAAAAAACGTCGTACATTTTTAATAATGCAAAAGTGCAAAAATTGCGGAATACCGTACGCTGGATAGATTTTATGACGAACGCACCCAAAGTATCAGTATAAAGTATGGCGAGTGCATGTTTCCATTGATTGATAGTATTAATCGGTCAGTGCACAATACTTTAGAAAATTCATATCATTATGATCGTAAATGAAAGCACAATTATACGTTATGGAGATTTGAGTAATTACTTATTGTGACAATGATAATTCTGTTGAATCAAAACTTCTCAAAGGTTAAATTCCAAGTTTGAATAATTTAAGAGACAGTTTTTATAATAACACAATGGCATGTAACGCTTCAAAAAATTAATATTCTTCCATAATCCAGGTATGTAAAATTACATAAAGTGTGATATATAAATTACATTATACTTACATTTTGACAGGTTAATTTAAAACCAGAAATAAAACGTATATTTACCAAGTTTTAATACATTTGGGCAAACTAAACTGGCATATTGAAGTACAATAATGATTGTAAGATAAATATTTGTTTACATATCTATATAGTTTAATACATGCACATTTATTGCAGATATTTTCAACAAAATGATTTGAAGATAAATTTTGACTGATGTTTTGATACAGAAAGAAAAGACTGGTAATTGCTCAGTGTTGTACTACTAAAACAAAGCTAAACCATTTAGATTATTCTATAAAACCCCAAGTTTGTTAAATAATACATTGAAATGTGATGTATAACTTTATATCTAACCTAACTTTTCGACAGTCTGATTCGAAACCGTAATGAACAAAAGTTGAAATTTATCAAGTTTTAATGTATTCAGACAAACTTATACAATAATGTATTTCAATAATTAGCTATACTTTATAAAATAAGCATTTTTATATGGCTTTGTACCAGTTATGGCAGAATCAAGAAAAGACATACGTCATTCTTTGCCAATCGACATACGTCAAATTTATTTTATATCGACATATGCTTATTAAAGCTATGCTTATACACATTAAAAATATTCTCTATAATGTGCAATTTGATGAGATAGAAAACTGCAGAGACAAGAGATTAAAATATTGGAAAATATGTTTAAATATTGCAAAATAAATTATTTAAAAAGAAAATAACACATAATTTAAAAAGCTGATTACTAAACTATCAAATGACGGGAGATAGTAACTTTGTAAGATTGCTGAATGCTATTTGTCCAAAGTTACAAAACATAACCGATAGTGCTGCTTTTTGCGGCACGGCAGGAAACTACATTACAGGAACTGGTTCACGTGTATGGCGCGGAAATTAAAAAAATTAAATTAAAATGTATAACACAAATTTTATTTTATTTTTCACCAGTACGTTATCAAAATTTGACATTTACATTAGAAATATGTTTTTAATTTTCTTTGGAAAATGAAAATGACCTTTGGGTCACTATTTTAAATTACAATGAATTTAAAATAATTAATTTTATGTAATTTAATACTCATAATGCCATCTCTTAAGAAACTAAAATGCCTCCCATATTGTAATCAGTACATTGTTGTAATCAAGTGTATTGTTGTAATCAACACGAATAAATTGCTGTATTCAATATAAGTACATTATTGTAATTGATATGGGCATATTGTTGTTGTCCGTGCATTTTTGTAATCAAAAAATTATTGTCATTAATACACTGTTCTAATCAGTACATTATTGTAATCAATTATAATTATTACAATTATTGTATTATTGACGTGATCGTATACGGAATACATTGGTGTATGATGAGTGTGAGATTGTGAAGAATGTTCTTAAGAAAGTGGGAGTGAGTCAGTTAAGGTGGTTTGGACATGTTGAGCTATTGTCGAATGAAAGGTTGGTGAAACTAATATATGTGGGTGAGATTGAAGGTGAACGATTACGTGGGCGTCCGAGGAATAACTGGTTGGGTATGATTGATGGTTTGTTGCGTGAACGAATGATTCCGAGTGTGAAGAATAAACGAGCATGTATGAATCGCACTATGAATGTGAACGAGGCGAAAGTGGTGTGGAGGAGATTGATTGTTGGTTGACTGTGTTTCTGGGTTCGTGCTACCCCACTAAGTGGGACTTAGCGTGATGTTATGTATGTATGTATGTACAATTATTGTAATGAACGCAAAAATATTTATAAAACGTTTTGATGAATTGGTGAGTCAAACATTAACGAATTATTTTAATATGAATAAGAGAATGATTTGGCAGACTGTAAAGAGATAGAGAGGTGGGAGTATAAGACCAGTGAATCAGATGTTAGAATAGATGGTGCGAGAATTTTAAGGAATTGTATGGTGGTGTAAATGGAGTGAATAATAAAGGAAAAAATAGAATAAGTGCTAGAAACGTTGAATGGGATATATATGAAGGTGACGTCAGATTTGCATTGATGCGTCTAAAGAATAGTAAGTCTCCCGGTAGTTTATTTGTTCAAATTTTGTTTGAAACGGTGCGTGGCTCCTGTCATTTGTCCTTTATTTAAAGGCAAAAGCAGTTCAAGTGAATGTACAAATTTTCAAACGATAAGTTTGTTCAGTGTGAAAGAGAAGTTGTATGGAAAAATTCTAATTCATAAGGTGCGAGCCTTAACAATTTCTAAGTTTAGTGATATGCAAGGAGGTTGATAAGAACAAAAAGGTGTTCTGTTGGATGTACTTGTAAAGTACGGTATTGATGGTAATTTGTTGGGAGCGATTCGAGCGTTGTATGAAGGAAATAAGACTACGGTGAAAGTTGGTGGTAGATTCTGTGATTGGTTTCGTAGATGTTGGTGAGAAACAGGGTTGCGGAATATCTCCTCGTTTGTTTAATTTGTATATGGATGTGTTGTTACAAAAGTCATTGAATGGAAAGGATGGTGTACGTATGGTGCCTGCGTTGGCTTATGCGGATGATGTTGTGTTTGGTTAAAATGAGAAGCAATTGAGAAGAATGATAGTGAAGCAGGGAAAGGTTTAAATATGTTGTTCAATGTCGATAAATGTAAAGTGTTGGTGTTTGAGAAGAATGATTTGGTGACTGGTTGTACAATGATGTATGATTCTAAATGTTGGGTGAGGATCAAAGACAAAATAACGGAAAGACTTGACAGATCAGTGTTACCAAAATTTCCAAGGTTTCACACTAACAGAGAAGCGAGCCTAGCGGTGAGGCCCCGAACTAATGTTATGCTGGTGGTAGGTTTTTAGGTGATTTTTAGCAGTAATTTAAATTTCTGTAATGTAATAAAATGAAAACACAAGGTTTTAGGATAAATGTATATATTTAACTATATTTGTCACTATATGCAATATAAAAAAAATATGAAATATACAGTACACAAAAAATATAAACAAATACAGCACATAAAAAATAAAAACATACACAAAAACTTAAAACAAAAACACATTACACAAAAAATAAAATATATATAAGTTACAAGTATTTTTAACAATTTTTTATAAAAAAATCTTCGATAATTTTATTGTTATCTATAGAATTTATTCTTATTTTGGTATTAATTAGTTTTGTAAAATAATTTAATAATACTAAATGCAAGAGGTGCATCATTTTTTTTTGTATTACTTCGCCATGCACTTCACAAAAATTGGAAGGCATAGCGTAGACAGGAATAGGATTGGAAAGGATGTTAGGGGAAGTAATAAAATGAGGAATTTGAGAAAAAATCTCGTCTCTACATAGTTCAACAATATTAATAAAATTTGGGTTTGCGTACTTTAAGTAACGGACATCATTTAAGCCATAATCTCTTAAAACTGTATAATTATGAATGGTACTTATGTCCGCAGCACAAAAGAACTTAGAGCACAAGTCGCATTCAAAATTAAACAGTTTTTTTTAGTAAATATCCAGCGACGTAACCAGCAGTTTGAATATTTAACCGTAATACGGCAGTCTCGTTGCAAGTGGATTGTGGCAGGATATGTGGCACAGTTTGTTGGGAGACTGAAGGACGAATTTCGGAATTTGATGGAATCTGGGTGTCAGGAGAAAGTAAAATGCGGTAAGAAAGGAGAAGATTCTCACCATCATCTTCACAATTCGTACCCATGCTACATCGAACAGTATTGTGCAATACAGTTGTTTTGTATGCATCGGCAAATTGTGTAGTTGATGGTCGAGTATTTCCTCCGCACAAACCCCTTGCAACACTGAAATGATTCTCTAGAGGATCTTGGTTAAAAGATCTAAGCGTGATAAACTTAAAACCCTTCTTCTCTAGAGAATCCCACAGATACTCCGCATTACGGAGAGTAGATATCAGTAGTTGAAGAAATGGTGGACTTTTTACGTGCTTATCTTCGACGAAAAATTTTACTTCTGTTAAATCTTTACGGGCACATCTCCAAAAATTTATATGAGGCGACCCTTTTTTAACTCTACTGGCTAAGGGTTTTATAGACGCCGAAACAGAATTTAGAGAATCGAACACGTCATTCATGAAATTGACTAATTCTCCGGTTCCGGATGACGCAATCTGCTTCGTATTCGCCAAGATTTTTAGGGCGGCAGCAGTAGAGTAACTAAAAGTCTGAGCGGCAAACTTTACTCGCATTTTTTGGCGATTAGTCGGAAATATATGAGCCTGGGTTAATTTTGTAGATTTGAAGGTACCCCCAGCTCCATCAACTTCATATAATTTTTTAATGTCACTCCACTGCGCTACCTCTCCTCTGAATATAATGTTTGTAGTCATGAAATTATTTCTCATGCACTTCAGCAAGTGAGGTGCATCGAAGAGATGAATAATTTCACATATATATATATATATATATATATATATATATATATATATATATATATATATATATATATATATATATATATATATATATGAAATTATTCATCTCTTCGATGCATATATATATATATATATATATATATATATATATATATATATATATATATATATATATATATATATATATATATGAAATTATTCATCTCTTCGATGCATATATATATGCAACAGCGTGATTTAGGGCGTACGGTAAAGATTGAAAGTGTGACTATGGGGCAGGACTGTATTAACCCCTTCTGAGGCCCTAAGCAATTTCATTTTCGAGGATCCCTTCCTCTAAAAGGAAAAAAAGTGGGGTGGAAAGAAGACGAAAGTCTTCTACTACTTTATCGAAACTAACATTCCCATAAGATTGCTAATGAGTTAAATCGCCCTTGATTTATCTGTCGATAATTCATCTTTAATTCAAAAAGAGAACTTGTACACGTCACCCACCATACACTGCAGTTCTTTTTTTAATTTCAATTTTCAGGGTATCGATAATAACATAAAAAGTCAATACACTGAAATTATCTCGAGTATTTCAAATTATTTCTGATTCATTAAATATTTTCGTACGTTATGAATCATTCTGTAGATACTTAGTAAGTTTAGGTAATAAGGTGTAGAATATCTGCTGCCTATATATGTTGTCAAGTAATACTAATGCAAGTGGATCATTATGCTCTTTACTTTAATATTGAATCCAACACAAGTATATTATGATTTGTGACTTTAAAAATTAAAATACAGGGTGAGTCATCGAAATGCCCGTCTTCGATATCTCCCTTGTCGTTAGAAATACGGCATATATTTATTAACAAAATTTATTCGACTACTAAAGGAGCATAAAGTAAAATTATTTTCACATATACAGGGTGTAACGTAACGGCTAGACGAGAATTGTTTGTCTTTTTTTAAATGGAACACCCTATATATTTATATATATTTTGAATTGTATTTCATTCACCTATACAGACATATGAATTTTGTTTTAGTTTTCCGCGGCGTTGTCAAGTTTTTCCGTTTTTTCTCTAAAAAAGGCCGAATACACGCATTGCTTTGTGAAGGCGTACTGAAGTTATTTTGATAGTAAAATTTAAGAATTTTTTTTTCTGCGCAACTGTAACTATACTCTATGTTTTGACATACTTTCTTTTAAATGTAATTATACAAGGTGTTCAATAAAGCGAATTAAACTTACTCCACTTCAAATGATTATAACTCGCCATTTTCAAATGGAACAGCCTATATTTTATTATTTTGTTTTATGGCATTTTGTATTACCTTCAATTATTATTAAGGGTATCCTATGTCTAAAACCAATAATTTCGGAGTTTTTTGCCATTTTTCACTAAATTAATTTAATGAATTAAAAATTAAATTTAGTATACCATGGAAATTATTTCCAATATAATTGCCATTCTTATGCAAACATATTTGCAGACAGTTTTTAAATGAGTAATTTACTCTTCGCAGTATATTTGCGTTGACAGTTCAAAAGAGTTACGAATTGGCTCCATCATATCTTCTCGTGTAGTTGGTGCTGTCTGATAAACCGATAAACAAAAAATAATGTAAGTTTATAAGATCCGAAAATCTTGGGGGCCAATTACTAATCCATCTTTTAAGAAATTCTTCATTGAAATAATGCCTAACCTGAAGACTGTTGTGAGCTGATGCACCATCGTGTTGGACACACAATCTCCGGATAATATTGAGAGGTTTTTTCTAAATCGTTTAGAGGATGAGTTTGTAAAAATTAACAATAATTTTGTCCGTTAATACTCGTATTATTATCAAAAAAGTATGATGCAAATTCGTAACTGATTTGGAAATGTCGATGCAAGCGAAGAGTAAATTACTGTTGTAACCTGGATTGATTGGCTACAACAAATACAACTTTAATATTTATTTTTAATTCCGGAGAATGGGTAAGAGCAGGATCTAAGGGCCAACCCCACTAATAAAGATCGTGTTGGTTAAATATAAGTTTATTAACTAATATTCACTACTTTGTACAGTTATTTACAGATGATTACAACTTTGAGCCGATAATTTAGTTAATTGAGTCGCTGATGATTTGCAGACTCTAGGTCTTAATTGAGTCAAGGATGGTAACAGACTGACTTCTCGATTCACGTCTCAGCCTTAGGTAGCCGAGACAAATATTCATACTCAGCATTCTTACGGGGGCATACATCATCAAAAATCTCTAGACAATAACAGTTTTAAGAATGCTGAAGGGGATGCTAAAGGCATCAACAGGATGTGATATCATTAATAAAAATAAAACAGAAATGAATACGTGACATTCCATCGACATAAGCAGAATATACGTCTCACAAATAACTAAAAGATAAATAATTCTTATAATTATATAGGGAGATTACAACAATTACTCATTTATAAACCGTCTGCAAATATGTTTCCGTAAGAATTGCGGTTATATTGAAAATATTTTGTTAATTAAAACAAAACAATAAATTAAAAAAAAACCATATCCATGGTATACTAGATTTAATTTTTTTATTGAATAAATTAATTTAGTGAAAAATGGTAAAAATCTCCGAAATTATTGGTTTTAGGCATAGGATACCCTTAATAATAATTGAAGGTAATACAAAATGGCACACAACAGAATAATAAAATATAGGGTGTTCCATTTGAAAATTGCGAGTTATAATCATTTGAAGAGGAGTAAGTTTGATTCACTTTATTGAACACCCTGTATAATTACATTTAAAAGAAAGTATGTCAAAACATAGAGTATAGTTACAGTTGCGCAAAAAAAAAATTCTTAAATTTTACTATTAAAATAACTTCAGTACGCCTTCACAAAGCAATGCGTGTATATATATATATATATATATATATATATATATATATATATATATATATATATAAATATATATATATATATATATATATATATAAGTAAGTAGGTACCTGCTAATTATTAATTAAAGGAATGTAACTATTTCTATGGTAAATAACACTTAATTAAATAATATTATAAATAATAATAAATTAGGATCAGGATTGATTTGTTGTTTCCTAATTGATATTGCTGGTGGACATTCCAGGGGAAATATTTCTATGCTAAAATAAATCTAAATCAAAGAATATTTTAAATAATAATAAATTAAGAGCTGGGTTGATTTGTTGTTGCCTGGTTGATACTGCCGATGGCCATGCGAGTGGGAATATAATAAAAAAGCTCGTTACCTGAGCGTTCCGTAGGTTTCGTATTCTCGATGCGATGCGATGTAGTTATTTTACTGCACGTGGGACCTGAAAATTAAAACAAATATTAATATTGGTCTAAAAATTAAAAAAATATTGAAAATATTTTTCAAAAGACGAAGAAATAAACATACCATAAATAGTCGCAGTAATAATGGATAGATTCTCCGAAGGAGTACTGTCTCCTTTTCCCATTTCCACTTTTGGATTTTCCAGATTCCCCGAAGTGGTGGCTGGAATATTTTCCCCGGCTGGTTCTTCAGGTACACTGGCACCTGAAACGAAATTTTTAACACAATTACAAGCGGGCATAGAATTTCTACTAATCCCTTAATTTTGTAGTGAGTTACAGTTAAAAATTAAGACAAATTAAATAGAATCCATTGGGTTTTGTAAGTCACATGCTAATCCTATAATTTAACCCCTGCAGTGCTACCGTTCAGTGCACATAATGAGTAATACACAGAAATGAAATTTATTGTAAATGTCTTGAAAGCCGGATTAGATAATTTACCGTTACGGACAGGTACTTTTTCATATGAAAAAAAGAATTATGCACTTAACATAGAAATTATAGTGGAAAAGTACATACCTGAGAAACAAACTGGCCGCGGAACTTGTCCAAAATTTAGCCGCAACTTCAAATGATTCTGGAATTGGGCATCATCGAAATGAAGTGGACAAACGCGATAGCCTCTGTCATGCAATTGACTGTATGTCAAATCATGCAGATCCATACGATTCATGTTTTCCAGCCATTTGATTCGTAGCTCCTCGTTTCGCGGGAAGCAAAATAAAGTGCCTCTTTCTTTATTTGGCACAAGGTTGATGAGGCAGTTCTCATTAACACACTTCTTAGTCTACAAATAATAAAACACAATTAATATTATATTAATGGTTAGGTGGAAGATCAGCCTCTGGCTGAACCTCGCCTTTGACTGACATTCAATAAAGTTATATTATTATTATTTGCAATTAGAACGAAGAACAAACTTTCATATAATAACGCGCATATTTATATTTAAATGCTTCTTAACTTAAGAGCTTGTATTTTTCAATTTGAAATAAGGAATTATATTTGTCTCATACTCCCGGTAGTTAGCTTATTAACTTGTTAATATAAAATTTCTCACTAAAATCGCTATGGCATAATTAACTGCCACAAGTATTAACTTTTAAGATTATAAATATCAATATATATGTATATATATATATAAGATTATAAATATCAATTTACACACTAGCAAATAACATATTCAATCTTTATTTATAAAGTGACAACTTACTTATCTCATTTAAGTAAAATAAAACAATGCAAATAAAAATTTATACTTACAACTGGCATGACTGCTACTTTTCTACACCTAACACACAAAAATAATCTCACTGTCACTATTAAACTCTAACTTATCTTCAAGATGACAAAACAAGAGCAAGTGTTCTTATGACAACAAAATTCAAACTTCAAGGCCTCAACTGTCAACAAGAACATGTAGGCGGTGGGGGCGGTGGGGGTAACTGCGGTGAGCTACACTAGCGACAAATGCGGTTGGGTGCGGTGAGGCCCCGAACTAACTAATACATATGCAATTTGGTAAAATATTTCACATATAACTGACATCGGCCTGGTGAGGATGAAGAAGCATGTACGCCGTATAACTGCTGTGGAAATGAGATTTGGGAGGAGTGTGTGAGTATGCAAGACGTGAATGTATCCCAATACATTGGTGTATGGTGAGAGTCAGATTGAGAAGAATGTTGTTAAGAAAATGGGAGTGAGTCAGTTGGGGTGATTTGAAAATCTTGAGCGAATGTCGAATGAAAGGTTGTTGAAACTAATATATATGCAGGTAAGATTGAAAGTGACCCGATTCCGTAGGCGTCCGAGGAATAAGTAGTTAGGTATAATTGATTGAAGAAGAGACGAGCATGTATGAATCGCATTATGAATGTGGACGAGGCGAAAGTGGTGTGAAAGGATATGAATTTTAGAGGAGATTGATTGTTGATTCGTGCTACCCCACTGAGTGGGATATAGTATCATGTTATGTATGTATTTATATATGTATGTGTGATTTTTCATGACTTGGAAATTGGCATAAATTTAGATTGAAATTTCATAGAATTCAATTGTTCCTAACTATCAATCGTTGAATAATATGGTTTGTAATCTGAAATTGCAACTCTATATTTTTTGTAGATTAAATATAATTATGTCAAATATATAAGCTGATTAAATTATATTTATCTATCTACTAGACTTGCAGCTCCATATTTTATCTTAGTCTTAGTTGTAATTAACCGAGAGTCGTAGATATTTTATAAGTAATTATATGATTTGTAATAAATTCAGTTTATATTGTAATTACCAATTATTTTTGAGATCTGTATTTCATCTAAGTTATCCACGGTGGTATTTAAAGGATCACCTCGAAGTGAAGATATTTTGCAATTATAAAATGTGTCACAAATTGTACTTCTCGATTTTGAAATCAGCACTTGCAGAACTAGAATTCAATAAAATTAAGTTTGTCGTACATTATTATTGGGATTTAAAATCGTAAAACTCTTGGCATGAACTGGGTCATATTATTTAGAGTTCAGTGTTCAGTAGCGTGATGGTAAATGACAAATGAAACCTTTAGGTCGACTGTCAATTGTATTACTCCTACACTTTTGGACCAGTTGTTTTGGATGATTGTCAATTATTTTTTATAAATATTTTAAATCCTACCGTGTTTGTTATCAATCTTATGAAGAAGATTTAAACAAAAGTGTCAAAAAGTTGTTTCAGACGATTATCAATTGTTTTTTATAAATGTTATTTAAATCCTATCGTGTTTGGTATGAAATTAAAGTTCTCACGGAGGAGATTCAAAATCCAAAAGTGCTAGCATGGAAGCGAAGAACGAAGTGATGAGCTTGCTTCGCCGATGTACTGACATGGATGCGAGGAACGAAGTGACGAGCATCCTTCGCCAATGTATTGACTTGGCAGTGAGAAACGAAGAGACTATTCAATTTATTTCTGTATATTTTAGTTGTAATCTTCTTTAGAGTCGCGGAGCCTAGGGGTCAGACCTGCGAAGCAGGTCGGACCGCTAGTATAAATCAAACTGAAAGTGACAGAAAAATAAACAGTTGCTCTCTGCTCGTCGGACGAGTAACATCACGCTGTGAATCGCTACCTGACTTACCTGGGCCTCTGAACTGGTTTACAGTTTGAGTAACCCATTAAGCCATACGGCATTCTGTTAAGCTCCAAGTACCGCTAGCCACGGTCACTTGTACCTGCTCTCCCGTCTTTTTCAAGACGCCTCGTGTTGTATAGCTTGTACAAAAATTCGTGGCGATTGATTCCATTAGTGTTTCTCAGCAGGTATTCCATAAGAGGATTAAAGAAATTTATGAGGGACTACTTTACAGGGTTGTACTGGATAATATTTTCAAATGAGTTTTACACAAACAGACACAAGTAATATCAAAATATGAAAAATTTTAATAAAATGAATTTTAAATGTCGTTTTCTGAAGGTATATTTGTATAAAATTATATTACTTACCAGTTTTCGGGGAAACAATTGAAAAGATAATCGTATTAAAAATTTCGGAGATTGAAGCATCTAAGCCAAAAATTATAATAATCCACTCCTGAACATCAGACAAACTTGCACCCCGCTGGTTAGGGCTGGCTTATCCCATTAGCAAGTCAAGTCAATCGCCACGGATTTTTGTACAAGCTATACGAATAGCGCCTCTGAACACGTTGTAATTTATTAGAATTGTTATATCGTAACGTTGTCAAAGGGATAGTGCAACCTCCGGGAGTCTTTATCGAGCCCTATTCACAGGGGTACAACGTGTAGCACCACATATTTTAATTTCGAACGCACTACGTTGCACAGAATGACTTCTGTGAAATTTAAGCTTGATGAACTTTCATCAAAAATCACTGCTCTAAAGCAAAAACCTGGTTTTTAAAACAAAACCAATAATGAAATCCTTGCTCTGCAAGCCAAGAAGATAAAACTTCTTGAAAAAGAACTAGGATCTTCTATCTCACAACGAACTACCAAGGACAGTTCTGTGAAAACTAACAATGGTGGTACGTCCACCAAAAAAGCAACAGCCGAAACTGCGAGCGGCAGTTCAACTGTTACAACTGAAACGACGAACAGTAGTTCGTCAAAAAAAGTAGTTCGCTGCTCTGAGCCTGATACGTCAGACTCTAATGGGTTTGAGCCAGCTCAAAAGAGCAAAAAGTTCAAACCCATTGAACAGTCTCAAACAGAGACGTCAAATATGTTCGCTTCACTGGAGACAGTTGAAGATGAACATAACATGGATGTTACACATCTAAATGCTGTGACTCCGCTTCTGAAAAGCGTATCCCGCCAATCGTGCTACACACGAAGGACGGGTACGCAAACCTAACAAAAGCTCTAACTGAAAGTGGAGTTAGTATTAAAAAAACCGTCAACACCAAAGACGGTATCAGGTTGCACGTAAAGTCAGCTGCTGATTTTCGTGCGACCACCACTCTGTTGCGTGCTGCGAACTTGCGATTCCACACGTACCAGCTACAAGAGGACAAGCTCTTGCAGGTTGTCCTGCGCGGCATTCCGGAAACAATATCCGAATCCGATATGCAAACTGAACTGGAAAGTCTCAACTTCAACCCAGTTTCAGTTCACCGCATGATGCGGTATGTAAAGCCTACAGACTCGCAAGCTGCCCCAGCAGAGCGAGTCAAGAAACCGCTGCCTCTTGTATATGTCCGCCTGACAAGAGATGCAGCGAACAAAGAGATTTACAATCTCAAGACCTTCATGTACTTGAAGATTAGTGTGGAATCCAAACGTCCACAAGGTAGCATCAGCCAATGCCATAATTGCCAACGAGTTGGCCATACTAGCAACGGCTGCAATGCTAAAAAACGTTGTGTAAGATGTGGTGACGAGCACAACATCAAAGACTGTCCCACCAAACAGCAGGGAGATCCTCTCTGTTGCAACTGCGGGCTGAACCACACAGCGAATTACAAAGGCTGCGAGGTGCTTAAAAAAGCACTTAAAAAGCCAAACCAGCCGGTAACTCCTCAGCGGAGAAACATTCCTCACCAACAAGTGAGAAAGGGTGTTTCATACGCTGAGGCAACATCCGCACCATCCGCTAGCCATGCTTCAGCTGCCACAGCGGCAGAAGCGGCTCATGATGTGCCCGGCACATCAGCTCAAGCAGCATCACCCGCCTCAGCAGGATCCTCTGCTGCATCAGACAACTGGCTTAACTTAATAAGCCTACCAAAACTAAACAGTATGTTTAATAATATCAAACCAATTCTAGCTGAGTTAGCGAATGCTAACTCAGCAATGGACTTGCTAGTTGTACTAGCGAAAGCACTGCCTCACGTCCTTAGCATGTTCAACCATGGTTAGAGTACGTAGAGTGCTAAAACATCTCAGAATCGCGTTCTGGAACGCGAATAGTCTACTCTACTCATCAGTTCATATTTGTCCAAACGGACATTCTTTGTCAAAATAAACGAGGCCAGATTCTCGGCCAGAATAATCACAGCCGGCTTGCCGCAGGGGTCCCTGCTTTCTCCACTTCTATTTAATGTGTTCTGCAGTGACATGCCGTCACTGACAGCAGGCACAACACTAGCCCAGTACGCGGACGACACAGCAGTGCTGTACAAGTCCAGGAACGCTGGTGTCATCACAGCCAGACTCTAGCAAGCTGTGGACGAGCTGGAGAACTGGTTCTCTAAGTGGAGAATCAAGGTGAACGCTGAGAAGAGTAGCGCAGTACTCTTCACAAAGCGTAAGATAACCCCTGTAGGCGACGTTGTGATGTTCGGGAACAACATCCCTTGGCGCCGGAAAAACAAATATCTAGGCCTCCTTTTTGACAAAGGATTAACGTGGGAACCGCACATCAGCAGCAACTGCAACAATGCAAAAGCTCTGATGGGCTCCCTGTACCCTCTCATCAACAGACAAAGCCATATGTCATTAAAAAACAAAATGACTATCTACACAACCATCATTCGGCCAGCAATCACATATGGAATTTCCATATGGGATTACGCAGCCAAATCTCACATCAAAAGGCTGCAGGTTGTGCAGAACAAAGTCATGAGAATGGCAACAAACGCTCCATGGTTCGTGCGCAACGATCAGTTGCACACGGATCTAAAAATGGAGACAATAAAAGAATTCGCTCTGAAAAGAGCTATAAAGTTATTCGGCGGACTACTCGACCATCCCAACAGAGGAGTCAAAAGGCTTGCGGAGTACAACGAAAACGATGTACTCCGTCACAAACGTCCGAAGCTAGTACTAGCTCAAGCATAAACTCCGCGCCAAGAAGGCGGCACAAAAGTGCACTCAAATAAAAAACATAAAAGTCAGGATATAACATCCGATAAGAGAGGTGAGGGCCCATGGCCCGGTACTCTCACGGTCCGTTTAGATCAACGATCAACGAGAATGTTCTAGATGTAATATTTATCATTTTTTTTTTTTTATATATTTTAGGTAAATTACAATGACTAAGGGTACAATCAGTTACACCTAACAAATACATTACACATGTACAAAAGAGTCTTAACACATGTTTTTGTAATTCCTTTTAAAAAAAATTAAAACATTTTTAACTCAAAATTAGTAAAAGTACCTACACATAGAACATTATAATTCTCAGGTGACGACATGTCAATATGGAAGAATGCAACAATATTAAATATTACCTGTACGTACAAAAAAGGTCTAATGAACATATGTATTCTTAAGTGAATGGTTTGGGGACTATAGAGGAAACAAACTTTTTGCGTGCCATCTATCTACATCTACATTCAAACAAATAACTTTCACGATGACAAGGCATCATTTTCAGGATTTAAATAAATATTTAACCTCAGTCAGTGAGACAGATAGCTCAGTAATAGATAACATCCAAACACACACATGAACATAAAAGTAATGAATATAGAAGATATAGAAGAAACATTGAACAATGCAAAGTGGCAAAAACTTCTAAAGTTCGTATTTCTAAGTAATTTAATGACTCAGTAGTAAATATACTGAAAATAAACAACTACCAAATGAATAAAAATGTTATGAGCCACTCACATTGTTTGTTTCAATGGTTGTAAGTTAGTTGTATTACAATATCAGCAAAAAAAAAAAATACTTACCGTATATCGCGTAGGTTTCCTTGAAATTTGCTGTAATTACTTTGTTGCTCCTTGTAAAAACACATTCACAATCTTTAATGTAATTTGAGAAGGGGAGACTTCGTAGTTGAAATCCGCTGTAAGGGTGAAAGCCCACCTATATTGGAACACAAATTTATTTGGAAATTTATAGCACAGGTTATCAAAATACAACACTAAGTTTCAATTAATAGTATATTCAGTGTTGCCGGGTTAAAAATATGAATGATAATATAATTTTCAAAAAAGTTCTCAGATTTTCGAAAATTATTTAAAAGTCCTTACATTATAAAAAATTAAATATTTACAATTAAAAAACGGTTAATAATTAATAGGCAATATAGTATATATTTTTATTCTTAATAAATAACATACGTGTTATCATATTTTGGTAAAACAAACATAATAAATAATATAAGAAAAAACACTTTTCTCCTTTCTTTAATTTACAACATATAACTTATTATTAAATAATACTAAAAATTATTTCCACTACCGCACTCGAGTGTGGCAATATTAGTAATTGTTACACAAATTTATTTAAACTTAGGAATACTTGATTTTCATCACCTAATTTTAACTGTATTATTTTATTCCAAAATTATTTAAGTTACAATCAAAATTTAAATCCTCCACGTTGCGTAGCATTCTATATTCGCTATCGGGATCATTTATATTGTCCAAAATATGTGGATAGTAAGATGCACAATGAGAATTTGATGTAATTTTCTTTACATTTTCCGGATTTAACAAAGATAAATGTGTTAACGTCTGAACCAATGTATCCTTAAAAGGGATTCTTTTATAAAATTGATGTGAAAATTCAATACTTTTTTTTTTAATTTTCAATCTCATCCTGTCTTATATTTACGTTTTGTAGTACTAGTGCGGTTACTTTTCCTCTGAAGTACATATCTTCTAGCTTTGAAAAATTATGTGGATTTCTATACGGAATTTGGCTCACATCTGTATTTTTAAAGTAATTAGGTTTCAAATAACATTCCAACATAGTTTTATATGCTATCGCCATTCTCGAATACAAAACATGAATTTTTGGTGATTCGGATTGAAATTCAACATTTAATTTAGTTAAAATTGGTAGAATATAATTTAATAATTCGAAATATTACAAATCAATAGGATTATTTAATAAATTGAAATTTACTTCAACTTTCTTGTCTTTCTCTTGTAAATATTGGGATTGAAAAAATAAGTTTAAGGCGATATGTTGCTCCAAAATTCTTGACACTACCTTTTTTAGAGACAGCCATCTGATTGGACCAGGCTGTAATATTTTATGAGGTTTAATGTCTACAAATTTTTGGAATTCTGCATACTCCTTCAAACTCTTAGATGAATGTAAATACGCGCACACATCCCTCACCATGGGCTCTATTCCATTTGGCGATTTACAGCATGCGTAAGAAGCTACCAGTGCCAAGGACTGACAAATGCACTTCATAATAAATAAATGTTCACAGTCTCGCATTAATAAACTTTGTAGAAGAAGATTACCGCCCCTCATCGTATTAGCTCCGTCAGCAGCAAACCCAGTCATATTTTGAACATATGGAATATGAATTTCTTTGAAGAAATTGACTAGAGAAGTATACAAGCCCACAGCAGTGCCGTCATGTACGTCTATCAAATTTAAAAATTGATCAGATTCCAAGCATGTATCATCATTTTTGTTCATTCTGACGACAACTGCCATAGTTTTATTCATTGAAATATCTGTAGATTCATCGACTATAATTAAAAACCTTTTAATTTCCATATCTTCAATGATAACTTCCAGAGCATATGCACCAACACAGTTCTCTACTAATTTTGTACACTTACTTCTGTCACAAGATAATTTTTTTATATCATTTTGTATACAATTAGTATAAGATGATCTGCTGTGTTGAAAGCTATATTATGCTCCACTATAAACGAAGCAATGCGTAACTCAGCATTTTCACTGTATTAGTTTTTGTAACAACAGGCATATTTGCTACAGATTCTTGGTTTTTAATAGATTTACACTTTTTGACATGTTTAGCTAACATGTTATATTTTACGACAGAGGTTATAGCCCCGTAGCTGCCTCCACATGTTTTACAATAAAGTAATTAACACCCATGCTACTGGGTGCAATCAAGTTTATGAATTCTGGATGCTTTTCCCTCCGGCCTTATACTTTTGCATGTACGTCCACTTCAACTTATGATTTGTTTTAGTTTTATCTTCGTTGTCAATTGTGTAACTATCATCCGTATCAGACATATTTTTTTCTAAAAATTAAGTAAATAAGTATATTATGGAATACATTTTGTTACAACTTACATCGCAGAAACTACGAATCCAAATAATGCAGTCTGTCACCTGTCACTTCAACGTTCAACTTCAAACGACTCAAATCAATACCAATAACAACGCACATTAATGGCTATTACCAACACGAAATCACGAAAAACTACCACTTCAAACTGAATTACAAAAAGACAACATTTGCAAGTGAAAAAAAAAATAATTAGCAATATGTTACAGTATAATAAATCCCTAGATTTTCCAAAAAATGAACAAAAATCCTTGTGCCCTTAAAAAAATACAAAAATTTTTAAATCTAAGGAAATTTCCTCGCACCTGGCAACACTGAGTATATTGCACCAACACCAAAATTCATATCAAATTGTATAAAGTAAGTCAAGATTTACGCAGAAAATAGTTCTTAAAAAAAAAAACAATAGTATGGGAACTTAAAAAATATATTTCTTCGTAAATTTTGGCGTAGGTACTTTTACAATTTGACATTAATTTTGGTGTCGATATGACAGTTTTTTATTCATTGAAGTGAATCAATGTATTTTAGGGAAAGAATACATTTTGAGGAGAAATATAAGGTTATGTAGGCGACGTTAGTATTGTTTTCGGGGAAAGAAGCAATGTTCTGCGTAAATCTGTGTGCTCTTCTAAACTGCAATATTGATTTCTTCCAATTAACTACAGTAAATAAAAACACCATTGACGTTTTAGTTTTTGTCACTTGGGTTTTAATCTCGTCTGCGACACTATTAAGTTGATACCAAACTCGAAAAGGTTTAAATAATATTTATAAAAACAAAATTGCCGATCATCCAAAATAACTATTTGACATTTGAGTTCAAGTTCTGCGCGCGACTTTTAGTTTGATGCCAAACAAGCTAGGATTCAAATTGCTATAATAAAGAACAATTCACGATCATTCAAAACAAATTTTTGACAGTTAAGCTTAAATATTCAACTTGTGACCCTTTAATTTGGTATGAAAGTCAGAGGATTTTAGTTACATGTATGAATAAGTCAATTTATATACTACGTATAAGAAAATGAAAATTACTATTTTAGAAAGGAAACCAGGAAAAAAGATAACTTGTCTCATAAAAAATATTTATGTTTGTTATAGTATCTCACTTTGCTTTGAGTATATTATTTAATTCGGCACTACTAGTAGGAAAAAAATAACAGAAATTAGAGTGATGTAATACGGGAAATTTTTAGAGTATGTAGCTTTTAGAGGTCAAAAATCATATTATTTGTCTAAAATTCATAAAAATATGAAATCTCGAAAATATTCATTTTAGCGATTTTTGGATGTCACAAATCATAATTTTCAAACTGGCGGCACTCCATGAATTTTCATCGATATGACCAGCTTCAAGCAGGGGTTAATATCCTCTGATAGATCTGCGAGGTGCGAGAGGACATTTTTAAAATTCATTTATATATATTGGAGCTGTTCTTCAACAATACGGCAAAAATCAGGTCGGGGTCACCAGAGTAAAAATAATACTTTTTCAATATAAACATCGTTTCGTTTAATGTCCAGTGATTGTTTAATTAAATATCAATTTTACATTTGTTATACAATTTAATTGACTTATTAAGAATTATTTTTACACCGCTGCCCCCTTCGTGATTGTTGACGTATTGTTGAAGAACAGCTTCAATATTTTCTTTTCTGTTTTTGGAATAATTTCTCCTGGAATTTTAAGATTTGTGCCATATACAAGCTCTCTACAGAACTACAATTGATACCATTTTTAATAGAAGTTCTAATTCCAAGAAGTACTATTGGCAGAAGTCACTGACAGAAAAAAGATCTCGATACAATCAGCAGTGTTCATATTACTTACCTCGCTACGACGAGCCCCAGTGTAATTAGCAGGATGCACTGCCAGTCCTATAGTTTCTTGGTTATAGATATTGCGACACCGAAGTCTGATAATGATATCAGGAGACGTGGGTCTACATGGAACAAGACCAACCCAGTTGATATCAACAGAATAACTGCCGTTGGATATAATCACAGATAAATAATTTTCATCTAAAAAAGAAATAATAAATAATATTTTGTATATTGTCACATTAATTTGAATTAAACTTTGCAAAGTTGGAAAACATAAAGTAAAAGAAGGGCACCAAACTACCAGGGCGGGATTAACACAGTGAATTTTCTAAACAAAAAATAAGTAGACTATGAGAAACAAATAAAGCTTAAATCAAAATGAAACATAGATATATTTTAATAATTGAAGGAGGAATAAGGGAAACCAACTCCACAATTAGTCATTTTTTTCACGGTTTAATTAACTGAATTTTTAAAAAAAATAAAGTCGATCGGTTTCGGAGTTTTAAACACCATCATCCGGACCAGTAACTAATTACAAAAGAACAACAAATATTTTAACAATTATGTGACGAAGTACAATATAAATAACATTAAAATAATTGCAGTGGGATTCGAAGTGAGGATCTCACGATCCACAGCCCTAACGTGTCGGGCCACGGAGCTATTTACCCCACTGCTGACAGTTGCCAATTTAAATTTACTCTTGTGGTTCCCTCTCCAATAACATCTTTAGGGGCTATGATTTGACGGCTGGTAACCGCTCTTTAAACTCAAAAATATATGCTGTTGATAATTAAAATAAATACTTATAAAAACAAAAGTATAGATTGTGGATTACAAGAAATCACAACTTCTTTAAGTACTTGTAGTATCTCAAGAAAATCAACAAAAGCCACCAATTTAATCTTTAATCAGAAGGTTACAAGTCGACTGTAAAAAACAACGGCTGAAGACAAATTATTTAAATCGTCATTGCTAATATTAAATTAATTTTTTAAGAATGGGGATAGATCAACATTTAATTGTTCTTTTAAAAAAATGGTGTTACTAGTGTCACAAACCAGCCGAATATACTTTTTATCTCATTATAAAATAACATAAATTATATTTGTCAGAACTAAAAGCATCTTACCATGTACGGTGTTTAGGAATTCGGCCCTTGCGACATGACTAATACTTCTAGATAAGTTGAGACATGGGAACGTTGACTTCAAAGTCATTATCAGGTTACATGTGGAGACGATTTCTAATTTCATCATTGGTAAGACCGACCAGCATTTCCTTTGGTATGATGCATTCTGATGCATCGCCATGACTAATTTTCCCTAAATCCGGTTTGATTATGAAAACTCTTAGAAATCGTCTACGCACGTGCGTCGCCCGGTCACTGAACAAAGGTTCCGGGAAGTATGGACCACCCAGGATGCTCTCTTTAGTATATAAGCAGACAGATCTCTGCATAAGGGGGCAGTGGCCGATCAGTCGTCGATTAGTAGTAGTCAGATCAGTCGTCAGTTCATCGTTGTATCAGTCAGGCTCTCTCTACTGAGTCGTCGGCACAGCTTGTTCATTAGAAACGCTGTGTGCGAACGGGCCCAGTGGAGGGTAGTCAGACTGAGTTATCATGTAGAATGTTGTTCAGTAAATAAAATAAAATAATAACGTGCTTTAAAATTAATTAATATTAGCAAAATTTGTTGAAAAAAAAAATATATAGCTGCATGACTAGGAACGGGTTATCTTTGAGGTAGCGTTGCAAAATTTGTTTAGAAAAAAAAATATAGCTGCATACTAGGAACGGGTTAATTTGAAATAGCGTTGACTAGGATAAAAGATAAGCGTCATTAATATCAAGTTACATTCCACTCAGCTAGCTTTCGACAGCAGGTCGAAATTGTTATCATCATTGTGAAATGTAGAACATTTAATCAACGATTTGGTTAAATTGACGCGTTCGGCTCGCGATTTGAAATAAAAAATATTGGTATTTATATAATGAAATCAGACGCACGGAAGACGGTTCACAATGCAGTTACAATCACGATCAATCAATAAATAATTATCGTAGATTAAGCAAAAAAAATTAAATGTAGAGATCACAAAATACAATTTTCGTGGGAACCCCTTTGGTCAAGCTAATGTTGTTGTCTCCGAAAAAACAAAAGAAGAATATTAGACGGTCACGTACGATTGTGATTTAAATACTTAATATTATTGCACACTGGTTTTGCTTTAAATAATTTGAATTTGGTTTCTGTACTCCTTTTTATATTTACCTTCCGACTCAACCTTAAAATAATAATTTTGGTGGGCGAGTTGTATGCTTACCCACATGATTTTCGATTTAGAGGAGGATTATTCTACCATGACTGTCCAAACAAAGTCTAATTACCGATTTCTTAAAATTCAAGAAGGAAAAAAAAAAGAATGCACTCATTGCAAAACTCGGTGCATACCAACACATTAAAAATGAAAGAGAACGAGAAAACAACCCAAAATTAAATAAAGATAATGTTTTTAATTATATTGTACGTATTTAAATTGAACCAAATTAATATTAATTCTGGGAATTGTACCTACGCAATGCTAGTATTCTTAAATCCGATGGCTAGTAATGCTAAAATTTGAATTCGGCATAAGAATGTAAATTTTCTTGTTATTAGAAAAAATACTTGAGTCAGAAGTAGATAATTATTACTCACAGATTCCTTATAACTTTGTCTCTGGAAAATTTTTGTGGTTTCTAGCATTTAAAAAATAATTATAATATAGTTGTACTGCCATATTGATATAGGAGTAGGGGTATACAATTAAAAACAATGTAGCATGAGGTAAATTGACTTCAATTCGTATAGCATTTGACGTTACCAGTACGGAGTACGATGTAAGACGGGACCTAGCCAATCCCGCCTTGCAAACAGTGTTCGGGAGATGCGCTTCAATCCCGGGGAAGTCATCTATATTCGACACTGGGGAGTAAAAACCTTGGTAGATAATGAATACGTGGATTAAAGACTAGCCAACTTTGATTCATATCTCTGTTATATTGGTTATAATCGCGAACAGATTTTAGACAAAATCCGTAATATATTCACACCTAGATATGTGTACGAAGCAATAGGTGCTAATTACACCCTGGATGGCGAACAGGAGGATGTGGTCCACTAATACGGGTCACTGGAAGTCACTCCTGGGGAGTACATGTATCTGTGTCGATTATTACGTAGACTACAGGATTAATCACTCTGTCAGTACTATGTTCGCGCTATAACAATCAAAATTAAATAATTAATTTGAAGAATTATCATTATAGTCGAAATGTAACTAAATTAAGAAAAGTAAAATTTTACTTTATAAATGAGTTTTATGTAATAATCGTGTATGAATTTAAGATACGCCAAAATTAACTATTTTCCGAATGGTGCGTAACAAATTCGGAATACATAGAAAAAAGAACGAGATACACCATAGGTTATCTCAGTAGGAACCTGTTTAACGTAAATGAGTATACCTACTCAGCTTATATCAGATGGCACATAGTTGAATAAATTAGTTTTTAAAACAGACCCTTGAAAATAGATGAATTCATATTAAAGTTTTGGACAAAATAATTATTATTAATGGTATATAATAGTGACGGCGAGGGATCAAAAGTGTAATTAATATGGCTGAAAAAGAACGAGGCATTGGCATAAGATAATTCAGAATAAGTTAAAGATAAATTGTATTCGGTATTTTTTAACAAAAAAACGCGCGTTAGAAGCCAAAGTTAAAAAGTTAAATCGGAGTAACTTGCAACAATGGTAACAAATACAACGCGGATACATTTATTATTGTTGAAAAAGTTGATGTAAATATATTGTAAAGAATTTTTAGTAGTACTGTCGTATTTTTAAACGGTCTCGTTTATGTAAAACCACAATCGCGGTCAATGAGATAACCGCGTAGAAATATTACTTGTAAAGGATGTGAATTGATAAGCTTCGTTTACTATCAGCATGTATTAGAAAACATTTGACAACATTTAATATAAATTAAATTAATTTGTTTGATTTTTAAAGATAATGCCATGGCAAAAAAAAACTGTAGAAATAATCGAGTTCTTTATACAGAATGCAGGATCATAGTTGATTGATTTGAGAATTTATATAATAAGGTAACGGTCAATCCCGCGACAAAAGGGAGGAAACGTGTTGTGTAGTTTTTGTTATAGAATTTATTGATGAGCAGCGAGTCAGCCAATTAGAACCGAGAAAACCAATGGGGATATATAGTGTCAACACCCATTAGTCAGTCCATCCAAAGTAAATTAGTTTCGTAGTAGGTACTACGCAAGCAGAAGTTATGGGGTCCAAGAAGTCTAGGAATCTTCAACCCCCAGAGTCAAATGAAGAATACAGCCGCCATCGCTCCCAGCTGTCACAGCTGTTTAGGATTGAAGATCCCCGGCAGCAGTACATGTATCGAACTCAGGCACATTTTAAACCATAAGTTATAATATACGGCATATACTATTTCATATGCGTATAAAATTCACCTACCGCCCATTTTGTCGGGGCAAGGAAGCCAGAGGAACAGCCGAGGAACCGTTCGATTTGAAAGGAGTCCGCGAAGGGATCCTTACTCTGCCAGGGAGAAAGTCGTTCTCCAGTGAAGATAGACAACGAGGTCAGTCAGGGTCGACTGGGACTCACACAGTCGACGAGCACTCCAGCAGCCGCTGCAGGTCTCTACAACGGGCCGCCGACGAGGAGTAGTCAGCACCGAGAACTACCGTCCCTCTAACCTCGTCGACGACTTGACCGCCCGGAAGTACCTCACAGAAGCGTTAGTCACTGAGTAAGTTCATACTCAGGAAGGTTAGTGTCCTGCATGTAGGTCGTCCTAAATAAGAAATTTTCTGGCCAATTATTGAGATATCTAGGACCGTCGAGGCCCATGCATTGTTTAAAAATTCGAGCTCGAAGTCAGGTTTATTGTTGTTTCCATAGCGTACGTTACTACTGGTCTTATCAGTGTCTTGCAAATGTTTATTTTCGTTCTTATATTCAATTTTGTGCTTTTTAACAGGGTTCTGTGCCTTCCAAGTGCTTGGTTTCCTTTTTGGATTCGCTCTGCTACTCTTTCTTTGCCGGTTTTCCCTATTGTTGCGCCTAAGTAGTTGAAGGAAGATACGGTTTCGAATTTATATTTTTCTGTTATTAAATGCGTATTTGTATCTGCTTTGTCCTTTGTAAGTCTTATGTATTTCGTTTTGTTTTCGTTTATTTCGAGTCCTAGTTTGCTTGCTACTTTATCTATTTCTTCTAAGGTTTCTTCCTAGTGTTTTCCTTGTACTTGCAGCTATCATTACGTCGTCTGCATATGCTATTAATTGTACTTGGTTTATCATGAAGTTCTTATTTCTGAGTTTAGCTTCACGTATTATCCATTCCAGTACAAAGTTGAACAATGTCGGTGATAGTGGGTCGCCTTGTTTTACCCCTCTATCATTTTCAAATTCTTCTGTTGTGATTTTTTGGAATCTTACTTTTGCTTTGGTTTTTCAGGCTTATTTTCTTATTTTCACAATATTTTCGGTACTTCCAATTCTTCTAATATATTTGCTAACTTACTTCTGTTTATTGAGTCAAAGGCGCCTTTGAAATCAATGAATTCTATATGCAGGTCTTTGTTGAATTCATGGGATTTTTGGCATAGTTGCTCAGCTATGTGTATTGCGCTGGTTGTTGATCTTCCTGGTCTGAATCCATTCTTATAGTCCTCAATTATTATTTCGGCATAGGTTTTGAGTTTATCGTTTACTAGGTTAGCAAATATTTTGTAGGCTATATTTAGCAATGTTATAGGTCTATAATTACTGCATTCCTCTTTATCGCCTTTTTTGTATATAGGGATAATAATTCCAGTATTCCACTCTCCTGGTATTTCTTGCTGAGTCCAAATTTAGTGTATTAGCGAGTAGATGTTTCGATGCAGTTCGCTTCCTCCGTATTTTATTATTTCTGCTACTATTCTGTGATCCCCTGCTGCTTTTCCATTTCTTAGTCTCTTTATTTCTATCTGTATATCGTTCTCGGATAGAGGTCCTAAATTTCCTATGTCTTCTGTGTGTGTTTGTATTTTCGTCTCTTCTATAGGGTGTATATTGCTTATTTCTTCCCTTGGGTGGTTATTGTATTCGTTATGACTTATCGTTAAAATTTACATGTAGTAATCCATCCAATTTTTCCCAATTTGTTCTGCGTCGTATTCTGTATTTCCCGCAGGATTTTTTATTCCTCTTAAGATGGTCCTTGGTTTCTTAGTGCCTGCTTTTATTTTGCTATAGAACTGCTTTAGATTCTGATTTTGTCTATTCTTCTCTATTTCTTCTAATTTCTTGTTAATCCATTCATTTTTCTTAGTTCTGTAAAGTGCGTTTGCTCTATTTCTCGCAATAGTATATTCTCTTTTTAATTCCTCAGTTTGAGAGTTTATCCATTTTATTCTCGTAGTATTCTTATTTTCTCTCGCTAATTCGCAGTCCAGGTCATACCATTCTTCATTAGTTTTTTTTTCGATGGTTTTCTTCTAAAAGTTCTTTACATGTTTCTGTTATTTGTTTTTTGATTTCTTGCCATTTCTCTTCAATATTGTTTGTTTCGGCTGTTTGGTTTTGTAGTCGTTCTGTGATTCGGCATTCGAATTTCTTTTGTATTTCTGTGTCTTCTAATAGGCTTGCATTCCAGTATGTTTTGTATTCCTGTGCTGTGTAGTGTTTTTTTGTTCTGGGAAATTTTATTTTTGCTATTACTAGGTAGTGATCCGTATCCGTATTTGCTCCTCTGTATGATCTTGTGTCCATTGTTTTCGTACTGATTTCTTTATTTGATAGTATATGGTCTATTTGATTTTCTATTGTTCCTCCTGGATGTCTCCAGGTCGCTTTGTGTTTTCTTGGATGTTCAAATTTCGTTGATAAGCATATCAGGCACATGGCTCCGGCTAGTTCACAAAGTCTGCGTCCGTTGTCATTAGTTGTGTCGTGTATTGTTCTTTGCCGTTTCCTAAGATTTCTTTCAAGTAACGTTCTTTCCCGAATTGGGCATTCGCGTCCCCCATGATTAGTATGCCATCACCTTTTTTAATTATTTCTTCGCATACCTCTTATAGTTTTGTGTAGAAGTTGTCTTTTATTTCTGGTTCGGCTGTTTCTGTTGGTGCATATATATTTACTATTGTTATGTAGCATTGATTCATCTTCAGCCTTAGGCAGGCTATTCTTCCGTTTATCGGGTTAAAGTTGACTATTTTGTTTCTTATTTTGCTAGCGACATAAAAAACTACCCCGTTTTTTCCTTGTTTATCTTCACCACTATATAGAAAGTTATATTGATTTTTTGGTATTTCTCCTGAATCCTTCCATCTTACTTCCTGTATTGCAGCTATTTCTATATTGTATTTATCTAGTTCTCTTGCTATTTCCTCCATCTTTCCTGTCTTTAACATTGTTTTCACGTTTCAAGTTGCTATTTTTGTTACTTTATCGTGCTTTTTGTCTATTTTTTTTGAGACCTTCTCTTCTGTAGAATTTATTCTTACGTTAGTTACTCTTTGGTTTTTGTCGTTGTCCTTGTTCTTTGCCCGGTTTGTTGCCTTAACTCCTGTTCTGTTTGTCGCCGTCAGTTTTTTGACCTATTAAGGGGCGTGTTATTCATTCTTCGTTGTTGTTCTATAAGCCTCTTTTCTTTTTTCTGTTCTTCTATGAGTTTATTTTCTTTTTGGTCCCACTTCATTATTTTACCATTTATTTCGATTTTTTGGTAGCGAACTTTAACTGTAGATCCTTTCTCTTTTTTCGGTTTTTGCTATCATCCTTAGTTCTCTTTGTATTTTCCTATCTTTTTCTGTGAGCTCAGATTCAATAAATATATCTTTGTTTTGTAACTTCGATTTTTCTTTCAATATTGTTAATTTGTCTGGGATGTTTTCAATTTCTATGATGTATCTCTGTTGTCCTCTCTTGTACGCTTCTTTCACGGTAACTTTTATTTTGAGTTCTCTTTCGATCATATTTTCTACTACGTTTTTTAAATTTTCTTCGTCATTTAAATTAATATCAATTCCGCTGATTACCAAGTTATTTCTGATCTTTTATTCATTATCTTTTCTATTTTATTTTCGGTTTCCTGTATTACTTTCACAAGTTCTTCTTTTTAACTCTTCCACTCTTCTGTCTTTTCCTGCAGATTTTTTTTTTGTCTGATGTAGTTCGTCTCTGTTTTCTTTAATTTCACATTTAAGGTGTCGAAGCTCTTGTTTCATGTCTTCGATGTCCTCTTTTATTTCTGCTTTTATTTCTCCAATGTCGTTTTTGATGTCCCTTCTAAGATTTTCGAACATTTGTTTGAATTCTTCCATGTTTATAGCCTCACTCTTGTCACCCATCACTTCTTCATTTTTTGTTGGGGTTCTAAATATTATTCTACTTTTTTGAAAGATTCTTTGTACTTCGGGGGAACTACTGGTATTTTCTCTGGTTCTTTTATTTTTTCTTGCTTCTTCCGTTTCTTCGTTCTCGTAAAGCATCTGGGCGTTGCTTTGGTTGTTTTGCTACGGTTGCTTACGGTTTTAGAGCAGAAAAATTAAGTCCTTCGCGATTTGATCCCCAGACACGATCACTAACTACTGGCACTGTCTTAATGATAGTATAATGGTTATTATGTTTTAGATCATGGCTTTTAGACCGGAAGTATTAGTCTTATGCGATTCGATCTTCGAAACACATGCCCTACCACTATCACTTTACCTATTTCTGGCTTTTAGTCTATTTCAACTATTTAAACTAACGTACAGTTGTTCCTATAGTTCTATTAGCATAAGTTTCTCACTGTGTTTTTATAATGTTTATATGTACTTTATACTAGTGTCACTTGTGATTATTTATTTTTTAACTACTAATCCAAGTTAACTACTCTTATTACCACCCTTTATCTGGATTGACTATACTATACTATACTAATCAATTCTTAATTAATTTATTCTTATTTTTAGTTCTTATCTAAGTCACTTATTATCTACTCTTAATTATTGTTATATGGTATTTTAATAGTCTCTATCTGTCTTCGATCGTATTCAATTTTTCTTCGTTCTTTACTTCGATATCGGTATTTTGTTACCCCCTTTGCTGCTTGACACTGTTATCACCCAAGCGTTGCGGGTTAACCTTTGATTAAGAGTGGGTGTGGCATATCATTGTTTATATCGAGTTAAGATTTTGGTATTTTTTGTCTTATATCTATATGTGATAACATCAAAAGGATACTTTTGCCTCTGTTTAAGCCTTCAAGTTCATATGTTCCTTGGTTTTTGCTGTTTTATGCGCTCTTACTGATATCTAAAATTAAGGTTAGTGTTGCACTCCTTGGTATTTGTGTGCCCTATTGTAAATAGGAGATCTATTATAGCAAAAACTCCACTTTCTTTAAGACCTTTTTTTCCTTTCTTAGCTTCATAAGGTTTATACTTTTATTTATTCACTTTTATATTTATTTCACATCTATATTGTACGAGCTATTCAACTGCTTGCTTAACCGCCAAAACACATCACTTGCACCCCTATATATATATATATATATATATATATATATATATATATATATATATATATATATATATATATATATATATATATATATATAATTTTGTAATCTCTTCTAAACATGCTACAAGCATTTGAAACTAGTGACCATATAAATCTGGAGTTTATAAAATCACTTGTTCTTGTGGAGCAGCATTTGTGGGTCAAACTGGGAGATCTTTTAAAGCTAGATTAAAGACACATATTAAGAGGAATTAAATATAATAACATACAATCGAGTTTGTCTAATACTAGTACGGCATCTTTTTTTTAAACGTTCAATTAGATATTGAGTTATCCCCACTCTTAAATTATTTAATTGAACATGAGCAATGTCGATTTTGTTAATTGTTCTTCAGCTGTTTACAGTCGACTTGTAACATTCTGATTCTGACTAAATAATTGGTGTCTTTAGTTGATCTGTTTGAGATGCCACCAGTTCTTAATCAAGTTGTGATTTCTTATAATACGTAAAAAACAATTTTTTTCTGCAGCCCTAGTTTTTCGAGTGAATTTAGATACACTAATGTTATAAAGTACTCGACGCATAGTTATTTTGTTTGAATTGACTCTAGTTCACAAGATTAATCGTATATTACAATTTTTAGTATCTATTTAGGTTAACTTTTTTTATCCTAGGAATGTCCTGGCTCAAATTGAATTGGACGCATGAACACGCTTTGTATCAGTGGTCAAAAACTTTCTGAGGAACCACAAAGCTGCAGAATATTCCAAAATAGTCTCTAAGATGCTTAAGAATCTTAATAACTGGGAGCTAATATGAGTATAAAAATACATTTTTTGCATAGTCATTTGAATAGATTGCCTGACAACCTAAGTGATTACAACGAAGAACCAGGGGAACGTTTCCACCAGGATATGAAGTTCATGACACCGCCATGTGATGGCGGAATACTGCTGGACCTTTGTCCTCACCAAAGAAACAATAAATACTCATATACAAAACGTTTTCCTTAATTTATTTTAAGGAAATTTTGTTTAGTACAAATAATTTTATTCAATTTATCCACAATAACGCTGTTGCCGTTTCAAAATAGAGGTTTTTGAATGTATTCATTATTTTTATTTCATTTTATTCTCAATATAAGGAGTGCCTTTATCTCTAAAACTAGAGTAAATCCAACAAATCTGATAAATTTTTCGTATTCAGGAGACCCAAAATCAGCTCCTAAATTTCATTCTACAGAATCATTGTTCTCCTGTGTAATCAATACTTTTGTTTTTGCAAGTATTTATTTTAATGTTATTTATTTTGTATTTCGTAAAATGATTGTTGTAATATATGTTGTTCTTTTATGCTAAGTACTGGTCCTGATGATGGTGTTCAAAACACCGGGATCGTTCGACTTTATTTTCAAAAAATTTAGGCAATTTAAATGTGAAGAAAAGAACTACTGTAGCAGTTGTTTTCCCTTATTCTTCCTTCAATTATTAATCTTTATTTATGTTTTGTTTTAACTTAAGCTTAATGTGATTTTCATGGGCTACTGAAATATAATTTTTTTAAATGTTATTTAACTTTAAATTCAATTTATAGCAATATTTTTATTTTGTAAAGATATATAATGATTGCATTGATGCATGTCAGATGTCACCGTGAAAATTATGATCGCCTGATTGAAATGAAATGAAAAACTAATATTTTGCAGTAGATTTTTTTTTTCATAGTTTTGCACAAATGTTTTTTTTTAGTACATTTTAGGGGCTCTCAATTGGTTACATCACTTACCTAGATCGGCGAAAGTAGAGTGCCACACTCGAATTTGGTAAATGGCGTGAATATTTATTTATATTTATCTTATTTTAATAAATCCTTACGGGTTTGTGGAGGGGTTGAAAATCTAACATGGAAATTTTAATAGCATTGTTTACTAATTACATTTAAAACATGTAATATTATTACCAACATTTCATTTGAAATGTTTTTCGAAATAAATAGAACTATTATTTCCGGTTTCCGTTACTTTCGTTCGCGAGTTATTGAATATATGGACACACATAATTCGACAACATTGTGTATGGGATAGAGAACATATGAATGGCGTACATACCGCGGACGTAGACGTATATTCTCGTGGATCTCCTGGCAGTGTTGTGGTCAGCCGCTCGTGCGTAACAGTAATAGAAGCCAATGTTAACATGGGACACGTTGTACACAGTCAAAATCGACTCGTACTTCAATGAGACCTCCTCCGCATTCTCTGTGGAGTTGATATGTATTCTCGCAGAGTTGTAATACTGCAAATGTGAAATAATTTTAGGTATACAAGAAGTATTGAATAAATTTGAGAATCGATACAACCGTTGGAATCTCTCAAGCACAGGTAGCACTGTTAAGAACTAGAACAATGCTTCATTAATTAATAATAGATATTTATATACCAAGTGAATAAAACATATGTTTATTCACGAAAAGAAAGTTTATCTCTCGAGCCTGCAGAGCGAGTGAGATAAATTCTTTGAGTGAATTAACATATTTAATTCACGCAGTATATACAATATTTTATTCAATTTTGACGAAATAATAATTAATATTAAGGATTATGAAATTCACTTTTGACAAATTAAGAAGACTAATCAGTAGTCTGTGCATGACAATCGACAACATGGAAATGTCCGATGTGAAGTTTTCGTTCTTGAAACCATTTTAAATGTCTATGAAAAAGAACACATGCAGTTTAGTGAGTGGAGAAATATAAAGAAAGCAAGAGTAGTAAACGAAAGAAAAATTTTAGCTTACATTTCTAAAGGGTCTAAAAATGTGAAATCTTGCAGTGAATGATTAAAAATTTTGAGGGATTTAAAAAAAAATTCACTAGTGAATAAACAGTTATTTACAGTTGTTCTTATGCAGATAATAATGGCAGTTTAAAACGTCAAAATTGAATAAAATAATATATACTTCATGAAGTGAAATATAATTATTTAATATAATATGAATTCTTTCTTCGGAAAGCTTCAATATTATGTAAAACTTGAAGGAATTTTAATTATAATTAAAAATATGGTGTGGGCACCACATTACTTTCTTATACAAATAAAACTAACTGAACACGTATGACTTGCTCCTTGCGTATGACTTTATTTTGACAATTATTTGATAGATGTTAAACCTGTTTAATTTTTTGTTCTCATTGTAATTATGAATTTATTTTAAAATAGAAATTAATTAATATTTAGTCTAAAAACTAAAGAACGGATTTAAAGAAAATATGTTAATGTATAAAATTTAAGGCGTGAAAAATATATTTAAAAATCTGTGCGAATCAGATAAAAAGAAATAAATTTTTACAGAATAATAATACAGAAAGAAAAATAATGTCTCAAATTGTTTGACCCATAATTTAATATCATGTAGCATGTACTACGCATTTATTATCGCTACCAACCCAACACTATTATAATTGAAACTAGAAAAAAAAAAAAAGAAAATAAACTATACAGCGTATTTAAACTTTTATTTAAAAAGAAATTGGTTTTATTAATACTGGAATATAATACTGGTTTTACAACCGCTGAATTTTGACAAGTGTTTATAATACCCATGTCCTTACATGAAGTAATACATTTCATTTGATTTTTACGGCATCTACAGTTTTTATATGGATAATTTATTAAAAAAATATGAGTTAAGAATGGCTGAAATGTAACTTATTTACAGTTACCTTTTCTACATCCGTACGCAGATAAAACTGTTAATTGGGTTGGAAACGGTGAAAGAGTTGTTAAGAATGGGGACACATTAATTACCATCTTTGTCGATTACCCAGTCATGTTGTTTAATATCGGGTAATTTTAATATTGATTGTATAGATTTTTCCAAATTTTTGTTTGAAAAAACGCACGTAAAAAACTGACTCGTTTCCTCGAACTGGGTTCTCCAAGAAATTTTCAAGAAAACAGCACACTCGCGACTTTGAAATCTCGCTTGGAAATAAAATTAACGGCGAATAAAACTATTCCCTAAAAGGGTGAAAACTAGGTTTTCAAAATTACCGTAAAAAAATCAAAATCTCAATTTAATGGTCACATCCGCGTTCGCCAATTAACTCGTCTTTCACTTTTTAAGTAAAAACGCATAGTAAAACAAGGAACGATAAGTAAAAAAGGGAGACGGAATAGCGCCAATATTGAAGAAAAGTTTAAATTGAAGAATAATTGCGCCAAAACAACAGAGATGCTAAAAAAGACAGAAGATTCCAGCGAAGAGAGAGCGATAAAGACAGAAGCAACAAGATACCAACAACTACCTCTAATATCGACTGAATTTTACACTAGCAAAAGTTACTAGATCTTATAATTTATAAACATGTGTCATGTTACTAATTTCAAATAAAAAAAATATATATAAAATTGTTTATTGAATTATTATAGAATATTATTGTGAATAAGTACTAGTAAAATACGGGGAGGTAAGTAAAAGAAATTATGATTGACCAAAATGAATAACTGTTGATATTTCAGGTATTGAGGCAACAGACAAATAAAACCTAGAGAAAGCATAAAAATAGAAGGAAGAAAAATATAAACGTTACACTTTTCCAAAAAAAAAAAGAAGAGAATACGCGAAATGGTTGACTTAAAAAATTTGTTAATAATTCATAATGTATCGAAAAATAAATAGAGATACGAAACCAGCTGTAGCGATGGCAAAGAATGAAGCATAGAATCTAAAATGCAAGGAAATAAACAATTAAAAAGGAAATATACGACATTAAGAAGCATGGGACTCCGTTAAAAGTATGAGGAAAAACTGTCATGAAAAAAGAAGGATCCTTCTGCCTTGTATGAAAGAATGGGAAAATTATTATTTAAAATGTTGTTGACGGAAGATAGAAACATATTTCAAACACACGAACATGCAACACTGGCCTGAATGATACAGTTGTGGATATAAATGTAAATGATTTACAATATGTAATATGAAAAATGTAAGATGATCAGGCCCAGGAGGAATATCAATTGAATTAATAAAATATGGACCAATTCAACTATTGGAATCTTTAGCTTTAATTTTCAATCAGTGTCTCAGAGGAGATGCAGCGCCACAAGAATGGAAAGAAGCACATATTACTTCGATATATAAAAAAGGCAGCAGAACCAAATACAAGAACTACCGTGAAATTGAAAGACTATACGGCTTGATGATTAAAAATGGAATAGAAAATGTGATGCATGAACTGGAAGAACAAAATGGTTTTCGCGCAGGTATATCATGCATTCACAATATCTTCTGCATTGCGCAATTAGCTGAAAAAAGGACAGCTTGCAATAGATCGCTATATCTAGTTTTTATTGATCTGCAGAACGCATATGACAATGTGCCATTAGTTGGGCTATACCAATCTTCAAAACCTGTAATCCGATTCAATAAGCAAAATAAAATGGGTAGTAAATTTTAAAAGGTCAGCAAAGTCAACATCGAAAATTTAAAAAAAAATTGAGTGGGCCAATACGGATAAAGGCGGCAATACTAAAATGTTTTATCGAAATACTAATAAAAGACTCCTAATTAATCTACCATATCATCCAAAATAAACAGCAATTCTAGGTGGACATGGCAAATTAAAAAGCTACCGATATAAATTTAAATTAATAGACAATGCTCTTTGCAAATGTGGTGAAATTAATGACTGTGTTAATCATTTAATTTACGATTGTCACGTAATAAAGAATGAGAGGGAATAACTTAAAAATGAAGAATTAAGAAGTCGTAAAACTTGGCTGGTTGTAAATGAAGAATTAGTAGAAAAATTTATATTACCATTTTTAGAATTTATATAAACTATTGATTTTGAAATACTTGTAGAATAATAATAATAATTTATAATTATATAAAACTTGTTTTTATAATGCATTAATTGTTAGATTTTTCAACGTTATTATGAAATGGAATATATGTCGACGTGTTCAAGGCAAAACGACGTAAGCGACAATAATTCACAAATTGAGTTATATACATCATTGGAAAGCGGAGAAAAAGATCTTGTCGTTTATGTCTTTAGATTAAGCGGCAAAAATTTTATATAAAAGTTATTTTCAATTTAAATTTGGCATAAGCGACATCAAGTAGATTTGTAGGTGCTTGCGTCAAGTAATTTAACGTCACAAGCGGTTGTGTGCACGTGACCGGAGTGTAATTTATTTAATTTCGTTCTTTTAAAAGGTAAGTTATGCCTATCTTTTACTTATGGGTACTTTAGATATACTGTTAAAAATATTCCGTATATTGTTATGTTTGTAATTAGTTATATTTCAATATTATTCATATAAATGTCACTTATGCCAGAGTATAATTAATTTCACTTTTGTCATAAGCGACGGTACACAATAGTAAATTAATAGGACTTGTACAAATAACAATCATATACTAAAACCAGTAATGTAATTAATATAATAGTTATTTACTTTACAAGTGGGCAAAGTAAAGATTTACCCACGAGAGAAATTTTGGCTCACGAAGTCGAAGGCTGAGTGAGATAATTTTATCGAGTGGGTAATTCCACTTTGCCCACGTGTGAAGTATAACGTTTTATCTAACACTTCTTAATAAATGAAAAATTTATTAAAGAAATATTATTTGACAGTGACATATGCTTTAAATTTTTCAATTAAAATGTCAATCGAAGTAGTTACCAAGGTGTTGTGTTATTATTATTGTTATAAATAAAAAAATACTCACTAGTGGCTTTCCTCAAAATTATACCCACTAGTGGATAATCTGTTACTTTGCTTGTTTAAAATCGCCATAGTTATAGAGCATTTATTGAGAGGTGTTGGATAAAATATTTAATATTATAATATTTTTTTTGAAAAATTCGTATAATTAGATATAAATTTCTTGTGTTAAAGAATAAATAACATGATAATAAATTAAAAGTGGTGCTTGCGTCATTTTTTTTCTTCTTATAGTACAAATTTTACCAGTAAATTATTAAAATTGTCGCAAGCACCATTTCAGGAAAAGGCAGAAACGACTATCGAATCTTTTATTTTAGAAGATATGTCATAAGCGACAAATATTTCACTAAACTGAATGAATCTTTTTAATTAATGGACCAAAAAGTGCGAAAATTTCACCACTTTAGTTTAAAATGATAACATATATTTCTATACTAAAATAATTGAAATAATTCTATAAAAACTGTGAAAATTACATTTTTACGATTTACTCAAAACTTTCATTTTGGTGCTTACGTCGTTTTGCCTTGAACACGTCGATGTATAAGCAGGTAATATTTTTGTATGGAACATGCTTAAATAAAGTTATTATTAAAAAAAAAACACACACACACACAGACAGAGTCTTAGAGTGGGACTCACCTGGTCGTTGTCTTCGTCGCGGAATGTCCAGTTCATGGGCTCCACACCGCGGCAGCCCAGCGTCAGGTCCGAGTGCGCGTCCACCGTCACGTCGCTGCGCTGCGGGTACATGCGCGGCTCATCAGGCAACTGGAAGGCCGGCGATTCTGCAACAAACAGCGAGACCCCGGGCTAGATTATTATTGGGTTGAGTGAATCATCGGACTTTCTTACAATATATAATAACTTGGAGAAACTTTCAGAACTCATAACATCGAAGACATACGATATACGAAGTACGACGAAACATAGAAATTTTTGAAAAAAAAAGACTTCGAAAAACGCAAAGTTAATGGTCCGATTGCATCAGTAAGTGCTTTAATTTTTATTAACCAATAGAGACTTAAAATTAAACGAAACGTTAAACTAATATAATAATTTTTCGTTGCGCTGCCAAGTGCAGACGTGTGTTAGTTGTTACTCCGTATAATTTTTTAATTTTGTGGATTACAAGTTAGTAATACATAGGCATTTCAAAAATGACCCGTGGTCAAAGTGCTGTATTGCAAGATACAGTTATATTCTTACTGTCAAACAACTCATTTATTAACAAATTACTCAATAAAGTATATGAAGAGCTTAGTTAATTTTGAATGAAATAGAAAAACCGGAAGAGGAAGTTTATTGTACACACAAAACTAATAATTCCATTTTTTTTCAAAAATAGAAACGTAAGATATTAGCAAAAATTTTTGTAATATAAGATGTTTTTGCACTTTTCTTGTTTATGCTTCTAACTTTGAGAAAAGCTAAATTACATTTTTAATAATCTTCAATAATCTTAGTTACAATGGCAACAAAAACTAAAATATTTTTAACATCTATGTGTCAAACGTGTCAAATAATTGTAGTGTCAAAAATATGTGTCGTTTGAAATATTATAAAAGCAATATTTGTATTATCTGTTAGAAAGTTTTAAAGACTATTTATAAATTAATACCTATTTTAAAATAACTTTATGGTTACGAGAAGAAAAAATTAAACAAGTTTATCATCTATAATAATTATAAAAATAAAGTCACACACAATGAACAAGTCATACGTATTCAGTTGGTTTTATATGTATAAGAAAGTAAAGTGGTGCCCACACCAGATTTTTTAAATATTTTGTACGATTTTCAAGTTAATATTGCGATCACTCATCAAATTAAAACGAAAAATCAATAGCACAACAATTTTTATGCCATTTACACCTGTAATGGCTTAAAAAAACATATTTTAAAGTGGAACATTGATAATTTGAATGCACGCGTTTATTATTGAAAAGGGTATTGTAAAGTACTAGGATCTTAAATAAAACACTGGTTAAGTAGTAAATAATGTTCAGTTAACACAACACGTCCGCCCCTTGTCGGTGTCACTATACAACTGCCCGACTGGCTCTCTCCCGCAAGATGGCGGAGCTATATCGTGTACACTACATCCCTTCTTTATTTATATTTTTTTTTTACATTTCATAACCATAATTATATATATATATATATATATATATATATATATATATATATATATATATATATATATATATATATCAATTTAGATCTGTAATACAATTCACCTAGATATAATAAGTAAATGAAATCGTGTACAAGTATAACAAACAACTACAGTTTTCTTAATAGTGACAAATAAACAATTAATAATAAATATTATTCACTAATTAATTCAGAATTATTTTTATTTGGTTCATCTACATTTCCATCACTGTTAGGTAACTCATCATCTAGAACTTTCCATGATCCTTTTATCTTCTTTAGATGGACTACGTTTCTTCGATACTTTTTCCCGGTTGCGTCATCTCTTATCTGAATGTCTCCACCATTGACACTTGTTACAGTGTGTGCAGTAGGATTAAATGTCGATGTTAATTTATTTTCCTTGCTCATATTCTTTATGTACACCTTCTGCCCTACTTCCATATCGCTGTTGGACGCTCTCCTTTTCCTATCTCCATATTCCTTTCCTTTTTCTTTCATTTCTCTATCTCTGTCTCTTACTTCAAGATCAGTTGTTCTATTTTCGATATTAGTCACAGTAGGTATCTTATCACGGAATTGTCTTCGGTAGAAAAGCTCTGAAGGAGATTTGCCGGTTGTGGAATGTGGCGTACTATTGTACATCATTAAATAAACAAATATTTCTTCCTTCCAGTCTTTTTTCTCTAGCTGGCTAATCTTAAGTCTCTTCAATATGTCTCTGTTTTGTCGCTCTACTTCACCATTCATTTGTGGCCAGTACGGTATTGTATTGTAGATTTTTATTCCACATTCGTTACAAAATTTTTTAAATGCTTCACATCTGAACTGGTTACCGTTGTCACAAGTTAATGTAGCTGGAAAACCTAACCTTGAGAAAATTTCTTTCAGGATTTTAATTGTGTCCAAAGACGTAATATGTCGCATTACTTTTATCTCCTTGTACCTGCTGAAATAGTCTACCAGTACAAGCAAGTAATCGTTAGAAGGCAGTGGTCCCAAAAAATCAACTGCAACATCCACCCAAGCGTCCTTCGGAAGTTCCCTTCTTTTCATTGGGTTAGGAGGATTAGGAGCTGAGACTAGTATGCACCCCCTACAGGCTTTGACACAATTTTCAGCATCTCTATCTATTTTTGGCCACCAGACTTTCGTCCTTAATCGATTTTTCATCGCTACTATACCGGGGTGTCCCTCATGAGCAGCTTCTAGTACTCTCTGGCGCAATTTCTGCGGGATGACAATTTTATTACCTCTTAACAATATGTTCTCATAAAAACATAGTTCGGTTTGAAATATTTTATAGTTGTTTACGGATTCCTCCCAATTATTGTTGAATATACCATTCTTTACTTTTTGGATCTCTTTATCCGTTGAGGAGGCAGCTTCTATTTCTCTTATTGGTACTGCGACTGGCCGACTGTATTGAACAATTTGATTAATATAATTTTCATTATCAAACGGTTTTGGGTCATTAGTTTTGCACAGCCTCGAAAGTGGATCTGCAATATTTGACTTACCAGGACGATAAATGATTTTATACCTAAATGCTTGCAACCTAAGAACCCATCTCTCAATTCTAGCACAAGGCTTCGATTTTTGGCCAAATATTGTTTCAAGGGGCTTGTGATCACTTACGAGTTCAAATTCCTTACCAAAAAGGTACATTTTAAAATGTTCCACGGCCCAAATAAGAGCCAACGCCTCCTTTTCGGTTTGACAATATCTTTTCTCGCAATCTGTCAGACTTTTGTTGCCATATGCTATAATTCTGGGACCGTCTTTATCTATTTGTATAAGAACAGCTCCAAGACCAACGGGGGAAGCGTCTGCTACAACCCGAGTTTTATCGTTAGGGTTGTAATAGCCTAATGTATGTATATTTCCTAAACTCTTTTTCAAGCACTGGAATGCCCTATCTTGTTCGGATGTCCAATACCTTTCAATATTAGCAGATTTACTCAGCTTAATTCGTAGCAACTTTCTGAACGGTTCGGTCAAAGTTGCTAGGTTCGGAATCCACTTACCTACGAAGTTCACTAACCCCAAGAAACTCTGTAGTTCCTCAACAGTCACAGGGCGTCTGCTAGACTGTATGACTTTTATATATTTTTCAAGAGGTATCACGCCGTTTTCTGATAACTGATGTCCAAGAAATTCTATTTTACTTGTTCTATAAACGCATTTTGCTTTATTTAAGAGAACATTATTATTTCTCAAAACATCTAACACTTTATTTAGTCTTTGGTCATGTATTTGTTCATTGGGCCCATATACAATGATGTCATCAATGAAATTTGCTGTGCCTTCACAGCCCAGAAGCATCTTTTCGAGAACTTTTTGGAATATTTCTGGTGCGCATGATATACCAAACATAAGTCTTTTATATCGAAAGAGTCCTTTGCTGGTACTGAAAGTTGTTATATAACGAGAATCTGGATCAATTTCAAGTTGGTGAAATGCGTTTTTGATATCTAAACGAGAGAAATATCTAGCTAAACGAAAGTTAGGGAGCAATTCATTCATTGTTGGTAATGGGTGGTTTTCTCGGCTAATTGCTTCATTGGCGCGTCGCATGTCTATACAGATTCGTACCTCATCGTTTTCTTTTAGTACAGGGACCATCGGAGAAACCCAAGGTGAAGGACCGTGCACCTCTTCTATTATGTCGGAATCACGAAGTTCAGTTAGTTTTGAATTTACTCTATCTTCCAGGGGAATTGGTACTCTTCTATATGGTTGGATTATAGGCTTTACTGTCTTATCAATTGGTATTACTATCAGAATATCTTTGAATTTTGGGAAGGGCTGAATTGCATTTACTTGAAGTCCTATCTGTAAAACCCCGACTTCAATCGCAGTATTTTTGCCTAATAAGTTGCGTGTACCGTTTCGAATAACATAGAATATGGCTTTTCTGCTATTGTTATTTACATTTATCTCCGCTTCAAATGATCCAATGATATCTAAAGGTTTCTGACTCCCATAAGGCAGAAGCACCTTATCAGGATTCTTAATTTGATTGAAAGCTTTTACTTTGTGGTCTTTCAAGTATTGCCATGTTTTATCGGTTATAATATTGCTCCTACTTCCTGAGTCAATTAACATCTCAATCTTGATTCCACCCACGATACAATTTATAATCGAGTCATCATCCAGGTGAAACACATAGTCAACTTCTATAGTCTCATTAATATCTTCTCTTGGCTTTTTTTGTTTTATATCGGTTCTTTGCTTGAACATCTTCCTCTTCTGCCTAGTTCTGCAATGTTCTCGAAAATGGCCAATAAGATTACATTTGAGGCATCTTTTATCCTTTGCTGGACATTTCTTATCATTCTGTAAATGTTTGTTACTGCCACACCTTGTACAAATCCCGTCACTACTTTGATTTTTAGTCTGTTTGTCTGTACTTCTGAATTTCTTTACATCTAGTTTATTTATTTCATGATTGCTACTACTTGGTTGAATCAACTTGTTTTTGTCAAAATGCTGCAACTGCTTATCGACTGCTTCTAAAGTATTCGCCTCTATAACAATCTGATCTAATGTAATAGTATCTCCGGCAGACAATATTTTCTTTCGTAAATCCACAGAGTTACACTTCTCCACTATCTGATCAATCAGGTGCTCGTCGCTATTAGAAAATTTGCATTTTCCAGTTTGGTTTCGCAATCTAAGTAAAAACTTCTCAAATCTTTCTCCCTCTTCTTGTCTCATGAGCCTAAACAAATGTCTTTCATAGATTTTGCTTTGCTTCGGTAAAAAGTACTCATCTAGCTTTTTAAGTGCAACTTTGTAGACATCAATGCCTTCCGCGTCATCAATGTGCGCTCCAGGTATATTATAATAAATATCTTGCAAAGGAAGCCCCCCAATGTGTAAAAGTGTAGCTCGCTTTTTTAATGGTGCCTCTATAGACAAAGCTAAGAGATATATCTCCAGTGCTCTCTTCCACTTCTCCCAGCGTACACCAACTGAAGTTGGGTCGCCATCGCAGTCAAAGCTGTCGAGGCTAGTAAGAGTGGATCCCAGCTGGGCCATCTGGAAAGAAATTAGAACCTTTGTTCTAGTGCATGGCCCTTAGAATGTAACACGATACATTCAATATTAGAACATTTGTTCTTATTGCATGGCCCTTGATTATAAAATGTATCACAATACATTTATTATTAGAACCTTTGTTCTTTTTGCATGGCCCTTGGAATGTAACCCAGTACACTCATTATTAGAACATTTGTTCTTATTGCATGGCCCTTGTTTTATAATAAACACGTGTTTACACAGAATGAAATCATATTAAAGTATGTATTTATTTATGGCAATAATATTGAATAAACTATAGAATCAGGCGTTAGGATAATTAATTTGTTGGTAGAATATATGTCATAATGATTTAAATGCAATATTCATCTTCATTAATAAAATAAAAGATACTTGTATTATACAAAATAATCAGTTTAATTATAAGTAAGTAGTTACGTATATACCATTAGGTCTCGTGTAAACGCTGTTTATAATAATGGTTAATGTTGTAATAAATTACGTGATCGGACATGGCCCTTTATTTACTTTGTAAATATCAGTTTTGTACTGCGTGGCCCTCAAAAGACGAATAATTCCATCCCTATATTTTCATTTGTGCGTAAAAATTGCCTTATAATTGTAAGCAAACAGGTACGCTATAACGGCATAGTTTTAGTTCAAAATCTCAAGGAATGAATGCACAAGTAATCATACAAGGAGGTTATCCCTCTTTTTCAAAAAAAATAATTTGTTATTTGTACCTAAATTCACCTCGTCGCCACTTGTAAAGTACTAGGATCTTAAATAAAACACTGGTTAAGTAGTAAATAATGTTCAGTTAACACAACACGTCCGCCCCTTGTCGGTGTCACTATACAACTGCCCGACTGGCTCTCTCCCGCAAGATGGCGGAGCTATATCGTGTACACTACAGGTATAATTAAAAATTATAACTTCTTTCGTCTTTGACATATGCGTGTAACCTCTGAATTGCCCATATATCAAACTTGTATCAAGTGTAAATTATTAAATAATTAGAAATTTGTGTGGTGACCACAAGAGATTTTCTAAATTAAACTTTTTACATATTTATTGACCTCATTCACAATAGTGGTAACTATTTCTGATAAATGTTCTGAACCACAGCGGATTATCTGTTGCTTAATATCAAATAAATATCCTGTTTTTCATTACATCCAGAGTTTCTTCTGCTAGTGTATTATAAACAAATAGGTAACAGTAAAAAGAATGTTATATTGACGTTATTGTACACTATACAACGTGTTTCAGTTTCGAGGCTCGCGATTGGGATCTCGAGAACTGTGAGAGCAACGACTTTGGTTAAATCAGATAAACGTCGGTACACTAACAGACCAATTATAAATGTTTTTGTTTACGTGAAAGAATACATAGGTCAGTAGATATGAGTAACATAACCTATTGCCGTAGATATTTTTATTTTTAATTCATTTCTAAGCTATCGTATATTTTAGTTGTTTCAAATAAGAAAGGTAAATAATTTTACTGTCTAATCAGTAGAGTAGAAAAATATTTTTTCTGTGGCTTATATGCAAGATATGATACATACATAATTTTTTTAATGAAACCAATAGTAAAAAACTATTTTAAATATATTAATGATGTATAACTATGTACGATTGGACGACATTAATTCCACTCCATATTTTTCACAGTTTTTTTTTATTATTATTATTTAATTATTTTTCTGCAGTTTTTTTCTACATTTTTTTCCAATATTTCCATTTCAAGTTTAAAAAACTGGCAACATCAAGCAATTAGATTGGCAAATTTAGGTGTGTCTATTCAAATTTCAACATCAAGTCTGTATTGCGAGACAGGGTGATGACTGATACAGCCGATCATAGGCCTTTTACATGTGAAACAATACTTGTGTAATTTCCTGCTTCTATAATTATTTTAAAGAAAATATTTTCAAAAGAACATTGATGAGATTTACTATCTGCTCCTGAATCAGTGAACAAATTTCATTTTACTTTTGTTTTAAAGCTAAAAAGACATTCAAATATTACAAAAATTCAGTTTTTGTTATGAGTATTCATGAAAACGGAATTGATTTCGATCAAATATTTAACGTAATTTTATATATTTATTTATGTATATGTTTAAAAAAACCCAAATGATATAATTTAACAGACATTTGAGATAAGTATTTTAACAAACTTAAATAATTACAAATAGTGAATATAATATAACAGAAGTTACAAAATTATTAATTTTAACAAACTTTTAAATTTCGACTCGTTAACATCAAATAAATCGATTTCATTACATATATTGTTACATGATCTTCTGATTCTATTTACTGCCGAATTAGATCCATATAGGGGAATATTCTGTAACTTACCTGTTAGTTTTTAACGGCCAGTTAAAAATTTTAACCAATAAAAATAAATGTGTCAAATGAAATTTTCAATTTTTATTCAGTGACGTCTGTTATCATTGGTCAAAATTTTTAACAGGCTGTTAAAAACTAACCGATAAGTTACAGAATAGGCCCCATAAAGTTCTAAATTTGTGGCAAGTTAGGATTTCGCTATTTATTGTACTATAACTAGGTATTTTAAAGCTAATTGACTGCAAAATAGCTGGTGAATCTATTTTACCATGGATTAATTTATACATAAACTTAATTTGCACAATTTCTCTACGATCTTCTAATGTTTTTAAACTCATCATTTTCAACCTATCATTATAGCAATACAAGTTTTTATTGATTTTGAATTTATATAAAATGTAATTAACAATTTTTTTTTCTACTAACTCTATACGCTTAATGTAAGTATTATAATAGGGGCTCCATGTTATACTGCAATATTCCAAGACGAGCGTACAATATAGTTGTATAATAAAATAATACAATTCATATTAGTGAAATCCTGAGTTTGACGAATAACAAATCCACACATTTGACGTGCTTTCCGTATAGTTATTTCAATATGAGGTTTAAATGTTAGTTTAGGATCTATTGTTACTCCTAGATCTTTGATTTTATTTACATTTTCGAGTATGTGACTATCAATAATGTAATCAAAATCTACCACAGATTTACTTCTACTAAATCGTATTACTTTACATTTAGATAACTTTAAAAACATTCCATTATTTTAACACCAATTGGAAAATTGGTTAAGAGCAGACTGAATAAGAATACAGTCTGATAATGATTCAATTTTCAGAAATATTTTGATATCATCAGCAAAGAGTAATATGTGGACGTTATTAATTTCTTTAATTTCGTTGACTACATCATTTATAAAGAGATTAAACAGTACAGCGCCCAATATGGACCCTTGCCCAACTCCTGACGTAACCTTAATTTGTTTCGAAACAACATTTTTAACTTTTATGCCGAATTCATGCAGCCATTTTCATTTACATTTAATTTAAATTTATTTTAATTAAAAAAATAAATACATGTTATCTAATGTAAGCATTCGTGCAATCATTTAATTTATGTTCTCATTTTCATTTAATTTAATTTATAAGATAACCAACTTTTATCTTTTAAATGAAAATGAAAAATTTTGACGTTTGTGATTGAAAAGGTTATATTTTAAATCATTGAAAATTGAAATTCTTTGCTAAAATATGAATAATTTTGATGGTTTGACTTAAGTAGAACTGATCTGAAATGAGAAAATACAATTTTCTGTCCGATAAAAAAGAAATTTTATTCAAAAATACAGAAGCTCTTATGATCATGATGTACTAACATAGATTTCAAAAGATTATTAAAGAAATATTTTCCCTGCGGAATCTGTTTGTTGAACAAACGACTTAACTAGGTTCTTCTTTTCTTTATTTTTAAATAATAAAACGATATGATGAATATATGTATAATAACTTGTCACAAATCATGATCACTATTTAAAAAACACCATGCTTGCAAAACATGAATCGCACAACTGAATGTGAATTTATTATTCCAATATTTAAAAATTAAATTAAATGTAACACATGACGTGCTTTCATTCTCATTTAATTTAATATTGTTGTGTTCCATGAATGCTACATTTAAAAAAGATAAATTAGAATTAAATTAAAATTTAAAATTAAATTAAATGAAAATGAAAATGGCTGCATGAATTCGGCATTATAAATTGTGTTCTATTTGAAAGGTAACTTTCAAACCATTTTAAAATAGATCCAGTGATACCATAGTATTCCAGTTTTTCTAATAATAATTTATGATTAACTTTATCAAAAGCTTTCTGAAAATCTGTGTAAATTGCATCGAGTTGTAATTTATCTTCAAATGCGTCATTGATATAATTAGTAAAAGCTATTAAGTTAGTATTGCAGGATCTAACTGTGTTGATTTTCAGATATAATATTTTTTGTTATAATATTCAAAACATTTACAACCAGAGATTCTATAATCTTAGAAAAAGCACACTGAATAGATATTGGTCTATAATTTGAGATTTCATTCGTTTTCATTTAAAAACCGGTGTTATATATGATTTTTTTCCTTATATCAGGAAATTGACCGACATTTAATGACAAGTTAAATAAAATTCATAAAAGTTGGGCAGGGGTTGGGTTACAGTTTTAATAAAATATGTTGGCATATTATGTGGCCCAGCGCCTTTACTCTCATCAAGATCTAGAAGATTGTTAAAAACAGTGTCAATATCAATTTTAATTTTATTAAGCACCACATTGGTGTTACCATTTTGATAATTAAATTTAGATTTCAATTGATAACTATGTGATACATGAACTGATTGGAAAAAATCTACGAACATATTCATAATTGTTTGACTATAGCTTGAGGTAACATTATTGTAGGACATATTACTCGGTATATTAAGATTGCAATTGAATATTTAAAAAATAATAACCATTAGTTTTCTTATATATGCTATAAGCGTGATTTTTCCTCTTTATTAATCTTTGTACATTTGAAGAAAACCAACACGGATACTTGTTACAATTAATATAAATTTTTGGAACAAACATTTCAATAGCACTCGGTATAAGATTATAAAATACATTTAAATTAACATCAAGATTGGTTGTTAGGCCGCGTATACTTTATGCTTGTATGCACACGGACACTAATTTGGAGTTAGCTGGTTTATGTAATTAAACAACGATGTGAAAAATAACAATTTATTTACACACGTCGAAAATATACATTATTTACAAGTGGACTGTATTTAATTGTAATGTTGCCTTGATGGCTCGAAAACGACTCGATAGCGACTGGAAAACGACTGGTCTTACAAAAAAGTTCCAAATTATATCTAAGGTGATGTGGGTAACATTTGGAAGAAGGTAGGGGTGCCTTAGAGCGCCGCTCATTGGAGATTTGCATATGATTGGTTAGTAATGACGTCTTCGGCTGCCGCCTACCTGGTTCCAAGTATTACTGAGAACAGTAAAATTCCCAATTTCCCAAAAATACATTAAAGGATTAACATTTCAATGCTACATGAGACAGCCTACAATAAACTACCTGGTAAGAAATTGTAGGTGCAATTAGATTTTATTGCTTGGCTGTCCCGTCTTAACTAATTACATTTACAGCTATATGTTTTGAATAGCGACGCGTCCAAAGATCTTCTACAAATATATTGTTCCATTGAAATTCACCTAAATATTTATTAACAACATCTTAATTTGCTCATTTAAAATTATACTTGCAGTAATTATCTACCACAAGCGATGAGTTATTTACAACTAAAGGAAATTGAATTTGAATCTGCGGATGATGATCTTCAGGTTTTACAAGATAATTGCAATCATTACTTATTTCTACATTACTATGATTATTAAAAATAAGGTCCAAAATTACATTGTTTTTATTTAGTATATTATTATGCTGTTTAAGATCTAAATACGCCGAACTGTCACAAACGATTTGTTCTGCTGTAGACGTGATGGCCGTCGGGACGAGCGCTGCATCAACAGTGTCGTTCTCATATGTTCTAAATAGTGACGCTCGTCGCACTGACGGGGTAAACACACTCCACCAATTATATACTCTTGGGATTCAATCATTATTGACACAAAAATCTGTTCAGTACCGACATCGATATTATTAATTTTAGCAGAATGCAAATTTGAGTTCACTGCTTAAGGACACCGCCGCCGCGACATTTAGAACTAGCTGACTTATTTCTATCGTATCTGTACACAACAAAATTAGTTGAAAATAGTTCCGAGTCCAATATTCCGTCGCATAACCATGTTTCTGTAAAACGATAATATTGTAATTGTTATTAATTGTTTCATTAAAAAAAATTAGAGTTTTAGTCCGTAGATCCCGCACATTTTGATAAAATATATTTAATAAACTACTTATTGTATCTTTATTTACGAAATGTATTATCAACTATTTTAGGAACACTATTTATATATCTTATGATTTTGTTATCAACTCCACTGTCTTTCAAATATTTTAATTTGGTTAATAAATCACGATAGTAGGAGCGCTGCGATGGTGTTTGATCCAAATTTATTTTAATATTATTACCAATGTTAATAAACTTAAGTTTATTTTTATTGTTTAGTACAGTAAGAACATCATTGCTATTATCAAGTGATACTTTAAGAGGTCTCATTTTGTTCTCATTATACGCGCCAAGGCGAAATGTTTTTATGTTACTAGTATTAATGTTATTAACTTCGTTAAAACTATTAATTATTTTAGTTTTATCATCTTGAATTCGTTAAATTTTATCTGTTTTACTGGATTCCGGTAAATTATATATAATAATATTACGACTTTTTTCGCGATCATTAATCTCAACAATAATTTGTTCATATGGCAGTTGACATTGTAGTTCATAAATAGTTTTTTGAAGCTGGATAACGTTCGATAGTTGTAATTTGAAATCACTACAAGTAGTACAGTTAAAGTTAATTTTTCTGTTTTTATTTCCCTTGATGACAGTCCTGCACATTTAGTATGCAATAAATGCTTACAACAGTCGCAAGAAATTGATTCTTCTTTTAACAAATCCTCGTTGCAAATGAAACACACCGCCATTGAGAATAATAGTCGCACAAGTGAAGTGTGAATTAATTAAAATTGGATATTTAGTTTTATATTGAAAATTAGGATGGTGCACTGTTTTCACCAGTTGAAACTATTAGTTAATTGTTTTATGCGAAATTCATCTTTATTTTAAGCACGTGTTAATAATATTCTTAAATAACTGTATTAGTTTCACGTCTTTTACCCATTATGGGTGTGGCACTCTGCTTACGCAGATCTCGGTAAGTAATATATTTTTTCGTATAAAGTGCGGTTACCAGCCGTCAAATCATAGCCCCCAAGGATGTTAGTGGAGGGGGAACCACAGGGGTAAATTTAATTTTGTAACAGTCGGCGGTGGGATTCGAACTGAGGATCTCACGATCCACAGTCCGACACGTTACCACGGAGCTATTTACCCCATATGATGATATTTTATTTTAGTTTGTAATTGCATGTTCATATGAATTACAATCACTTTAGCACTTTTCCAACTAATTAAATCAGACTAGAATCGTAAACTACTCTTAAAATTTTATTACTATTTTGGTGAATTCTGCTTCGGTAAGTATATTTTTTGGTTAATATTGCTCCGGTCTATTGTGTCTTCGTTGAAATGATATATTTTTCAGTGAACTTTCTGGCATTCGTCTGAAATGATTACCTATAATAATGGCTCTATAAATATTAGATGTGGAATAAAATAAATAAATTAAATTAAACTCGATGAATATATTCCAAACAGTATAGATCATAATTTATACAGCCAACTAATACAGTCCGTTATAATACAATTTATCATTTATCGAATTGCTACCATTGATTGTTGCATCAGCAATAATAACATAAAAAATAGAAATGGATACAGAGGAACAGCCGAAATGGCAATGAAGACAGGAAATCACAGACAGGTATTACTATGACTAAAATTCTAATACAAATGAATCTATATGGGGTTAATAGTTCCGTGGAAACGCGTCGGACTGTAGATCGTGAGATCCTCAGTTCGAATCCAACAGCTGACAGTTGCCAATTTAAATTTACCCCTGTGGTTCCCCCTCCACTAACATCTTTGTGGCTTGGCTCCTGGTAACCGCACTTCATACGTAAAAATATATCACTTACCGAGATCTGCGCATGTAGAGTGCCACACCCATAATGGGTAAAAGGCGTGGTGATATATTTATTTTTTATTTATTTACTATAAATGTATATTAAAATTACCATATACCATAAAAAAATTCGAACGGAAGTCTTTTCTTGTAACCACAAATTTGAAAATATTATCGCATTTATTAACTTATATTGCCCAAATAAAAATTATTGTTATTTGTATTATTTTTGTAATTAGGTATAATGTAGTATCTCTATATTTTAATTTTTAAAGTCACAAATCATATACCTTTGTCGTATTCAATATTAAAATAAAGAGCACAATGATCTACTTGCATTAGTATTATTTTACAACATATATAGGTAGCAGATATTCTACACCTTATTACTTAATAAGTATCTACAGGATGATTCATAGTGTACGGAAAATATTTAATTCATCAGAAGTAATTTGAAATAATCGAGATAATTTTTGTGTATCGACTTTTTATGTTATTATCGATACTCTGAAAATTGAAATTAAAAAAAGAACTGCAGTGTCTGGTGACGTGGACAAGTTCTCTTTTTGAATGACAGATGAATTATCGACAGATGAATGTGAAAGTGAAGCCGAGATGTTCGTGATTTTTTATCCTGACGATTTGAATTTAAATCTTCGTGAAGAGATTGCACAATTTCACTCTTACATGCGATTATACATGAAACGGAACAATAATTTAAATTTTACCTATACTGACTGATTCGTTACAGTCTGCATTTCCAATCGTGGAAATTGTGCTACGATTTTTTTTAACGTTAATGTTAACAAACTGCTCCACAGAACCATCTTTTTCGCAACATAAATATCTAAAAATCCCTTAAGAACCACAATGAATCAAGGTCGATTTAACTCGTTAAGAAATCTTATTGGAATATTAGTTTCGATAAAGTAGTAGAAGACTTTCGTCTTCTTTCCGCCCCATTTTTTTTTCTTTTTGAGGAAGGACCCTCGAAAATGAAATTGCTTAGGGCCCAAGTAGGGTTTTTATCCAGTCCTGCCCCATAGTCACACTTTCAATCTTTTACATACATCCTAAATATATATATTTTTAATAAAATGCATTTTTGTAGGGCTAACTTCACAGAACTTCTTTACCCCATCCTAAAATCATTACAAAATGGTATGACGTTGCTGCTGGCAAGCCTGGATTAACTACGAATTCATTTACCGCTTTAAGAGCTAAAGTAAGGCTCCAACTATGAAATATTATTTTATATAGTGATGCTAATTAGAAAACATTTAAATACGATGGCCAACAGTACAAAGGCTACGTAGTTTTGAGGTTAATTTTTTTCTATTGCTTGCCATAAACGACAAACGGCAAGGGGAAAGTTGTTGAATTTTTATGTTTTTGTTTGCCAAATTATTTAAATATTTATTTATATTTATGTAGTTAAAAATGTATCTAGTATGCGATACAAAAAATAAAATGTAACTATTCAATAAAGATGTCAGTGAAATATTATTGAAAAATAAATATATATTTTGATATTGGATTTTAAAGCTATTGTTCCTTATTTCTCACTTCCTGTTCACTACATATTTAAAAGAAATCTAACAGGTTATGGGCCCAGGACTTAAAGCTTTTGGAATTTAATTACATCTAATAGCTTGTTGATTTTTAGAGAAAATATGTATGCTAAAATAGATTTTGAAAAGTTAAATAACTATAAGAATTGGTCTTTTCGCATTCAAATTAATTGAAAGCCAAAAATGTTTGGTCTGTTATTGAACCTGGGTTTCCTGATACTGATACGAAAAACGCGGAGCAAATTTTGAGAGATAGATAAGCTATGAGCGTTCATTGCAATTCCATAGGTGATAACCAGTTATCGTATATTCGCGATGTTAAATTCATATAATTCATTTAAAACGAGAATTGTATGCATCCCGCTAAAAAATTAATGAATCTATGATGGAATATTTTAAAAGAATAACAAAAATATCACTGAAACTCGACGCTGCCGGGTACGGATTGTCTGATGAAGAATTCGCACACATGTTACTAACGGGTCTTCCAGATGATTTCGATACTTTAGTTGTGGGATGGAAGCTTCCGGTTCTATCTCCGTTTCAAAAGTCAAAAAAATTTAATTAATGAAGAATCAAGAACAGTGCCATATTATCCAATAGGCTGACTAGGCTAAAGCCTAGGGCGCATTGTAATAAAGATGCGCCCGAAGCAGGAATTATGCTCTCGTTTTGGAAAGATATTTTAATTCAGTTTCAAAGATACAGCCAATCGTTACAAATGCAAAGTATGGATGTATTGACAACTATTCAGTTATATGAGTCTCTAGTTAACTTTATGACAAAAATAAGAGTAAATTATGATAAATATTATGAAGATGGCAAAATTCTAACAAAAAGAAGCGAGTACAATCAGGCCCGTAGCCAGGATTATTTTTCGGAGGTGGGTCTGAAATTTTAGAAAATGGGTGTGGGGGGAAAGGTTATTATAAATTTCCTTTATCATGCCTGCTTCCAAATTTGTGAAAGAGGGGTTGTTAGAAAATGAAACACGGATTATTACGAAAGTGTAGAATAAATAAAATTTATAATTTAGTATTTTATGTACCAATAACACAGTACAACAAATTGTTATTTTTTGTGACTCGACTCTCTCTTGCACTCGTATGGCAAATAAACTGATGGAGTTTCCGCGTCATTGTATTCAAATAGCTACTAATTCAGTTAAAACAAAAGAAAATAAAACAATTCTAAGTAATTGTGATTTAAATAAAGAAAGAGATTACTTAACTTATTTGAAAAATATCCAGCGCCAGTCTAACACAGACAGTATTAAAAAAGCGATACAAATTCACTCAAAAATATATCTAAATAAATTACAAAAAACTCGTAAATAAATGAACAATGATAAATTAAACTAAACTAATTAAAATTTCTGCTCCTTATATTATAGATCATCTGTTGAATTTAATAAATGAAGTTTTTATATATCGTCTTTCCATCTTGCCTGAAGTTATCGAAAATTATTCCAACATATAAGGAAGGAAATCCCGACTGTTTTAAAAATCACCGTCCTATAGCTATTGTGCCATGGTTTTCTAAAATAATAGAGAGCCTAATTAAAAAGAGATAACTACAATTTTTAGAGAATATGATATCCTATGTGAAAACCAATACGGTTTCAGACAAGGAAGGTCGAAAATTAACGCACTTTTACAATGTCCTACGTATATAAAGCCATGGAAGAAAATAAAATATCAGCGTTAATGCATTGCGATTTAACTAAAGCCTTTGATTGTATATCCCATGAGATACTGATAACTAAATTAGAAAGATATGGAATACGTGGAACTCCTTTAAAAATGATTACATCGTTTCTACGACATCGCGTACAATATGTTAGCATTAAAGAAAATAACTCCAGTGAACTACCATCAGAACACGGTGTACCGCAAGGGTCGGTCATTGGACCACTGCTATTTATTATCTACATCAATGATTTGCCTAAATCAATTATTTGTGATGAAATAATGCTTTTCGCAGATGATCCCACATGTTTTGTAGAAGAAGAAGAATATGCCACATTACAACAAAAATTCAATGGAACTTTAAACCAAGCCAAAACTTGGTTTTCAAACAACCTACTCTTACTGAATGAAGACAAAACACAGACAATACTTTTTAATAAAAATCTGATGTGGCCAGCACATAACCTCCCGCTCAATACTACTCTTAAACGGTACAAAATAGTATTTGATGATACAGAAACTTACTTTCTTATTTGTTTATTTTCTATTTATATTTGAGAATTTTAATTTTCTTTCGTATATTTATTTAATTTTTTGATATATATTTCACTAAAAGAATACAACTTCACAATCACAATGACATGTATCACATTTCGTAAAAAAATTGAAAATTTTTAAATGTTTCCATGGTGTACTAAGAATTCAAGATTTTTGTGAAATCTAATTAATTTAAATTTTATTATCTCTAAATCTAATGAAAATTAATAAAATTAGTGTAATCAAAACAAATGTAAAATTAAATATTCTACAACTTTCAAAATAACATAAATTGTTGAAAAAGGAAATTTAACCGTGTTTTTCACGAAAAACTGTTAAGGGCTTCAAGTAAACTGCTACTTCCGGTTGACCAATTTTATCCAAAATATAATCAGCTCTTCATTATAAGAAGCAATAATTCACAAAATTGTATTTTTTGGTATTATAGTATTTGAGTTATGCGAGACGAAAAAATTGCCACAGACTACACACATACACACATACATACATACAGAAGTCATCGCGAAAATAGTAAAATCGTATTGTAGGAACCCTAAAAACAATACCTCCCTTACCTAGAGGTAGGCGGGAGGTAAAAATCGCTCAATGAATGCAAGTGAATCAGTCAAACTATTAGGACTTCAAATTGACCCCACCACATATTGGGTACCGCAAATAAACTCATTAGAATCTAAACTTTCTAAACTAATTTTTCTGTTCCATAATCTGAGTCGAGAAGTGTTAATAAGTGTGTTGTTACGTGCTCATCATGGACTGTTTCAATCTATATTAAGCTATGGGACAATTCTGTGGTATTCCGACTCAAAATGTGATAAACTTTTTAAACTAGAAAAGTGTGTTGTGCGTATTATAGAGCAAACGGGCTTTAGAGAACATTGTAGACCATTATTTGTTAAACTACAGATCATAACTCTACCTTGTATATACACCAAGCAATGTTTAAATTACATAAAAATGAATCCTGACCAAGTCCAACAATTTATTTCATCCCACGAGTATCAAACAAGAACCAATAAAATTACGTTATTCCATTGTTTAAGTACGAAAAATTTAGCAAAAATTTCATGTATGTATTACATTTTATAATAAATTGCCCGATGATATTAGAAACTTACCTGTTCTAAAATTTGAGATCACTATAAAGGATATATTGTTAAAACAAGCATTCTAATCATTGAGTGAATTTTAAAATTGTGAGAATTATAATTTTTAAAATTTGAAATATATCTGTCTTACTGTTTTTATTTATATGATATAGCTAATTTTAATATGTTTTTATATTTTACTGACATGAAAACTGTGTATTTATATGTTCTATTTATGTTCAAAATTAATTTTCTTTTATGTGAATCTACTATAATATAATGACTCGGCATGTACTATGTAATTCAATATTTATTATACCAAATAAAATTATTATTATTACTTTTATTAATACCAGTGCTTATGAAAAAGGCCACTTCTGGATGTGAAACGGTCACAGATTTTGTATTGACTAATATTTCCTTACATTAAGTTTAGATAAAAAGTTTGTAATTGGGTTTAAAACATTTTATATTTAAATGTAGCAATTTTGATTCTGTTTTTTGTATTCCTATTTTTTTTATTTCCTTATTCTATTCAGTATTTTTTTCTGAATATTCACATGTAATGACCAAATAATATAAAATATTTGAGAAAAATCCAAATTTGTAATGTATCATTTTTATTTAAATATGCATATACAAAGTTTGCCATGGAAGAAAACAAATAAATCAAATGCAGAAATAATTTTAAAAACTGTAATTATATGAATAATTATTCATTTTGTCGTTACAGTACAGAAATACAGAAGTACACTTAAAAAAACTAATATTAACAATTGTTTGATTTATTTGTTTTCTTCCATGGCAAACTTTGTGCAGGCATATTTAAATAAAAATGATTCATTTTCAAATTGGATTTTTCTCAAATATTTTGTAGTATTTGAATTAAGAAAAAAATACTGAATAGAATAATCAAATAAAAAGAATAGGTTTCCATTTAAAATAAAAAAGTTGCACCCCGGATTTTGAGAACCACGGGTCTAAAAAAATTCTTGTTTCGCTCATTTTAATTGCCTTATAATATAGAAATTGTTTACTGATTTAACCGATATCGTAGCTCTTATAGTTCTCGAAATAGCAATAGTGTACCACTTAAAATGAACACCTTGTATATATTGTCATTTTTGTTTTAATCTGCATACAAACTCTGCTTTTTGAAAAAAAAATGTTATTGTCAACTTTGATACGTGTCACAGGTGAAAATAAATTTTTTACGGTTCATGTTTCTGCATTATTTGATAAGAGATCTTTGGCGGGAGAAAATTAGATATATTATTACCATAACATCATGTTGTTTTAAATATGCTATATTGTTAAGAATTTTATATATAGGGGAGATGGGGGCATTGTAAAACCAAATTTAATCTTCTATTTATATTTTAATTACTAATGTATGTTGAACTTAAAAAGTAACCATTTAATATCAGAACATCTTGTCTAAGATTTGTCGTAAAGAGAGATAAATAAAAATAGTTTATAAAGTAGAAAAACATTAAATTATGAACACTAAAAGTGTTACAAATTGTCCCACAGCAGGGACAGTTTTTAATTGACACGGGGCAGTTAGGAACACATATAAATCAATCTTGACCATTTGTAAACATAAGCAAGAAAACAATAATTTAATGAAAAAATCTATCAGAAACTTAGTACGGCCTGAAATTTAAGAGATAACTAAAAACTTGAGTTGTCGGAGATGTTATCCAACACCAATGGGAAACAGTAATTATAAAAGTATGTCATCAGTTCTTACAGTTGCACTGTAAACTTGGGATATGGCTTGAAGAGAGGAATAATCTGTACGGCCACGAATAGAATTATATAGGTGGGCAATAATTGTAAAAATTTAAATCTATAGTATACCATTGTAACACCGAGTCCGTATAATGCTGCTGTTTAACGTCAGTCTTTGCCATCATTACATCATTCATAGCTCTTTGTGCATCTTTTCGGTTTTCAGCACCCCATTTGCTTTTATATTATTACACTAAAAATTTGTTTTAAACTGCCCTATAGATTGAAATTCAACACAAACTCCTACGACATGCATTTAATATTATGGTTATAATTTATAATCGGTACGTTGAATTATTGTAACTGTTAAGTATAATTATTTCAGAAACGTTACATTCAATAGAGAATTTCTCAAATATTAATAATTAAACAAAATAAGTTTAGCATGTCCCTATATGTGAAATCATAAATACTTACAATTTAGATGCACACACAGATTGCCACATATAACAGTGACACGCTATGCCGTACAAGTAAATATTTTAGTTTCATTAAACAATTTATATGAAACAGATGGCTACATAAAACTCAAACAAAAGAATTAAATTAAAAATGTGCTAAACTGACCCATCTCCCCTATTTGACACATATCAAAAAATTACATTTTTCAAACATTGGTTGATTTTTTTTTTTGTTTAAAAAGCAGAGGTTAGCATATTAAAACGAAAATGATAAAATATAATTTAGCTTTACCCTGTTGTAATACGTAAATAGTGACAGTAAAAGAAAAATGTATCAAACGACAATTCTTAATATTAATATTTAAAATATTATTATAATAACAAAAATTGTCATTTAATCATAATTTACTGAGATATTTCAAAATAACTTGACAGGGCTTCAAGTAAACTTCCTCTTCCGGTTATTGGATTATCACAAAAAAATTAATCAGCTCTACCCAAATGGATACAGTTGAGATCATTATACAAAATATGAAAATTTTCAGTATAGCAGCTTTTGAGAAACCGTAACTCCAGATATGTACACAGACCGACAAGCAGACAGATACAACACACACAGACATCATCGCGAAACTATTAAAATCGTATTCTAGAAACCCTAAAACGTGCTCATCCACTGAAAACTCAATACCGAATTTTTAGCTTGATTCCTATATCTCCTATACAGGATGTGGCGGGAGGTAAAAAACAAAAATATTTAGTTTGGTGAAACAGCAATCGGAAATAGTATCATATTGCTAATATAAATTAAAATATTGTTACTGTAAATATCTATTTTCAGCAATAAACAACGCAATTTTTTTCGCGTATTTATCTTGAATTGCTTCAATTTGAATAAAGTATAATTGTTAGCACACAGCTGTTACGGACGCATGTCGGTTTGTGGACCTAGAAAATAACATTAGCAGTCGGCGACGGGAATCGATTGGTCTAACATCATAGGCGTAGAGTTGTAGGTGGCAGGGGGCAAACATATAAAACTGCCCCCGACAATGAAAAAAGATATAACGCAATATTTGAGATCATTATGGTATCTCATTTTGTTTAAAGTGAACAATTTAATTCTACACAAGAAATACTAAATTGGCATCATTCCGTTCATTTTCATCGAAATTACTTGATTCTTGGTCTCGGGATAAGCGTACTTAATAAGCTCTACGGAGGATTAAAATATTTGACATTTTAAAAAGCAGATTAGATTTATTTATTACAGTGCTGTAGTAATTACGTAGAAGATTGTAATGATATAATGTCGAATATCAGTTCATTTCTTTCCGTTATTGGCGAAGTTTTTTTGTCAATTTATTGTTGTGTATATTACGAGACTTGCGTCAATTTTTTCTTCAACAATAAATTGGTCAATTAATTGATTAATTGGAACATTTTTGACAATTTTTTTAGGGAATTTTATTCAAATTTGTTTTTGTTGTGGATAGTTTGTCATTTTTGTACTTATAGCTTGAACAAAAAATTTTAGTACTATAGGTGACAGCTGATATCGTATTAGTACTACTAATATTGTCACAATAAATTGGCGGAAAAATTGATGTATATAAAATGAATAACAAAATTTTTGTTCTTGGCAATTTATTTACAAGAAAACTTGACCAATTTATTGACCAATAAATTGCTTCGTGTAAAACAGGCATTAAATAAATAAACGACCCTAAAACTGTTATGAAATGTCAAATATTTTTCGTTTTTGTTAAATTTTCTACGGCAGCCTTACAACAATTCTTTTTTTATTGGAATTTGATTTATGCATTAAGGTACCTAACTAAAGGGGCTTTATTGCATGCATTTTGAAATTGTGAACAACTTTGTATTTATAATTTTTCTGTAAAGTGAATAGCTAAAAATTTACAGCAATATCAAAAATAGCATTAAATCTCTATATACCACATTTCATTTATATACTCGGTATATTTATAATGAATGATATTTATTTTTGCTTACGCAATAAAATAATACAAAATCATTTATACTTTTCTCATTGCCCCATTTTGCCCCATGTCCCCGACAAGATTTTAATAAGTCTACGCCCAAGTCTAACATTCCTCGATTCAGTGTGTTACCACGGAAATAACTTGTTTATTAGACTATTTGATAATAAAAGGAAACAAACAAACTCCATAACACACATCCGTTTTAGAATCTTATTTCAGACCGCAAAATGTTATTTGTGTTTATCGAGGTTTCGAATTGCCTGAACGTATTTTCCTATATCGCATAAAATTAGTGTTATTTTAAAATTTTTATTACAAAAAACTAGTAATAAAGTTTCAAGATTGTGACACTGTACTGCTTACAATAATTAGATAACTTCAATAAGATCCCCAGAAACATTTGCATAAAGTTGAATTTTGTATCAATGTTTTTAACAAAAATTTACGCTATACCTAAATGCAATACAAATAATATAGTTTGTCTCCGTTTTGTAGCTCAAAATGGCCAAGAAATATAATGTTCCGACCTCAGAAAGTATAGACTTGTCATGGTTTTAGGTTGGCATCGTAATTGTGTAAGTATGTAGGGGTAAAACATTTTGAGAGTGTGTGTGTGTGTGTGTGTGTGTGTGTGTGTGTGTGTGTGTGTGTGTGTGTGAGCTGATTAGATTTTGGGTACTATCCATTAACCGGAAGTGGTAGTTTACTTGAAGACATATAAGGTTTTAAAAAACGTATCTAAGTAAATTATTCATTTAGGATATAAACTTTGTAATATTCACACAGATGTGCAGTACTACAATTTTAATCTGCGACTTTCTTTCATATTTTGTACCGTTTCGCACTCACAAAAGTGTAAGTGTTGGCATCATTGAAACAAATAAATTATACTAACTACTAATTTTTACATAATTATGGTTAAATCACAGTTCAAATGGGATTTCTGATTAACACACTCAATGAATTCTATCAGAATTACAAACAAATGTTATGCATATCATTTGCACAAAAACTATCATCTTAATACGTTTATTTAGCTAAAGTGGAGTAAAAGACTATTAACCGATATGCGGTCCCAACAACAGGCTTTCACGTCTACATACACAAGTTTGTACACGATGCAATTACTTTTGTAGCATGTTTCAAACACTTTGATGAAACAGAAATACATATTTTGCATATCAGCCCTTCGTTAGTGTGCTGGTAAAAAGTCGCGGGGTTAGTTATGTGAGGTATGTTATACCTCAAACTAAAGTTCACTAAAACTATCAGGAATTTTCAAATTTTGTAAATTAAATGATTAAACATGTTTCTAAATTGTATTGTTAGTCAAATATATTAAACAAATGGTACTAAGTATTATTTATTTTAAAAATAGCAATACTCATAGTTACTCCCATTTTGTTTTAAGTATTTAGTAATCGTAGAAATAATTATCGCTTTGGAAATCATTTAAAATTATTCAATATTCGTAAATAATTATCAATATTCCTAGGTCAGAAGTTACATTTTTTTACATAAAAAGCACTCGCAAAACTGTTTCTGGACGTGAGGTGCACAAGTTTTTTGTGTCATTCTCAAAATAAAGTTGATTAATTTATTCAAACATTATATAACATGAATTTGTTTTTTATGTTGGTAACATCAGATATTTAATTATTGCTTTTATAACCAATTGTTCAATTAATTAATGTTTATTTCTCCTATTGTCCTATTTTGAATAAAATGTAATTTATCTCAACATGAGTAGGTAGAATATAGCCTGTATCAACCTTAAGTGACATTCCAGTCGATCAAGGCAGAATCAGCAATAATTTAAGATACAATTTCCGTCATTCGGCCCAATACTCTAACTAATGAAACTTTTGGAAATCAGTCACTGGTTAATTTATCAGGGTTTATTAAACCTGTTAAATAAAATTTACCTCTACTAGTTTTGAAGCCACACGCGTCTTCGTCAGGAGGTGAATTTTAATAAATGTTACAAAACGTTTTAAAATCAACAAATATAAAATTAAATAAAAAACACACGCAAAGATAAGTCTCCTGGTGAATAATTAAAAAAATTAAAACATTAATAAATAAGTAAAACATAGTCCGATAAATAAAATAAATATTTCGTTGTTATTGTAGCAACTTGCTAATGGTGACACAATCGCAACAAAATTTCATGTTTAATGGAGAATATTTCAATAACTGTCAAAAAACGATTAATTTTTGTCACAATAAGTTTTCCGGGAAAAACTTTTTAGAAAATAAACCCGGTTAGAGGGGATCGGCTTGTTAGAGTTTATTGGTTTTGGAATAAGAACAAATAAAATAAAATTTTCATATTTGAATCAAAACAAATTTCTACGAATTGATTGAATTGAAATATCAAATTCTATTAGACTATACGAAGACCTGACGTATAGCTAAAGTCTAAAGTTAGAGTTAATTTCAAATGAGGTGACCGTGGAGTGAAGATTTGAACGTCGGAGAAAATGTGTAGCTTTAGCAAATAAAGAACAAAACTGTAAAAAACGAGTGCATATGTCAGATGATGCAATACACATAGTTATGAACGTATTTAATACTTTCAGCACTAGCCAAAACTTCAACTTTGACAAAAGACCTCGGACTGCTGTGTAGAAAATTGTTTCAAGTGGTTTATGTGTTAAACGAAATAGAGTAAATAGTGGTACAGTTCAGTGCTTAAATTATTTTCAAACTGATGGGGATCGTCAAAAAATTTACACAAATAAAGGAAAGATTTTACCATGGATAAGAAATCAAAAACAATGGCCAATGCCGACTGTAATATTAAATATTACGTGGTAACTTTACATAATGTATTAAAGAGTATTGGTTTTCGTATTCTGTATCACGCGGCTAGAGAATATTTATCCTGTACGCAGCAAATGAGAAAAGATGGGTAACAGATGGACTGAAATATATATAAAAGATTTCAATATAGACTATCATGAAAATATGACTGCCGATATTTTTGAAACATGGTACAAATATCAACATTTCCTTGAAATATTATTGGACATAGTTGTACGAAAATTATTTGTATTTTAAAGATCCTACATGAAACGACAACCTATAGAAGTGGTTCGTAGTACACAAAAACTAAATATTTATGATAATATAGCAAAAAATATGGTCATTCATTGCTGTAGAATTTTAAAAATATTTTTAGTACCTGCTTAAAAATAAATATGTAATTATATCATTTTATAATAATACAATTGACCATTAATGCATTTGTAATAAATTATAAGAAATGTATATTAATAAATTTGATTTTAATTATTTTTATTAATTTAATTACATACCTAATTCTATATTGCAATTTAGCAATAAATTTAATTAAATTACAACAATAAAAATAGCTGGTGAACTGCCATGCAGATTGGCAAATCCAGGAATAGGTAATTAAGGTATATTATATTATCATAACTACATACCTCGAATAATCAGCACCAGAAACACAGTATAAAATATCAGCAACATTCTTGAGCTCGAACTTCTGTCTATGAAATCACCGAACATACTAGTGGCAGTTGCGTTCAAGCCTAGTTTATATCATAAATACGTGTTGATAAGAAAATACAAATTTTCCTTATACATGCACAGAACAATCAAGCGTCCGGTGTTCCGTGTTTGTAAATAAAATTCAATGCATCCCTGCGCAGTTTAATCCCTGGCAATATGCTAAATTAGATTTTCGTAATTTATACATATACAGGTGTCCCATTTTAATTTAAATAGACGACTTTCTCGAGAAATACACATTTTAAGGAAAGGGTTTTCATATGAAACTTGTCGAGTACAAAGGGGATATAAATTGACAATTTCAGTTTTCTCATAAGTGGCGCAGTAATCGGTAGAATCCAGGGAAATTTATTTTCTTAAATGGAAACCCTTATTTTTATTGCATTTATAATTCTGTGCTAGCAGTACTTAACTTTTTTTTCTGATTCGTGGTAGATGTCTATGTTGCTAGTAACCATCATGAATATCCACAGAAGAATTGCACAGTGGGTAACGCTAATGCCGACGGCCTGTACACTACTACGCACTCAAAGGAGTACAGAATTGAAAGTGCGTATTTCCAAAAAAAAAAAAAGTTGTAGCAAAGAAAAGTTTATTTCATCGAAGTCCCGATAAAATGAATTTTACCCATTTCGCTGATTGCAGCGCTACCTTCGATGTTAATTAAGAAAAGCTTCGGACAGAAGTTAGTTGTTATCACAGAAACATATCATTCTATAAAAAGTGGGAGTATTTATTGAAAAATACTTCTGCCCTATTTTCGTTGATTACAGCGGCATTTATCACGAATCAGAAAAAAGTTAGGAATCATAATATGCAATTAAAAATTGTGTTCCATTTAAGAAAATTAATTTCCCTCAAGTTTACCGATTGCTGCGCCACAATTCATGGCCCATTTTGTTCCCGGCAAGTTTCATATGAGAAACTTCTTCCTAGAATGAGTATTTCTCGAGATATCCAAGTGTTAAGATTGAAATGGGACACCTGTTTGTATTTTCACAATTACCAAACGTCAAAGCTGAATTACCGCGCAGAGCAATGTATGTAGCGCACATTATACCAAGCATCGGGTCGAATTAGCTCATCATCTAATTAAAAAAATCTTGTATCAAATGATCTCTCGCCGAAACAACTTAAAATAACAATAATTTTTAAACGGTACAATATAGACAAGAAAGGTTTGCATAAAGTGTAGAGCATATTATTTAATATCTATTTCAGCTTTAAAATTTCTCATAAATCAAATTTTTACTAAAATATACAAGAAAACCCGAATGGGTCTGAAAATATACTAGCACTTCTGGTTGATCGAATACTCCAAATATCTAATCACCTTGTAACTTGAATTTTAAAATGAGACCGTCGTTAGATTTTGAGTTATCATGAACGAAAAAATCGTCACACACAATATATGGACATGCACAGACGTCATCGGTAAAATAATAAAAACGTACTCCAGAGACCCTATCACGTGCTTATCTGGTAAAAACTTAATGTCTAAATTTTTGCTTCGTCACAATAGATATGATAGGTAATTAATAGTTAGTAGTTAGGGTATTAATAAATATGTTCTTTAATCGATGGTGTGGGTGAAGGAATAATTTAATAAATAACTTAAAATGGATTTTTCCTGTGCAATACTGACAAGCTTCGTAAATATGAATAACAAAATACACACGCAATGAATACACAAGTCACTCTCTTTTGCAATACGTACTCTGTCACACCTAATATTTTTTTCTAATAATTTACAAGTGGTCTAATACTATATTTTGTTCAGAAGATTGTAAATCAACAAAAGTTTATACCGCTTTATCCAGAGGACGTGTGGCTTCGGTGACAAAAGTTGAATTACATAAATTGCGATGAATTTCATCATCGCATCAAACTGTCAAACTAATATTTTTCTTCTGAACAGAACGTATTAGTTCCAGAGCATGACAAAGTCACGGCATTAGTTACCTACGTACGTGGGTGGGCGGAGTTGAGGTTTAAATATATGTGGTGCACCAAACAATTTTGATTTTGTTTTTCGAATTTTGCAAATTATTTCGAATTTTTTATTCAGCGATGAGGTTGTTTTTTTTTTGTTAAATGACTACGTCAACAAACAAAACTGTTGCCTTTGGGGCGAAGAAAATCAACAAGCCTTTATTAAAATGGTGTTACATAACCAAAAAGATATTGTTTGATGTGCTTTACGGGCTGTTGGAATCAATGGTTCATATTTCTTCAAAAATGATACTCGACAAATCGTTACAGTGAATGGAGACCACTATAGGGCCATCAAAACTGCCTTATTCGTTCCCCAACTGGTTGGCGTTAATGTGGAAAGACGGCACAACATGTCACGCAGCGTGCGCCTCAATCGATTTATTGAGGGTCACATTCGATGACTGCTTAACATCGCGCAGTGAACCTGTGGATTTTCCTCCAAGATATTGTGATTTAAAACCTTTGAATCATTTTCTATGGGGATATTTGAAGTCGCTAGTCCACGCCAATAAACAAGAGTCGATGGACGACATGAAATTCAACATTCGCCGTGTTATTGCCGATATACAGCTCCAGATGCCGCAAAAAGTTATCAAAAATTACACTTGTAGATTGCACCATATTCTTTCCATATTCAAACACAAATGGCATAAAAAATATATTTCATAAAAAGATAATACCATAGCCATTGCTACGATTTGTATGTTTTATTTCATTTTAAAGTTCTATAACTCTAAAACACCACGTCATAAATATGAATTTTCCTTAAAAACAAACTTGTTTTTCACCGGAATATGTAATCATGGTGATATGGGAAGTTCAATTAGATTGTACAAGGATATTTGTTCTACCGAATGTTTGAACTGTTTAACCTTGAGGAAATATTATTAGCAATTTTTATTCAATTTCACTCACATTTCGCAATATTATATTCATAAAGCGAAGTAAACTATTCTAATATATTGTGCAGTAATTATTCTTATTCACAATTACTATAATAATATGTCAATTCCTAACCTGTCAAAGGCTGAAACGTGTGCTATTTATAACTGCAATGACAATCTTATGGCTGAGAAATATTTTAAAATCCCATGGTCGCGAAACGTATATGTTTGCCTAGCAACACAATAATAAATCTCTGAAAGTAAGGTGACCAATGCTGTCAAACATATTGATAAAATCTTGTGCTTACAATAAAATAATGTCAATAATAAACAGGGGCACTTTTATTATAGAGTAACAAAATCCCAATGAAATACAGTTTTATTGAGATCTGCATTTGAATTTCGTGAACTGTTAACGCTTATGTCAAATTATTGAAATAAATTTAGCCATGTGTTTTCATAGACTACTACCAGACAACAACTAAGTTTGTTGGAAAACGGCGATATACGAGTAGGATGAGAAGTTAATTTGGGTAATTACAGATGATTGTGAATACAAATTATGAAATGCATCTATCTTAAAAAAGCTGATACAGTTACAAACTTTTCACAATGTAAGATAAGCCGTGTAGAATGTACTGATAAGCCAGTCTTCACATGTCAGACTAGCTTGTAACGTTGTTTCCGCTTCAAATAAACTTTTTTTAAATTAATTTAAAAAGTTTAATTATATAATTGGCACAGTTGGTACTAAGGTACATACATAAGTTCTTATTAATAAAGCATTATGTGTGTTTTGTGTCGCACACTTTGTATTTGTTTCGAATTAATAAATATTCTTGGCTATCCTACCAAGACTGCGCCAATACAAAAATATAATTGGCGTAAGATAAATTATCTCTGCCAAATACTGATACAATTAGATCATATTGAAAATCCAAAATTTTTTACAACGTTAGATTTGCATTCAAGCTTCCATCAAATATTAATAGAAGAAAAAGGTAAACCAAAAATAGCCTCAGGACATTACGAATTCCTTCATAAGCCCTTTAGATTAATTAATACCCCCGCGACATTCCAATGAATGATGGACGAAATTTTATCAGAATATATTAACATAATATGTTTAGTTTATATGGATGATAAATAATATATATGAACACGTTAAAATAACATTTACAAAATATAGAAAAAATATTTTCAAAATTACAGCATGCAAACCTTAAAATTCAAACAGATAAATCAGATTTTTAAAGAACTGAAACAGAAAACTTAGGTTTCATAATATCAAAAGAAGACAATTGAGAAAATAATGATGCACTATACTCGCTAAACCTTTTACGAAGTGCCTCAAAAACGGAAATCACATAAATATAACTAATAAAGAATATCAAGATTCATTTAAAACTGCAAAATAATTAATAAGTAACTCACCAATATTAGTATTTCCTAATTTTTCAGAAAAAATCATGTTCGCTACAGACGCCTCCGACTTTGCTATGGGATCCGTGCTCTCGCAAGTCAAACCAATCGCTTACGCATCAAAAACATTTAAAACCGCAGAACAAAATTACAGTACCATTGGAAAAGAATTAAATTCAATCATTTGGTCAATTGATAATTTTAAACCATACTTATTTGTCAGCAAGGTCACTATCCGTACTGATCATAAACCCCTCACATTGTTATTTACCATGAAAAACGCGAATCAAAAACTAATGCGCTGGAAGGTAGAATTAGGCAAATATAATTTTGATATTGAATAATTAGCAGGAAATCAAATAAAATAGCAGATTTCTTATCAAGACAAAGGGATGAATTTAAAATAGAGAAAAGAATAGGAGATGTAACGAATACAGATATTTTTGATCACTGAATGAAAAAAGATTAAAAATTTGCAAAAGGCCTTGTTAGAGAAATCTACTCGAAATTTGACAGTAAAAGTTATTGTGAAAAAAATGAACCTAACTAAAAAAATATTATAATTCAAAACATAGAAAACATGATAATTTTCCATCTAAATACAAAAGAAAATAATTTAGAAAACGAAAATAGAAAATATTTTAAGAAAACTCTTGCGGAATTGCAAGATTATTTAATTAAAAAAGATATATATGAAATTAATATCCCTTATTTATCATGTGGATAAGAGAGATTAAAAATATCGGTTTTAATAAAAATCCTGGAACATATCTTTTATAATAACCAAATACAAATAATTTTTTATGAATATCCGGAAAATTTTAGTTTAGAAACAGATGAATTGGATTAAATTGTAAATGAAATATTAAAAACAATTTACGGTAATGAGAATTACGAACAATAAAGTTCTAATGAGAATCCATGAATGGATAAAGATTTGTTGACAATAGATTGAATATCGAAAAAATTTAATTATACTCCATTTCTCAAGCAACCCATTCGAAATAAAAGTAAAAAAGTTATTTAATCATCAGATGCCGCAAAAAATGTAATTGCAAAGCTGCAAAAAAACAATGCCAAACAAAACGATGCGCCTGCTTCAAAGCAGGTATTTTATGCAATTCACGGTGCCATTTATCGGCACCTTGTTGTAACAAGTAAGTGAAATTTGTTAATAAAATTGTTCACAATATTATGAATGATTCTTCCAAGTGCCTAAACCGCGCCCGGTAAATCGAGAAATGCGCGATTTTTCGTCTAATGACGTTCGTAATTCGGAAGTGGATGTGATTATGTTATCTAACCACAATAAAAACCAGGGCTACATTAACCTCTTATTCTTCGCAGTTATTTCGTATCTTAGTCCAGATTCAAAGTGCTAACAGTAAACTTACAGTGCTTGCTTTATATACAAGAACATGAATCTTATTTTCCATATATTACTCGTATTTACTCGTCATTTTCTTTAAAGGTACGTTAATGATTATTTTATTATTTCTTTGTGATTATTATTATTACAATTAAATATTTATTTTGTGTTAATGAATATGTCGTATCTTCTCAATTATACCATGTTCGAACATAAATAATATTTCTTTTTATGAAGATGGTAAGAGGACTAATTACTTCCGGTCATATGTCGCTTAATGAGTGGAATTTAAGTGAACAACACGAACGATATTGCTCTTTAGTACGATTCGAACCCACGACCTGCGGCGTGATGGACTAGTGACAGCCACTGCGCCACTGAAATCAGCTATGAATAATTCTATTTTGTTGGTTATTATTACTATTAGATTTATTTGTAGATGTACGAGTACTTGGACATGACATTTTCCGTTCTTATTTTTACGCTTTGTAAAAGGTTTTGTTTAAGCTACAACTAACATTTTTGTTACTGAAATTTGTATATTGAAATGGATAATTGGAAGAACAGCGTAAGCTGAAATTTGCCAAATAAAACCATTTATTATTATTATCGTATATCTCATAATAAAATTATTGCAACTGTTTAAGTAAGAATCCATGCAGGTATGGAACCCTCTTTTTCGTTTCTCACGTTCGCGTCATATTTACATAGTTTGTAGAATTCACGGTATTTGGCGAAGATTACTATTATTTGTAAAAATGATCTAATTTGTAATGTAATTAAATACACTACTGGATAACATCTTTTTTACGATTGCCGGTAAATTTATATTATATATATATATATATATATATATATATATATATATATATATATATATATATATATTCTCACATATACAGGTTGTTACGTAACGACTTGGCGAGAATTGTTAGTCTTTTTTTAATGGAACACTTTATATATTTTTATATATTTTGAATTGTATTGTATTCACCTATATGGATGTATAAATTTTGTTTTTAGTTTTCCGCGGCGTGTCAAGTTTTCCTGTTTTTTCTCTAAAAAAAAAAGGCCGAATATATGCATTGCTTTTATTTATTTTGAGGAATTTTTTTTCTGCACAATTGTATCTATACTCTATGTTTTGACATAATTTTTTTTAAATGTTCAATTAAGCCAATCAAATTTACTCCACTTCAAATGACTATAACTCGTCATTTTCAAATGGAACACCCTATATTTTATTATTCTGTTGCGTGTCATTTTTTATTACCTTCGTTTATTATTAAGGGTATCCTATGCCTAAAACAAATAATTTCGGATATTTTTTACCATTTTTCACTAAATTAAATTATTCAATTAAAAATTAAATCTAGTATATTTTGTTTTAATTTACAAAATATTTCCAATGTAACCGTCATTCTTACGGAAACATATTTGCAGACGGTTTATAAATGAGTAATTTACCTTTCGCAGTATATTTACGTCGACAGTTTCAAATCAGTTACGAATTCGCACATACTTTTTTGATAATCATATTATCGGACAAAATTATTGTGAATTTTTACAAACTGATCTTCTATACGATTTAGAAAATTTACCTTTTAATATTATCCGGAGATTGTGGTTTCAACTCGATGGTGCACCAGCTCATAACACTCTTCAGGTTAAGCATTATTTAAATGAAAAATTTCCTAAAAGATGGATTGGAAAAGGTGGTCCAAGAAATTGGCCCGCTAGATTTTCGGATTTTACAATCTTACATTTCTTCTTGTGGGGCTGTGTAAAGAAGTCGGTTTATCAGACAGCACCAACTACACGGGAAGATATAATGGAGCGAATTCGTAACTGTTTTGAAATTGTCAACGCAAATATACTGCGAAGAGTAAATTACTCATTTATAAACCGCCTGCAAAAATGTTTCCGTAAGAATGGCGGTTACATTGAAAATATTTTGTAAATTAAAACAAAATAATTTCCGTGGTATACTAGATTTAACTTTTAATTCAATAAATTAATTTAGTAAAAAATGGTAAAAAAATTCCGAAATGATTGATTTTAGGCATAGGATTCTCTTAATTATAAATGAAGGTAATACAAAATGACACGCAACAGAATAATGAAATACCGGGTGTTCCATTTGAACATGACGAGTTATAATCATTTGAAGTGGAGTAAATTTGATTAGCTTTATTAAACATTTAAAAAAAATTATGTCAAAACATAGAATACAGTGTGTCCCATTTAAGGTACGAATGCATTGGGATCTCGAGAACCGTAAGAGATACGAGGTTGGTTAAATTAGAAGAAAGTTGCCTGATTAGTCTGAACATATATTTGCTTTTCCAATTGAATGCATAGGTCACTAGATATTGGCTAAAATGTAAATTTTGCAGTTTTCTTTTTTTGCTGATAACTTCGTTGTATAACATAATACGATATTTTGATTTGCACAACTTTTAATGGTGAATTTGCAGAAGTTCTCAAATTTTTTTATATCTAAACATTTACGAGTTACTGGTATCAACTTTTGTTTTTCGTGTGGAGGTCATAGTAAGCCATGCCATTTTTTAATAGAGATTTTTTTTCCCTTTGCAACGATATAAAACAGTAATAATAAATTTTTTAAATGAATTAAAAAATTCACGAAATTTTTGATTTATAATAAAATTAAAATAAAAAAAGTGAATTGTAGGCTGCTATGAAAAAAAATTTAATAATAAATAATAGAATCTCGCTATTTAGTTAAATTTAGTTTCATTGTTTGGTGTGGTATACTAAGAATTCCACTAATTGGCCCAATCATAATTAACGAAAATTTAAATAGCCATAGATATTTAAATACGTAACAAAATGATATTTTAAATACATTGCCACTTCGTCAAATACAAAATATGTGGTTTCGGTAGGGCGGAGCTTCTGATCACAATTCATAGTATAGTAATTAAATGTTCGATTTGGAGGATAATAGATAGGGATTTATCACAATTAGATTTTTCTATAGAGTTACTGAGAAAATAAAATCTTTATTCTGGAATGTTAGAATGAAAATGTACTACGAAATGCCACAGTAAGAATTCGAAATCAGAATAATCCAAGAATGTTAAGTAAGTTATAGAAAAAACAGAATGAGAGGCGTGGAAGTGCTTGAATCGAAATGGCCAATTAATAGAATATTTATGGAAAAGTTTTCGTAAATAATTTTCGAATTCTCTGAAATTGTTATTTTCTTCTATAGCAGCCCATGATTCACTTTTTTTAATTCAACATTATTATAAATAACAATATTCGTAAATATTTCTATTAATTATAAAAATATTTTATTATTGTTTTATTTCGTTGTAAAGCGAAAAATAAATTTCTATTCAAAAATGTCATGGCTTACTATGACATCCATATGAAAAAAAAAACTCGTAATTGTTTAGATATAAAAAAATTTGAGAACTGCTGCAAATCCACCATTAAAAAGTGTCATAAAAAAGTGCAAACCAAAATCGAAAACGAAGTTATCAGCAAAAAAAGAAAATCGCAACAGTTGTGCAGAAAAAAAATTCTTAAATTTTACTATTAAAATAACTTTAGTACGCCTTCAAAAAACAATGCGTGTATTCGACCTTTTTTGGAGAAAAAAAATAGAAAAACTTATATGTCCGTATAGGTAAATAAAGTACAATTAAAAATATATAAAATTATATAGGCTGTTCCATTTAAAAAAAAAACAAATAATTTTCGCCAAGCTGTTACGTAGCACCCTGTATATGTGAAAATAATTCTACGTTATGCTCTTTGAGTAGTCGAATAAATTTAGCTGTATTTCTAACAACCACGGTTATTTAAAAAACGGACATTTCAATGACTACCTGTATATACATAAGGTGGGACGAAAAAAATTTATTTTGTTGGCTCGGTTCTGAAACGAAATTTTTTGATAAAACGAATGTGGAACATGAATAAAACTTTTTAAAAAAAATTTTTTAGGGGGCGCGCGGGTCCTTCAAACATGCTATTTTTGACACTTTTTTCAGAATGACACCTTAACAACTTATAACATATACAAATTAGCGTTGTAAATAAAAAAGATGAAAATATATAAGAAAATAAGTTCTAAGCAACAAACTTTCCGCTTGTCATTAAAGTCGTTAAGTCTTTGTTCATTATACTCGAGAAATAAAATATATTGATAAAGTGTTCTGCAATTGCAGGTCCCAAAATGAATATAAATAATAGCCGAGAAATACACTTTATTGATAATATGTTTTGTAATTAAAGATCCTAATAATAATATTTAAATACTACAATTTATTATAAATCTTATAATTACTAGTAAAATAACTATACCTTTCGGTTAGGTTAGACAAGAACGGAAAACGGATCTACAATTGCAGATCCCGAAGTAAGATTAACCGACAGACAAATAAAGTAATTAGTTTAATTCATATTGTATCTATATTTAATCAACAATTTAATAATACACTAATTGCAGATCATAAACTAATATAGCTACGTAGATTGATAAATTTCTATCTTTATACAGGCTGGGCCATTTTAAGTTGCGTTCAGGAATATCTCGGAAACGAAGCATCGGATGAAAAATCCAAAAAACACGACTAAAATATTTTCGAGGGGGACATCCCATGACACCAAATTCAACCCCCCGCCCCAACCCTGGTTGGGTGGGGCGGGGGTAAGTTTGAAATCTTAAATGGGAACCACAATTTTTTTTGCAGATTCGCATTCTACGTGAAAAACGGAATTCAGTGACATCAAAATTTTTGCCCCAGCCCACCCCCCCGGACCAGTTGGGTGGTGGGAAACTTTCAAATTGGTTACGGGAACACCCACTTTTTCTCAAAGATTCGCATTCTACGTTAACAACTACATGCAGTACCATCAAAATTTTCACCCCTGACCCCACCCCGACCCTGGAAGGTGGGGTGGGGGTGAGTATGAAAACTTAAATCGGAACCCCAAATTTTTTTACAGATTCGCATTCGGCGTGAAAAACTAAATTCAGTAACATCAAAATTTGCGCCCCTGCCCCCCTCCCCCGTGCCAGTGCCGTGCACCCCGTTGGTTAGATGCGAGGGGACTCGAGAATTGGATCGAATCTTGGGTGTTCCCGTAGCCAATTTGAAAGTTTCCCACCACCCAACTGGCCCGGGGGGCGAAAATTTTGATGTCACTGAATTCCGTTTTTCACGTAGAATGCGAATCTGCAAAAAAAATTGGGGTTCCCATTTAAGATTTCAAACTTACCCCCGCCCCACCCCACCAGGGTTGGGGCGGGGGGGTTGAATTTGGTGTCATGGGATGTCCCCCTCGAAAATATTTTAGTAGTGTTTTTTGGATTTTTCATCCGATGCTTCGTTTCCGAGATATTCCTGAACGCAACTTAAAATGGCCCACTCTGTATATAGAACCAACAAAAAAAAAAGAAGGAAATAAAGAATGAATGAAAGAAAGAGATAGAGAGAATTCATAGTTTTCCTAGTAATTAATATAATTAATTTCATCATGTTATACTCTCAAATGTCGTATTCATTATTTATATTTGTCTCTAACGAAATATTATTAGCAATTTATTATTATTTTATTCAAATCAATAAGGGGAGGGTGTGAGTGTGTCTAAAATTCAATGAGTGCTATCCAACTTACAATCCTTCGAAACTATTCTAATGTTCATTTGTCAAACGTGCAACGATCTACAATGCCTGAATTAACAGAGATACGAACCAAAATTCTTTCTTAGGTTATATTAGCTCGCTTCGCTCGTGCTGTTAAGGGGCCCGTCTACTTTCTGTTCAACACAAGTAAACAGTTTCATAGCTGAGAAGTGTAGTGCCGTGCACTAATAGTAGCACAGTTTATTTCCGAAAGTCAAGCTGTCAAACAGACACGGTCTGTGTCATTGTATTGAGGTAGCATACATTCTACACTACAGTTTCTTATAATATGCGAGCGCAACCATCTAGTTAATTTAGATTTGTTCCAAGCTGAGACTGGGTAAAAATTATCGAATAAAAAATTATAAATAATTAAATGTAACATGAAAAATATAACATTGTCAATAGGTATATCACGAGTGCTAAGAATTTAATCGATTAAATTTGACATGTCTAGCTTATGCATAAAATTTTGCTTAAAAAGTGTGAGTACATAATAATTTGAAAAAATCCCGAGACCGCAGGTCGAGGGGTTTTATCTCATATTATTATGTACGATAACACTTTTTTAAAAGCAAAATTTTGTAAATAAGCTAGACATCAAATTTAATCGATTAAATTTTTTAGCACGAGGGGTATATGTCAAGATTATTTCATGAATTCATAGCATAAACTTTAATACTTGCCGAATAAATTATACTAAAACGTTGATTTTGACACATTTTTACATAAATAAATCGGTACACTCATAAACAAAAAGGACCATAAAATTTTGTTGTTATAGTGTAACTATAGCAAATTGATTGTTTTTCTTTTAACTTGTCAAATAAAAGTCAAAAATTTGTAAATAAAAATAGCTTGAATTGAATAATTCAGCATGTTTATACATATAGAATACCAGTAAAGGTAAAGAAAATGTAAGTATCTTGCTTCTGCAACTAATTATCCGGCTAAATATGCCTTCAAAATGTTCAAAATTTTCATCTTCAATTTAATCGCGAATAAACAGCATGCTGCTGTTTATTCACTTATCTAAAATGCACAACAATGGAAAATGAGACATTATGATTGGTCAAATTTTTAACGAGTGAAATAATCTGTAATAAATTGTAGTGAAATAAAAAAAAATACTTTAATCTGAAAACAAAGTGCGTTTTCTGTAATAGATATTTTTGTGCAACCGGACGCGAAATAAGCATTTCGTAGCTGTTGTTATGGTAACGGCCGCGAAATCCAAAAACATTGTTTTGTACCCTATTTCGCGGACAAGGTGTACACACTATTTATTGTGCAACTGTAAAAAATAATAATTACAAATTTTAAACAATTTTGTTGTAAATAGAAAGTGACATTTGATGAACAAAACAATTCGTTCTGAAAAATAATGTCGATTCTCAAGTTTCAGAATGATTTTGGATTTCGTGACCGTTACCATAACAACAGTCGCGAAATTCAATTTCGTGGTTTTTATTACGGCTGCGAAATGCTTATTTCGCGTCCGGTTGCACAAAAAAATTTATTAATTAGAGATCATACAATATTTGATTTACTAGTATAAAATTAAATATTTATGAATGAAAAACTAACTGTAACAGCAATTACTAAAAAGAATCATAAGTCACTGAAAGATAAACATAGTAAATACATATCATTTCATACACATTTATTTTTATAGTTAATATAATAGACAATTACAATTTTTCGTTAAAAGATTTATAATAGATATATTAAATTTTGCTTTACACTTCAAATTCTTTAAGAACTAATTCTTATTATTATGATCAAAACACAGAAAATTGAATTTCTCATCTGAGTGTTTACTTAAATTCATTTATTTAAGCTACGATTTGGATTTGTAATCGGCAAGTTTCGAAGGTATAGAGAATCTATTAGTTCCAGCAAATTCTAGTAAAATGTTAATTTATGTTCCATATTTACTTTCAAAAAATTTTCATCTACAGCAATTTTTTCCATAAAAACGTTATCTGGCTTTCCTTTTGGCGTCCAAAATTCAAAAATACAATACTTTTTTTGGCTAACTTTTAGTTGACTCTGAATTTGAAAATAGTAGTCATGATTCCTTTTTAATTGAAATCGGTCATTTACAGTCTCTCCAAAAGTTATTTTTTTGCTTCTACAACTTGCATTGGTGTCAATGTGCTAGCTGGCGCTGGACATTTTATCTCAACGAACCCAATTTCATGTATCAGTCCATCGGGACTAGCAGCAAGAAATGGGAACTCCTCGTCGATAAATAATCCAGCATCTTTTATTTCCAAATTTAATTATTTAGAGAGATCATCTTTTGCTACGAACTCTTTCTCCCAGCCACATTTAGTTGCAGAATTCCCCAAAAATGTACTAAATAATAATTTTTTTACTAAATTGGCACACGATGTGGTTCTTCTCGTTTTACAAACTTTACCGTACGATGATGATGTTAATCTTATAAACGCTGCTGTTTCCATTCGTTACATTGGCTTTCTCCTTTGGTATTATTTTAAATTATCTATCTGTCCTCAGCGGTTAAAGTTAACTCTTTCAAAAGTTTATTTTCTTCTGGTCTTATCAGTATACTGTTAGTTTTTCTTTTTTGAACAATTTAATTTATTCAATTTTGATAATAATACAAAGATAAACTTAAATCTAAGAGTGTACAAATGCGGAGGATGTGTGCTCCTAATTTTAAAAATTTTTCATCACATTGTGTTTTGTTACCAGATTGTGTTTTGTGTAATGTGGTTGTAGTTATAAATCTAACTGTAGCATAAGTAAAGAAATTAATATTATTTACATTTCAAGTAATTGAAAACTTAAAAACAAGAACAAGGAATTACATCTAGGAATTATAATAATAATAATATATTTTATTTCGTGACCAAAAAACATCGATATTGAATAAGTCAAATTAAAATTAAAATAAAATATAAAAAAATAAAACGACATACAAAATGTGTTGACATAAACTTTAAAATGCGCAAAACAACAACAAAAATGTGTTTACATTAAAATTTGTGAAAATTTATGAAAGAACTGTAGGAATATGTACTACTTAATTAAAATTTATCTTTTAGAAAAAAAAAATCCTCAACAGTGTAGAAACTATTTGATAATTTTTTATTATTGCTCATATTCTTTAAATAATGCGGTAACTGGTTATATATTTTTAAACCAATGTAGTTTGGGTTATTTTTTTATTTTTTAAAATTAACTTTGGGTACTCTCAAATTTTCTTTACCTCGTGTATTATATTGATGTGTGTCACTGTGAGTTTCTAAGCTATTTAAGTTTTCTTTAACAATCGGAGCTACTTTTAGTATATATACAGGGCAGAGTTAAAATATTTTCTTTTTTAAATAAATCTTTGGAAGATGATCTGAAAGAAAGTTGGAATATGATTCTCAGTGCTTTTTTTTTGTAATTTAAAAACTGTGCTGTGCTGCTTGAGAACACCCCCAGAAAATTATTCCGTAACATAAAACAGGAAAAAATTATAAAAAAATTATTAAACTTATTAGCAATATCTAAAGGATTGTCCACCGCCACGTCATTATCTTTTAATGTTTTTATACTATCGCCTTTATTATTATTATACAAGTTATTTCTAATTAGTTTCCACACTTTTGAGGTGTAATTATTACATTTTTCAATTAATTTTGAGTTAAATTCTTTTTTTGCAATTTTAAGCATTTTGCGATACTTCTTTCTAAAACTATTAAAATTTTCTTTACTTATTAATCCACATTTTTTAAAGTTCGTACAGTTCTTTCATTTTCAGAGAGTGTACTTTGATATCATTCGTAAGCTATTATTTATTATTTGTTTTGTTTATTGGTATCAAGCGTTTTGGATGTGTGATCTCAAAATTAAATAAAAAAAGTTTCCATAAAATTATTGACTTACAGCTAGTATAAACAATAATAATAATAATAATAATAAACAAATAAAATTAAGTTATAAATTAGATTTTGTTGTTTAGTGTGGGCTATTCCTGAAAGCGTTCAGTAAATATTAGTAGTGTCTAATAAGTCAATTTGTTAGTATGTCGTGCAGTAACGTCATTATAACAGATCTGAGTTAGATTGCTAATTATTTCACTGTCATCAGCGATCCTTTTAATGTAGACTTGTATACGATTTTTGTAACGGTCGTATGAAATACGTCTCCTTTTTACTTTATTATACATACTATAAGGAAGTATTGTAATCATGAATATACCCGTTGACGAGATTTTTGCGCAAATATATATTTTACGTCCACTGAATCCGTTAAAACCAATTTCTCAATTATGCCTGTGTGTGAGGATGGATGGAAGGATGCTTGGATGGATGTCCGTGTGCGCAATATCTCATGAACGAGACAAGATATGTAAACGAAACTTGGAATTTATAAGTTTCATGAAAATATGAAGAGCTGAGTTGATTTTGAATGAAATTGAGAAACTGGAGGAGGAAGTTTCCTGGACACAAAACAATAAATTCCTTCTTTTTAAAAAATAGAATCAGCTGTGAAAAAAATTTCAAATGATAGATGTTTTCAAAAATATTTGGAATATAAAATGTTATTTGCACTTTTCTTGTACATGATTCTAATTTTGAAAAAAACTAAATTATATATTTCTTAAGATATTTCAATAATCATAGTTACAATGGGAACAAAACTAAAACATTTTTAACATCTATGTGTCAAACGTGTAAAATAAATATGAAATGTGTCTTGTGAAACATTATAAAAGCAATGTTTGTATTATCAGGTGGAAAGTTTTTTAGACTAGATATTAATTAATACCTATTTTCAAATTAAATTATAAACGAGAAGAAAAAATTAAGCAGGTTTATCATTCTTAATAATAATCAAAATAAAGTCATACGCAAGGAACAAGTCATACGTGTTCAGTTGGTTTTATATGTATAAGAAAGTAGTGAGGTGCCCACACCAGATTTTTAAAGAATTGTTCTCTTTTTTTTGTCATGCAATGTATTTTTTTCTGTACTTGACTGGGCTTTCACCAGCAAGCAACGTGTTATGTAATGATCTGTGAATGTCTTTACCGATATTATAAGCTGTTACTGCCGCGTTACATCTTGCTTCATATGATCGCCTAAGAATGTAAATTATCCTTTTGCCTCCAATATATTTGACAATTACACTGTTAAAGCAATCAGCATAGCTGTTGTTAACGTTGTGTTTAATGCTACTGGCCTGACATATTACCAAATTTAACATGTATTCCATAATCCACACAGTTGAAGATCTGATACTATATTTCCTTTCCGTAGTCGTTATCGTTTTGTCGTTTGCAAAAATATTCTGCACAATTCAAATGATTTCCAAAGACGTGGTTTTTTCAAGTCGTTTCTTAAATCTGCAATTTGATCTGTGCTTGAATCTTGCGGCACTTTGAACCGCCACGACTGGGCTAATGTTGTTAATGCAATTCATCACACTATTATCGTTGTCACCAAAAAGTCTATTATATTTTGAACCATGCATTTGGACACTACATTTCAAATGGTAAACGTTATATTCCATCGCAGTAGCAGATTTGGACCTATTTTTGTAGCATGTAAGGGTTTCAGCATCAGAGTTCGTATTTTCTGTGGTATTTTTCGCACAAATGCAGCAATATGAATTTCTTACACTGATAAACAAAACTTTTTTGGTTTTGAAACCTACAATACATGCAACTCCAGAGATGGAATTATAATTTTTTTATATGATCGTTTGGCCTATGAGCCATCGGCTACCACTGTAATTAATGTACAGTATTATTCAGAAGTTATGCCCTAAAACCCCTCCACAGGTATCAGACAAGAAAGAAAAATCGACATACGTTCTCGCTGGTCGAATGAGAAAGATAAACGATTCGAAATGAAGGACAAGTATATTATCCATTGTTTACCGGGGACAGGTAAACACCTCGTAGAGATTATAAAATTTCTCACTTCTGATCTTATGATATTTTACAAAATGCAAGGGAATGTTGGATGCTGTACACAAGTTGGATGACGTATCAAATCTTCTTGAACTCTGCGACCCCTCTGTTGAAAATTAATATCATTTTCATCAGAAAAAAACAAACATTCTACTACATATCAAATTCAAATATCTGATAACTAATTATATTACTCGTAGTGAATAAAATATGAAACAATTAACTATAAAAATATTGTTGTTGCCAATATACCGGGTGTAGTATTGCAAAATAGAATATAGGGTTTTAATGCAATTTTTTAATATTATTTTTACCAGTTCACTTTACAGTAAAAGTATAGATATAACAGAATTAAAAGTTGCATGAAATAAGGCGCATTTGGTTACCTATATCATGATATATCAATCAAATTAAAATTAATATTTATTAGGAAAATTATTGTAACACGGTGTGACATTTCATAAAATAATTTTAGGGTTATTTATTTATTTATTGTTCACCAAAAAAATGGAAAGAAATGAACTTTCAAATTCGCCATTAGATCATTATAATCCTCTATGAAATTTCTGAAGATAATAATAAAACACTGTAATAAATAAATATAAATTTGTTCTCTGAAATGTAAAATATTTTTCGATTGTGTTCAATTTTCTATGGCCGTATTGAAATTTTTTAAATAAATAATAATTTTAATTTGATTGATATATTGGGAAATATTAACATTTAGGTAACTAAATGGGCCTCACTGCATACACTTTCAAAATTCTAAACAACTTTTTTATTTACTCCTTTGCTGTAAAGTGAATAGGTAAAAACTTTAGCAAAATCAAAAAAATATCATTGAAATTGAATTGAAAAAATATTCTAATTGCCCAAAAATTGAACCAAGAATGAAAATTAAATGTAATGTAACCTATTTATATCTAGTTCGCGTACGCAAAAACAAAGTGAGATAAGTAAATGTAATTACCATCAGTTTAGGAATTCCACCTTTTCCAAACAAAAGCGGTTACTTCGACCTCTTTAAAGTTAGTGCCAACAAATGACTATTGAATATTGGTTACACAAATCCTCTTAAAATGGTGTTAATATTTTGGTATTTCAGAATAAATTACCTTTTTTTTCCGTTGCTCGCATATAAATTTATGTTCGCGAAATGATTTTAAAATTTATACCGAGGAGTTCATTTAGATCTTTCAACATTAAGTATTAAACAGTGACTTAAATGTTTGTATCCAAAACATTGTAGTTTTAACAATATATTCAGCGACGAGTTCACGGTTTTACCGTAGTCACGGTTATGCCGCTACTACGATATATAAACGTAGAACTTCTTTCTGCACAAACTCTCTGAGATACAACGTTCACCATTTGAAATGATACTTTTTACACGTACGGAGACCGAGATATATAAAAAAATATAGCAATTATATTTAGAAAAATGTAAGCCTATCACTGGCATTTTATGTGATAAATAATACTTTTGCAATATTCTGCTCTTTCCTAATCATTTGAGAGAAAAATGTGTCAAATTAAAGTTAAAGAGATTTAATATCTGCATCTGAATCAGTGAACAAATTTCATTTAACTTACTTAATACACTAACCAGAGGCGTGTAAGTCGTTCAAGAATATCAAAAATTTAGTTTTGATAAAGAATAACCATGGAAATGGAATTGAATTCAAGCCAAAATGTAATGAGAAATTTTAAATTTCTATGATGTGTTTACCTGGCTCAGGGAAACCATCTGTCCTTCATTTCGTATCGCTTATCTTTCTCATTCGTGCAGCGAGAACGTGTGTCGGTTTTTCATACAGTTCTGGTACCTGTGGAGGGGTTATGGGGCATAGCTTCTGAATAATATTGTACAACAATCTCTATGGACGCTACCGTGTGCAACGGCAAGTCTTGCTTCTTCTCCGCAAGCTTCCTTCATAGCTTCCAGTGCTACATCATTTAAAGCGAATTCAATTTTTGCTTATACTTTTTGATACGTTTATTTGCAAAGATTAGGCATATTAATTGTAGCACTTTGTTCACTCACTTGCGCATATCCTCCACCAGTACATAAATACGGTTCGGACCATATCTATATTGATTTTACATGATACCGTTTTATTTTCAGCAGAGATTTTATTTTCTAAATTGCACATCATACATTTGAAATAAAAGTCACTATAGTATTCAATTCCGTTCTCTTTATTTAATTTCATATGATTGAAATTGCAGTCAAATGGTGAACGATTATTTAAAGTATTTATCTGTTCAAACAAATATTTATATCGAATATTAGCCTACCTTCTACTGTCAAACGTTATTTAATTTTTTCCTGGTTCAACAAATAAGTCAATGTCAACAGAATTACCACAGTAATCATTTTCGCTATCGCCGTTGCCAGAGGAATTTATAGTCATTATCACTATTACTAATAAAATCGTTGTAGCTGTTACCCTTATTAAACGATATGGATGACCATGAAATCAGAGATTCATTGTCACTATCTTGTTTATCATTATTTTTCACATCTTTGGAAATATTCTCAACTAGCGTTACACAATCGGTATTAATTAGCGAATCAACTTCATCAGTCACGTTTTGCTTGTAAATTTATTTATTTTGAAGTATAAATATAATAACCGCGCTAATATTATTAAATTTTACTACTAAAATCTATTTAATTGGCATGTATTTGGAAATGAATAGAAAATATTATTACATTGTCGAATAAAAAGATACAAGAATTCGAAAATGTAACACTTACTAATTATTTTGTTATAACAACTTGGTCCAAATATAACAATCTGTACATATAAAATTGAAAACCACAATTTACCGTTTTCTGCAATAATTTTAAAAATTTTGCCCTTTTTAATTTTTCCTGGGTGTAAATAAAATTAATTTTGATTTTTTTCTTTGTTGTCAACCTGAGATGCCATTCTTCAAAAAAAGTGTTTTCGTTGCAAGTAAACTGTGAGTTTATTACTGACATTAAGGGTCTCGTCTCCACGTAGCTCAACTTCGCGTTCGATCTTCTGTTTGAGAAGTGTTGCGCGGTGCGGAGATCTTTAGACCGGCCTACTAGTAGTAGAACATTTGTATTACGCACGGAGATACAGAAGAAAAACGCGCTGGGCTACCGAATGACAGCTAGCAATTACACTAGAAACAAATCCCCGCTCCCTGCAAAGCCATGGTCCTAGTTACAAACATCATCACCACTACAACGCTCCTCAACCCGTACCCTACCGCATCAACACTAGGGCAACTGATTTGAGTCTACTTTAAAATACGTAAAATTGATTCAGAAATTTCTAAATTATATGCGCATTTTTATAGATAGAGCAAAATTTTAAAAACGACTTTAAAGACGAAAGATGAAACTAGGTTTGTGCCGAATTACATTTTCTGATAAACATATCAATAATGAGATATATCGTGTTAAATATTGCTTAAAATGGACATTTTTGGAATTTTTAAATAATGAATTCAAACATTTTTTCTAAATTCTAACACGGCACAAACTTAGATTCATTCTTCAGGAAAACATTCTTTATTGTTTTGTTGTTCTAAAAAACATATATCATTAATTATACAGGAACTGCTACACCTCTATTCACGCAATATTTTGTTGCGGAGACGAGACCCCTTTTCCATTTTAAACCACCACTGTTCATTTAAAATAGTCAGTAGCGACCGCGAAGATCAAGTTTAATTCCGAAAAATTAGTAAAAAGAGTATATAAACCACAGAACAAATATACATGCATAAAATTTTGCTTAAAAAGTGTTTTAGTACATAATAATTTGAAAAAATCTTAAATTATTATGTACGATAACACTTTTTTAAAAGCAAAATTTTGCAAATAAGTTAGACATAAAATTTAATCGATTAAATTTTTTAGCACGAGGGGTATATATCAAGATTATTTCATGAATTCATTGCATAAACTTTCATATTTACGGAAGAAATTGTAGTAGAACATTGATTTTGACACATTTTTACATAAATAATGGTGCAATTCTAAGCAATTTTTATATTTAATCGTAAAACCGTAAAACCGTAGTGTACGAGACAATCGTAACAAGTCAAGTTACAGATTTACGATAAATGCAATTCTTTACGATTGACGTTTTATTTTACGGTCAGTGTCTAACTTCATTGCTAATACAGTGTCTGAATATTGAATATGACAGTTGTTTTTTTTTTTTATTTATTTACTTATCAAATACAACCATGTGATGAGTTTTCATTACAAATTTTAAGAAAAATAGTCTTGTCTGCGAATTATGAAACAAGATCTTCATTTACATCCCCATCGTCTACAATCATCCATGAACAATCGGTGACATGTGTCATTGTCAATTATGACATACGAAAAATTTGTCTTGGCAGTATTTGATGCCATTTTTATTTAATCACCCGATATATTTAAATATAAATGGAATAGGTACTATAATATGCAATGGAATTCTTGAATTTGATGGATTATAAAATGGTTCTATATTACAAATAAAATTGATTGTCCATTACTGATCCAATCTAAATATTTGTTTGAAATTTGCAATAGTAATGTCAAATGGGTTTACCAAATCTTTTATATCTGTGTCTGCGCAAGAGACGCAAGTAATTTATAAAATATGTAATAAGGTAATTTTTCATGACGCATAATTAACATATTTTTGTTATGCATTACCTGTTATATTCAACAAGAAGGAGAGCAATATTCCAAATATTTATATTTTCATTCATTTTATTGAGAAAATTGAGCAATGATTAGAGAGAAAAATCAAAACCGTAATGTTACGTCCAGTTACCCTCTTAACGTAAAATTTTCGAGAAATCGTAAGATATTTACGAGTGATCGTAAGCAATAGTTTTGCACAGAATTGCTCTTTGATTCGTAAACTGTTACGAGTCTTACGAGAACACCTTACGAGCCTTACGATTATGCTTAGAATTGCACCATAAATCTGTACCCATATTTCTATCGATCTATCTGATCAAATAAATTTTCTAGAGTGAAAAATCTGTACCGACAGTAAAACCGGGAACAGTTTTATCACTGGCTGTTTTCTCACATTTAGAAGATTCAAATATTATGTATCATGCATAAGAATGATTGGGTAAAACCGTAGTTTACGGCCAAATATGACGTTAGCTACGGATCGCCAATGATATTTGGTGGATGTGACAGTTTGGGGTGAACAACAAAAACCTAGTAAATTTTCATTCTGAAAATGCTGTTGAACAAATTCGTGTTTATTCAACATCAACACTAAAATAAATCTGAGTTTCTTCTTTTTTTAAATTGTTTTTCTTTAACTATGACCAGCTAAAGGAACTTGGATCTACAGCTAACGTCATATTTGGCCGTAAACTACGGTTTAGCCAATGATTGTTTAAGGTTCAATAATCGATATCCCATTGAAAATATGTTGATCAACTACTAATTATTGAGTAATTCACAAAAACAAATAAGTGATAGTTTGTAAATGGCGGATATTGGAAACTTTATTCACATGTTGGTAGAACTTGTGACACTAGATTATTGGTCTACCACTGTGTTAAATCTTTCCTGTCAAAAATATTATTACATTTATTACGGCTTCATTTACTTGTTTATTTATACTATATAATAAGATAATTATACAATATTTTTTTGTAATAATAAATAATTTATTTAGTAGTAAATAAGAATTTATTTGCAATAATAAATAATTATAAATAAATTGTTGTAACGGTACGATGCTCTACTGTAGTTCATAGATTTTTACACAGATAGCGCCAGTACTAACTGTCACTTTTTAATGTATAACAAAAAAAGAATTATTTCCGTTAAATAATTTATAACTAGCAAATAAAAATTCTGTTTATCAATGAGAAATTGAATATTGAATCTTTGAGGATCATTTTAAGGTATGAAACATAATATTTGACGCTTGTAAACGTAAGAAAATATCTAATATGTTTGGTTAGCTTCTGGGCTAAAATAACTGATTTATTTTCCTTTATTACTTATTATTTACCAATTAATTATCATATTTATTAATAAATAATTGTTTATTGAATCTTAAGCAATCATTTTCGTGCATATAACATAATATGTAATGTTTGGAAATGTCTAGAAACAGCTAGTGAAAAATGGCTTAGAACAGACTTTTCATGATTCCAGGACATTTTAGTTAACTTGTCAATTTCTATCTGTTTATCTATTTAGATAAATTTTCTATGATTAAAAATCAAAATTACAACACAACGGTAGTTGTACAAGATGTCAAAAGAAATAAAAGATCAGAGCTACTGATGCTAAAACTAAAATTGTAAAATATTTAAAAAAATCATAGTAACCTGTAAAAATAATTGTAAACGCAATAATTGAAAAATAAAACACCCTTAGCAAAACAAAAAATATAAATGAATATAACGATCAATTGTGCAAGTCAGACGTGTTTTTCATTTCTCCGAAGCCAATTTTATTTCAAGTAAGAACAACGTTCAGTGTATCTCGTCCGCATAAATGAAACCTTTGTTCAAGTTCGTGTATTTGGATAGTTTATATATCAGAAAGAGGTGAACAGTGCTAGTGTGTCAAAGTGCAGTCAGTTAGTGTTTGTGTTAGTGTATTTGTTCCTGTGGGCCACTTTGGGCTCATTTTGAGGCGAATTCTTCTTGGATTCCTGGACCACTTTATATTGAAACCGCGCCGGCATGTCAACCCATTTTAAGGTTAGTTGTGTTTTTCTCTATTTCATTTTCATTTGACGTTGCGAGCTAACTTCGTTGTTTTCCTTATTATGTTCATAGTTCACTTCTCAACACATTTTTATTTTACAGTTAGTTACTCATAATATATCAGTTACAAATTTAATACGTCATGTTTAGGGCCTAGAACACTGATATAATTAGTATTCAACTTAACCTAAAACTTTAACATTAAATAACTTAAAAACTATACAAGCTGGACAACTAAAACTTATTCCACTGGATTTATTGCAGCTTTATTTACCAATAACCACAAAATTATTAATATAATTAATTAGATAAATTCTCTATGAATAAAAATCAAAATTACAAACACATACACAACACATTTGCTACTTCTAATTTATACACATTTACTAGTATCACATTTTATGTGTCATACATTAAAATGATCGTCTTGACTTCAATAATCACTTATACAGTCATAAATATGTTCAATAGTTACTAATTATTGAGTAATTAACGAAAATAAATCAGTAGTTTTTGTGTTGGTGTCATCTGTGTAAAATTCTATGAACTACAATAGAGTATCGTATCGTTAATTTAACTTACAATTATTTCTACTTGATTACGAAATAAATTAGTTGTTCATACAAAAAAATAGTTATTTGTATCACAAGGTTGGAAACTGCTATTTTGAGAGAGCGAGTTTGTTTTGATAGGACGAGCCGTAGGCGAGTTCTACAAATACGAGCACTTGCAAAATAGTTTCCAACCGAGGGATACACAAGATTTTTCGCGCCAATATTTATGTAAATTTAATAAATAAATTTAATTTATTAATCATTTTCTAAATGACAGGGAATTTTTTTATGTTGCTAACTTTACAATATTTGAATGTCAATTATGTTTATTTTCCAATATCATAACCAAAAATATCTACATATTTTTATTTGGATTTTACACTTCAAATTCAATTATAATTACTTACAAATATGTTTGAAATCCATAAATATTTTGTTTTCTTGTGTTGCAAATACTCAATTGTAGATATATTGCTGTAATATTTTTAATTCAATGTAATACTTTGACATTTCTAGCGTCAGAAGTTAGCTAACATTAGTGAAGTGATGCCAACATATAACCATAAAAAGTTAACAATTTTTGTCGAACTAGTTCGACAAAAACATGATTTCCGACCGCTTTAGAGATATGTAATTGTGTCAATGTCGGACGGCGGCGCGAAAAATATATTATACAATTATATTATTGGGTAAAACCGTAGTTTACGGCCAATTGTGAAGTTAGCTACGGATTGCCAATGATGTTTGGTCGATGTGACAATTTGTGATGATGCAAGTCAAACAAAAACCTAGTAAATTTGCATTCTGAAAATGCCGTTCAACAAATTCGTGTTTATTCAACCTCAAAACTAAAATAAATCTGAGTTTCTTGCTTTTTAAAATTGGTTTTCTTTAACTATGACCGGCTAAAGAAACTAGGACCTGCAGCTAACTTCTCTTATGATTTGTAAACTACGGTTTAACCTATTATTGTATTGTATAAATATTCAATGGTTATATCACGAGTGCTAAGAATTTAATCGATCAAATTTGACATGTGTAGCTTATGCAAAAATTTTACTTAAAAAGTGTTTGAGTACATAATAATTTGAAAAAATCTTAAATTATTATGTACGATAACACTTTTTTAAAAGCAACATTTTGTAAATAAGCTAGACATCAAATTTAATCGATTCAATTCTTTAGCACGAGGGGTATATGTCAAGATTATTTCATGAATTCATTGCATAAACTTTAATATTTGCCGAAGAAATTGTACTAAAACGTTGATTTTGACACATTTTCACATACATAAATCGGTACACACATAAACAAAAAGCACCATAAAATTATGTTGTTATAGTGTAACTATAGCAAATTGATTGTTTTTTTTTATTTGTCAAATAAATGTCAAAAATTTGTAAATAAAAATAGCTTGAATTGAATAATTCAGCATGTTTAAAGATATAGAATACCAGTAAAGGTAAAAATCATGTGAGTATCTTGTTTCTGCAACTAATTATCCAAGTAAATATGCCTTCAAAATGTTCAAAATTTGCATATAAAAGCTAGCTTCAATTTAATCGCGATTAAACAGCATCACTTATCTAAAATGTACAACAATGGATAATGAGACATTCTGATTGGTCAAATTTGTAATGAGTGAAATAATCAGATAAATAAAGCTGTAATAAAAAGAATAATATTTTTGACAGGTGACAGGTAATTTTAACGCAGTGGTAGACCTATAATTTAATCTCAAAAGTGCTGTCAATTCCCTGAATAAAGTTTTCAATACTTGTTACATTTCAACGTTAAAATACTGATTTATTTGTGTTAATTACTCAATATTTAATAACTATTGAAATTATTTGTGAGTGTAAAAGTGATTATTGAAGTTTGAGGGATTATTGTGATGTGTGATTCATTAAATTTGACACTTGTAAATTAAGGTCAAACATACGCGTCGAAAGAACGAACCCTTTATTTCTTAAAAAAACAGCAAATTCTGTATTCTTTATTTATTTTCATGTTTTTTATGGTCCAACAACCTCCATTCGTCAAAATATCATGGATTTTTACAGTGACTTGTACATTGCAATGTCAGATGAAGAACATATTTTCTTTGGGTTCGTTCACTCCCATGAATTTTGTTTTGCAAATTCAAATTTCAATAAATTATTTCTTACAATTATTCTTATCGAAAAACAAAACAATTATTACTGTGAAGTCTTTGAACATTCTAGTATTTATATATGTGGATGAAAATGATAACTGAAACATTAAACTATAAAAAAATATTCGTTGAAGTCTAGTTGGTCAAAAATTCAGAATTTTGATACTGAATTTCTAATTCCCATGAACGACTACAGTAATGAAAATAATTCGTATATTTATAAATATGATCGTCTATAACATACTAAAATTATTTTACATTTGAATTTACAGTTTTTGAGAAACAAATAAGAATATACCAAAAAACACACTTTTTGATATATTTTTATTTGTTTCTCAAAAACTGTAAGTTCAAATGTAAATTAATTTTAGTATGTTACTAGCGGTCCGACCTGCTTCGCAGGTCTGACCCCTAGGCTCCGCGACCCTGAAGAAGATTAGAACTAAGAGTATAGAGAAAAAAATTGAGTAGTCTCTTCGTTCCTCGCTTCCAAGTCAGTACATTGGCGAAGCATGCTCGTCACTTCGTTCCTCGCATCCATGTCAGTACATCGCCGTAGCAAGCTCATCACTTTGTTCTTCGCTTCCATGTTAGTACTTTTAGATTTTAAATCTCCTCCGTGAGACCATTAATTTCATACCAAACACGGTAGGATTTAAATAACATTTATAAAAAAACAATTGACAATCGTCCGAAATAACTTTTTGACACTTTAGATTAAATCTCCTTCATGAAACCTTTACTTTGATACCAAACACGGTAGGATTTAAAACAATTATGAAAAACAATTGACAATCATCCAAAACAACTTTTTGACACTTGATTTCAAATCTCCTGCGTGAGATCTTTAATTTGATACCAAACACGGTAGGATTTAAATAACATTTATAAAAAACAATTGACAATCGTCCAAAACAACTTTTTGACACTTTAGTTCAATTCTCTTTCATGAAACCTTTATTTTGATACCAAACACGGTAGGATATAAAACATTTATGAAAAGCAATTGACAATCATCCAAAACAACTTTTTGACACTTGAGGACAAATCTCCTGCGTGAGATCTATAATTTGATACCAAACACGGTAGGATGTACATAACATTTATAAAAAACAATTGACGATCATCCAAAATAACTTTCTACCACTTGAGTTTATATCTCTTTCGTGAGACTTTTAATTTGATACCTAACACGATAGGATTTAAATAATATTTATAAAAAACAATTAAAAATCGTTCATAATAACTTTTTGACACTTGAAACTTTTTGACCGTGAAACCAATAATTTGATACCAAACACGGTAAGATTAAAAAAAATAATAAAAAACAATTGACAATCGTTCAAAATAGGTTTTTGTGTACGAATTTTGATTAAAAAGAAAATTCTGCAATTCAGTATGAATATTTAAAACGATCTTGAAAATAATTTTCATCTTTTTCGTATTATTTAAATAATTACTTATTTAAATTTTACCGCCTAAAATGCTTAAAAGTATTGATTTTTACGGGTAGAGACATCTATTATACTTATACTAAAAATTTCAAAATGAACTGTCAAAAATAACAAGGTACACACAAATTTGTGAAAAGTGACAGCTACAATTTAATTTTTTTGATTGACTTTTAAAATATTTACAAAATAGTACACATATATGCTCATTCATTTACTCTCTAAACACAGATAAATTTACAAAACTTCTGAAACTTGTCTAGATTTAATGTAATTTATACTTAATTTTTTAAAGAAATCTGTCAAAAATGACAAGATGAACACTTTGTGAAAAGTTACAACTACAATACAGATATTCATTTAAAATCAACAAATTTCACATTCATAGCAACACTCGCATACTCTGATTTCCGCCTTATTTATTTAATATCTCGCACATCATGTGTACTAAAAATCTGAAACACCCAAAAGGCACTGCTCTAAAAAATTCTTCACATCCCCAAATAGGTTTCACGCGATTCCATCAAACCAGCTAGGCTCTAGAGGAGGGCAAATATTTGGTTGCTAGGTTGGCTAAAATATAGTAAAATACTCTAGCCTTTTAGTATAAGGGATAGACGATCATATTTATAAATATACACATTATTTGTATTACTGTAGTCGTTCATGGGAATGTGTGACATATATTTGACTACTTTGAAAATTATGTTCATGTATAATATGTAAACAAAATTAGCTTTTTAAAATTTATTACAAAACTTTGGGCTTTTATCTACAAACGTAGCTATAAAACATTATATGTTTCATTTATTATAATAATGATATATTGTTTCAAAAATTCATATTCATCTTGCGCTATCTTCAGCCCGTATTGGCCCGGATGGTTCACCTTAACAACAGGCAAATTACAGAATACGCTCCATAAGCAGTTAATTCATGTAGGCATTTTATTGAACAGTTGGCACCAGTTTAGTTTCTTTTTCTTTTGTTATGTTGTAAACCCTTGCGTGAAACCCTTCCATGAAAAGGTAGCCATTGTGATTGTTGTGTAAAGTGCAATAAAATACATACACATATTTATAACAGTATAAATAATTGTAGGAGTTTTAGGCCCGGTAGTATAAACGAAAGTTAAAATTTATTAGCGTATTTTATAAATTAAGTAACCTACTATTTGCAAAAAGTGTATTATAAAGGTAATATAAAGGTTTTTTCCTGCTTAATCAACTTATTAAATTAATAGGACAGTTTTGGTGGTATTAAATTTAGTTAGTAGACTATTAAAAGTATATTTCAATGTTATTTTATATTTTTGTTCTATAAATACTTAATGGAAAATAATAAATAAAGACAATACTTGTTAAATATTAATAGTTATTTACTTTACAAGTGGGCAAAGTAAGGAATTACCCACGAGAGAAATTTTAGCACACGAAGCCGAAGGCTGATTGTGATAATTTTATCGAGTAGGTAATTCCACTTTGTCACCGTAGTCATGACAACGTTTATGAACAAAATAAACATTTTCAAAGAAATCATAATTTGACACATGGAGTACATTTGACATAAAGTCTACAGAGTGAATACGTTTATGGGGATTAGTTGAAGTGTATGTACGTATACGCCAACTGTATTTGCAATAGCAAGGTTATTACCAGAAAAATCCAATGCATCATTTACTTCTTTTACCTAATTTATTTTTGTTTTGTTTTTGTTGCGCTAGTGCGACAATATGTCACTTTGTCGCCCTATGCCCGATTTCACCAACGATAGTTAAATTTTAAACTTGGTTTAAATAAATAAAAGCATATCGAATCTTTGACATCAATGTCAATTACTCCATATGACTTGTAACTTCGATTTGCTTTTATTAATTTAAATCAAGTTTAGAATTTAACTTTCGTTGGTGAAAACGAGCACTAGAGCGACAATTTTGAACATTTCCTAACCAAAAATGGAATAACAATGTCGATATTGTGCAACGATTGTAGAAAAAATATGAAAGTGAAACATAAACCTGTACAAGTTCCCCAGGTTGTTAATGAGAAGAAATTATTTGCCACTTTACCTTACATTGCTAATGTTACCGACAAAATTGGCAGGATTCTTAATAAATTTGACATTAAAACGTCATTTAAGTCAAATTTAAAAATCCGTGATCTTCTGGGCAATTTTAAAGATATGGTGCCTCTAAATTGTTCTGGCATCTATGAGATTCCATGCCAGTGTGGTAAAGTTTATATTGGCCAAACTGGCAGAACTGTTGCTACAAGATTGAAAGAACATGAACGACATATGAGATTAAATCAACCAGATAAATCTGCAGTCGCTGAGCATGCCATTCAAGAACTACATGGTATTGATTTTGAAAAAACAAGGATTATAGTAAGAGAAAATAACTGGTTGAGAAGACTTATTAGAGAAGCTATTGAAATCAAGAGATCTTCAAATAATCTGAACTTGAATACAGGTTTTGAGATCAATAAGTCATGGTTAACTGTTATTCTTCGTTAATTTTCTGTTTATAAATTGTTTACTTTGATCCATGTTACCCTGATTTATTTTGTCACTTGTATCCTTGACTACATATTTATTTGTTTACAATTATATTTCACCTGAAGAAGGCAGCACTTTGCTGCCGAAACGTTGTGTTAATAAAATTTATACAGAACTTAAACCCAGTTATTGTTATTTATATATTCTATTTTTTACGTGCCCCATATTAAATAATATCCAAATATATTCTTCTTAGATTTCAGCTTTATTGATTTTATTTTAATATTTTCATAAAATAATTTTAAATAAATTCCTTATCTTTGTTCTTCCTGAACTGTACATTGAATTAAATTAGACACATATCGTTATATCTGCCCATACGTTAGTCTGCATATGCACTGCGTCTGTTTCTTTGTTTTTCAATTATGTGCCTGGATTGAGACATAATTTCTAGTAATTTAAATTTTTAATTTTAACTGCAATTTTTACCTCATTCTAATTATTCCATTTTTCTGAATATATATTTGATGAATATAATTCTGATAGCAGTAACTGATGATGATATCAAATTTCATATTTGTATTATTTTATTTCAAATTGTTTAATTTAGTTGAATTCGTCATATTTTATGTACGTTTTATTTAGTAAATAATAATTTTCACTTCCGCCATCTACATGGGATATGTGTATACTTCTGATAGGGATTCTAACTTACCAACTAAATTTAATATGATTTGGTAACTTTTCTAGGGAGACTCGATTAACTAATAAGTAGGTAATCAAATAAAATTTTGGTTTATAATACCCACACAAATATTAAGTAGCATATTGGCTAACCGGCTATTTAACCAGCGTTTATAATACCGGGCCTTAGACAATAGTTTAAAAGTAATCCAGTGATAGTTGATAGTGTACACACCGGTTTCGTCGACATAGTCAGCCATTTTTTGTTCGACTTTTTCTTCGATTAGTTTAACGAATATAAAGTGTATTTGAAAATGAAAATTTAATAGTTAATCATTCATAACGATAAATGAAGGTGTTTTATTGTTTAAAATTAAAAATGCTAAAGTGCTAATTTCACCTATAATGTACTTGGCTGTACCTGCGTTTTGGAGAATTTTAAGATATAGGGACCGGGCACACGTGACCTCAATCAGCTGTTTGGGTGTTAACTGTCAGTAAAGGTTTTCCGTGCATTTTCTCGTTTAAAATTTTTTTAAGGTATATTATTAATATTGTGTGTTTCTTTAACAAAAATTTTAAACGAGCAAATAAATGTACTGAAAACCTTCACTACAGGTCACAAATAATCTTACGAATTTCATCTAGACTCTAAAATCTTAAATAGATCAATAATCTTTTATGAGCGATCAAAATAATCTGTGTAAAGTTATTAGAAAATATTCTGGTAATTACTTTGAAAATCTTTCGTTACAATGTTACAATAGTTATTTACGTAATCAGTTATAAATAGAGCGATATTGTTTAACGAGCTGTAAGTTGGCCAAAACGAGCATAGTGAGTTTTGCAAATTACGCGAGTTAAACAATATCGTTTTTCATAACGTATTACGTACAATATTTTATCTAATTCCGTAATTTCATTCCTCTGCCTTCCAAATTATTCATTGTCAATATTTGACAAACAACAAATTATTTTATTTATTATTAAAGTAGGCATCTACACGGCATTTGATTTAATTGAATATCGGTTGTTTAATAGTTATTTGTATCACAAAGTTGGAAACTGCTATTTTGAGAGAGCGACTTTATTTTGATAGAACTAGCCGTAGGCGAGTCCTACAAATACGAGCACTCGCAAAATAGTTTCCAACCGAGGGATACACAAGATTTTTCGCGCCAACATTTATGTAAATAAATTTAATTTATTACTCATTTTCTCAATGACAGGGAATTTTTTTATGTTGCTAACTTCACAATATTTGAATGTCAATAATGTTTATTTACCAATATCATAACCAAAAATTAGTACATATTTTTATTTGGATTTTGCACTGCAAACTCAATTATAATTACTTACAAATGTGTTTGAAATCCATAAATATTCTGTTTTCTTGTATTGCAAATACTCAATTGTAGTTATATTGCCATAATACTGTTAAGTCAATTGTAATACTTTGACATTTCTAGCGTCAATAGTTAGTTAAAATTGGTGAAGTGATGCCAACATACAACCATAAAAAGTTAGCAATTTTTGTCAAAAACATGATTTCCGACCGCTTTAGAGATATGTAATTGTGTCAATGTCGGACGGCGGCGCGAAAAATTCTTTACGTAACTCAGTTACGTAATAGTATATTACATAACGAGAGAAGTAAGAAACAATTTACGCACGAGTGAAACAATTGACACACGAGCCGCGTAGCGGCGAGTTTGTAATTTCACGAGGGTGTAATTGCTTTACACTTCGAGTTTTGTACTATACTTTTTCTACGACCACTCAATACTATTTCTAAATTAAAAATAATATTCAAATAGTAAGAAAATTATTATGCTTTTTTTGTTTTCTCCAATCCATGAATTTTTGATACACAAATTCGTATCGTTCTCGAGATTTTGTCACCAAAAGATTATTTGTTGCACTTTTAGCTTTAGCTTGTATCTCCAGTAGTTTTCCAATTGAAATATCACTGTCGCTTGACATTTCTTACTTAAAATACTAATAAATATAAGTAAAGGATAATAATATTTAGTAGTATATATTTACCTCACTATAAAACACAAATTATAAACTATAGATGCAGATGGGAGACTATAAAATATTACCAGTTTACATGTAATAATCACACACGTTACCTAAATGTCAAACAAGCTTTGTTTTTGTTTATAAAAATAAACGACAATTATTGAGCGTAGGGACAGTTAGCCTTTGAATCCATAACATTTAAATCTAAGATTTGATACATCAAATTTTAATTATATTGGTAATGTGACAGTCAGTAATGCCAACTTAAATTTCATTTTCAAGTGTTACGTAATGAACATTACGTAACACTTGAATGAACATTACGTAACACTATTCGTAACAACGCACTTACATTGATTGTAGTTTGTTCTGCAATGACATACTTTCAGTAGTGGTCGTAGAAAAAATTCTTTGCGTAACTCAGTTAGCTAAAGATTTTTACAAAACTCATTTCATAGAAATTATGTAAAAAGTGACATTTCATAACGTCAGAAGGTTAGGTAAAATTCAACTTTACAAAACGGAATTAGATAAACTAAATTAATTGGTTTCGTTGTTTATATTTGCAAATATTCTGATAATTACTTTGAATAATCTTTGGTTACTATTTTACAAACTAAATATATCAGTTTCATTGTTTATATTTGCAAATATTCTGGTAATTACTTTGATTATTTCACTCATTACAAATTTCACCAATCAGAATGTCTCATTTTCCATTGTTGTGCATTTTAGATAAGTGATGCTGTTTATTCGCGATTAAATTGAAGCTAGCTTTTATATGCAAATTTTGAACATTTTGAAGGCATATTTAGCCGGATAATTAGTTGCAGAAGCAAGATACTTACATGTTATTTACCTTTACTAGTATTCTATATCTTTAAACATTTTTTACATTTATTTGACAAGTTCAAAGAAAAACAATTTGCTATAGTTACAATATAACAACATAATTTTATGGTGCTTTCTGTTTATGTGTGTACCGATTTGTTTATGTGAAAATGTGTCAAAGTCAACGTTTTAGTACAATTTCTTCGGCAAGTATTAAAGTTTATGCTATGAATTCATGAAATAATCTTGACATATACCCCTTGTGCTAAAGAATTGAATCGATTAAATTTGATGTCTAGCTTAATAAAAAATTTTGCTTTAAAAAAAGTGTTATCGTACAAAATAATTTAAGATAAAATCCCTCGACCTGCAGTCTCGGGATTTTTTAAATTATTATGTACTCAAACACTGTTTTAACTTTTTTTTTGCATAAGCTAGACATGTCAAATTTAACCGAATAAATTCTTAGCACTCGTGATATAACTATTGAATAATCTTTGTTTCATTGTTTATATTTGCAAATATTTTGGTAATTACTTTGAATAATCTTTGGTTACAAACTAAATATAAAAAATTCGAAAACGTCTAGATTTTTAAAAGTAAATAACATAATTCATGTCATATTTTTAGTATATTGTAACAATAATATTATAATAAAATAATGAAAAATTATGTTCTACCCTCAAGCGTACTGTACATCAACCGGCCTGCTACCCCCTCTCCCATCCATCTATCATGAATAGTAAAATTCCGTGCCGCTAGCTTCGCACAAGTGCCAATCCCTATCTATATTATACTTCGTGATTTTAAGGTATAGGAAACGAGCACAACACACGTGACCTCGATCAGCTGTATGGGCATTAACTTTCAGTAAAGATTTTCATGTATTTGCTCGTTCAAAATATTTTTAAAGGTTTTATTTTTAATATTGTGTGTATTTGCGGTTTTAGTTTGTACGTTTTGGTACCAAAAGTGTTTAAAAATAAAAGTTAATTATTTCATTCTGTACTGTTTTCGCTGTACCGCAGTATAAGAAATTCTTATACTGCGATACTACGAAAATGAATTAATAAAATTTAATTTTTACACACTTTTGGTACCACAACGCATAAACTATAATCTTAAACACACACAATATTAAAAAAAAAAACCTTTAAAAAAATTTAAACGAGCAAATAAATGTACTGAAAACCTCCATTGACAGTTAATACCCAAACAGCTGATCGAGGTCGCGTGTGTTGCGCCCATTACCTATTTATACAGGTCACAAATAATCTTACGAATGTCATCTAGACTCTTCTAGAGTCTTCAATACATCAATAATCTTTTATGAGCGATCAAAATAATCTGTGACAAGTTATTAGAAAATTCATAAAGATTTTTTTTAAATGTTCTAATTTATTGTTCGGAAAATTATTTAAGGGCCGGTATTTCCAACCAATAAATAAAAAATATCGCATCAAAAGGTGACAGCTAATAATCATCATTTAAGCTATGATTTTGATACGATATTTTTTGTTTATTCCATTGATAAATTTAATCTCTATTTAACTAAGTTTGGAAATACCGGCCCTTAATGGAATTAAAATAACTTTTCTTGGTGAATAATTAAATTATACTTGAATTCCATTTATTTCATAAAGAAACGAACTGTTTGATTATTTTAATCAAATGTTTAATAAATTTTGCAAACCTTTTGTTATTCAACAAGTCTTTAATTTCGATGAGTCGACCTAAAGCAACAGTTATTAGTTAAAAATATAAAGAAATTCAATACGGAATTATTAAAAATGCAGTGTTAATGTGTTTTGCTGAGTACAGAAGTGTGCGTGGGTGAAAAATGTGTATTTGAAACATCAAAATGAACCATTCAAGTTTCATCAACTAGATACATGTCTCTAGCGGCATTTTGAGATAAATAGACGGATAAAATATCAGTAATCTTTAATAAGCGATGAAAATAATCTGTGAAAAGTTGGTAGAACATTGAGATAGAAATAGATTGTTTATATATTGCTGTTCGCCTACTTTTCATTTAAAATATGTTTTACCGTTAAAAGTAAAGTAGTAGGTCAAGGTTTTCTTATGTTTTAGTTTTTATTTTTAATTGTTAAGAGTTTACTTGTTTTACGTCGTTATGTATTTTTGTTATTCAAATTGCAAAATTTTTCAAATAAACATCGTTTCGTTTCAATTCTATTTGATTGTGTAAATAGATGTGAATTTCACACTGGTGACCGCGCAGCTTATGATCTGCAAATCGACGTGTCTTGTGCCAAGCGAGGGACCCGCGATGCGCCCCGTTCCACCTGCAGCGCCCCCGACGGAGAGTTCGGCGTGTACCTAGTTTCCGATGGTAGAACAAGTAAGTGCACAGTATTCCTAGATTGCAGAGCATTTAACTGGCAGGTTCATGAAGGGGATTAGGGTTAACTTTATTCTTTCATCATCTATAACTTTGTTTCTAAATTAATTGTATTATCAAAATATGTCAAAGTTTATGCTAACCAATCTTGATTACAACCTTAGTTAATAGCACAGTATAGGAGCTACAAGCAGTAGTCGCACTCTCTGTCGGCACCTTTGATGTTTTGTACCATGTCAGATGTTCTTGCGCATCCTATGCCCCGCTCTGTGGACTGAACGGCTCAGCGGGCGGCAGGCAGGGTCGGACTGGAGGAAAAAGGCAGACCGAGAAAAATAGAGTTGAGGGCCCTATTCTCTATGTAAAACGATGGTTTTACTTGGGTTCATACCAATACAGCAAAAAAATAATTAATAAGACCGTTTCACTGGTAACAAATGAATAATTTATGTAATTTTTAAATAATAAAAATTATAATTATTCGTTTTTTGTTAAATATTTAAAAATCAGCACAATTAACACAGAAAATGAATAATGCCTACATTAACAAATTTTTGGGTTCTGTACTAGATGAGGCTCGAGCTAGGGTATCGTATCGAAAATTTCCAATAGATCTTGCTCAACATTCAACATAATCAAAGCTTGCAATATATCTTCCCCTATATTGGAGCATAAACGTGATTTTATTAATTTTTAAATTAAACCACCTGTGTACACTTCTCATTAGTTTTCAGACATAGTTGAGTTTTCGTCATCCCATGTTGAAATAAGTTTCGCTAAAATTTAATAATTAATTTTTCAAATCTACATTAGCAACATTAATACGTTTTAGAATCAACTTAAAAATTTCTTTATTTTCTTGATTTTTGAATAATTCTTTAATACTGTTAAAATTTCTAGAATTAAGATTAGTGATGCAACGTGATGATATATTTATTTTTATTTTTCGATTACGATTAACAATTTTGATAATCGCCGATTTCGATTACGATTATTTAGTACAAATAGGTTAATTTAATAGTATTACAATAAAAATTAACAATTTATTGTAAAATAATTTAATTATTTATTAGTTTCGATTATAAAATAAGAAAGTCGGACCCTTTTTAATTACAAAAAAAAGACTTCACATGTTTACTGTCTATGCCAACATTTACGTGTATATAAATTAATATTGAATTATTTTGTATAAAATTTAATTTATAAATATCGTCTTGCCCAAGGGCCCAAAAGAAGGCTAGGGCCCACCGAGAAATTTCTCGGCATCTCGGTGGGTTCAGTCCGACCCTGGCGGCAGGCGATCAATACTGAAATTTTTAGTCCACAGAGCGGGACTTATCGCTTCAAGGCCAAATTTTCATGAGACAAAAAAACCCTGGGAGTGCGACTACTGCTTGAAGCTCTTATACTGTGTTAATAGTTTTTAGTTGGAAATATATAATTTAGAATGTGATCATTTTTTGTATATTTCAGAAAATGTCGGATGGCGATAGACCGGCCTACCGGGAACTGATCGGAGAACCTTGTAGCACCGAGCCACTGGCTTCAACGCTAGAGACTCCACAAACACTGCCTTGGCGGGAGCTGATCGGCGGACTGTGAGTCTTTGTGGAAATTGAGCCCAGTCGACTCTAGCAGAGCGGACAGCTGTGAGTGTAACTAATGTTAGTGTGTATCTGTACAATTATAAGAGACAGGAAGTTCAATCTTGACCACTGGCTTGGTTCACAAGTTGTGTAATCTTGGTTGTTTCCGTCGGTTTGTTCGACTGGTGATGACAGCCTCGTTGTATTGAATTGTAATTCCATTCACGGTGGATTGGAATTGGGTGCAGAGTTGGCACTTCCTGGTTTCCATCTTGGATGGTGCGTTGCTTTTGGTAAACTGGCAAGTCTAGGGAAATATAGGAATCGCTGAAATGATGTCTGTGTGTGTGGATAGCTGGATGATAGTTTACTAGACACCCGAAACAATAAATTTCATTTTTACACACGAGAGGAAAGCGCTTGTTTTCTTGTCGATAAAACACAGGAACACAGAATGCACTTGTATTGTATTTACTTTCATTGAAAACCACACAATTCACCAATCATTAATTATTCTCTTGTTTTGTATTTGTACATTTCATGGCTGACTATGTTATTATTGTACATGTTTATCGTTCAATTAGTATTTTACTCTCAGCTCAAAACATACAAATGTGGAAACATCTCTTTAACTTCATGAAAAACAGTAAAATAAGAATATAATAAACTTGGTTTATTTTTGCTTTGATGTCCAACCCTATTTACAATGATGATACTGGCTAACTGATAAGACTCAAAAGCCAAGTCTGAGTAAAATAAATTACCCCCTAATAATGTTTGTCCCCGCCGTGCAATTACGCCCCGCTCTTTCTCGAGTTGGAAGATCGTTTTCCGTTTGCACAGAATTCTTACTAAATCCTATCGTCACCAACACAGAGCTCGGTGGCCTAGGTGCACTTCTCTTTAATTAAATTATTTTTTAAAATAAAAAAATACTGGACTTACATGTATAAATGTTGGCGCCTCTGTTTGTGTTGCTACATCTATTGTTGTTTGGGTGCACATATTTTTTGTTAATTTTGCCTCCTCCGTCTGAGTTTGCCGGTTAATGTTAGCTATCGGTTCTTCTTCCTCCGTCTGGACATGTCGGTTAATTTTAAACGGCGGCTCCAACTCATGCTCTAAAATTTCTGGAAGAAATTACTAAAATGTAGTAATTATACATAATATGTATTTAAATATTTACCAATTTTTCTTTTTCTTTTTAATCCACGCTTTCTGTAATAAAAAATATATCATTAAATTCAATAATATTCCATATACATACACACACAATACATTACATTACATGAATAAAATTGACTATAAAATCACTGTACATAGCACAAAGTTAAAAGTCAACCCTCGTATAATGCTAGTATTTTTTAATATCACAAAATAATGATGCAACTATATGAATTGGAAGACTTGACAGCAGATAGAATGTTCTCAGAGTCAAAAAAGCATTTCTAAACGTCACAATATGTATGTATTATTTTATTATACCTGTATTATAAAACGATAATAAATACTTACGTCATATTTAAAATTATTTTAAACGATGAAATTTAAACGATGAAATTTAGAAATAGTGTCCAAATCGAAGAGCGAAACACAAACGTCTGAATTGTTTACATCAAATTTTCACAATAAATTTGGTTACTATTTACAACATTCACTTATTTAACTTGACAACCAATCACTGCTAGCCTTAAAAAACATACATTTGTTTGGTTTCCAATTTTTATAATTTGATACTAATTACTAAATCCTATCGCCATCAACACCGAGCTTGATGGCCTAGGTGCTCTACTATTCAAATGTCATTCAACACATACATGTGACAATTCAATCGTTTCCGTTTGCGTAGCCAAATCGGCTACGTTTGTGTTTGAACATATTTGTTTGTAATGTATCTGGAACAAATATCTCAAATGTAATAATTATGCAGTATATAAATATGTATTTAAATAATTACCCAATTTTCTTTTCAAGTTTCTAATTTTCTTTTTATGCCATTTAATTTCTGTGATAAAAAATGTAAATAATTATATTATGCATTCCATGTACAGCTTGGAAACACTTTTAAATTTTAATTATTTACGAAATGTGACACATGTCATTGTCATGAAATACTATTGGATTATCACTGAAAACTAATCAGCACACAGACATCATCGCGAAACTAGTAAAAGCGTATTCTAGGGACCCTAAAACGTGCTCACTGAAAACTCACTAGCATTTTGTAAGCAATGGCAATCATTTCCTAATAATACTTCCCGTGACAACGCGTTTCTTGCGAGTCGCCGGTTTACCAATGAGTTTTTGTAATAGTTTAAGATGTACAAACCTTTCAAGGATTTCTTGTATTTTTTATTTTTGTTTAAATATGTTTCATGTAAATTTGTAAACTTAATAAATTATGTACGACTGTAAAAATAATAAAACCTACCTTTCAATTCAAACATGTTTATTTCATTGTCTTAATTTCGCTAATAAAAACGACTTGAAAATAACATAACCTAGAAGCCAAAATGTTTTACACCAATACTACCGCATAACATTAATTCAAAATGTGAACAGACACAGAAAACATCAGAACACCACGCTAAATTCATTAGTTCAGTTCTCCAGCCCCAATTTCCACTCATTTTGTAACAATTCATTAAAAAACTATTCAAATTATTGATAAAAAATCACTACATTTCACTGGCTGTTTGACACTTTCAAATTGTATGTCCCATACATCAAAATTGTTGTACAAACTTTAATAATCACTTCTGTCCACATAAATATGTCCATAAGTTAATAATTATTGAGTAATTCATTAAAATAAATAAGTAAATTTATGTTAGACAGTGACAGATAATTTTGGCGCCATCTCTGTAAGTATCCATGAACTACGATGCTCAATCGATCGTCCGTTACATTTATTAATTTATAATTAAAATTTTTATTGATTACTAAATGAATTATTTGTTAATATAGTATAATATTAGTATTATTTTGTATAAATATACAGGTAAATAAAGATGACATAATTTTTTGACAGGTAAGACTAACAGTGGTAGATATTTCGGGACAAAAATACTGCCAACTTATACAATAAAGTTACCATTAACACAATTTATTTTCTTTACTTATATCATTTTATTTATTTCCGTTAATTACTGGATAACAATTAATTCACGTATTTATGACAATAGAAATAATTGTTATATTAAAATAAGAGTAAGTGACAGTTCGTAGTTTACGCGTTTAGACGCAGATGTCACTAGCAGTAAATATCAACTGTCACTAGTTCATTTCCTGCTGTCAAAGTTTTATTTCGTGAATAATTCAATAAAAATCAAATAAACAACTTTCACAATGATTAAATTATCAAGTTTGATTGTTAAATGGAGTGTGTGTAGTGAGAGATTGTGTATAAACAGCAACAGATGGTCCAGTTCAGTTTTGTGAATGTCAGCGGCTCTTGCTACAATCTAGTCCGAATTAATGTGGCCCGCAACATTGCACTCCAGCAGACAGTTCCTGGGAATGGATTGGATGAGGTATGTTACAATGTGATTATGTAGTTCAGAATTTCAAATCAAACTCATTCACATATGTGAATGTTTATCGTAATTTCATTCAAGACAACAAAGTTTTTAAGTTTAGCTTCACGAGTATTCGCAATTCCGTGATATCTTTAACGATTTAAGATATATTACCTTTAGAAATGTAATCCATGTACGTATTTCCATATGAAATACAAATATTTTAATTTTATTTTGAGCAAGTAGGTAATGAATAAATTCTTCGTACACACAATGGCTGGTGCCACGAGCTCTGTTTTTGGGTGTTTTAGGAGCAGTGTTTTAAGCTCGGTTTTAGCGCTGTTCAATGTTCTGAAAATATTTTTAGAAAGTACTTCAAATAAAAGTGGTGGATAATACATTTCTCTGTAACTTCTATTTGAAGTATTTGTGTTATAAAATAATTTTAGAACATTGTACAGCGCTAAAACCGAGCCTAAAACACCCAAAAACAGAGCTCGTGGTACCAGCCAATGTTTCCTTGCGTCTGTAAATCGTATTGGTACATTTACATATTTTATATTCCCAATAATCCATTTGTTTTATCATTCGTTCGATTATGTCGACTAGAAATATACTGAAAATACTTATTTTTGAAGTAACAAAGTAATGATTGTTAAATGACAGTTCACTTATACTCACTAATTACTTCTGTATTATACTGATTATTGAAAATATATTAATATCTCTGTATTCTACACTATTTATTATGTACTGGTAATTTCATCCATTGTATCGAAATTTCTTTGATAAAAAAATAAAATACTCGATTTTACTTAATTATTGACAGCTTTGCTTTCAGATTGTTTAAAAAAAAAACAATTTCATTAAAAATGTGCTATTTCTCTATTTATATAGTTAAAAAAATGGCCAAATAATGCTTTACATACCTCAAAATTACTATATTTGTTGTATAAATTCATTAAAAGTCATATTAAAAATATTGACATCAGCGCCGCCAAAACGCTGGAACCAACCAAAATAAGGTGTATCCAGAAAATCGTGATCGTGTCGTCACAAACATTAAAATTTAATAAAAACAATAATATTAATTAACTTATTGTTGATAATTAGACGTTTTATATTATTTTATTGGTAGAATTTTCAACAGTGAACTAATTCATATTATTGTTTTTAATCAATTTAAATATGTGTGACGTCACGATCTCGATTTTATGGATGCACCTTATTTTCGTTAGTTCCACCGTTTTGGCGGCGCTGATGTCAATATTTTTAATTCAAATTTTAAATGTGATTTTTAATGTATTTATACAATAAATGCAGTAATGTCGAAGTACGTAAAACATTATTTGGCCTTTTTTTAATTATATAAATAGAGAAATATTTATTAAAGAAATGTCGATACAATAGTGTAGAATACAGTGATATAATAGTTATTTTTGTACTCATACATTGAAATTTGTTATTTCGCGTTGCCTAAGCAACGTCCGAAATGTCCATTTCCCAGGTCTCCACTAGATAGACAACCCGGAAATTTCGACGAAAACATTCCTATTTCTAAAGCGTTTATTAATAAATTATATTTATTATAAAATAATATAGTATTTCAAACATTTCTTTACATAATATTAATATAAACAATGATGAAATAAGAATGAAATTGAATTTAAAAGGAACAAATTTAGTGCATTTGGTTACCAAGGTTTGGCAATAAAATCTGCCCGGTATGACAGCTGTAAAATACATAACCTACAAATATAATGTTAGTTACCTCAATATAAATAAGAAATATATAGTTATTTGTATCACAAAGTAGGAAACTGCTATTTTGAGAGTGCGAGTTTATTTTGATGGACGAGCCGTAGGCGAGTCCTGCAAATACGAGCACTCGCAAAATAGTTTCCAACCGAGGGATACACAAGATTTTTCGCGCCAACATTTATGTAAATTTAATAAATAAATTTAATTTATTACTCATTTTCTTAATGACAGGGAATTTATTTTTCCTGCTAACTTCACAATATTTGAATGTCAATTATATTTATTTTCCAATATCATAACCAAAAATATCTACATATTTTTATTTGGATTTTACACTTCAAATTCAATTATAATTACTTACAAATATGTTTAAAATCCTTAAATATTCTGTTTTCTTGTATTGCAAAAACTCAATTGTAGATATATTGCCATAATATTTTGAAGTCAATGTAATACTTTGACATTTCTAGCGTCAGAAGTTAGCTAAAATTAGTGAAGTGGTGCCAACATATAATCATAAAAAGTTAGCAATTTTTGTCGAACTAGTACTACAAAAACATGATTTCCGACCGCTTAAGAGATATGTAATTGTATCAATGTCGGACGGCGGCGCGAAAATAAATTTACAAGTGAATACAGTAAATATTATAAATATTTTAATTTTTTCTAATATATTAGACAAATTAATTTGTGTGTTTATATTTGTAGTGCAACTTTGACAATTATCAAAATAACTACTTGAAGAACTTCATTTCTTTGTATAGACATAGACTGTTATTAGTTTTATACTTTTCGTACAAGAAATATTGTACAAACTTCTTGCGTAAACTCGGTTCTTTCTGTTAAATAAAATAATGATGTTTAACATGCAGTTGTCAAAAAATATTTTGACATGCTTTTCATTATTATTTTTTGACAACTAATAACATTTTAAAGATTACTTTGTATTTTATATTGATGCTTCACTCCTGAGGATTACTTATCTGTACACTGAGAAAAAGATTTGTTTGTGACTATGCAGGTTTATTGAATGTTAATAAATGATTTTTTGAAATATGGCCAAACAAATATATATTTATCAGTAATAAATAATATATTTAAACAAAAATGATAATAATAAATAAGTTTTATTTAATATTAGTAAATATATTAATGGTTAACAAATCATTATTTTAAATGTTACTTAAGTCAATTTATATTTAATCAGCTTTTATTAACATAAATATAGCAATATTTTTCCTGAACTAGTTGTTTGTTTATAGTAAAAACAAAGCTTTATTATTAATGTACAATTTTTAAATATAAAACGAAAATAATGTAAATAATACCATACTAATTTTGTAGTAAATTAATGGAATATTTAAAGAAAAGATGATAACATTTAATATTGAATTTACTTATTTAACTGTACTATAGCATATTTATTAACCAAATACTAACAATTATTGAAGCTTGGGTAAATAATGTAATTTATTTAAATAAATAGAATCGTTTATCGTTTAATCTAATTATTACAAAATGAACCCTTTTTTACATAAATACCTACTTAACCATGAACCTCCTAATATAAATAATAGAGTCGGGAAAAACAAACTTTATAGAAAACATTTTTTGAAGAACTACTTACATGAATATATAAGTATGTGTATATACATAATAATATCAATAATACAGCTTACATTATTTGAATTTTGATAGTTTGTTTTGACATTTATAGATTCATTATCTCTGATGATATAGGAACTTTCGAGGAACAAGACATTGTTAATGTTGGATTCGGATGGAGGATTTCAAAATTATTCATGTCTAACTAATAACAAAATAAATGTCATTTAAATAATAAAAACTTAAAGCCATACATCCAAAAACACGTTCTTGTGTACACAAATTATTATAATTATTACAATTACAACACAAAATGGCGAACACTAGTGGCAACATAATATATAGTTTATAGAATGATAAGCATACCTTCAAATATTGGGATTAAAAAAGCAAATCCTCAGTTTTTTACATTATTTTTATGCTATTTTAATATAAACGAAAATATTTGTTCACACCAATCACAGGACATATAGTGTATCGCGAGGTTGCAGTTAGCAAGAACAAACAATAATGAGCCAATATGCATCATCTGTAAGTGAATCTGTGTTCATATTATATAAAGTTTGTTAACTGTTAATAAATGTATTTACAGTCAACAAAATCTAGTTACTGTTAACAAATATGTCATTGCATATAATATTTAGTTCAATTCATAAATAAAGAAAGAAATTAACTATTAATAAATTTTCAATTGCCTAGAAACGTAATATTCTAAATATAAATATACGTTCTTTATATCTTAAAAATGCAGATTTAATAAAAATCGTATATTTGTTATCAATTATATCAGCATATTTGAATTAATTGTAAAGTATTTTATTTTATATTAAACAAAGAATATTTAATGTCAATAAATCTAACGTCAATAAATTATTTGTTTCAGAAGAAACGTTGATTAAAGAATAAATATTTATTTGATTTAATATTATATAGTTTCATGTCCATAAATCCTACGTTAATAAAGGATTACTTTAATATTAGTAGGTCTTTTTTCTCAGTGTAGATCAGTAAATTGTTACATTATCTGGAACTACACAATATGGCCCAATTATTTAAACGAGGATTGTGGTTATAATTTGAAAAATGTTTATAATATCTGCACAAATAAGAAAATTTAATACAAGTTCATTTACCATTGACAACAAATACAAGTTAAGAAAGTACTACTCAAATTCAGATTTCACGAAATATTACTAAAAATTGGCATATACTTTTATTTTATTTCTATATAATATAAACCCTAAAAAACTCAATGCTGTAGAGCGCATCGTCATAACTCTTAAATTTATAGAGATATGTCAATTTTCGATGTTTTTTGAAATGTTACTTTGAGTGGCTGCAACTCAAAATCTATTAAATATATTGAAAAATAGACCCAGTTCCTTTTCGTTTCATGCATTTTATTACAAATTAGCAAATTTTGAAATTTTTCGATTTTTTCCCCAAATTTCGATAGGCGATAACTCGATAAATATAAAAGAAACAGTCTCGCAAACTTGACCACTCGATTCAGCTCGTCAAAATACATAAGTACGTAAAATTTCATTTAAATTGTTTTAAGCGTTACAGAGGTAGAGCAAAAAATGTGAAAATGACGTTTTTGGCAAAAAAAACCCTTGACATTTGGCCTGAAACAGGTCACTTACAGACTTTTTGCTCTAAAATTTCAACTCACCATCCGAATGTTCTGAAATTTTTAGGGTCTATGTATTTCGATGAACTGAATCCAATGGTTTAGTCTGCAAGTTCGTATCTCGTTTATTATTTGAGATATTGCTGATAGAAATTTTGGAAAAAAATCAAAAATTTTCAATTTAAAAAAAATTTGGTATTTTGGTACAATATGCACGATTAACACAAAACTGAAGAGTATTTTTCGATATCTTGCGTAATTTTTGAGTTGCAGTTCCTCAAAGTTGCCCTTCGAAAAACATCAAAAACCGCCATAAATCGAAAAATTTAAGAGATATGATGATGCGCTCTGCACCAGTGAGTTTTTTAAGGTTTATTTTATATAGAAATACAATAAAAGTATATGCCAATTTTTGTGATATTTCGTGAAGTACATCATATAAACTGTGTTTAAATGAGTAAGAAGAATGTTTTACGGAAATAAGAAATATAATAAATTTACAAGTGAATACGGTAAATATTATAAAAATTTTAATTGTTTTCTAATATATTAGACAAATTAATTTATGTGTTTATATTTATAGTTCAACTTTGACCAGTATCAAAAGAACTCCTTGAAGAACTTGATTTCTTTGTATAGATTGTTATTAGTTCTATACTTTTCGTACAAAAAATATTGTACAAACCTCTTGCGTGAACTCGATTCCCGGATTTGTTCACTCATCCGGGAACCAAGCGTTCCCGCATTTGGTATGTAAATAATCATTTCAATAATCAGTATAATAAAGAAGTTATTAGTGAGTATAAGTGAACTGTCATTCAACAATCAATAAAAAAGAACAAGTAATATTTAATATTTTTTATTACAATAACAAATTGGAAGTTATTAGACATTTGTAGAAACAAATCACTGCGCTCTTCCGCCTGGTCCGGCTTGCCAATAATCTCTCGTGCATCCTCGGGCCGTAGGGCCCCCCGGGCCTCTGCCCCGAGCCGCTATAACACCTCCCGCAAAGCAGAGTTCGGCGTGAACCTAGGCTCCAAGCCTAACAAGTCCACAGCATTCCTAGATTTTTTGCAGAGCATTTAATTGTCTACAATGTGGACAACCTTCAACAGTGTCTTCGACATCAGCTTGGAAGTAAATTATTTACAACGAAATCGTAACAGTATTACAATTATATTAATACATGATTTGTATGTTTATGTAGGACCTCCATGGACCCGGAACCATATTCTGCTGTTCGTGGGTCCAGCGTCTTCACCCCTGGACGAATATCGTTATCTTTGTACCAATAAATAAATGTATTTGTATATTTAAATAAGTTTCAAACAAATAAATATGAATGTAATATAATAAACGATAAAATAAATATTTATTAATAAAAAGACGTCTTTCATTCAAAATCCACCCGATGATTTAATAAATGAAAAGGTAATAAGGGATTGTCTTGAGAAAATACTTGCTTTATTAAATTTTAATACCCATACTGCCATCTATTGACATGGCTAAACACTATAAGACCATGCGATTCGATTTCGAATGCGGTCCTTGAATACATCACTTCATAATAGTTCACAAATATATACTTCAAAACAAGTTCTGTTTTTTTTACAAATTATAAAAATTTTGATCATTTCAGTCACATGTTATTCAGTATTTCTTATAATTTTTTCTTTTCATTCATAATTTCTTTTCTCAGAGTAACTAAACTTTCGCGGTTGCAAAATCGTGACGTCATCTTGTAATAGAATGTACAGTATGGCAAAGCAAAAGAGGTGTTGATAGCAAATAATAATTTGTTTTTCAGGGTTGTAATAATTATTTGGGGCCGATTTTCCATCTTCGAATAAAGTACTGAATAGATTATTCACCGAATAAATGAAATGTCGCATCGAAATCATTTTTTGATGCGTATTTTTTATTTATTCGACGGATAATTTATTCGGAAGTTTATTCGTAGATGGAAATATTGGCTCTTAGTATTATTAAAAATAACACTCCGATAAATTGAATCAAGTATTCGTTAATGATAACGTTTTTAGACAAAGTGTTTAATAGGACGTGTTAAAATAAATATGCTTTGATGTACTATACCAAAGACAAAATAACGGATAATAGATAATAGAGAGCTTGGGTAAATGGGGTTTACAAGTGAGTAATAAGTAAATGTTTTTTACTTGTTACTCACTTGTAAACACTATTTACCCAAGCCCTCTATAGCTTTTGAAAATGAATCTTTACAAGTTACTAAGTGACAGCTACATTGTAAAAATTTAACAAGTTAGTAAACAAGCTAAACAATGCACGTTGCCACAGTAATGCTTACAAGGCTTATGCGAAATCATTTCAAATAATTTTTAACAGAACAGTTGTGTGCAACTGGCACACTTGGTTATAATTTTAATTTGATTAACAAATGAGTAACAAATAGATTGTTGTACAATACACGCTTCAAGGAGGTGACAGGCTCGCCTGGTCGGCTCGCCGGTCATTTCCTCCATTCAGCAGTAAAAACTGTTTAACCTTGCTTGTAATGGAAATTACTATTTATTCTCTTACACGAACTGCAGCCCGCTCTCGCTCTTTTACAGTGGTTTGTTGAGGTTGCTATAGTCATTTATGTATCAAGGCACTGAAATTTAAGGCCGAGAAAAATAAAACATGCGAGTGATAAAAAGGAACTTCAGTGCCGCGGTACATATTAAATTTTATTTGAAATCTAAAATTAGAAAAAAACTGTAAAAATATGTATTATATAGGTTAAGTTTATACATCTGTCAGTTGTCAATTGAGGGTTATAGAGAAGCAAATTTTCGTGCTGCCATCTATTGATGTTTCCATTGAACTACGATGAAATTCACGTAGGGGAAATACAAACAAAACGCTGTCAATATGACAGTTCCTATAATGATGCTAATTATGAAAAATAAAGTGTGTGTATGTTTTTAGTCCAAGAGCCGTCTGCTAAAAAACCTGGCCGATCCAGTAACAGAATAAAATGTTTTTAAACTGTTCGTACTCATAGCGATCATAACAAAAATCACTGCGTGCCTGGGCAGGAGTTGTGCACAAGATTTATGTGGGTGTAGAATTGAAATGTGGAACATAGAGATTTCAATGCAATTTTTTGATATTGCTGGTAATTCTTACCTATTCACTTTACAGCAAAAGTGTCAATACAAAAGTTGTTCAGAATTTAAAAGTGCATGCAGTAAGACCTAAATATTAGTATTTCGCGATATATCAATCAAATTAAAATCAATATTTATTAGGAAAACTGTTGTATGTATTTTTTAATTCTGAACAACTTTTGAATTGACACTTTTGCTGTAAAGTGAATAGGTAAGAATTACCAGCAATATCAAAAAATTGCATTGAAATCTCTATGTTCCACATTTCAATTCTACACCCACATAAATCTTGTGCACAACTCCTGCCCAGGCACGCAGTGATTTTTGTTATGATCGCTATGAGTACTAACAGTTTAAAAACATTTTATTCTGTTACTCGATCGGTCACTCCCGTTATTATTATAGAGAATATATGGTCAGTATTAAATTTATTAAGTTTCCTAAATAATAAACTTGAAAAATAAAAACATAACCTCAAACGTCAAAACATGGATGTTTGTATTATGAACTTCCATCTCAACTTTTACCTCATCTTTCTCTTTCTTGTCTGGTGATTTTTTAGGTCTCGAATGTTTACGAAATCTTGACCCTACGGGTCTCGACATCGACATCCCAAACTACATTCTCGACCTAAAAACTATCACTTACAGTTCACGGTACGTAATATACTATTTGTAATAAAACTTAGTTGGAAGTGTACACATATTTTTGACACATAGATGTTTAAAATGTTATAGTTTTTGTTCCCAGTGTAACTAAGATTACTGAAATATATTAATAATTACATAATTTAGTTTTTCTCAAAATTATAAGCATGTACAAACAAGTGCAAATAATATTTTATTATCCATATATTCTTGCTAACATCTTTTATTTGAAACTTTTTTCACAGCTGATTCTATTTTTGAAAATAATTGAATTTCTTGTTTTATGTGTTCCTAGTTTGCAACAGTGCAAGTTTTGTAACAAGGCGAACATTCAGAATACGATTTATTGTTTTTACTGTCAAAACGATTTTAAAATATCAAGTTTCAAACTGCGTTGGGACTTGAACGCATCGAAAATCGCCTTGACAGGAGTTTTTGAGTTTAATTTACTACTACACATGTGTGTTAGAAATTTTGTTATCCTAAATTGACATTTGAGATTATCGCGGCAAATATTCTGAAATATCGGCTTGAGATGCCATCTGCTGTTGACAGATTTACAGATCCTGGTCGAACCCAATTTTAAGTGTTCTAGTTTTTTATGTAATCTTTGTGTTGGTCCTCAAGAGATTTCCTACCCCCGCGTACCCGCTTATGGGGTAGATGCGTGTGTTTGGCCAGCACAAATGGGAGTTAGCTTTTGGTTTTTAAACAGAGCAGACGTCTCCGCACGTCTGCAGTGCTCTACCAAGATGTAGAATTTTCATAATTTTGTTTTGCTAAATATGTTTTGGTAATTGTAACTTTTAAGCATATTCATACGTTGTCGTCGTTGTAATATTTGTAATTTGTTTGTAAACCCTAAGTTTCAGCAGTCAGCCTGTCGTGCTACAGTTTTTCAATAAACAGGCGTAATTACTGAAGGCCAAGGCTACGATTACTGAGTAGGCAAGCGTGTAAACATTTTATTCACTGAATTCATACTTAAGATTTCATAAAAAGTAAGTTTTATATTTTACGTTTACATAGGGAACTCTAATTTATTATAATAGACTAGTTTTTATTTTTACAGTAACGAATTTTCACTTGATTTAAGAGAAATATTTAAACAAACTTTTTATTTCAAACAATTGTACCAGCCTCTTAATTTTCTTTTATTTCAGTTAGTATTACGGTCAAGTAAAATAAACACTTGTCAGTACTCATTGGCACTTAGTGCAAAGTAGCTGTTACACTGCGAATGCACGAAATGCACAATTTATTGGATTGAAAATAAATCGAGAATAAATTAACTTTACAAATAATACAACAGTATTTCAAGGTTATTATGTTCATAAGGTGTCAGTAGTGGTGAGGACGTCGATGTCCAGCGCCACGCAGTCGCCCGGCTCCGCGGCTAGAACGCTCGCTGCAGAGGATGAGCGCTCCGGGGTCGTCCTGTCATCAGCTGCGTCGACGTGCACCGTGCTGGGGTCCCGCAGCAGGTCGGCCAGCGTGCGGGCGAGGCTCGCGAAGCTGGGCCTGCACTGCGGCTGCGCACTCCAGCACTCGCGCATCACCTGGTAGCTACACACACATCGTTACAACGTCACATCAACTGCGCATGCGCACGCGACTTACAGTTCCCGGGTCGAGTACTCGGGGCGCTCCAAGCGGTAGCCACTCTCCAGCTTCCGGTAGAAGCCGACGTCCGGCTCCAGCTCGGCGTACGGGACCCGCGCCAGGCTGAACAGCTCCCACAGGACCACGCCGAACGCCCACACGTCGGACTGCGTGGAGAACGTCTTGTCGCGGATGGACTCGATCGCCATCCACTTGATTGGCAGCGGACACTGTTTCAACCACACATACACCATACGCTCATACAAACAACGTCACACAACTAACTACTCACTTGAGATTCTTTCTTGTAACATCCAGAGCTCAGAGTCTTGGACAGACCAAAATCGCTGATTTTGACGATGAAATTGCCCGCCAACAGAAGGTTCCTCGCCGCCAGGTCTCCGTGCAGAGTCTGTTTGGCAGCGAGGAACTCCATGCCGCGTGCAGCTTGCAGCGCCCAGTGCAGCAGCTGCAGCGTGCACACCCTCGGGGGCGGCGCCGGCGGCGGCTCGCTGCTCGAGCAGTGAGCACCATCATCCACTGTACAAACACAACACTTATTCACAATCAATCCTTTTATTTATTATTATTTTCTTTTAATTGCAAACTCATTTCACGCAACAACGCAGTTACATATTAAATTTGAGTATAATTTATTTTTTTCACGACATGATAGAAAACCCCACCGTTCTTCTCCCGAAATAGTGAGGAAAATGTGTTGTTCCTCTCTAGAGAGGAAAGTATAAAAGTGTTACCAATATGAATGTTATTTACAAAAAATATATTACAAAAATTATAAATAAATTCCTAATTTGATTGAAAATCTTTATTTTAGTGATATACTAATTTAAATTATCTTACAATCATGTCTTATATTTTTCTTTTTCTTATTAAATCACAATTTGACAACTTATTAAAGATATTTAAGATTGGTCCATTGGCAACACTGCTACACCGCCTTGTGTCTGATAACCTAACTTTTAATGCGTCAGTTTGTGAGTTGTGTTCTCAAAGTGTATTTTAGGGCCGAGCAAATCGTTTTTAGAAACGTGAAAAAAATGTTGTGTCCAACACGAGAGGAAAGCTCTTCTTCCATTCTCGTTCGAAATGCCTCACTCGCTGCGCTCATGAGGCAAACTTCGAACTCGAGCGGGAAAAAGAAGCGCTTTCCTCTCTAGTTTGACAAATAACTATTGTCATGAATAAACACATTGTCAAGAGATAGAGGGCAGAACTAAAGATGCGGCATGATAAAGAAAAAATGAGGATCCGCATTGGCTTACGGCTATGACGTATTACAACTAGACGTAGTGCGCCACGCTTGCAGTGATGCCAACACATCTTAGACGGGGAAAGGCTAATGTTAGCATTATTGGTATCACTGCTTGCGTACATTACATTCAAAGACTTATATACTTGACGAAAGCATTCCTAGCGATGTTATGAGTATCGTAACAGCCGCATATGTCAGATTGAAATCCGAGCTGGTAGAGTTATCCATACGGTAAGATGGATAGGTGAACTCGGACATTATTCGTTTGATACCATATATATTTTTATTATTATTATTAACACCCTGTATATAATTAAAGTTGATGTGTTTTGCACACACCTACTTAAAATTTCAGCAAAAAAAAAATTTACACTGATTCTAAAATAGCTATTAACATACCTAGAGATGTTATGAGTATCATAACAGCCGCAAATGTCAATCGGAAATCCGAGCTCATAGAAAGAGAATTTTAAGTCATCTAAGTCCAAGAGTTTACCGGTTTCAGAATATGAAGACGATAATGCCATTAATAAATATAATTGTTGAAATTCTTTTTTGAATAACGTCTGTCATAATTTTAGAATTAAAATTTACAAAAATATAGATATTTCGAAATATCCAAAACTAATAGTTACTTGACAATTCATAATTTCCATATAGATTACATGAGTGATTCTACCTATCTTTCTCGTATTAAATGAATTTATTATATTTAAAATAAAATAATTCACCAATTCTCATCTATCTAATCAATCAATTTTATCTTTTGACATTTGTGCTGTAATTACCGACTGTGAATTATCGGTACTTAGGGCAAGTGCTAAGAGATGGCGCTGGTGCAAATATTATATTTTTAATTTTATTTATTTTTCCGTTGATTTATTGTACGATATAGGTGGTGAGTTGCGTTTTTTAGATATTCTTTATTATTACAAAATTACATTTATTTTAGTTTCCTCTAAAAGGTAAATAATAAAAAAGTCTGTAAAATCGTTGTTACCGCAAACGTCAATGATGCGTGATTGTTAAGTTTACAATTCAGGAGGCCATAAATGTATTATTATGGTAATGGATGCATTATTATAAACCTGTGACGCCTTTGTTATAAAAATATACATAGTACATAATAAATTACATTTGCTTTTCTACATATTGTTGGTTTGGAATATTCGCCGTATGTTTGCCTCCCTGGTATTTTGCTGCGGTTCTTTTACTTTTTACTTTCGAACTTCAGCGTGTCTTGGGGCCTTAATCTTATACATAAGAAGAATTTTATTTGCAAAAAAAAATATTTTAATATACTTCGACTGATTTAAGTTTCTGGTGTGGCTTCGGAGAACGATATTATCGCATGTACATTCAGTGACAAAAGTTAAATAGCGGTTTATTTAAATGATGGATTTGGTATAATACTGCTTCAATTACAGGAAACTTTGTTAATTGCAACATAAGTAATTAAATTATATCAAAACATGTATTTACTTAAACACATCGTCAAAACAGAAATTAATACTTTTCTGAACTATAGATTTCTCTGTACATTATGTACTTGGATGAGTGGAGTTAAGAAGTATTAATATGGTAGACTCATATTGGTTTATCGACATATATAAAGTTATTAAATAAATAAAGATTGTATATTTTAGAGTATAAGCAACAAATATGTATTAATCATATTACCTTGTAAGGAATCAGCATCAGGAAAACAAATGAGTTCCGTATCTGGATCTATTAAGTTGACAAAGTTATAGCGATTTTCCAGGAGGTAATTTCGCAGATTACCATGTCTACAATATTCGAGTACAACTAGAAGTCTTTCTGAAAATGATTAAAAATGTATGAAATTCATGTTTATAAAAGTCTCTCACTTCCATGTATTTACTTTCCCCAAGGTTTTCTGTGCAAGCCCCCAGCAGATTTACCAAGTTGTCGTGTTCTCCCAGGTGAATCATTATTTTCAGTTCACTTATTAACATATTTAAATCCTTGAAATTCGAGTGTGCGTGAAGCATCTTGACAGCGACAGTTCTCTCGGGTTCTCCCTCAAAATAGTTGGAAACTGTGGCTTCCACCACAAGTCCAAAACAACCCGAACCCAAATTACGACCTGAAATGAAATGCATTTTATAATAAGACATTGGTCAACATCAAACTACAGTTACCTAATTCCACTTTGTTTCGTGGTATTTCCCACTTAGTATCGTAGGGCAGCAGCGTCGCTTGCTCTGCCACATTTAAAAATGGATTAATATATTGTATTTTTCCGTCTTTAAAATGAATAATATTTCCCTTAATTATTGCATTGCGACGTTTCTGTAACAAAATACAATGAAGCCATTTATTTACATTAATGATATTTGATGAAATTTTACCTTTTTCCTATATGACCTTCGTATTAGTAAACTTGCTACTGTAGCAATTAGAATAAGCATACAAATTATAAGTACTATGTACCATCTACTTCCTACTTCTGAAAATAAAAATATTGAGGTAATGTTGAAAACAGAATTTTCAATTAAAGTAAAGTATTAACATAAATTAAAAAAATTAACGGCATCAATATGTTTGTGGTATTAGTTCCATTGTAAATTGTTCGTGAACATTGTATACCTCGACAAACCGATTGAAGTCCCTGAGAGCTGCGGTTTCGTTGACCACTAGTGATGTCTGTACTTTAAGTAATAAAAGTTAAATGGTGAATTCTTTTTATGCCCAGTTCCACTTCATTCTTACTCTTACCTCTTTCATTCGACATGTTCTAGCAACCAGACTGTCAATTTGAATTGAATATTTCTTTTCTGAACTGTCACTTTACTAACGGGCCACAATAAATAGCTACACGCCATTCGTTATGTACTTGGATGGGTGGAGTTGACGTTCATTTCTGGCGCGGACTCATATCGGTTTGTAGAGGTATACACTATATCATCGCGAGGCAAAAGAAAATACAATATTTCTTTTTAAATCATGCAGACAGTTAATCAGAAAAAGTTGGAACTGAAGTACGAGTCGATGCTGACTCTTTACAATGTGTCGCATGTCAACATTAGTTTCTACTTGTTTCACACAGAAGCGATTGACTTCAACTCTGGCAGGTGATCCAGTAGAATACGCGTCTTTGTCCCCGGTATGTACGTCACTTACATGTTTTCTATTCCATTTACAATGTTTCCGGATTATATAGATTGGCGAATGTATATGTGTGCGTTTGTTCAATAACTCGCAAACGTGAAAAGATTCACTAACGAAACGTTAAAATGTTAAGTTTCATGACAATGTGTAGAATATACACAAAACAATAAATACATTTCGATTGTGGAATCATCTGCGAAAAAGTTAAAAATTACCTGTGATCACGCTCAGGTTCACGGCGCGAGAATCTTCTCCAAATGGATTTAGCGCTATGCAAGTGTAACGTCCTGCGTCAATCTTTCGGACAAAGCGAACAGTGAGTTGTGTGTTGTTCGAGGTTATGTCAATGTTCTCACCACTGCTTATCTCACTGGAATCCTAAAACGGTTCAGATTTTAATAAGAACCATACGCTAGGAAAACAGGTACATTTCACCCGTTCGACAATAATTTGTTTGAAAGTAAATACCCTGGTTGTAACGAATGAAACATGCTATGCATTTTATACGCTTTTGTAGCCAAAGAAATAAGATTTTATAATAATTATCACTTTGCATAAGACTGTAATTGGTTCGAAGTAAATAATAATTTACAATAAGAAGTAAAATTTAGGAATGTGAATGTCCGTCTTTGTATTAAACGTGTATATTTTTTAATTACAAATAAATAATTCAATTTAAAAAAATCCATTTGCAAAATTTTATTTTTTGCAAAACCTTTAAAATTATTTGTTTCGCGCCAATTATATTTTAATGGTAGATAATATATAACACCGTGCAACAAATTTAAAGTTGTGTCATCACACATGAGCAAGAACATATGTCCCAAAAATCAGATTTTATCCCTTTCGAGTCCTTCAAACCACTTGCTTGTATCACACCAGGATTTTTTAAAATCAATATTGAAGTTTTTAAAAAGTGTATTTTTAGCTATTCAAGGGTTCGTTTTAAAAATTCATATCTCTTACAATTTTGAAGATTTTTAGATGATTTTTGACGACTTAAAAAGTATTTTTTCAAAACGATTACGCGATTAAGTAAGGAAAAATTATTCGACTGGTAGTAGTAGTAGACTGTATTTCTACCTCGATTACGCGTTTTTATTACCCTGATCAATAGATGATAAAAGAAGTAATGTCATCTACACTTAACCAGTACGTTTATATTTTGGCCCCTTTTGTTGTAAAATATTCAAAATAAAATCCAAGAAACGTCTGTTCAAGTTTTATTTTGATTTCAAGTTATGTTAAAAAAAGGTTATTTTTTCGAATATTAACAAATTTTCTTCCGTTTGTTCTTGAGAATTTCTATTAAATGCGACTTTCCCAACAGAATTACCATTTCTAAATCTTTTTTTCATGTTTATCATATCATGTTTAGTTGCAATATCAACAAAATACTATTTTTTTCCTTGATATCAGGATATACTTTTTTTGGAGTCAATATAATATAACTTGATTTTAAAAGAAAGTGCTTCCCTTTCATTTTGATATAATATGGCATTACTTCTTATCTATTGATTCGAATGATACAAACGCGTAATCATTTTGAAATATTACTTTTTATGCTTTCTATTCGTCCAAGAATCATCTGAAAATGTCCAAAATTTAAAACGATATGAAGAATTATAAATATCTCTTGAATAGCTAAAAAAACAAAACATTTTTAAAAAATTTCAATATTGATTTAAAAAAAATCCTAATGTGATACAAGCAAGCGGTTTGAAGAACTCGTAATCCCCGTTCGAGTCTAGTTTTTGGTACATATGGTCTTGCTCATGTGTGCTGACACAACTTTAAATCTGTTGCACGGTGTAATTAATAAACTTTGACTCCTTGAATATAAAAATATTCACAGTACACAAAAAATTACAATCGGTTTTCTATATGTTTTGGTTCGAAAATAAATTTTTTGTTTCCCACCCTGGTATTTTGTTGCGTTTGTTCAATTTTTGTTTTCGAAATTCATAGCGTTTTACATTAGTATGTAGAAAATTTTTTTACCAATAATATTTTAGATCCTCCTAACACAAAAGAATATTATTTGCACGGATTCTAATCAAATATTTTTTGTAATTATAATAAAAAGACTATAGTTGGTGCACCTTCATCCAAGTGATCACGGGTTCAGGGTCTCCTTCGGCAAAACATGTGAGGTCCACGGTCCCCTCGACTAATACGTCCATCTCCTCTTCTTTGACAAAGTTGCTCCTTACAATTCTAGGTTTCACGCCCCCTAAAATTTAATTCATAAATATCTGTGAGCTCCCTGCAAGGCACGACTAGGGCACAACTTACTCTTGACTATAATATTTGTTGTTACATGTTTCCTTCTATTTGTAAATGCTGACACAGAACATGTGTAATTCCCTCCATCATCATATGTGACATTGTCAATTTGTAAAAGCCTTCGGCCGTGCGTGTTGCGGACACTTGTATTATATTCTGTACCCATGATCTGCAGTGCACATCGTGCGTTAAGAACACCAAATGGCGTAATTAGTGTAAAGTATACCTTAGCTCGGCCTAGTGTTTCGTTCGGCGTCGTCCAGGACAGGACCGGGGCTCCGCGTTGTGATCGACACTCACGTTACACTGTGCAGCGAATGGTTGTCCAACGTAAGCGACATTGTAGTGCAAAGCAGTTATGATGGGTGCGAAATCAAATTCGTCTACAAATAAACATATTTCCATTCAATAATACGTAGTAAATCTTACATTTTTAACACGAAGGGAGCTTAAAAACCTAGTGTGGTCACCACACAACTGTTTCAAATTTATTTAAAAATATAATTATGATAAATTAATAATTATGGATGATAAATTCCAATTAATACCGAATTCTATAGAATCTTTATAATTAATACTCAATACTTATTTCTGATACAGAATTACTTTAGCTATAGCAAAAACTAATTTAATACCAAACACTATAGGGTTTAATCATTTTGCAACAGTATATTGTATACCAAGGTAGAAAAGTGAGGTATACAGAGTGTTCAATTTAAGTGTGCCACCATTGCTATCTCGAGAACTATGAGAGCTACAAGGTTGATTAAATCAGCAAACAATTTTTATTTTACAAGACTATTTTGATAAGTTTAAAAAATATTTTTTTTACCAGTGGTTCTCAAAATATGGGGTGCAACTTTCTTATTTTAAATGGCAACCTATTTTTTTATTTGCTTATTCGATTCAGTATTTTTTTCGGAATTCAATGATATTCACATGTAATGACCAAATAATACAAAATATTTGAGAAAAATGCAAAATTAGAAATGTATCATTTTTTTTACATATGCCCATACAAAGTTTGCCAACAATAAATCAAATGCAGAAATAATTGCAAAAACTGTAATTATGAGAATAATTATTCATTTTGTTGTTACAATACAGAAGTACACTTCAAAAAACTAATATTAACAATTGTTTGATTTATTTGTTTTCTTCCATGGCAAACTTTAAATAAAAATAATACATTTTTAATTTTGCATTTTTTTCAAATATTTTGTAATATTTGGGCAATACATGTGAATATCATTGAATTCTGAAAAAAATACTGAATCAAATAAGCAAATAAAAAAATAGGTTGCCATTTAAAATAAGAAAGTTGCACCCCGCATTTTGAGAACCACTGGTGTAAAAAAATTCTTGTTTCTCTCATTTTAATTGTCTTATAATATAGAAATTGTTTACTAATTTAACCGACCTCGTAGCTCTTATAGTTCTCGAGATAGCAATGGTGGCACACTTAAATTTAACAACCTGTATATAGCATATTTTTTTGCGATTGGAATTATTAAAAAAACGTCTATATTTATTAATTGTTTCTGTACATCACATGTTTTCTTATATTTTTTTTTTTTACTCTACAAACCATTGAAATTTAGATTGCTTACGTAACGGAATTATCAAATAGTTGTATACATATATAAACGTTTTCACCTTGTAGCTATGTTACATTTTACAACAATAAAAGTCAGGTCAGCAAATATCTGATAACTTTCAATTAAGATAAGAATAATAGTAATAAATACCTATGTAACTTAAATTTTGTTCACTTTTTTAATTTTTACTGTATTCTTTTATTAACCCTGGAGCACTCGCGCTATAAGCATTTCTCTCACACTTAATTAAAGTTGCCAGACTTTCAAATATGGCTGAGATACAGGTATAGCTAGCTGAGTTTATATATCAGTTCTACTTATAAATGCAACCTGAGCAACAATTATTCGTCTCCAGCAATTTTCAGACAGAATTTGTCCAACACTTACAGACCGCGTGAGCGTTTCTCTCACGGCGCGAGTCCTCGCGTTGTTGTTTTGTTGTGCCTATTGACCATTTCTCAAAATACGCGAGTTTTTTATGGTGAGTATTCAATTTATTAGTATTTATTCGTGTACTAAATATTTTTTCTACGACCACTTAGAAATCTGCTCATTGTATTTTTAATGTTACTTGGGATATGAGGTACATTGCTTGCATCGTGCGAAATGAATTTGTTTTTTGAGTATTTCAATACAGATCAGTTCATTTCAGTACAGGTTCCATTGCTAGGATATTTATTTAGAATTTTTAAATATTGTAATGGTGAAAGCGGACAAATTTATTATTAAAAATACATCAATTAGGAAATAAGATCGTGGTCGTAGAAAAATTATAGTGTACAACTCCCATGGAATGTCCATTTCATAGTCGTTTGATTTGCGCCTCATGCTACAAACTTACATACTCGTAGGAAATGGGTACCTTTCCATGCACGTTGTACAATATACTATTACAGTAATTATACTCCGTTTATGATTAGACATCCATATCCAAATAATAGTGCGGTTCTTTCCTATTGTAAGTACTGATATCACAGCAAATATATGTAAGTTGAGTCTACTAGCATGACGTCATTGGTGATATATATAGTTATTTATGTAATCAGTTATGAAAAGAGCGATGTTGTTTAACGAGCTGTATTTTTGCCAAAACGAGCATAGTGAGTTTTGCAAATTACGCGAGTTAAACAATATCGTTTTTCATAACGTATTACGTACAATATTTGATCTAATTCCTTATTTTCATTCCTATACCTTCCAAATTATTCATTGCCAATATTTGACAAGCAACAAATTATTTTATTTATTATTAAAGTAGGCATCTACTCGGCATTTGATTTAACTGAATATCGGTTGTTTAAAATTCTTTACGTAACTCAGTTACGTAAAGATTTTTACAAAACTCATTTCATATAAATTATATAAAAAGTGACATTTCATAACGTCAGAAGGTTAGGTAAAATTCAACTTTACAAAACGGAATTAGATAAACAATTTTTGTTTTAACTGTGTATGTAACCTCAGAAATTTAACATGAAAATTTATAAACTTACTATTTCATAGTTTTAGTCCCGGCATATTTTGACAGAAATTAAAAGTTTGCATTATTTAAAAGTAATTTTGTATCTGTCTGTGATTGATTTTCATGTAGAATTTTAATCTCTACAAAAATAATTTAGGATGTACTGCGCACGAGAAACTACTAAAAATATAGTTTGCATGTCTCCAATGACGTCATACCAGTAGATTATATATTGTAACGGGCCAGTACGACCCTGGACAGTCGGCGCGCAACGATGAGTCGTCGTTCTAGTAGGTTCTAGTGCTGTTCCAGGGCAGAAGCATCGAGACTATTCTCGATTACCAACAGGACACATATAATAAAGCCGCTAGCCTACACAGGAGGCAATCCGACTCAGACACGCAGATCAGAAAGTATCGAATCAAGTGGAAATAAATAAAACGTTTGCGTAGTGAATATAAATAGTGTAAATAAATATTTCTTGTGTAATATTCTTAGTTTAATATTGATTAATCGTTATTTTGTGTTTATTAATAAGTGTGTAAAAATAAATCAGTAGTTTAAATAAATATAAGTGTTAGTAAATCAACTTTTCGTAACTTTTAATAGTTGTTTTAATAATTGATTATTAAACTTCACCGAACCCGTATGTTACAAACGTAATAACATGCAGGTATTTAATCTATTAGTATGTAAATTTTTTGAATTTTGAAGACTGTATGGAAGTTGTATATATAAATAAGATGTAGAACCCATTAAACAAAAAAATTATGGCAGTATCGTCTCTATTATATTTTTTTGTCATTATATGTAAAATAAATGTAAGAACACATTAAACAGATTGCTGATTGCAAATAAAAAGTCCATCATTGTAAATAATTGTCTAGCTTAAGATCCTAAGACCTTCCAATTTATATTAATTTCACAAAGATCTCATTCCATCGTCATTGGGCGATAGTTCGTTCCCTATGAAATATAGAATAAAAGTTTAAATACAAAAAAAAAATGTTCAGAAACAAAAACTGCACCAAATGAGCTACTTATTTATGTAATATATTTCTATCATGAGATAGACATAAAATTAAATGAATAGTTTTAGATATTTTTAGAATGCCATGGTAACAAAACGTACAAACAGTCGTATTATTTAAGTTTGACAGATGAATTGAGGCAGGTATAACGATTATTAACTTGTTCAAATAATTTCTCAGAAATCACGAACACATTAATCATATAAATAATGTACAACTTAATATTTAATTCTAGTAATAAGTAATTTTATTTACAATACCAATAGTTAGGTATATTTATTTCAGCAGCAATAAGACGTACATTTTACCGGTGTGAAGTTAGCAACGAAAAATATTCTGTTCAAAATTTTAAGAAGACGGCAAATGAATATAATATACCATGGAATTGAACGTAAAAGACTATTTATATGTATTTTTCTTTACTAAATTTTAATGTTATAGATTATATTCAGTACTACTATAGAAAACATATATAGGGGAAGAGGGTAAAAAAACTAAATTTAGATTTACTACAAATTGCATCAACACACAAAATTGTGCATTCTGCCCACAAACACGTTCTTGTCACCTGAATTTTTTTAGGGTAATTTATGAAAGGGTTGCCCTATAAAACAGTACTGCTGTAAAAATAATATTTAGGGGCAGAGGGTGAAAATATCAACTTTATATTATTCTCAATTTACTACAAATATCGTCACCACATAAAATATTGCACCCCGCCTAGAAGTCTTTCACTTGATTTAATAAATTCTATTGATCGTAGAATAAAATACTTCAAGCAAATCTTGTAGATAATTTAATTTTGCGTCTGTTACTAATCATAATTTATATTACACCTTTTGTAACATATAAAATAAACTTGAAACATTTATAAAAAATGCTAATTTGTAGTAAGCCCTGAAATTTAAACAAAAAAAAAACAGCAAACTCCGCCATTGCCTGTTCCAAGCCAGGATGAGAAAGGAGGAGGGATCGAGGAGTAACAACCTCGGAAAAAAACCTGGATTCATCTGGCTCCGGATGATAGATTCCAGTGAGGGCTCCTGCCAAGGGTTACTGGAGAAGAGGTTGTCTTCTTTAGTCTGGAAAGACAAACAACCTAAGGGAAGAAAACCCTAAAAAGAAAATTACCTGGTCCACCAAGTTGGGGGTTGTGCTACGGGCTAGCAACTCGCACACGGAAAAACAAAACATATCGCTAAAAGTCCAACGACGCCGCCTCGGAAAAAGGATGGAAACAAATTAAGACGACTCAAGCTAAGGAAAAGGACGATGAAAGTCGGTACTTGGAATGTACAGGGCTTAGGGACGAAAAAGCATGAAGTATTTCAAGAACTGGAAAATTGCAAAATAGACATCTGTGCCTTAACAGAAACCAAGAAGAAAGGGGAAGGAATGGAGAACGTAGGAAATTATATATTATTTTACTTAGGAGTGAGTAAAGATAGAAGAGCTAAGAGTGGAATCGCGATATCAATACACAAAAGATATAAAAACCACATTAAGAGTTGGGAGAACATATCTGAACGTCTTCTGAAGATGTGTTTAGATATATACGGATACGAAGTGGTAATTATTGCGGTGTATTCTCCAACTGATGATCCTAACCAATCCATAAAAGACGAATTTGAAGAACAACTAACCTCATCATTAGAGAATATAAATCCCAAAAAAGAAATTATATTACTGGGAGATTTCAATGGACGAACGGGAAAGCAGAACGGACACAAAGTAGTAGGACAGTATGGAGAAGAGGTGATAAATGACAATGGTGAAAGACTAGTAAACATCTGTGAAAGATTTGAACTAAAAATTATGAACGGTTTTTTTAAACACAAAGAAATCCACAAATATACTTGGAGGCAACCTACTAAACAACAACAAACTATAATAGATTACATAATAATCAAACAAAACAGCCACATCAAAACCCAAGATGTACGAGTGAAGCGGGGTGCAGTATGTGGTTCAGACCATTTTCTTGTTGTTGCAAAAGTCTTATATAAATACCATGTCCAAACCGTACCAACAAACCAAAAGAAAATTAAAGCTGAAACAGAAATCTATCCTACTTATAACTTAAAAAGTTTAAACACAGATTCCACGAAATTCTTATACCAACTCCGTCTATGTACTAAAATTACTAAATATAACAGCACAAACACGGTAAATGAAAAATACGAATGGTTGAAAAAATGTATGCATCAATCAGCTCAAGAAGCTTTGGGAAAATCAAATAGAAAAGAAGAAAGGTACCAGGAATGGATAGACGATGAAACTCTTGAGCTTATAAATAAGAAAAAGGAAAAATATCACGTATGGTTAAATACAAATACGCCTGAAACTTGGAAATAATATGTGCATGTAAGATATGAAGTAAAAAAGAAATTATAAGAAAAAAAAATGAGACGTGGCAAAGAAAATGTGCTGAAATAGAAAATTTTATAGGACGGACAAGAGCTAAGCAAGCTTGGCAAATTTTAAAAAATATTCGAAAAGACGTACGCACGACAACCGACTTGCAAGTGATAAGCATGGAAAAACAAACGAAATATTATGAAGAACTTCTAAAAGAAAACAGAAACAGATATAAAGACGAAGAAATTAACGAAAACAATGAAGTACTAGAAGATAAGGAACTGCAACAAATCACTGTAGATGAAATAAACTGGGCACTTCGAGGGATGAAAAATGGAAAACCACCTGGTCCTGGAGGCATTTGTATTGAACTTGTTAAACATGCACCTACACAGGCAAAGGAAATCTTAGCAGATATCTTTAACTGTTGCCTATTGAAGGGAGAACCTATGCCAAATAAATGGAGACTGTTCAACATTTCATCAATATATAAAAAAGGAGACAAAACTGATTGCTCAAACTACAGAGGAATCAGTGTTACAAGTTCGATAGGAAGGCTGTATGGACGAATAATAAAGAGAAGGATAGAAGAAGAGTGGGAAGACGAGGAAGAACAGAGTGGTTTTCGTAGCGGTCGGTCATGTGTAGACAACACTTTCTGCCTACAACAATTGACGGAAAAAAGGTGCAGTAGAGGGCGAGAAACGCACATGGTCTTTGTGGACTTAAAAAAGGCATATGATACTGTCCCGAGACAGAAACTTTTGCAAGTATTACAGGGCACCAAGATAAATAAAGTGTACCTTAGAACAATTAGAGACATTTACAGGGATAATAAAGCAGCAGTAAAAATAAAAAATCAACTATCGCAGTATTTCAAAACATCAAAGGGACTTCTGCAAGGGTGTAGTCTATCGCCAACCCTCTTCAAAATATATCTGTACCATGTTTTAAGAAAATGGAAAGCGAAATGTGGGAGCATGGGTATTCCAATCAACGAACAAGTCCTGTATACGTTGCTATTCGCGGACGATCAGGTAGTTATCGCCGGAGATAGAGATGACATAAATTACATGACACGTAAACTAAAAGAAGAGTACGAAAGCTGGGGATTGGAAATAAACATAGAAAAAACTAGGTATTTAACCATTGAAGCTGAAGGCAAAGATTTTGAATTAGAGCAAAATGTGGTAATAAAAAAATGTTCCCGCATTAAATATCTTGGCGTTGTGATCACCGATAAAGGAAATAATGAAGAAGAAATAAAAAATAGAATAGTTCAAGGGAAAAAGGCAATTCAAAAGTTAAATTCCATATTGTGGAGCAAGGACATCACAAAAGAAACAAAAAAGCGTATGCAAAAAAGTATAGTAGAAGGAATAGCATTATACGGTTCGGAAATATGGGAGTTAACAGAAAAGAATGAAAGGAAATTAGAAGCACTTGAGATGGATTTACTGAGAAGAAGCTGCAGAATATCGCGCTTAGAAAAGGTCCCGAATATTAAAATTAAAGAAATGATGAATACAGAAGATGAAAACATCATCCACAGAATAGAGACTAGAAGACTGAAATGGTTTGGTCATGTAAAAAGGATGGACGATTCAAGATGGCCCTACAAAATGGAAACATGGGTACCGACTGAAAGAAGAAAAAGGGGAAGACCTAGAAAAACATGGAGATGTGGAGTTAACGAAGCCATGGAAAGGAGAGGCTTAGATGAAGAAGAGGTCCACAATAGAGAAAGATGGCGCGAAGGATGCGAGAAAGGGCTGTAAGCTGTAATCAACTCGCTATATATATATATATATATATATATATATATATATATATATATATATATATATATATATATATTAGGGTGGGTCGAAAAAATTAGATTTCGTTCTCTAGGGTCTAAAATGAAAGAGTTCCATCCAAAAAGTTGTGGAGTTGTGTTGAAACATTTTTCTGATGAATACCCAGGCAGCACCGAGCACCTCAAAACGCCGTTTTTAGCACTTTTTTTAGATTCTGGCCAATAACTTTTTTCAATTTGCTTCAAATTGGCTGAATTTTTTTTCTGGTATTCCCAGATCAATACCGAATAAGTCAATATAACAGACTTTGGGGTTTACCCTTTCCTAAAGGCGAAGAAAAAATCCTCAAAATACCCAAAAATCGGGTTTGCTGCTATTGGTGTCGAACAAATGAAATGTAATAGAAAGAAAATTCGACTTTCTTAAATTTTAAATTCAACATATTGAAAATAAAACAATTCCCGTTTAGAAAAATAATATTGTAGATTGGAAATTACTAATTTTATTTCATTTGAACTATTTTAAATCAAATATACGAACCACATTTAGAAATATTTATATCAACATTAAATAGGCAATAAATATTGGATTTAACTAGATGCTGCCATCTATCTTCACATTTATATGATCTGATACTATTCTTTAGATCATACAATGAATGAATCTGATGTTTTGGATGTACACAGAAACAAAAGTACGGACAAAATAACAAAATACCTGAAAACCCCGATTTTTGGGTACTTTGAGGATTTTTTCTTCGCCTTTAGGAGAGGGTAAACTCCAATGTCTGTTATATTGACTTATTCGGTATTGATCTGGGAATACCAGAAAAAAAATTCAGCCAATTTGAAGCAAATTGAAAAAAGTTATTGGCCAGAATCTAAAAAAAGTGCTAAAAACGGCGTTTTGAGGTGCTCGGTGCTGCCTGTGTATTCATCAGAAAAATGTTTCAACACAACTCCATATATATATATATATATATATATATATATATATATATATATATATACAGGGTGTTCCATGACTCGACCGACAAACTTATACCATATATTACGGAGGTCATTACGATCAAAAAATGTTGTATGACCTATAGGTGAATTCCTATTTGTTTCGGAGATATCGAAGAAATTAAAAAACAAAATGATAGAAAATTTATTCATCAATTAATTAACACAAAATAACAGCAACTGTTCAAAATGAGAACCGTCATTTTCTAAACATATAGCTATCCTTCGAGTCATAGAATATTGCCAGTTAATCACTGCCAATTCATTCTTTAGAGAACTAGTAGCTTCAACTAGACGGTCAGTCAACTCTTCGCGTGTATCTGGTTTACCATTACTATACACACGAGATTTGAGGCAACCCCACAGAAAAAAATCTAAAGGCGACAAGTCAGGTGACCGAGCTGTCCAATGTACAGGACCACCTCGTCCTATCCATCTTTCCGGAAAATTTTCATTAAGAAACACCGTCACTTGTCTCCCAAAATATGGTGGTGCCCCATCTTGCTGGAACCACATGTCACGACAAGTTTCCAGAGGAATATCTTCCATGTAATTTGGCAATTCTTCTTCCAAAAAATGAAGGTAAGTTTCTGCACTAAAAGGTCCTTCAAAAAAGTGAGGCCCAATAAGATGATTATTCAACAAGCCGCACCACACGTTGACGGAAAAAATGTGGCATAATGGCTTAAATTAATAACACAGCACAAAAATCATTCAGCATTAACTACGATAGTTTTTTATCAAAGCAATTCGTCAAGGCTAACTCAATCATCATTTGTTTTTTAATTTCTTCGATATCTCCGAAACAAGTAGGAATTTACCTATAGGTCATATAACATTTTTTGATCGTAATGACCCCCGTAATATATGGTATAAGTTTGTCGGTCGAGTCATGGAACACCCTGTATATATATATATATATATATATATAAAACAGCAATTTTTTTAACAAACAGCAAGAATTAGGTAATAGATTAGCAAAAAATAAATATGTTCTAAATTTGATTTTGTGTTACCTCCGGCGTAAAGTTGGAGTAACATTTTTTAATAGCATATTACTATGAAATAAAAAAAATTACAGCTAAATAGCAAAAAATATTAAATAATTAGCAGAAAATTATAATTGTATTTTGTGACATCATTATGTTGTAATTCCAACTTCACGGGCTCGTGAAGTTGACATATTTATATGACAATGTAATATTTTTAGTGTAATTAGCAAGACAACAATATCCAGAATTAAATTATTCAGGTCAGATTTTCAGTAAATACAGGTTTTTCAAGCATTTTATTTTAAATTTAATACTAAGTACTACAATTTATAATTTTTTGTTGTAGTAGCAAATGCTAGATATTCTGGAATCCTATAATATTGCAGTAAAATATTTTTGTTATAATTTCTATGGCATTGTTCCTTTGATATTAAATTGGCATTTATAGTCTTTTTTCAACTAAAATGTTTAAAAATTAGTAAATATTGATTTCAACTTGAAAACACCAGTTCTTACCAGTCCAGAAACAGTATCAGAATGCATGCTTTCTAACTACATTCTAAAATATGTGAACATTACCGTAAACACTGATGAACTTGTTCGCTGTAGCGTTATCCAGGTGGCAAGAGTAGCTACCGTTGTCATTTATCTTCACGTTGTCCAATATTAGTGTACTAACCAACACTTTTCCGTAGGGGAAATTAATTCGTTTCACTTTTGGAATTATTTCCTGTAAGAAATAATAATTCTAAAATTAATAATGAATAAATATTTACAAACAATGCGAAGGAGATTTAACACAAGTTTTTTGTTAAATACTCCTTGTAAAATATAATAGTTATTTCACACTTGTATATTAAGAATGTAAACTAATTCTTTGTTACTTGTTACATTACCATGATCATTATTCTACAAGTTTAATCAATAATGCCTCTAACGTACATTGAAATTTTAAATTAGACCAAAAAGATATTGTAACCTGTTGAAACCTGTTGTCATAATGACGTCACACCCGATCAATATGCTCTGCCGTTTGACGTAGCTTCCCGAAAGCCTTAGAACATTGCAGAGACCACAATAAACAAGTATACTCGTATAAGGGGTTGCCGGACGAACGTAATAAACTATGTACAGATAATGTAATACATTAATAATTCGAAATAATAATTAAATAAGTGTAAATAAATAACTCATTTTTCTTACTTATAGTTAAACTTTTGTGTTATTCTTTCAACTTCAGCCAACCCGAGTAACGAGTAAAACGTTACAGTATTTTAGTAAATAGTAATATGCGTGATTTCATGCAGCAACATTCGAAACTGAAATACATGCACTGTAAATAATTTTGAAAACGATATTCAAAATGAGGTTTGGGCAGAGGTTCTTTAGTTAAATATAGCTGACGAGTCTAGTGATGGGCACTATCGAATAAATTTGACCATCGAACGATTAGTAATTGAATGGTTCGGACTATCGAATGCTTTATTCGAATAATTTCATTCATTCAAATAATTTATTTTTAAAAACTTTGATCCTGGATATAGTGTTATAGGTCGGCTCGGCTCACTTAGTTTGCCGAATTTTTAAAAATTTTATACAATACATGTCAAAATCTTTACTGCACAGTTCCACTCCCTCTATTAAACTCGCTTACGCTAATGAGTCAGTAGCTTAAATTCGCTGGTACATATGTAGAGACTGGTTCTAGCCTTCATTTGTGTAAAAAAATGCTTGAATCAAGGCAATGAAATTGTAGAAAAAGGTATATAATATTTATTAGTTTGACACTATTACAAATTGTAAATATCTGTTGACTGATCGAGTTATATAAAACAGACTGAATTGTTTATTATTTTCATTTACCAAGTTAACTAAGCCAACTTTATAACAGTAGGGTAGAAAATAAATATAGCAGTGGTTTACTTGATATATTTAACATAAAAATTTATAAATAAGGAGCTAGTGACTGCTACAAATGCAGTATTTATTTGTTTGCATGTTACTTTGAAAGTATGTAAATATATATTTTAACTTTTGAATAAAAAAATCTATCGAAAAAATATGTATTCATTTATTTGATAAATTTTTCAGGTATTGAATTATTCGAATTGTTGTCAACTATCCAATAATTCGATAGTGCCCATCACTAGATGAATCATTTAATTACTTATTGGTGTGATTTTATTTTACTTTACTAACTTTTATAACGGGTATTGTTATGGCAGAATGGTCAGGATCATTCGAACATTAAATTTCTAAAAGTTCTCAGTTCAATTACCCAAAGAAATACATTGAATATCAAAATTGTCACTTCCAATGAACAAAATCAGTTTAAAATAACACACTTAATACGTGAAATCTACTTTATTTTGTATCAACACCAAAAAATACATCAAACTCATCAAAAATTGTTTATGCATATCATTTATTTTTACTGTCAAAAAAACTCTTCTTTTTTTTCCGTGCTACTCTGATCTCTATCAGTCAATGTCACAACATTCCGACCCCCGATTTAGGGCTACATAGTCCTGAATCCATCTTGAGACCCAAAGGACAGATTTTGGTAACAGGTCGCCGGTAGGTATTGCTACGTGTTTGCACTCGGCGTGCCAATGTTGCTATATCGAACCCGGGATCTTAAGGGTTGAACCTCGGCTAAACTCAGTGAAGACGGGGTGAGTCGGGGAATGTTATTGTTGAGGGCGCCAGTCGGCCAGAGCCTCAAGCGGTCCAACCTAATTCCGTTGACCGACGAGTAAATCGAGCTCGGATTAGGAAGGGGTGAGAAAATGGCATTCAAAATAATATTACGCATTCACGAGTAAACTTGACAGCTATATTAATTTAAAGAAAAGCAAGGTAAATGTACAGAACATTAAACAAACTATTAAACTCCTCAGTAACAAATCTAGTCAAGAGGAAAATTAATGTAGAAAAAAAAACAAAAGAAAGTAAACTGAAGCAGTGGGTCGTTGTGTTTCAGTAGTGTCTAGGACGGCTAAGTTGGCGTAGTTGCCTAGATGAACAAAAGGCGCTAATAATAAAATCACGGCGGCTCGGTGGTACCAGCGAACGCGACGCGAGCGCGGAATTAGAGCAGACGCAGCCCTAATCACTAACACGACGCACGAACAACACACTAACCGTGCATCAACGCACAAACAAATTTGATCTAGTGAATCAATATGAAACACTTGACTAGACCTAACAGTCAGTGAGTAAATTAACATAAAATAATTAACGGAATAAACTGTCAATGGACGCTGAGCGTCAAACATAAATAATAATAAACAGTTCAAAATAAATGAGAAAATAAAATGGTTCGCTTAGCTGAGCTGAGATCCAGACGTTGACAGTGAACAGCGCTACGGTCGACGAGGCTGAAGGCCGGTTGGCGGATGAGCTCGAAGCTTCCCGAAGTGGCAATCCGCTGACGAATGATTTCCAAGATGGCGCAAGGCTCGTAGCGATGGAACGATGCTCGAATCGAGGTGACGTCATTCGCAAGATGGACAATGGAATGATTCGTACTCGTAATGGTTAAGTTGAATACGAATTCACGATGTAGAATAGGTGAACCATATGAGTTTCGAAGGAAACTCAACGTATATCAAAAAAATAAAAATATACGTAAGAAAAAAAAAACCTGAAAATAAATTTGTAATTAGGCCAATGTAAAAAGGCGGGTCTTCGCAGCAAAACGGGTTTTTAAATTAATTTACCTGAGATCTTGTGCGGTTTTAAAGCGTAGAGACTTATCTTGCTCGAAATTGAATCCGGATAAATCCGTAGAATTATTCAAAATACTCAAACAAATTCCAAATGGTGGTGCTACTTCGAATCCCAACAATGGTTTTCAAAATGTACGCAAACTGATTGCAAATCACAAAATTGAATTCTCAAAAAAATAGCACTACTTTCGAGGTTGAAAGTACTCAAAACAATGGCTGATAAAAACCGTTAAACATAATTACTTGAAAAGAAAATCTAGTTTGGTCATGCATTTACTAATTAAATTTAATAGGTTGGCATCAAATTGCTGCGTCGAACCAAGGGCTTTTTTACATTATAACCCAATCACGAAGAATGAAATGCATCCCGGTAAGAAAGGTTGCTTCAATTTTGGCGGAATAAACAAAGAAAACGAATTCAGAAGATAGATATAAACACAACAATCGAAGATTGTAATATTCACAACTTCAGGGAAATAGGATAGGATAATGGATAAATGCAACTACTTAAAATGTAAAACTAATATCTTTGACCAAATGTTATTTTAAATAAATATCGCTACAGTACGTGGCGCGCTCAAACAGCAACGGTAAAACAAGGAACCAAATTAAATTAACAAATGTCAACAACAAAATTAATTACCAACAAAGAATTAAGTAAATGAAGCTAAATTATAAAAATTACAAAATGAAATGACGTGATGGTGAAAGAGGAAACAAAACCAAGGTAGGTGTTATTTTAATTGTGAAATACTACTGATTTTATTTTACTAAGTTAAACTATATTTTTAGGTTAGAATGAAAAGATTGAAGGAAAGGATAATATTCTAGGATTTGGAAAATAGGATCAAAGGACGAAATTGGAACGTTACAAATCCCCCCTTCGCTCCCGCGAGGTGAAATTCCCAATTTAACCTCAACAACTACAACTACAACTACAACAAAATAAATAGCTAATCGTTATCCGTATCGTCGGCAGGTGGTCCGTTCTTTAAATCTTTTATATGCCAAGTACCCCGGTCTCTTCCTTCTGCATCAACAAGCTTATAAATCAAATCCGAGACCTTTTGTTGTACTGTAAATGGTCCGACATATTTTGGAGCGAGTTTATGAGCAAAATAATCGGCGGCGTTTGATAGCTGAAAGTTTTTTCGCCAAACTGTATCTCCTTCATGAAACTGAGCTGGACGGCGTCGAAGATTATATTGCGCACTATTACGCACATATGCCTGATCCAAGCGTTTCCTGATCTCGACATAAATTTTCTTAAAACCATCAGGCCGTATTTCTTTAACATTTTCGCGCGAATATTCGACTTTTCCGTCGTCTTGAATTGCGACACGCGAATATTCCTCGCCAGAAAGAATGTGTTCACGTCCAAAGTTCACAAAAAAGGGCGTGAAGCCTGTGACGTCATGACTCAGAGTACGTATAGCGTAAGTGATACGAGCTAAATATTTTCCCCAAGTTCGATGGTTATCCTTCACGTACGAAGCTAACATACACTTAATTACACGATTCACTCGCTCGGTGGGATTATTCTGCGGGTGGTAAAGTGCATTATAAAGTATTTTTGTTTTGTAAGTGCTACAGAGGTTACGAAACTCCTTGCTGCGAAATTGTACACCATTATCACAGATAATAGACTGTGGTACACCATACATCAAAAATAGATCATTCTCAACATGTTTGACTATTGCCTGTGCGGTGGATTTTCTCAAAGGAAAGGTAAGTACGTACTTACTATAGTAATCACATATTACTAATATAAAACGATGACCGTTAGATGATGGAGGTAATGGTCCCATTATATCCATGCTAACCAACTGAAAAGGTCGGTAAACCCGTGGCTTAGCAGACCCCATAAGACCTGGTGGTGCTTTTTGCACTGCTTTACATTCGATACATGTGACGCACTTCCGTATATAAGCTGAAACATCAGCGCGCATTTTCGGCCAATAATATTTGTGACACAACTTCTTGTATGTTTTTGATACTCCAGGATGTCCAGAAGTAGGTGCATCATGAGCTTCAGCTAAAATTGCTTGACGTTTTTCTTTTGGCACTACTAATTTCCAGCGATCCTCCTCGTCGCTAAGTTCAGGTATAGACGATTTTATATATTTGTACAACATTTTATCATTTTCATTTACACACCATGACTGATATTTTTTGCGATGTTTTAGGACTTTCTCCTTCATAGAGTTATACCATTTATCCGTGGAATCTGAGCAAATAGGGCTAACTAACGTAACATCAGCTACAGGAACTGAACGAGATAAACAGTCAGGTACTAGGTGATCTTTTCCTTTCCGATGTACTAGCGTAAAATCAAATTGTTGCAGACGAATAGCCCAGCGACACAACTTGCCTGTCGACTGGTTAAAGTTCATCAACCATTGCAAAGAATGGTGATCGGTAATTACAGTAAATCTCATGCCTTCTAAATATGGACGTAATTTTTCTAGGGCCCAAACCACTGCGAGACATTCACGTTCTGTAGTATGATAATTTTGCTCCTGTTTTGAAAGTGAGCGACTCAAATAACATATGACACGTTCTTCTCCACCTAAAGTTTGTGTTAACACCGCGCCTAAACCATACGCACTGGCGTCAGTTTGCACAACAAAGGGTTGACTAAAATCTGGGCAAGTTAAAATTGGAGCTGAGACTAAACATTCTTTAAGCTTATTAAAGGAAAGCTGACATTCTTCTGTCCATGAAAATTTTTGACCTTTTCTCATTAATCGACATATGGGTGAAACTACTGTGGAAAAATTCGGTACGAAACGCCTGTACCAAGATGCCATTCCTAGAAAACTTCTAACATCTTTAACTGTTTTAGGACTTGGTATATTCAAGATTGCCTCCACTTTTTCCGGATCTACTCTTAATCCTAAATGATCAACAATATAACCTAAATACTTTATCTGGGGACGACAAAAATGACTTTTCTCACGACTAACAGTTAAGCCTGCATTTATCAATCGATCAAAGATTTTTCCGAGAATTTCCAAGTGAGTAGAAAATGATTCAGACACGACGACAATATCGTCCAAATAAACGAATACGTACGGTTCCAGGTCACATCCGAGAACTGTATCAATCAATCTCTGCCAAGTTGCTGGTGCATTGGTCAGACCAAAAGGCATTCTGGTGAATTGATATAATCCACGACCAGGGATGGTGAAAGCAGTGATTTCCCGACTTTCTGGCTTGACTGGAATCTGCCAGTAGGCGGATTTAATATCGAGTGAACTGATATATTTAGCTCCACGTAATCTATCTAAAATAGCTGACACATATGGTATAGGGTAAGCATTCTTTTTTGTGACTTTATTAACGCGTCTAAAGTCTACGCAAAAACGATAAGTTCCGTCTTTCTTTGGTACCATCAATATAGGTGATGACCATGGGCTCGTAGATGGCTCTATGATACCGTCCTTTAACATGTTGTCTAATTCGTTATTGATGTGCTGCTGTATTACTGGAGAAACGGGGTAATACCGTTGTTTGATCGGCGGGGAGTCTACTAAGATTTCATGTGAAACCAGGTGCGTACATCCTAACGAAGAACCCATAACTTTCCATTTTTCTTCCAGAAAATTGTCCAATATTACTTGTTGTTCTAATGTCAAACTACATGAAGGTGGAGTTTCCGAAATAGAGCAGACAGGTTCACTGGCCGAAAAATACCATACATCTCGTTTCAAATCCGGGACGATTCCCATAATTCGCCAGAAATCTAATCCTAAAATTAAAGTATGATTTACGGAAGGAACGACAAGAAAATCTACTAAATTAATTTTGTCCAGCAAACGTACTGGTGCTGTCAACGAACCGATACTTGAACATGACTCTCCGTTAGCCACAAGACAATCCGGTGTATCTCTTATATCTAAATCTAAATTAAATTCCTTAATAATTTCCCATCCTTTACCACCAATAATAGAACGAGATGCCCCTGAATCTAATAAACCAATGAAGTCTGTGCCGAAAATAGATACTTTCAGGTATGGCCTTTCGTCACGACCTAAATGCGAAAAAATATAGTCCAGAATTACTGACGTATGTTGAAAGATTGGTTTTTCTGACCGGTTGGGTGTTGAGTTGGCCGCTTTCACGGAAAGAGACTTCACGCGACCGTTTAATGCCTCCTGTTTCCGTTTCCCTGACACTTAGGACAATTACGTGAGATTACTCCTACTTCTCCACATTTATAACAATATACTCTACGCGATTCTCGACAATCGACCGCTTTATGTCCACGAGAGCGACAGTTCCAACAAAGTAAGTCATTTCGGTTATTTGCGCGTGCATTCGCTACTTCGGTTGCTGAAATACGAGAACGTGGTCGTTGATACGCGAGATCCGTCTCTAATGATTGATTGACCGTCGGTGGCGCTTTAAACTGTTGAGTTCTTGTATTTATGGATTCCAGTTGACTACACATGGTGTCCAATTCCTCAACTGATTCTACTGTATGCAGACCTAATCCTACCTGTAAATAGGGTAATAAATTTCGACGAATATACACAATGCGCTCGGTATCCTTAGGACGTTTTCGTAGCCGCTTAAACAGACCTTCCATATTTGCAATAAACACTGATACCTTTTCCTCATTGCCTTGAGTTCTGTTTCTAATTTCATCCCAAAGGTTGTATTCGTAGTCGCAGGGCAGAAAAGTATCCCTTAACGATTGTACTAATGCATCCCAATCGTAGAGGTTGTCACGTTTTGCTCTAAACCAGGTGAGTGCTTTCCCTGTAAATAATTCTACAGCTGATTGAAATAGTTGCTCTTTCTTTACAGCACGAGCTATACGCAGCTCTTCAACACGCTCGAGAAAATTTGAAACGTTAGACTCTCCATCATAAGTCACATTCCACTTATGGACCGGATAATAAGAATTGTTAGCGTCATTTCGGGAGGTTTGTGGAGTCAAAACAGATGTCAAACGATCCAACACTTGTGCTAACTGATTATATTCTGGGACAGTAGGTACCGTAGCTTGATTTTCAGGAGATTCCTCCAGTAAACTTGAGTGATGCGGGGCTTGTGGTTCTTCTTCTGGTTCATGCATTGATTTCTCATGCTCAGCCATCAAGATTGCCGATGCTTGTGCCGAAAATTTACATTTTGCGTCAAACAAATATTTCTCAACTCGCTTAATTAGTGAATCTACAATTTTCTTATGATCTGGATCGCGTATACGTTTTAATCGCAGTAAAACATGGGTCAAACGCGTACTTAGTTTAACATACTCGTTCTGGTAATTTTCCGTATTGAAGTTATCTATCGCTATCCCTAATTCGTTTAATTTCTTTTCACAGATACTAACTTCTTTTGCCGATTCCAATGGCAGTTCATAGGATTCTGTATCGATACTATTGGCATATTCAGTACGCAAAATTTCTCGAAGTTTCGCTCGTTTATCAGACACGTTACCTGCATGGGGAATGTTGCGAAGCAATAACTCATATGATAGTTCATCAGAAAGTAGACGATGGGCATCCATTCTAACTTCCATTGTATATAATATATGATAAAAAAACTTCCCTAAATATATCCTAACACAACTAAATACAATACTAATTTCTCTAAATAAATATCCACCAAATAATTCATAAAACAAATAAAGGTAGCAAGAGTGAATGAGAGAGAGAGAAAAGAATATTCACGAATGTAATACTATGAAACAAAAGTTACTCGCGAAATAAAACAACTTGCAGATGTTAAAGCTACAATGCCAAATTCTATACGTGCGATAGTGCAATGCGAAATATGTGATATAAGGCCTCACGTACGAAAAAAAAAATTTGCTACGTAGGCCCACGCGTTGGGTGCCAAAATTTTAAAATGCTACGTGTTTGCACTCGGCGTGCCAATGTTGCTATATCGAACCCGGGATCTTAAGGGTTGAACCTCGGCTAAACTCAGTGAAGACGGGGTGAGTCGGGGAATGTTATTGTTGAGGGCGCCAGTCGGCCAGAGCCTCAAGCGGTCCAACCTAATTCCGTTGACCGACGAGTAAATCGAGCTCGGATTAGGAAGGGGTGAGAAAATGGCATTCAAAATAATATTACGCATTCACGAGTAAACTTGACAGCTATATTAATTTAAAGAAAAGCAAGGTAAATGTACAGAACATTAAACAAACTATTAAACTCCTCAGTAACAAATCTAGTCAAGAGGAAAATTAATGTAGAAAAAAAAACAAAAGAAAGTAAACTGAAGCAGTGGGTCGTTGTGTTTCAGTAGTGTCTAGGACGGCTAAGTTGGCGTAGTTGCCTAGATGAACAAAAGGCGCTAATAATAAAATCACGGCGGCTCGGTGGTACCAGCGAACGCGACGCGAGCGCGGAATTAGAGCAGACGCAGCCCTAATCACTAACACGACGCACGAACAACACACTAACCGTGCATCAACGCACAAACAAATTTGATCTAGTGAATCAATATGAAACACTTGACTAGACCTAACAGTCAGTGAGTAAATTAACATAAAATAATTAACGGAATAAACTGTCAATGGACGCTGAGCGTCAAACATAAATAATAATAAACAGTTCAAAATAAATGAGAAAATAAAATGGTTCGCTTAGCTGAGCTGAGATCCAGACGTTGACAGTGAACAGCGCTACGGTCGACGAGGCTGAAGGCCGGTTGGCGGATGAGCTCGAAGCTTCCCGAAGTGGCAATCCGCTGACGAATGATTTCCAAGATGGCGCAAGGCTCGTAGCGATGGAACGATGCTCGAATCGAGGTGACGTCATTCGCAAGATGGACAATGGAATGATTCGTACTCGTAATGGTTAAGTTGAATACGAATTCACGATGTAGAATAGGTGAACCATATGAGTTTCGAAGGAAACTCAACGTATATCAAAAAAATAAAAATATACGTAAGAAAAAAAAAAACCTGAAAATAAATTTGTAATTAGGCCAATGTAAAAAGGCGGGTCTTCGCAGCAAAACGGGTTTTTAAATTAATTTACCTGAGATCTTGTGCGGTTTTAAAGCGTAGAGACTTATCTTGCTCGAAATTGAATCCGGATAAATCCGTAGAATTATTCAAAATACTCAAACAAATTCCAAATGGTGGTGCTACTTCGAATCCCAACAATGGTTTTCAAAATGTACGCAAACTGATTGCAAATCACAAAATTGAATTCTCAAAAAAATAGCACTACTTTCGAGGTTGAAAGTACTCAAAACAATGGCTGATAAAAACCGTTAAACATAATTACTTGAAAAGAAAATCTAGTTTGGTCATGCATTTACTAATTAAATTTAATAGGTTGGCATCAAATTGCTGCGTCGAACCAAGGGCTTTTTTACATTATAACCCAATCACGAAGAATGAAATGCATCCCGGTAAGAAAGGTTGCTTCAATTTTGGCGGAATAAACAAAGAAAACGAATTCAGAAGATAGATATAAACACAACAATCGAAGATTGTAATATTCACAACTTCAGGGAAATAGGATAGGATAATGGATAAATGCAACTACTTAAAATGTAAAACTAATATCTTTGACCAAATGTTATTTTAAATAAATATCGCTACAGTACGTGGCGCGCTCAAACAGCAACGGTAAAACAAGGAACCAAATTAAATTAACAAATGTCAACAACAAAATTAATTACCAACAAAGAATTAAGTAAATGAAGCTAAATTATAAAAATTACAAAATGAAATGACGTGATGGTGAAAGAGGAAACAAAACCAAGGTAGGTGTTATTTTAATTGTGAAATACTACTGATTTTATTTTACTAAGTTAAACTATATTTTTAGGTTAGAATGAAAAGATTGAAGGAAAGGATAATATTCTAGGATTTGGAAAATAGGATCAAAGGACGAAATTGGAACGTTACAGTATATATTTTCTTGGTAGCAAATTTTCTCGTCGAAACTTCCACCACTCGTACCTGTCCATCGCTTCCGGGAAAAATCTTGGTTACAGCAGCCCTAATCCAAATATTTCTGGGAGCGTTCTCATCTACTATAAGAACAAGATCACCTTCTTGGATGGGGTCCTCTTGCTCATGCCATTTACCACGACGAAGTAATTCTGGCAGGTAATCTCTAGACCATCTGTCCCAAAAATAGTTAGCTAAAGTCTGCGCAACTTTCCATTGGTGGCGATTATGTTCGTTATCAGTTTCCATTTTAGCATAAATGGAAGGACCTTCATCGTTATGTCCCCTTAAAAAATGGTTTGGTGTGATGGTTGTTTCATCTCCAGGGTCTGAAGACGGTCGAATAAGTGGACGAGAATTTACAATATTCTCAACTGCTTTCACAGCGGTTAACAAGGTTTGCTCACGAGGATGTCGTGTCTTCAATATATTCCACAGCGTTTTCTTCACTGAGCGTACGAGCCGTTCCCAGGCACCACCCATATGTGGAGCTGCTGGGGGAATAAAATGCCACTTTATCTCTTGAAACTTTACATTTGTTAGAAGCATTTCACATTCTATTTTCTTTCGCTCTTCTTTGAGTTCTCGTGAGCCAGCTACAAAATTGGTCCCGTTATCCGAATATATGTGGCTTGGTCGGCCACGGCAGTCAATAAAACGTGACAAAACCATGAGCATGTCGTCGGTACTCAGGCTGTTGGCAATCTCAATATGGATGGCTCGTGGTACCATACAAACGAATAAAGCTCTCCAGCGCTTCTCTCTGTGTCTTCCCACTGTAACTTCCATTGGCCCGAAGTAGTCTACGCCAGTAAACGTAAACGGAGGTTGACGAGAAGCAAGTCGATAATGAGGCAACTCTCCCATTTCTGGAACTAACGGTCGAATCTTGCCCAATTTGCATTCGGAACAGCGGTTGCAAAAGTACTTCACCGTATGAAGTCCACCAATTATCCAAAATTTTCTTCTTAAATTATTGAGGATAGTAGTTTGTCCTTGGTGTGCATTTCGGACATGTTCATGAAGAACGAGCAAGTTTGTAAAGTGGTGACGTGCTGGAATAATTAGCGGCTGCTGTTGACTCAACCTGATTGGAGCTTGTCCAATTCTTCCTTTTATTCTTATTAATCCATCGTCATCAATGATAGGAGACAGTAAAGAGAGAGAACTATTTTTCAGTTTTCCTCGTTTCTCTTGAATACATATATCTTCTTCGAAACATTCGCGTTGAACTAAAAATGTCAAAACTAGCTCGGCCAGATGAAGATCGTCAGCAGATAATAGGGACACTCGATTGCCTTTATTGATTTTATACGGCTTTTCTGTATGTCGGTTCATCCATAAATTTATTGCAGCAACAACACAGGCTGCAACTCGCAGAAGACGATTGTATAAAGAAAAGCGTTTCATATCAATTAGTGGCTTGCTCAGGTTTTGCGATTTCTTGTTTTCTATAACTGCTGCTATGATTCCATCTTCTTTTTTCTTTTCCTTTGGCCATGTTTCTTCCGGTAGCACCAAAAACTTAGGCCCTTGAAACCAACGGCTTGTTGGCTCAAAATCTGTCGGCTTGTTCTTGTAAAATTGCGCATTTTTATTCTTCACAAATATAGCAGAGGCTGGAGAAGATGCTGCACCGAATATCATTACTTTCATTTTATATTCTATGATTTCAGATTTCCTTTTCCACAAAAATCGCTGACTAGATTGATCTTCATCGATAATACTGACTCTGTGAAACATGTCTTCAATATCCCCATTGATGACGTATCTGTGTATGCGAAAATTCCATAAAACTTCCGTCAATGGTCGAATAAGATCGGGTCCCTTCATTAGCATATCGTTCAAGCTAATTCCATGTGATTTAGCGGCACCGTCAAAAACAAGTCGCATTTTTCCTGGCTTATTGGGGTTTGTTACTCCAAAATGAGGTATGTACCAAAGTCTTGGATGATGTTTCGTATCAATGATTGGATTTACTTCTTCGATGTATCCCTTCATTTCGTACTCTTCGAATTTGCTGGAGTACATGTCTGCAAACTTTTGATCGCGTAACATCTTTTTCTCTATTCCTTCTAGTCGTTTCAAAGCAGCCGTTTTACTTTCAGGTAGAATACAATCACGATTTCGCCACAGTAGTCCAATTGCCGGTTTTGTTCCATTTCTTGTGAATGTTTCTTCAAGAATGGCGAGAGCTTTCTTCTCTTCAATCGTCACAGAAGATTCACAGTGTCGAACGCCGAAATTTTCGAGAGAAAAGTAATTCTTCACTAGATTGTGAAGAATATCATCTGCACCACTAGCATGGTACCCACATCCGTCAATTTTACTTCCTAAATTTTTCCCAGAAATGTACCATCCTAGTGGAGTTTTCTTTCCCACTGGCTGTGACTCATCGGCGTACAATACTTGAAGGTGCATTGAAAGGAAGGCGTCGTCTTCTCCGACGATGACTTCTATGAGTGCATCTACTAAATTTGAAGCTTTTGCTTTGCACAGATGTGGCCATTTCTTCTTCACTCCTTCTATGTCAATGGAGTCCGAGTCAAAACCCAGATTTTCAGTTGCACGTACGTCAGTTAATTTGTAGAATTTAGCATTGTGAAATGTGCCACTTATCTCAAGATTTACGATTTTAACTGTTGATGTAGTCTTGTGGCCGTACATACCTTTCACAATATACGACATTTCATTTCCATCTAGTCCTACGTATTTAGCAAGTCTGCTGTCAATGTAGCTTTTGGAAGCACCAGAATCTAGGAGGGCATAAGTTTTCTTCATGCCATGTGGGCCTTTGACTTTTACAGGAACGATCCCAAGTGGTCCATCTGACCCTCGGATATAGGCACCTATTCCTGTTTCCTCGTTTGTAGGTGTTGGAGACAGCGGCGGCGAAGTCGTTGACTGAAGAAATTTTTCTTTGACTGGAAACGCTTGAGTATAGGACTCAGAATGAAGTAGGCTATGATGCAATTTCTTACATCCATTCTTCTTGCATTGCTTTGCCATTTTACAGTTTCTCAGCTGATGATAATTGTTTTCACCTTGCGACGCTTTTAAACAACCAATACATGTCTTGTTGGTTTTTACAATTTCCCAGCGTTCATTTACATCTTTCTTTGTAAATTGAAAACAGTTTGATAAGTCGTGTCCATATTTTTTACAAAGAACACAACGTTTTTCTTGTTTCTTGTCTTCACTCACACCAGCTGCAGCAACTGCCGACCCCCGTTTATAGCTACGGTCTTCTTTCTTCCAACGACGCTCTTCGTAATTGACGTCTTTGGGTTTGACTATTTCGCATGCTATCGATTTCTGTAGGGCTATCCATTTTTCGAACGTCTCCAGATTTTTCGTTCTTGATGTGTCAGCTTAATACCACTGGATCCATTCACGGCGCAGGTTCATAGGCAGTTTGTCAATTAATTTATGTAACAAATATATATTATTCAAGTAATCTGTTTGATTATGACCTTTCACAGTCGCGACGAGACTCTGAACTGCTCGAGCATATTCTATAATTGTTTCCGGCTTATTGGTTTCCGGATTTTTGACATATTCAACTTTACTAATCAATCTTTCTATGATTTTCTCTGGTTTTCCAAACTCCATTTCTAATGTTTGCATAATAGCGTTCACATTCTTCGGTGAATTGAAAAGAAATTCGACAGCAGTGTATGCTTCACCCTTCAAAGCCTTCCGCAGCCTATAGAGATTATCACAGTCGTCTAAATGATGCTTCTGCGTGGTTCGGTCGTATTGAGTCTTGAATGAAACCCACTCTTCCGGTTTACCATTGAATACTGGTAGATCTTTATCCACGGCTGTTTTTATAATCACTTGCTCTTTTTGACTGGAACCAAAAGCTCGGCTAAGGGCTTGAACTAGCTGATCCACTGTAGTATCATTTTGTGAGCGTTCACCGTAATTACAAATTTCATCGTCGCTAGAATCTGCTACCTCTTTATTTCGCTCATTTTTCGATCCTTCTTGTTGGTCTGAAATTGTAGCAGTCGTCCTCATTACAGTTCTTGAAATTGGTATTTTTGCTGATTGAAGTTTACTACATACTGATGATTCGTCGTCATCGACAGAAGAAAGTTGGTCGTCTAGGTCGACTTCCTCCTTGTCGACTTCTATTTTCGCTAAAATATTCGCCTTCTCAAGCTCGAGTATTTTTAATTCAGCATGAATTTTCTTCTTTAATTCTTTTTTCTGCTTTTCTTTTTCAAGAACGAGAGTTTTATTACTTGTCAAGAAACTAGCTTCTTCACGCGTGTGTTCTTCTACCGCTTTATTCTCAATTTCACGTAGTTTATCAGTCAGTTCTTCAATTTCTTCAATTACTGTGTCGAGATGTAATTCCCAAATTACAATCTTCTTTCGGGCTTGCAGTTCAGCGTCGGCAAGATGACGCTTTGCTTGCAAATCTAATTCGGCTTTACGTCTGGTGGTACTGTCATCAGACTGAATTGATGAGAGTCGACTGCATTGCTCTGGTGCTGGATATCTGGGCGGCGCTTTGCCCTTTGTTTTCCTCCGACTGGTTCTTAATGGCACGTCGTTGTCCATTCTCGTAACACAGTGCAGTGAAATACTCAAAATAAAAAGCGAAATCACAAATCTTTTTCAATAATCTGATTTTACGTTTGAAGAATTCACTGGTTTTCGTCACCTTATATCGCTTTTGACATCCAAAGTTTCTTCAGTCCCGGGTTTCGGCACCAAATGTTATGGCAGAATGGTCAGGATCATTCGAACATTAAATTTCTAAAAGTTCTCAGTTCAATTACCCAAAGAAATACATTGAATATCAAAATTGTCACTTCCAATGAACAAAATCAGTTTAAAATAACACACTTAATACGTGAAATCTACTTTATTTTGTATCAACACCAAAAAATACATCAAACTCATCAAAAATTGTTTATGCATATCATTTATTTTTACTGTCAAAAAAACTCTTCTTTTTTTTCCGTGCTACTCTGATCTCTATCAGTCAATGTCACAACAGGTATCATTAATTCAAGTAACAATTAAAAATCTATCTTTCGTTTGAAAAGTGTTTATCCTAAAAACACACGTTTATAACATAGCGAAACAGAAACATAATTAGTCGGTATCAAGTACAAAAGCACTGTATTATCAACCACATGGAATCTAATTAATTTTAAACTAAAAAAAGATGAATGGCAAGTGACGATCATTACCAGGTTTTAGTTTGGTTTAATAATTCCTAATAATGCACGACTCAATGTTCCAATACAGATTTCGGAAGTCATCGCAGCAGCTAATGGAAACAAAACATTAAATATAGTGCATCTACATTCGTTGGTATCCACCTAGTGAATCGTTCGGAATTATTAAATATAGTAAAGTATAAATTAAAAAGTAAAACTTCAGTTGATACGGATGACATATCAATTTTTATAATAAAAACTGTAGGCCATGTCCTCACTAAACCTCTGACGCACATTATTCAAATGTAAATTCAAAATCAACAAAATAATTCCCATGCACGAAACGGGTGACCGAAGTTGTGTTGATAAGTGTAGTTCGTTTGCATTAACATTTAAAATATGTGCGAGGTAAAAGAATAATATCTCGTAACAAATTCGATTTCTAACTGAATATCTTTACTAATGATACTTTGCAATGTCTTTACAGGACTATAATTTGTTTCCTTGCAGTAAATGGAAACCTATTGGTATTTTTTGCGACCACAGCAAAGCTTCCGAGTGCGTTGGCCACTCTCCATTGTTTTCAGCTCTTCGCCTGAGATGATCAAACACGTAGTCTCTATTTGTACTGATATTGCCACAAAGTTTATTATTATAATCTTCCTAAATTTCTTTTTAATCGTTTCGAGTGTCGATATTGTTACTATTAGTTGTTTAATTTACAGTAATTTATTAATAAAATCTTTCTATTCCTTTCTGTTCTTTGCTTTCTTTGTAGCTTCGCAGTAGTTAATTTTATTCCTGTTTACTACTTCCTCTATGTTATCGTCCCATATCTTTGCTGAAGTTCCTCCCTTCCTCTCCGATGTCATTCTTGCAATTCAAATTACTTTTGCTTGTCTGTTTTCTGGCATTTTTTTAGGTTTCTAAACCGTGCTAGTTGTTTTTTTTTTTCTATGTTATAATGGATGCTTTCTATTTGTAACTTTTACATTGTACGTTCATTTCTTACTTTACATAATTTTGTAATTCCTTCAATTCTTCTCAAAAATTTCATTTCAGCCGTCTGTATTTTACATTTAGTTGTTTGGTTTAGTAACCATCCATACTTCGCTTCCATAATTCAATGTTAGTTAGTTCACTGTTTAGTATAATGGCTTCTTTGTCTATTGTTTTATATATTTATGACTTCATATTAAATGTATTTATTGTATGGTAGATTCTGTTTGCTGACTGTATCCTCATGTTTATTTCCTGGTTTATAATTCCTTTGCTATTTATTGCTGCTTCCAAAAACGTGAATGTCTGAACCTGTTATATTTCTTTTCCATTTAGTGCCAAGTTTGTTCTTGTGTCTTCCTTTGTTATCACCATTACTTTCGTTTTACCCAGGTTTATTATCATGTTGTGCTTGATTAGTTCCTTATTCCATACAATCTAGATGGTACTGCATGTCTTCTTCGTTTTTGCCAAAGTTGCTAAATCATCTGCAGATGCACATTCTACTATTGTCTTTCTTTGTAGATTGTAGTATTCAATTTCCATTTTTTTTTTCTGTTCTTGATATCTTGTCTGGGAATATTATGAATAGTAGTGGGCTTAAAGATCCTCCTTATCCCGCAGTCATTTTGTAGTTTTAAATTCTTTTGAGTTTTCGTTGCCAGTTCTAATATAATTTGCTATTTCTCTATACATGCTCTTTATGGCTGTTAGCAGTTTATCGCTTGGTCATCATTCCCCTCGGTACTCGGTCGAACGCTTTCTCTAGATCTACGAAGTTTATATATAGTCTGCTATTTGCCCTTATCGTCTTTTCTATCAAGTTTCTGATCTGATATATAATCTTGCATCGAACATCCCTTTGTGAATCCATAAAATTTCTCTCTCTCTCTCTGATAATTGGTTAAAAACCATTTAATTTTAGTAAAAACTCAAAACATTCTCAAATAGTTTTACTTTCTTCGATTTTTTTAAAAAATTTATAATGAAAATTGACTACATGTAACTAGATGACCCCGATGATTGTGTAATAGTTTATTTAGCTCTTCCTCTCTCTCTCTCTCTCTCTCTCTCTCTCTCTTTCTCTCTCTCTCTCTTATCATTTTATTGCTGAGTCTGATTTTGATTGTAACAGTTCTCTGTTTTATCGATTATCTTAAAAAATCGTTACATGGCTCATTTTCTAATTTTCGACAAATTAAAATGCATGTGGATGATAAAGATATGTTAAAATTTACGGATCGCGATGTTATTCTATTCTACATATTATTTAATTTATTTTTAGAGAAGCTTTTCAGTGAAAAAGAGTGTAGTTAAAATCTACTTTTTCCTGTAGTTTAATCCAGAATAGTTTGTTCTCATTTTAAATGTTTGTACAATCAATTTCTTTTATTTTAAGCGTTATAACTCATCTTTAGCCATCTATTAAACTCTGATTTTTTAACAATTATTATGTAAGTTATTATTTACAAACCCTTTTTAGAGTTATTACTCTCTGGATTGCTCGTTTCAAGTTAATTTAATCGTTCCAGTTGGATAAAAAAAATCCCAATTACAAAACGATTAAACAAAAATTTGTAATTTAACTTTACAGAATGAGTAGAAATAATAATACAGATAGAACTGGAGATAAAAAAAACAGGTTTACAACCTAATCTAAACAATAATTACATATATAATGATAGAAAATAGAAGCAAAATTACAAGAAAACTTGAAAGAATAACTATCATCTTAGTTATTATTTGTAATACTTAAAAAATGTTCCCTTAAATACACCAAATGAATAAAAAAAAGTCTAGATTAAATGAAGTATTATTGAAAATAGTGCACATTTGTCGTAAAGGATATTTCATTTCATAATTTATTCTATGTTCTATCAGTGATACAATTGAAAGTTATTTCGTTTCTAAGGGGCATGAAATACAGGAATCGTTAATAATATTGTGTAATAATATATACTATATGCGTATAGATAGCATAAATGGAGTTCCATATTTGCAGAACGTACATTAGTTTGGATCTAAAAAATAACAATAATAGGCGTGTTTTTTCATCTTATGATTGTGATTCTCTAAATCATGATTCGCTTCAACATATTTCATTTGAAACAAGTTCTTAACGTTGCATAATAAAATTTATATCAACTTGAATTGAGCATAATGCACACGATTCGAATCATAATAGTACTCGCGAAAAAAGTATGATTCAGAAGGGAAAGGAACGTAGTAATGACCCATCTTCTTTTTTAAATAAGTACGATTACCAGTTATTTTTTTGGAAATTACTATAAACCTAGTTTGTGGAGGTTTGAACGTAATATTTTAGGATCAAAATTTGAAAAACGGAATGAGGAACCTTCTTTATCACAAATCATTACGATCAGCAATTGTGTTAATAAATCTAACCTTTGGGTATTAAAAAATTAATTATTTTAAGGGCAGGAAGTTGAACGACAGCGACATGAATGGAAGGAACGTAGTAACGAACTGTCCGCGCCGGTGTAGGGGCTTCCAACAGAGGAACGTAGTGACGAATTTTCTTCTCCGATGTACTGACGTTCGGCAATTGTTTGGTAACAAATGGAAGGCATCTAAGAAAGTTGCCAATTTATTTTCCTATAGTTTTACTTGAAGTCTTCTTCAGTGTCGCGGAGCCTAGAGGTTAGGCCTGCGAAGCTGGTCAAACCGCAAGTTGTTATTATTTTGTATATATTGACTATTTCTATACATTTTGTACTCGTGTCAACAGAAATAAATTTGAATTATACTGCGACCTGGCACACGTCGAGACATGGTTGTATGTTGCGAAATACTAGGATCGACCAATCTTAGTTTAGTCCCTGAATAGATAATAATTTATTGGGGAATTTCCTTATCAGAATATTTAGGTCTGTGTCAGTTCCATAGTTACAGCTAAAATAATTGATAGCAATGTATTACATTAGTTTATGTTCAGCGGTATTATCATATGTTTATGGTATTGTTTAGCGTTCATAAAGTAGTTCTTTATGGACTAGTTCATTAAAGTAAATACAATAAACAACTCGGTAACCAAACAACAGAAAAAAGCACATTTATAAATTATTATATTCTTTCATGGCAACGTTATGTGTCAAATATGAAAGACTTGCTAAGTTAAGAAAAATAATCTGTAATGTGATCAATCATAAAATAATGTACATAACACGTACATAATATGGTTTTATTGACTCGCCTATTTAAGTGCCTTGCTTCGCTACGCTCACTGGACTCCGAAACTGTCTCGTCCATAAAACCCTTAATTATATACTTTGTAACGGTTTATTTTTCCCGTTAACCTTAACCCTTTCCTACTACCTTAAATTACGGCCGGTAACTAATCTTGTACGGTAAATATCACGCAGAAATGGAAAATCTTATTAGTAAAGAGGAAACTGATCCCTCTCGCGTTAAGGAAGAAAATCTTAACCGAATATTTGGTGAAGTACGAAAGAAGATAGCTACGGCTCGTGATCGGAATGAAATTTATTATAATTCAAGGCGTAGACACGAGACATTGGATGTCGGACAACTGGTGTGGTTAAAGAACCATGTGCTGTCGAATGGGTCAAAACATTTTTCTGCTAAATTAGCTCCGAGTTTATCGGACCATTTAAAGTTAAGGAGAAAACCTCTAGAGTTACCTATCACTTACATTCATTAGAGGGTAAATCCAAAGGCATTTGGCATATTAAAGATATCAAACCTGCTTATGATAGTAAAGATGGAGCTTAAAGTGTTTTTTTTTGTGTTTTTTTTTATATACGTAAAGGGGGGATGTAACGGTTTATTTTTCCCGTTAACCTTAACCCTTCCCTACTACCTTTGCGACATCTTTTTTGTCGGTTATTTAGAGATCGTTTACTGTTTTAGAGGTTATTATTATTGTTTGTCGCTAGACAGCGCGAGCAGTCAGAACTGTTGCCGTGTTAATTTAATTAAAATATGTTTAATCTTGCGAGCGCAAAACTTGGTTTTTTGGTCACTCGGCAAGTGGATCTCAAGCAAATTGAACAGTGTGTGCGAGAGTAAGTTTACTCAGTAAAGGGCGCTCTAGTTTAGTTTTGTACGACCCTAATTATCGCCATAGTCAAATTATTAGGTGTGTTAAGCTGGCACAACCAAGTCAGCTCACCACCATGAGACATAGTGGTAAATTTAGAACTATTTAATTGCTAATTTATTGCACAAAAAAAAAATTTATTGCTTTTATTTTTTAAAAGTTATAGATGGTGAGCTGGCACAAGGCTTCAGCTAGCAAACCACGCTATACTTACCATGAGACATAGTGGTAAATTTAGAACTATTTAATTGCTAATTTATTGCGCAAAAACAAAATTTATTGCTTTTATTTTTTAAAAGTTATTGATGGTGAGCTGGCACAAGGCTTCAGCTAGCTCACCACGCTATACTTTAAAAAAATCAAGGCAGGTCCCCCAGAAAAAAGTTAATTGCTATTTAATTGCTCACTATATATGTAATTTAAACAATGTTTTTCAATAAAAAATTTTTAAAAAAATTTTCCAAGGTTATTATTTTGAGAATAATAATGGTGAAAGTATTCTCATGAAAATACCAAACACCTATAAAAAAAACCATAACTTACTCAGATATAAACCAACGGAACTCATGGGAACCTAGAAAAATAACATAACTCACGGATCACCGTTAATTGCTCGCGTCATTTTTTGTAGGTAATTTATTGCTGAGTGAAAACCATTAGGTAATCAATAATTACTAATTGTTTACTCAGATAGAAACCACCGGAACTCATGAGACCCTATAAAAATACCATAACTCATGGCTCACCATTAATTGCTCTCGCCCTATAGGTGGGATAAATTATTGCTAAGTAAAAACCATTAGAGAATTAATAATTATAAATTTTTTACTCAGATATAAACGATCGGAAGCCACGAGACTCTACAAAATACCATACATCATGGCTCACCATTAATTTCTCTCGTCTTATTGGTGGGATAATTTATTGATAAGTTAAAACCATTAGAGAAACGATAATTATAAATTTTTACTCAGATATAAACGATCGGAAACCACGAGTCTACAAAATACCATAACTCATGGCTCACCATTAATTGCTCTCACCCTATAGGTGGGATAAATTATTGCTAAGTAAAAACCATTAGAGAATTAATAATTATAAATTTTTTACTCAGATATAAACGATCGGAAGCCACGAAACCTTACAAAATACCATAAATCATAGCTCACTATTAATTTCTCATGTCTTATTGGTGGAATAATGTATTGCTAAGTGAAAACCATTAGAAAATCAATAATTATAAATTTTTACACAGATATAAACGATCGGAAACCACGAGACTCTACAAAATACCATACATCATGGCTCACCATTAATTTCTCTCGTCTTATTGGTGGGATAATTTATTGATAAGTAAAAACCATTAGAGAAACGATAATTATAAATTTTTTACTCAGATATAAACGATCGGAAACCACGAGACTACAAAATACCATAAATCATAGCTCACCATTAATTGCTCTCGTCCTATTGGTGGGATAATTTATTGCTAAGTGAAAATTATTAGAGAAACGATAATTATAAATTTTTTACTCAGATATAAACGATCGGAAACCACGAGACTCTACAAAATACCATACATCATAGCTCACCATAAATTGCTCTCGTCCTATTGGTGGGATAATTTATTGCTGAGTGAAATCCATTGGCGCTGCGCGCGGTAACAGTTGTTACTCATTCCGCTTGCACAACACGCCGTTGCGCACTCTCGTTTTTGCGAACGAGGCTTAAGGTTCGGCTGCAAAAACTCTCTTAGCACAGTATAGGTGCTATAAGCAGTAGTCGCACTCTCCGGTTATTTCGGTACGTGAAAATCAAGGGATAAGCCCCGCCCAAGGGACTGATAATTCCAGTATCGATCGCTGATGTCAGTAACATTGCCTGCCGCCACAATACTTTTAAATTTGAATTTGACGTTTATTTAAATTGACTGCTGCGCCGATCAGTTCGCAGAGCGGGGCATAGGATGCGCAAGAAAATCTGACATGTTACAAAACATCAAAGGTGCCGACAGAGAGTAAGACTACTGCTTATAGCACCTATACTGTGCTCTTAGTCTGTTGCGACGACGTTACACTGTGGATACGACATTAGTGTATATGCGTATGGGAGTACTGGTTGTTATGCATTTTATCCTGTTCTGCTGCGACGCCGTATGATTGTGAACACGGTATTACGCGCTGTTTTTACCTGCTTACTGGAAGTTTAAAAGTGGAATGGAGTACGCTTGTCGACTAAAATACTTGTAAGTTTCTCAATTACATTTAAAATATGTAATAAAGAAAATATAACATTATCGTTTGATATTGATTTTTAGGTTACAATGTCTACTGTAAATACCCCCCGTGGTCGTCAACCTCTGGTTGAACGTAACCTTATAAAGCAAACACTCTGTAGGTACGAAGGGAGAATTTTAAAGGATGGAAAAGTTATTTCCAAACTGAATCCTATATGGCAGACCCTTGCGAGTGATTTGGGCAACACAATAAAGGGAAACTCGGTGCATACCTATGCCTGTAAATTTTTTAATCGGAGGGAGGCCGTGTCTCGTCAATATGTTGAAGAACCCGGCGAAATTGACGATTCTGCCGTCATGGACACGTCGGATACCTCGCCCAACATCTTCGTCGGCGAAAGCGATGTGGACTTCGAGATAGAAGTCCCCAAACAAGAATTTAACGATCTTATATATATTGCACGCACTAAGGCTAATTCTCAACGGCAGCGTGTCTGGCTGCGACTTAAACCAGGTAATTGGCAAACATGGGTCGCCAAAAAAGTTTACACCATTAGTGGTCTGAAATGCGGCTTTTTATTTAAACGGCATTACCTGACGTTAGATGGAAGATCGGGAAATGCATCAGGTTTGTTGATATGCATTCGTCTATTTATTTCTGTGGTTTTGAGGAAAAACCATTTAAGTGACTTTTAAGTGATTTCGATAATAATAATTTCGGTAATAATAATATTAATAAAGGACGCACTTATGCGACTTGATTGTGTGTTTTTTTTTTTATGAAAAATTCATTTTAATCACGATTTTTTTCCTCTCAATCATATAAAAATTAGATGATATTTATGCCATTTATTTGAATGAACAAAACTTATCACATACTGAGAAAACTAAAAGGTACATTCACAAATGCAAATTAGGTTTAGGTTTATGGTATAGGTTTAGTAAAATCATTAACAAAACAAGTTTAATTTTGTTATCATGTGACAATATACGAAAAATATTTTACATTTCCAGATCAGGTTAATATTTATTTATTTTTTTAACAGAAATAAATGGAATGAAGTGAACTCTAAAATACGCCATTATATCATTACAATCTTCTACGAAATTTCCACAGGAAATAATGCAGCAGTGTAACAAATAAATCGAAATCTGTTTTTCGAAATGCCAAATATTTATAGTTTTTGTTTGATTTTCCATGGCTGTATGATGAGTGTGAGATTGAGAAGAATGTTGTTAAGAAAGTGGGAGTGAGTCAGTTGAGGTGGTTTGGACATGTTGAGCGAATTTCGAATGAAAGGTTGGTGAAACTAATATATGTGGGTGAGATTGAAGGTGAACGATTGCGTGGGCGTTCGAGGAATAACTGGTTGGGAATGATTGATGGTTTGTTGCGTGAACGAATGATTCCGAGTAAGAAGAATAAACGAGCATGTATGAATCGCACTATGAATGTGGACGAGGCGAAAATGGTGTGTCAGGATAGGAATGTTTGGAGGAGATTTATTGTTGGTTGACTGTGTTTCTGGGTTCGTGCTACCCCACTAAGTGGGACATAGCGTGACGTTATGTATGTATGTATGTGTTACAATTTTCCTAATAAATATTGATTTTAATTTCATTGATACATCGCGAAATACTAACATTTAGGTAACCAAATGAACCTTATTACATACACTTTTAAATTCTGAACAACTTTTGTATTTACACTTTTGCTGTAAAGTGAATAGAGAAAAATTTACAGCAATATCAAAAAATTGCATTGAAATCCCGATGTTCCAAAACCCATATAACAACTTCTGACCAGGCACAAAGTGATTTTTCTTATGATCGCTGTGAGCACTAACAGTTTAAAAACATTTTATAGTTACTCGATCGACCCGTCTATAACATAATATCATTAAAAGATTTACCACTTCAAGTCGTAAGTTTTCACCATTTAAAAGGCTATTTCTCAGCACTTGGTTTTCTCAGTGTGGTATTAATTTGAATTTATTTTAATCAAAGTTATTTTTTTACCGTTGTAGGTGGATGTCATTGTGGCAGTCGCATATCGATTGTTATAGAGGGTAGGAAGACGGAAGTGGCGTTGAAGTGTCATATAAATGTAGGCTACGGGAAAAAATGCAGCAAACGTTGGCTCCGGAAACAAGAACGACGGGACATCGGGAAAATCCTAACTACGAAAACCGTGGAGGAGTACAGATGTGAGGAAGCGAAAGACACGATGCAGCTTGGTGACGCTGAACCGCCGACAATGTACTCCTCCCAAGTTTTGCACGGCGCGAAACACGACTTCGTGAAGTCGGATTGTGTAGATCCCGATCCGTTTATAGCACTGTACAATATGAAGTACTCCAAGTATCAATACGAAATACAGTCCTTGTACGCGGTTCCGTTCACAGTACATTACTGCACTACCGAGCAGTTGCAGACATACAAAAAATATAATGCTCAGCAACCTAGCACTGTGTCCATTGATGCAACGGGAGGAATCTGCACCAAAGTGAGCAAGCCCTACGATAAGGAGTCAAACAGCATTTTCTTCTATCACGGTGTCGTCAATACAAACGGGCAACAATTTAGCATTGCGCAAATGGTGACGGAGTCCCACAACACGGATTCGATAAAGATGTGGCTTATGAGCTGGATACGCTTAACAGCTCCCATTCCCCGAGAAGTGGTCGTCGATTTTTACCGAGCTCTACTTAACGCACTTGTGCAAACATTTAACTATTGTAAGGATGTCGAGGAATACGCCGACAAATGCTACAGTGGCGATTTACCATTGTGCTACATCCGTATAGATGTAGCACACTTTATGCATATTTATGTCAGATTCTTCAAAACCGTGCAGATGTGAAAAGTAAAAACATTGTATCTTGCATCGATCGGCCAGTTGATTTTGAGCAAAACCCGAGAACAGGCATACTCCGTCACGAAAACTTTGCTGACTTTATGCTTGTCAGAATCTTGTGGGAACCTGTCTAACGGAGAAATGACGTCTTGCGAGAAAGAGAGAAGGATACTGAAATCTTTGATAACAGGTTATTTATTTTAATTATATACTACGTAACTCGATTCATACACTCATCTTGACTTGTATTTACTCCTTCCTAGATATATTTCATTACATTCTATTGACTCATTATCGTTCATGTTAAACCTTCTACAGCATTCATTTCATTTTTATTTTATTCTTAGGCTAAATTACATGCTTGCTTATTCCAACAATTTATTGCTACAAATAAAAACAGTTTTCTTTCTCTATTAGATATTATTCAAAATGGGCTTCATATTTAAACACATTATTAGACATTTAAATACCATTTTTCCTTTCATTTCATTTCCATCTCGTCATTTCAGATAGTTCAACAAATCTTTTCGATGTCGAGAAGATCGCGCCAGAAGAAGAAGGTTCTGACGACATCGACAAACATTCCGATGACACCAACGATGCGACAACTTGTGTCAACACGTGGGGTCTCTGGGGTCAACGAATCAAACGCGACATCCTGAGCACGCTTGAAAAGGAAGATGACAGTGCTACTGCAATAAACCCCTTTTACATGCCGAAACTTGCAGACCGTATCCTGAAGCACGTCGAACTTCTTCCTCTTTGGTCTAACGTCGTCAAGGACGATTTTGGGTATGGGCGAATCCCGGCGTCATCAGCGGGATGCGAGAGCGAGTTCAATAAAATCAAAAACGTGATTTTCAAACACGAAACCAAACCTATGAGAGTCGATCGGTTTGTGGACAAGCACATCCAATATTTGCAAGGCAAATTAAAAATTGTGTACAACAACATCGACGAAAATAATAATTCGGATGATAAGTAAGTCAAAAAATATCGTATAAATTATATTATTATGTTTGGTATCATTTCAAGCAACATTATAATGTGTATATAATTCTGATTACAGCACTGAAGATACTGAATCCAGACGTGCATCTGATGGTGTCAACGACGAAGAGGACTACGGTGAAGAGGACGAGAATCTTAGAGTGATTCTTCGAGCGGTTGAGCAACCTGGGACAGGCGCCGAAACAGATGCAACGCGGAGATTGCCATGCCAGAACTTGGAAATTATGACGGATACCAGTGAGCCAGAAACGTATGTTGATACCGGCATAACGAAAGGAATTTCGTAATTTAGTCGTTCAGTTGTAGTTGAGTATAGCTACATTACTAATGTGTACAATTTATTATATTTCATCGTTTAACAATTGATTTAAGCAAATACATAGTAGAACTATGTTAGTACTGAGCTATTATATTAAGAAAGGTCAAGTTAGTGGCGCTCATCTCATTATATAATTTTGATCACAATAACCATAATTTTATTATTATTACAGCACTTAAGATACACCCTAGTGTCGAGCTTGTGCCGACAGCAACTTCCCGGCTGGTGCACATTCGTGCATCCAATGTTCGAAACTTGTCCATACTCTAGATGAGTGTTCGGGCCCCGTCGACGGCGAAGAGGGCTACGGCTCCAAACGTATTTGTCGCAATTGTCAAAAGGCGAACCAGAAAAATGAGACAAGCGGATTCATGACACTGCGGAAAAACGCACGCTCGCACAAACCACGCACTCAAAGCACACACGCAAATAAAAAGACAACGACGCGGTAAATAGACATTGATACTAGATAATTAAATAATAATAAATATAAAAGTAAGGGCGAGGATGCTCGCACTGCAAAGTATACAAGAGTAAACGAGAATAAACTATTAGCACTGACGAAGAAAACTTCTTTTTTAACCCCATAGTTCAAAAAAGAAGGTTTCTTATTACTCCCTCGTTTACTCTTCAACGGTTTAAATTTTAAAATAATTCTTCGGTGAAGAAGAATCTCTCTCAACGTTCATTAACTCAGTGTGATGGTGATGAAATATGCTTACTCTCATTTACACACATTAAATCTCACTTACTTTCGTTTTCTCTTTTTACCCTCGTTCTTAGTTTGGTTGAGACAGGAGCTCAACAAGCTGCGACGCAGAGAGCACCGACCGGGAAACCTGAGACAAGGCAACAACTATTGCCATCCCTGAACACCATAAGCCACTCCGATAGTTTTACGGATACCCTTGTGCCAGAAAATTAAGATGAAACATCCTCTCCTCCCACCATGTTACTCAACTCGGTCTCAAATTTGCATTATTCCAGCACTGAAACCGTACCTGAAACTAAGAATTTCCCCGAGGATAATGTCGAATGTCCTGATTCTGTTCGGCTAATTCAGGCAGCTTGTGAAGTGGAGAACTGGATGGGACAGGGTACACCAAGGAATGACGCTTCGACCAAATCCTTGTATTTGGGGAAAAATAAGTCGAAAGTTAAGGATGGCCCACTATGGATATTATAAACATTTACTTTGCTGGACTTATTACAGATTGTTATTTTAATTCAGTGTTAAAGAAATGTCTTTTTTGGAGATTTTTTAATAATTGAAAAGTTTTACAAAGAGGCTGCTCTTATACAACGCATTATATACATGAAAATAACTCGTTTTTATTATTTTATTTAGATACAAGCAAATAAGGAGATGCCGTTTTGTGGATTCGTAGATTACATGTTGCATCACGACGTGTCAGCCCTCACGTACCGTAAGCGGGCAGAAGTCTTGATGTCCATTGGCACCTTGGACGCTATAGACGAGCAGAACAAGATATATCGCCTCATGTGCGAAACAAGTGTGGTAGTCCTCATCGGTCAGTTGCTTTCAGACCTGGTCGGATTTAGGGAGTTGAAAAAGTGCTCTAGTGGGTGTCATTCGGAACAACATGTTCCAACAATTTCCATCTGCGAGTCACTTCTTTTCACCACTGATGTGAGTCGGAGAATCAAGGAACAGTGTCTTTTAACAAAAGAATGCCGCCCTTGCGAAAAGGCGGAAAGAGGCTGCCTTGGTATTAAGTCTTCCAAGATAATTAGTCTCGGTAGGTAAATATAAATCATTATTATCCTTAAAATTCCATATCTACAATACTTCCGTATTAGATTAATCTGCTTGAAACTATTTATGTTTAACTATATTGTTTATGTTGCAATGATTAAGATCTATAGTTACAATTGTACGTATTGGCAATCAAAGGCTTTCCAAGCACCTAATTGCCACAAACCACTTAACGTTATAAATCACCTTTTTTTATCTTTTCAATATATAATTGTTTTTTTGAAAATGGTACATTCACTTCCATACGATATCATCTTATTGACTTTTGATATTTATTAACTTTACACATACTAAAAAGACATCGACAGATTCAATTCCGGATATGTACCTTGATAGAGTGTAGACGTGATTACCTGTGCGTGCTGCTAAGTTATCTCTCTCTTTACATAAAAAGTTCAACGCTGCGATTAAATTAAAATGTCGACCCGCTACCAAATCCAAAAAGACGAAGTGCTCTCCATTGTAAATCAATCTATCTCTGATGCGATTGGTAACGAAGTGTTTATTAAAAAAATCGTGGATGCGGTCAGCATGAAAGTAGAAAAAGTTTTGACAGAAAAATTCAAGGCACTGACCAAAGAAGTACATCTTCTTCATGAGCAACTGAAGGAGAAAGACAAAAGGATAGAAGAGTTGTCGATGGAGGTAGAAACGCTCCAGCAATACAGCCGAAGAAACTGTCTCCGTGTATTTGGCGTACCGGAGGCAATCAACGAATCACCGGATGCTGTGCTACAGAAGATATGTGCAGATAAGCTACTAATCACTCTGGACCGCTCATCCATTGATAGGTGCCATCGGCTGGGACGTCCCCAGAAAGATAAGTGCCGTCCTTTAATCATAAAATTTGTGCGATATAATGACCGTGCGCGCGTTTATAGTAGTAAGAGTAAATTAAAAGGTACTGGTATAGTGATCCGTGAAGATCTAACTCGCTCTAGACTCGAGGTGTTGAATGCGGCTAAAAAGCGCTTCGGTTTGAAATGCACTTGGTCTCGTGATGGTCTCATTTATGTCAAAATTCAAGAGACAATTTATAAAGTCAGTACAATGAAAGAGGTCAATGACATTAAATTTTAAAACATATGGTTTTGTTCAAAATTATTAATGTTTATATTTGTTTAATTAGCTGAATTAAGTTTCTGCATGTTTTTCTTTGTTTTTTTCTGTGCACGCACTCAATCCGTGTAAAGATTGATTAAAGTCAGGGTAGGCTTTATTATAATTTAAATTTTGCTTATAACCTAATTTGTTAATTTTCTTTTGTGTTTAATATTGGTTATGTTCAGAATAGGGCATCTAAATATTAGATCTTTATGCTGCCATCTATGTGATATAAGGGACTACTTACTGAATGATATGTATGATATTTTCGCTATAAGTGAAACTTGGCTAAACTCAGTGGATAGTAATGATTTAGTAAGTATTCCTGATTACACTATATTTAGAAATGACAGGCAAAGTCGTGGAGGAGGTGTTGCAATTTATATCAGAACAACCTTGTTAAAATATTATGTTTCTTGTGAAGATGATATTAATTGCAACAATAGTAATGTGGAGCAATTGTGGATTACTATGAAAATTAATTCAATGAAAATTGCATTTGGTGTTGTATATAGACACCTAGTGGTAATATAAATGAGTTTATTGATATACTGGAATCTTCTTTAGGTAGTATTTTTCCCACTGTTGATCAAATAATTTGCGTCGGTGATATAAATATAAACTTGTTAGATGGTGCAAATAATGCAGTTAGATCATTCGCATCGCTCTCTGATGAATTTGGTTTGTGTCAAATCATATCTGAACCGACTAGGGTCACTCATTATTCCGAGACATTAATTGATGTCATTCTCACATCTGATACTGAATTCTGTAAAAATAGCACTGTAGTAGACATGCATGCTATCTCTGATCATAAATTAATATCTTGTAATGTTAATTTGGAGCGGATAACTCCCCAGCCAAAAATTGTGTGTGTGAGAGATTATAAAAATGCAAACTATGATGAATTTTACTCATCTCTTAACAACATCAACTGGCAACACTTTTATCAATGCTCTGACGTAAATAGAAAATTAGAATTATTCAATAACTGTGCACTATCTCTGTTTGGCTCATTTGTGCCACAGATCCAAATTGTTACCAGGAAGCGTCCTATGCCTTGGATCACTGACGTGATTAAAATTATGATTAAGATACGTAACAGTGCTTTTGCTAGGTTTAGAAGAACGAAAACAATTGCTCACTGGAATTATTATAAATCCTTGAGAAATTTAGTCACAAATTCTATTAGAAGTGAGAAGAAGGCATATATAGAATTTAAGCTTAAAAATAATAAAAAATCTAATATGTGGAAAGTTTTACAGGAATTTAATATTAACACGAAATCAAAAAATAATCTACCCAACAATATTTCAGATTTAAATGTAATCAATAATCATTTTGCTAATTTGGCCGCTGATATTGAACCGGATGATAATACATTACACTTTTATAATAATAACAGTTTTAATAATATTTCTTTTTCCTTAACTACTGTCTCTGAAAGTACGATATTGAATGTCTTTAAACAACTGCAGTCCAACTCAATGGGTGCCGATGGAATTAATTTAAAAATGTTGCAGTTAATTTTTGAAGAATTATTACCTCAAATAACTCATATTATAAATTTTTGTATAACTGAGTCAGTTGTACCTGACATTTGGAAAGAAGTTTACATACTGCCTATAGCTAAATGTAAGAACCCTGAGACAGTTAACGATTTGAGACCTATAAGTATTTTACCCACCTTATCAAAAATTTTGGAGAAAGTGGTCCACAGTCAAGTATATAATTATTTGATGGCTAATAATATACTTCCTGAAATCCAGTCTGGTTTTAGGAAAGGATACAGTACATCAACAGCACTCCAACACATAACTGATGACATAATAAATTATGTTGACAACAAACAAATGGTTCTTCTTGTACTTCTAGACTTTAGTAAGGCATTTGATACCCTTAATCATAAATTATTGTTAGCTAAATTAAAGTACATTGGATTCAATCAGAATAGTATTAAATTCTTTTCTAGTTATCTCAGTGATCGTAAGCAAAGTGTACTAGTGGATAACAACACCTCTAGCGCAACTACTGTTCTACGGGGTGTACCGCAGGGTTCTATATGTGGGCCTTTGTTGTTCACCTTATATACTTTTGATCTGCCCGATGTTGTTGCTATGAGTAAAATTCACGTTTATGCAGATGATACTCAACTTTACCTGCCGTTTCGCGAATCTGATCTCAGTAATGCTCTGCTCTCCGTGAATAATGATTTGGCTTCCATCTCTAATTACGCTCGTAAAAACTGCTTAATTATAAATGAAAATAAATCTAATGTAATGTTGTTCGGCAAAAAAACAGTTAGAGAAGATTTCATATCAAATGACAAAATTAATCTGTATATAAACAATGTTAAATTACCTTTGAGTCAAACATATAAAAACCTAGGACTGTTGATGGATGCTGAACTCCGTTTCACCGAGTATGTTACTGGTTAAATTAGAAGAGCTTACCTTGCATTGAAAAATCTCTTTATGAATAGATTTATTCTTAGCAAGAAACATAAAATGATTTTAGTTGACAGTCTTGTACTTTCTGTATTCAATTACTGCGACACTGTTTACGGTCCTTGCCTGAAAGCTGCTGATGTTGGACGAATACAGAAAGTACAAAACTGTAGTGTACGGTTCATACTTGGTCTGAAGCGCAGGGATCACATCACACATCATTTGGGTGAAATTGGGTGGCTCAATATGCAAGACCGCAGATTTTATCACTTTGCATGTCTAATACATCGCACATTACAAACTGAAACTCCATCATACTTGTTCAAAAAAATCAAATTCAGACATAATCTACACAATATTAGTCTCAGAGATAAATTAAAGTTACATATTCCTGCTCACAATACTGCACTATTTAACCGCTCATTTAGTTATAATTGCCCCACTATATATAACACAATTCCTCCTAACATCAAACTATGTAATACCACTACTTTTTCCTGTCAACTTAAAAATTATGTATTAAACAAAATTCAGTAAACACTATCCGAAATATTTGTTATCTATATATGTACAAACATCGCTTAATTTTATAGTATCTGTAAATGTTTGTTTTCATAGGATGCGAGCAATTAATGGTGAGCCATGAGTTATGGTATTTTTATAGGGTCTCATGAGTTCCAGTGGTTTCTATGTGAGTAAAAAATCAGTAATTATCGACTTTATAATGGTTTTCATTCAGCAATAAATTATTCCACCAATAGGACGAGAGCAATTAATGGTGAGCTATGATGTATGGTATTTTGTAGTCTCGTGGTTTCCGATCGTTTATATCTGAGTAAAAAATTTATAATTATCGTTTCTCTAATGGTTTTTACTTATCAATAAATTATCCCACCAATCGGAAGAGAGCAATTAATGGTGAGCTATGATTTATGGTATTTTGTAGAGTCTCGTGTTTCCGATCGTTTATATCTGAGTAAAAAATTTATAATTATCGTTTCTCTAATGGTTTTTACTTAGCAATAAATTATCCCACCAATCGGACGAGAGCAATTAATGGTGAGCTATGATTTATGGTATTTTGTAGAGTCTCATGGTTTCCGATCGTTTATATCTGAGTAAAAAAATTATAATTATCGTTTCTCTAATGGTTTTTACTTAGCAATAAATTATCCCACCAACAGGACGAGAGCAATTAATGGTGAGCTATGATTTATGGTATTTTGTAGAGTCTCATGGTTTCCGATCGTTTATATCTGAGTAAAAAATTTATAATTATCGTTTCTCTAATGGTTTTTACTTAGCAATAAATTATCCCATAAATCGGACGAGAGCAATTAATGGTGAGCTATGATTTATGGTATTTTGTAGAGTCTCATGGTTTCCGATCGTTTATATCTGAGTAAAAAATTTATAATTATCGTTTCTCTAATGGTTTTTACTTAGCAATAAATTATCCCACCAATCGGACGAGAGAAATTAATGGTGATCCATGATGTATGGTATTTTGTAGAGTCTCGTGGTTTCCAAAGGTTTATATCTGAGTAAATAATTTATAATTATCGTTTCTCTAATGGTTTTTACTTAGCAATAAATTATCCCACCAATCGGACGAGAGCAATTAATGGTGATCCATGATGTATGGTATTTTGTAGAGTCTCGTGGTTTCCGATCGTTTATATCTGAGCAAAAAATTTATAATTATCGTTTCTCTAATAATTTTCACTTAGCAATAAATTATCCCACCAATAGGACGAGAGCAATTAATGGTGAGCTATAATTTATGGTATTTTGTAGTCTCGTGGTTTCCGATCGTTTATATCTGAGTAAAAAATTTATAATTATCGTTTCTCTAATGGTTTTTACTTAGCAATAAATTATCCCACGAATAGGACGTGAGCAATTAATGGTGAGCTATGATTTATGGTATTTTGTAGTCACGTGGTTTCCGATCGTTTATATCTGTGTAAAAAATTTATAATTATCGTTTCTCTAATGGTTTTTACTTATCAATAAATTATCCCACCAATAGGACGAGAGCAATTAATGGTGAGCTATGATTTATGGTATTTTGTAGAGTCTTATGGTTTCCGATCGTTTATATCTGAGTAAAAAAATTATAATTATCGTTTCTCTAATGGTTTTTACTTAGCAATAAATTATCCCACCAATATGACGAGAGCAATTTATGGTGATCCATGATGTATGGTATTTTGTAGTCTCGTGGTTTCCGATCGTTTATATCTGAGTAAAAAAATTTATAATTATCGTTTCTCTAATGGTTTTTACTTAGCAATAAATTATCCCACCAATCGGACGAGAGCAATTAATGGTGAGCTATGATTTATGGTATTTTGTAGTCTCGTGGTTTCCGATCGTTTATATCTGAGTAAAAAAATTTATAATTATCGTTTCTCTAATGGTTTTTACTTAGCAATAAATTATCCCACCAATCGGACGAGAGCAATTAATGGTGAGCTATGATTTATGGTATTTTGTAGAGTCTCATAGTTTAAGATCGTTTATACCTGAGTATAAAATTATAATTATCGTTTCTCTAATGGTTTTTACTTAGCAATAAATTATCCCACCAATATGACGAGAGCAATTTATGGTGATCCATGATGTATGGTATTTTGTAGAGTCTCATGGTTTCCGATCGTTTATATCTGAGTAAAAAAATTATAATTATCGTTTCTCTAATGGTTTTTACTTAGCAATAAATTATCCCACCAATAGGACGGGAGCAATTAATGGTGAGCTATGATTTATGGTATTTTGTAGTCTCGTGGTTTCCGATCGTTTATATCTGAGTAAAAAAATTTATAATTATCGTTTCTCTAATGGTTTTTACTTAGCAATAAATTATCCCACCAATCGGACGAGAGCAATTAATGGTGAGCTATGATTTATGGTATTTTGTAGAGTCTCATGGTTTCCGATCGTTTATATCTGAGTAAAAAAATTATAATTATCGTTTCTCTAATGGTTTTTACTTAGCAATAAATTATCCCACCAATATGACGAGAGCAATTTATGGTGATCCATGATGTATGGTATTTTGTAGAGTCTAATAGTTTCCGATCGTTTATATCTGAGTAAAAAAATTATAATTATCGTTTCTCTAATGGTTTTTACTCAGCAATAAATTAACCCACCAATATGACGAGAGCAATTTATGGTGATCCATGATGTATGGTATTTTGTAGAGTCTCATGGTTTCCGATCGTTTATATCTGAGTAAAAAAATTATAATTATCGTTTCTCTAATGGTTTTTACTTATAAATAAATTATCCCACCAATAGGACGAGAGCAATTAATGGTGAGCTATGATTTATGGTATTTTGTAGAGTCTCATGGTTTCCGATCGTTTATATCTGAGTAAAAAAATTATAATTATCGTTTCTCTAATGGTTTTTACTTAGCAATAAATTATCCCACCAATCGGACGAGAGCAATTAATGGTGAGCTATGATTTATGGTATTTTGTAGTCTCGTGGTTTCCGATCGTTTATATCTGAGTAAAAAAATTTATAATTATCGTTTCTCTAATGGTTTTTACTTAGCAATAAATTATCCCACCAATATGACGAGAGCAATTTATGGTGAGCTATGATTTATGGTATTTTGTAGAGTCTCATGGTTTTCGATCGTTTAAATCTGAGTAAAAAAATTATAATTATCGTTTCTCTAATGGTTTTTACTTAGCAATAAATTATCCCACAAATCGGACGAGAGCAATTAATGGTGAGCTATGATTTATGGTATTTTGTAGAGTCTCATGGTTTCCGATCGTTTATATCTGAGTAAAAAAATTATAATTATCGTTTCTCTAATGGTTTTTACTTAGCAATAAATTATCCCACCCATCGGACGAGAGCAATTAATGGTGAGCTATGATTTATGGTATTTTGTAGTCTCGTGGTTTCCGGTCGTTTATATCTGAGTAAAAAATTTATAATTATCGTTTCTCTAATGGTTTTTACTTAGCAATAAATTATCCCACCAATCGGACGAGAGCAATTAATGGTGAGCTATGATTTATGGTATTTTGTAGAGTCCAACTCAATGGGTGCCGATGGAATTAATTTAAAAATGTTGCAGTTAATTTTTGAAGAATTATTACCTCAAATAACTCATATTATAAATTTTTGTATAACTGAGTCAGTTGTACCTGACATTTGGAAAGAAGTTTACATACTGCCTATAGCTAAATGTAAGAACCCTGAGACAGTTAACGATTTGAGACCTATAAGTATTTTACCCACCTTATCAAAAATTTTGGAGAAAGTGGTCCACAGTCAAGTATATAATTATTTGATGGCTAATAATATACTTCCTGAAATCCAGTCTGGTTTTAGGAAAGGATACAGTACATCAACAGCACTCCAACACATAACTGATGACATAATAAATTATGTTGACAACAAACAAATGGTTCTTCTTGTACTTCTAGACTTTAGTAAGGCATTTGATACCCTTAATCATAAATTATTGTTAGCTAAATTAAAGTACATTGAATTCAATCAGAATAGTATTAAATTCTTTTCTAGTTATCTCAGTGATCGTAAGCAAAGTGTACTAGTGGATAACAACACCTCTAGCGCAACTACTGTTCTACGGGGTGTACCGCAGGGTTCTATATGTGGGCCTTTGTTGTTCACCTTATATACTTTTGATCTGCCCGATGTTGTTGCTATGAGTAAAATTCACGTTTATGCAGATGATACTCAACTTTACCTGCCGTTTCGCGAATCTGATCTCAGTAATGCTCTGCTCTCCGTGAATAATGATTTGGCTTCCATCTCTAATTACGCTCGTAAAAACTGCTTAATTATAAATGAAAATAAATCTAATGTAATGTTGTTCGGCAAAAAAACAGTTAGAGAAGATTTCATATCAAATGACAAAATTAATCTGTATATAAACAATGTTAAATTACCTTTGAGTCAAACATATAAAAACCTAGGACTGTTGATGGATGCTGAACTCCGTTTCACCGAGTATGTTACTGGTTAAATTAGAAGAGCTTACCTTGCATTGAAAAATCTCTTTATGAATAGATTTATTCTTAGCAAGAAACATAAAATGATTTTAGTTGACAGTCTTGTACTTTCTGTATTCAATTACTGCGACACTGTTTACGGTCCTTGCCTGAAAGCTGCTGATGTTGGACGAATACAGAAAGTACAAAACTGTAGTGTACGGTTCATACTTGGTCTGAAGCGCAGGGATCACATCACACCTCATTTGGGTGAAATTGGGTGGCTCAATATGCAAGACCGCAGATTTTATCACTTTGCATGTCTAATACATCGCACATTACAAACTGAAACTCCATCATACTTGTTCAAAAAAATCAAATTCAGACATAATCTACACAATATTAGTCTCAGAGATAAATTAAAGTTACATGTTCCTGCTCACAATACTGCACTATTTAACCGCTCATTTAGTTATAATTGCCCCACTATATATAACACAATTCCTCCTAACATCAAACTATGTAATACCACTACTTTTTCCTGTCAACTTAAAAATTATGTATTAAACAAAATTCAGTAAACACTATCCGAAATATTTGTTATCTATATATGTACAAACATCGCTTAATTTTATAGTATCTGTAAATGTTTGTTTTCATAGGATGCGAGCAATTAATGGTGAGCCATGAGTTATGGTATTTTTATAGGGTCTCATGAGTTCCAGTGGTTTCTATGTGAGTAAAAAATCAGTAATTATCGACTTTATAATGGTTTTCATTCAGCAATAAATTATTCCACCAATAGGACGAGAGCAATTAATGGTGAGCTATGATGTATGGTATTTTGTAGTCTCGTGGTTTCCGATCGTTTATATCTGAGTAAAAAATTTATAATTATCGTTTCTCTAATGGTTTTTACTTATCAATAAATTATCCCACCAATCGGAAGAGAGCAATTAATGGTGAGCTATGATTTATGGTATTTTGTAGAGTCTCGTGTTTCCGATCGTTTATATCTGAGTAAAAAATTTATAATTATCGTTTCTCTAATGGTTTTTACTAAGCAATAAATTATCCCACCAATCGGACGAGAGCAATTAATGGTGAGCTATGATTTATGGTATTTTGTAGTCTCGTGGTTTCCGGTCGTTTATATCTGAGTAAAAAATTTATAATTATCGTTTCTCTAATGGTTTTTACTTAGCAATAAATTATCCCACCAATCGGACGAGAGCAATTAATGGTGAGCTATGATTTATGGTATTTTGTAGAGTCCAACTCAATGGGTGCCGATGGAATTAATTTAAAAATGTTGCAGTTAATTTTTGAAGAATTATTACCTCAAATAACTCATATTATAAATTTTTGTATAACTGAGTCAGTTGTACCTGACATTTGGAAAGAAGTTTACATACTGCCTATAGCTAAATGTAAGAACCCTGAGACAGTTAACGATTTGAGACCTATAAGTATTTTACCCACCTTATCAAAAATTTTGGAGAAAGTGGTCCACAGTCAAGTATATAATTATTTGATGGCTAATAATATACTTCCTGAAATCCAGTCTGGTTTTAGGAAAGGATACAGTACATCAACAGCACTCCAACACATAACTGATGACATAATAAATTATGTTGACAACAAACAAATGGTTCTTCTTGTACTTCTAGACTTTAGTAAGGCATTTGATACCCTTAATCATAAATTATTGTTAGCTAAATTAAAGTACATTGAATTCAATCAGAATAGTATTAAATTCTTTTCTAGTTATCTCAGTGATCGTAAGCAAAGTGTACTAGTGGATAACAACACCTCTAGCGCAACTACTGTTCTACGGGGTGTACCGCAGGGTTCTATATGTGGGCCTTTGTTGTTCACCTTATATACTTTTGATCTGCCCGATGTTGTTGCTATGAGTAAAATTCACGTTTATGCAGATGATACTCAACTTTACCTGCCGTTTCGCGAATCTGATCTCAGTAATGCTCTGCTCTCCGTGAATAATGATTTGGCTTCCATCTCTAATTACGCTCGTAAAAACTGCTTAATTATAAATGAAAATAAATCTAATGTAATGTTGTTCGGCAAAAAAACAGTTAGAGAAGATTTCATATCAAATGACAAAATTAATCTGTATATAAACAATGTTAAATTACCTTTGAGTCAAACATATAAAAACCTAGGACTGTTGATGGATGCTGAACTCCGTTTCACCGAGTATGTTACTGGTTAAATTAGAAGAGCTTACCTTGCATTGAAAAATCTCTTTATGAATAGATTTATTCTTAGCAAGAAACATAAAATGATTTTAGTTGACAGTCTTGTACTTTCTGTATTCAATTACTGCGACACTGTTTACGGTCCTTGCCTGAAAGCTGCTGATGTTGGACGAATACAGAAAGTACAAAACTGTAGTGTACGGTTCATACTTGGTCTGAAGCGCAGGGATCACATCACACCTCATTTGGGTGAAATTGGGTGGCTCAATATGCAAGACCGCAGATTTTATCACTTTGCATGTCTAATACATCGCACATTACAAACTGAAACTCCATCATACTTGTTCAAAAAAATCAAATTCAGACATAATCTACACAATATTAGTCTCAGAGATAAATTAAAGTTACATGTTCCTGCTCACAATACTGCACTATTTAACCGCTCATTTAGTTATAATTGCCCCACTATATATAACACAATTCCTCCTAACATCAAACTATGTAATACCACTACTTTTTCCTGTCAACTTAAAAATTATGTATTAAACAAAATTCAGTAAACACTATCCGAAATATTTGTTATCTATATATGTACAAACATCGCTTAATTTTATAGTATCTGTAAATGTTTGTTTTCATAGGATGCGAGCAATTAATGGTGAGCCATGAGTTATGGTATTTTTATAGGGTCTCATGAGTTCCAGTGGTTTCTATGTGAGTAAAAAATCAGTAATTATCGACTTTATAATGGTTTTCATTCAGCAATAAATTATTCCACCAATAGGACGAGAGCAATTAATGGTGAGCTATGATGTATGGTATTTTGTAGTCTCGTGGTTTCCGATCGTTTATATCTGAGTAAAAAATTTATAATTATCGTTTCTCTAATGGTTTTTACTTATCAATAAATTATCCCACCAATCGGAAGAGAGCAATTAATGGTGAGCTATGATTTATGGTATTTTGTAGAGTCTCGTGTTTCCGATCGTTTATATCTGAGTAAAAAATTTATAATTATCGTTTCTCTAATGGTTTTTACTTAGCAATAAATTATCCCACCAATCGGACGAGAGCAATTAATGGTGAGCTATGATTTATGGTATTTTGTAGTCACGTGGTTTCCGATCGTTTATATCTGTGTAAAAAATTTATAATTATCGTTTCTCTAATGGTTTTTACTTATCAATAAATTATCCCACCAATAGGACGAGAGCAATTAATGGTGAGCTATGATTTATGGTATTTTGTAGAGTCTCATGGTTTCCGATCGTTTATATCTGAGTAAAAAAATTATAATTATCGTTTCTCTAATGGTTTTTACTTAGCAATAAATTATCCCACCAATATGACGAGAGCAATTTATGGTGATCCATGATGTATGGTATTTTGTAGAGTCTCGTGGTTTCTAAAGGTTTATATCTGAGTAAAAAATTTATAATTATCGTTTCTCTAATGGTTTTTACTTAGCAATAAATTATCCCACCAATAGGACGAGAGCAATTAATGGTGAGCTATGATTTATGGTATTTTGTAGTCTCGTGGTTTCCGATCGTTTATATCTGAGTAAAAAAATTTATAATTATCGTTTCTCTAATGGTTTTTACTTAGCAATAAATTATCCCACCAATCGGACGAGAGCAATTAATGGTGAGCTATGATTTATGGTATTTTGTAGAGTCTCATAGTTTAAGATCGTTTATACCTGAGTATAAAATTATAATTATCGTTTCTCTACTGGTTTTTACTTAGCAATAAATTATCCCACCAATATGACGAGAGCAATTTATGGTGATCCATGATGTATGGTATTTTGTAGAGTCTCATGGTTTCCGATCGTTTATATCTGAGTAAAAAAATTATAATTATCGTTTCTCTAATGGTTTTTACTTAGCAATAAATTATCCCACCAATAGGACGAGAGCAATTAATGGTGAGCTATGATTTATGGTATTTTGTAGTCTCGTGGTTTCCGATCGTTTATATCTGAGTAAAAAAATTTATAATTATCGTTTCTCTAATGGTTTTTACTTAGCAATAAATTATCCCACCAATCGGACGAGAGCAATTAATGGTGAGCTATGATTTATGGTATTTTGTAGAGTCTCATGGTTTCCGATCGTTTATATCTGAGTAAAAAAATTATAATTATCGTTTCTCTAATGGTTTTTACTTAGCAATAAATTATCCCACCAATATGACGAGAGCAATTAATGGTGAGCTATGATTTATGGTATTTTGTAGAGTCTCATGGTTTCCGATCGTTTATATCTGAGTAAAAAAATTATAATTATCGTTTCTCTAATGGTTTTTACTTATAAATAAATTATCCCACCAATAGGACGAGAGCAATTAATGGTGAGCTATGATTTATGGTATTTTGTAGAGTCTCATGGTTTCCGATCGTTTATATCTGAGTAAAAAAATTATAATTATCGTTTCTCTAATGGTTTTTACTTAGCAATAAATTATCCCACCAATCGGACGAGAGCAATTAATGGTGAGCTATGATTTATGGTATTTTGTAGTCTCGTGGTTTCCGATCGTTTATATCTGAGTAAAAAAATTTATAATTATCGTTTCTCTAATGGTTTTTACTTAGCAATAAATTATCCCACCAATATGACGAGAGCAATTTATGGTGAGCTATGATTTATGGTATTTTGTAAAGTCTCATGGTTTCCGATCGTTTAAATCTGAGTAAAAAAATTATAATTATCGTTTCTCTAATGGTTTTTACTTAGCAATAAATTATCCCACAAATCGGACGAGAGCAATTAATGGTGAGCTATGATTTATGGTATTTTGTAGAGTCTCATGGTTTCCGATCGTATATATCTGAGTAAAAAAATTATAATTATCGTTTCTCTAATGGTTTTTACTTAGCAATAAATTATCCCACCCATCGGACGAGAGCAATTAATGGTGAGCTATGATTTATGGTATTTTGTAGTCTCGTGGTTTCCGGTCGTTTATATCTGAGTAAAAAATTTATAATTATCGTTTCTCTAATGGTTTTTACTTAGCAATAAATTATCCCACCAATCGGACGAGAGCAATTAATGGTGAGCTATGATTTATGGTATTTTGTAGAGTCTCATGGTTTCCGATCGTTTATATCTGAGTAAAAAAATTATAATTATCGTTTCTCTAATGGATTTTACTTAGCAATAAATTATCCCACCAATATGACGAGAGCAATTTATGGTGATCCATGATGTATGGTATTTTGTAGAGTCTCATGGTTTCCGATCGTTTATATCTGAGTAAAAAAATTATAATTATCGTTTCTCTAATGGTTTTTACTTAGCAATAAATTATCCCACCAATATGACGAGAGCAATTTATGGTGATCCATTATGTATGGTATTTTGTAGAGTCTCGTGGTTTCCAAAGGTTTATATCTGAGTAAAAAATTTATAATTATCGTTTCTCTAATGGTTTTTATTTAGCAATAAATTATCCCACCAATAGGACGAGAGCAATTAATGGTGAGCTATGATTTATGGTATTTTGTAGTCTCGTGGTTTCCGATCGTTTATATCTGAGTAAAAAAATTTATAATTATCGTTTCTCTAATGGTTTTTACTTAGCAATAAATTATCCCACCAATCGGACGAGAGCAACTAATGGTGAGCTATGATTTATGGTATTTTGTAGAGTCTCATGGTTTCCGATCGTTTATATCTGAGTAAAAAAATTATAATTATCGTTTCTCTAATGGTTTTTACTAATCAATAAATTATCCCACCAATATGACGAGAGCAATTTATGGTGATCCATGATGTATGGTATTTTGTAGAGTCTCATGGTTTCCGATCATTTATATCTGAGTAAAAAAATTTATAATTATCGTTTCTCTAATGGTTTTTACTTAGCAATAAATTATCCCACCAATCGGACAAGAGCAATTAATGGTGAGCTATGATTTATGGTATTTTGTAGAGTCTCATGGTTTCCGATCGTTTATATCTGAGTAAAAAAATTATAATTATCGTTTCTCTAATGGTTTTTACTTAGCAATAAATTATCCCACCAATATGACGAGAGCAATTTATGGTGATCCATGATGTATGGTATTTTGTAGAGTCTCATGGTTTCCGATCGTTTATATCTGAGTAAAAAAATTATAATTATCGTTTCTCTAATGGTTTTTACTTAGCAATAAATTATCCCACCAATATGACTAGAGAAATTAATGGTGAGCTATGATTTATGGTATTTTGTAGAGTCTCATGGTTTCCGATCGTTTATATCTGAGTAAAAAAATTATAATTAACGTTTCTCTAATGGTTTTTATTTAGTAATAAATTATCCCACCAATCGGACGAGAGCAATTAATGGTGAGCTATGATTTATGGTATTTTGTAGAGTCTCATGGTTTCCGATCGTTTATATCTGAGTAAAAAAACTATAATTATCGTTTCTCTAATGGTTTTTACTTAGCAATAAATTATCCCAGCAATAGGATGAGAACAATTAATGGTGAGCTATGATTTATGGTATTTTGTAGAGTCTCATGGTTTCCGATCGTTTATATCTGAGTAAAAAAATTATAATTATCGTTTCTCTAATGGTTTTTACTTAGCAATAAATTATCACACCAATATGACGAGGGCAATTTATGGTGAGCTATGATTTATGGTATTTTGTAGAGTCTCATGGTTTCCGATCGTTTATATCTGAGTTAAAAAATTATAATTATCGTTTCTCTAATGGTTTTTACTTAGCAATAAATTATCCCACCAATATGACTAGAGAAATTAATGGTGAGCTATGATTTATGGTATTTTGTAGAGTCTCATGGTTTCCGATCGTTTATATCTGAGTAAAAAAATTATAATTATCGTTTCTCTAATGGTTTTTACTTAGCAATAAATTATCCCACCAATATGACGAGAGCAATTTATGGTGAGCTATGATTTATGGTGTTTTGTAGAGTCTCATGGTTTCCGATCGTTTATATCTGAGTAAAAAAATTATAATTATCGTTTCTCTAATGGTTTTTACTTAGCAATAAATTATCCCACCAATCGGACGAGAGCAATTAATGGTGAGCTATGATTTATGGTATTTTGTAGAGTCTCATGGTTTCCGATCGTTTATATCTGAGTAATAAAATTATAATTATCGTTTCTCTAATGGTTTTTACTTAGCAATAAATTATCCCACCAATATGACGAGAGCAATTTATGGTGAGCTATGATTTATGGTATTTTGTAGAGTCTCATGGTTTTCGATCGTTTATATCTGAGTAAAAAAATTATAATTATCGTTTCTCTAATGGTTTTTACTTAGCAATAAATTATCCCACCAATATGACGAGAGCAATTTATGGTGAGCTATGATTTATGGTATTTTGTAGAGTCTCATGTTTTCCGATCGTTTATATCTGAGTAAAAAAATTATAATTAACGTTTCTCTAATGGTTTTTACTTAGCAATAAATTATCCCACAAATCGGACGAGAGCAATTAATGGTGAGCTATGATTTATGGTATTTTGTAGAGTCTCATGGTTTCCGATCGTTTATATCTGAGTAAAAAAACTATAATTATCGTTTCTCTAATGGTTTTTACTTAGCAATAAATTATCCCACCAATATGACGAGAGCAATTTATGGTGAGCTATGATTTATGGTATTTTGTAGAGTCTCATGGTTTCCGATCGTTTATATCTGAGTAAAAAAATTATAATTATCGTTTCTCTAATGGTTTTTACTTAGCAATAAATTATCCCACCAATCGGACGAGAGCAATTAATGGTGATCTATGATTTATGGTATTTTGTAGAGTCTCATGGTTTCCGATCGTTTATATCTGAGTAAAAAAATTATAATTATCGTTTCTCTAATGGTTTTTACTTAGCAATAAATTATCCCACCAATATGACGAGAGCAATTTATGGTGAGCTATGATTTATGGTATTTTGTAGAGTCTCATGGTTTTCGATCGTTTATATCTGAGTAAAAAAATTATAATTATCGTTTCTCTAATGGTTTTTACTTAGCAATAAATTATCCCACCAATATGACGAGAGCAATTTATGGTGAGCTATGATTTATGGTATTTTGTAGAGTCTCATGTTTTCCGATCGTTTATATCTGAGTAAAAAACTTATAATTAACGTTTCTCTAATGGTTTTTACTTAGCAATAAATTATCCCACCAATCGGACGAGAGCAATTAATGGTGAGCTATGATTTATGGTATTTTGTAGAGTCTCATGGTTTCCGATCGTTTATATCTGAGTAAAAAAACTATAATTATCGTTTCTCTAATGGTTTTTACTTAGCAATAAATTATCCCACCAATAGGACGAGAACAATTAATTGTGAGCTATGATTTATGGTATTTTGTAGAGTCTCATGGTTTCCGATCGTTTATATCTGAGTAAAAAAATTATAATTATCGTTTCTCTAATGGCTTTTACTTAGCAATAAATTATCCCACCAATATGACGAGAGCAATTTATGGTGAGCTATGATTTATGGCATTTTGTAGAGTCTCATGGTTTCCGATCGTTTATATCTGAGTAAAAAAATTATAATTATCGTTTCTCTAATGGTTTTTACTTAGCAATAAATTATCCCACCAATATGACTAGAGAAATTTATGGTGAGCTATGATTTATGGTATTTTGTAGAGTCTTATGGTTTCCGATCGTTTATATCTGAGTAAAAAATTTATAATTATCGTTTCTCTAATGGTTTTTACTTAGCAATAAATTATCCCACCAATCGGACGAGAGCAATTAATGGTGAGCTATGATTTATCTTATTTTGTAGAGTCTCATGGTTTCCGATCGTTTATATCTGAGTAAAAAAATTATAATTATCGTTTCTCTAATGGTTTTTACTTAGCAATAAATTATCCCACCAATATGACGAGAGCAATTTATGGTGAGCTATGATTTATGGTATTTTGTAGAGTCTCATGGTTTCCGATCGTTTATATCTGAGTAAAAAAATTATAATTATCGTTTCTCTAATGGTTTTTACTTAGCAATAAATTATCCTACCAATATGACGAGAGCAATTTATGGTGAGCTATGATTTATGGTATTTTGTAGAGTCTCATGGTTTCCGATCGTTTATATCTGAGTAAAAAAATTATAATTATCGTTTCTCTAATGGTTTTTACTTAGCAATAAATTATATCACCAATATGAGGAGAGCAATTTATAGTGAGCTATGATTTATGGTATTTTGTAGAGTCTCATGGTTTCCGATCGTTTATATCTGAGTAAAAAAATTATAATTATCGTTTCTCTAATGTTTTTTACTTAGCAATAAATTATCCCACCAATATGACGAGAGCAATTTATGGTGAGCTATGATTTATGGTATTTTGTAGAGTCTCATGGTTTCCGATCGTTTATATCTGAGTAAAAAAATTATAATTATCGTTTCTCTAATGGTTTTTACTTAGCAATAAATTATCCCACCAATCGGACGAGAGCAATTAATGGTGAGCTATGATTTATGGTATTTTGTAGAGTCTCATGGTTTCCGATCGTTTATATCTGAGTAAAAAAATTATAATTATCGTTTCTCTAATGGTTTTTACTTAGCAATAAGTTATCCCACCAATAGGACGAGAGCAATTAATGGTGAGCTATGATTTATGGTATTTTGTAGAGTCTCATGGTTTCCGATCGTTTATATCTGAGTAAAAAAATTATAATTATCGTTTCTCTAATGGTTTTTACTTAGCAATAAATTATCCCACCAATATGACGAGAGCAATTTATGGTGAGCTATGATTTATGGTATTTTGTAGAGTCTCATGGTTTCCGATCGTTTATATCTGAATAAAAAAATTATAATTATCGTTTCTCTAATGGTTTTTACTTAGCAATTAATTATCCCCCCAATCGGACGAGAGCATTTAATGGTGAGCTATGATTTATGGTATTTTGTTGAGTCTCATGGTATCCGATCGTTTATATCTGAGTAAAAAAATTATAATTATCGTTTCTCTAATGGTTTTTACTTAGCAATAAATTATCCCACCAATATGACGAGAGCAATTAATGGTGAGCTATGATTTATGGTATTTTGTAGAGTCTCATGGTTTCCGATCGTTTATATCTGAGTAAAAAAATTAAAATTATCGTTTCTCTAATGGTTTTTACTTAGCAATAAATTATCCCACAAATATGACGAGAGCAATTTATGGTGAGCTATGATTTATGGTATTTTGTAGAGTCTCATGGTTTCCGATCGTTTATATCTGAGTAAAAAAATTATAATTATCGTTTCTCTAATGGTTTTTACTTAGCAATAAATTATCCCACCAATCAGACGAGAGCAATTATTGGTGAGCTATGATTTATGGTATTTTGTAGAGTCTCATGGTTTCCGATCGTTTATATCTGAGTAAAAAATTATAATTATCGTTTCTCTAATGGTTTTTACTTAGCAATAAATTATCCCACCAATATGACGAGAGCAATTTATTGTGAGCTATGATTTATGGTATTTTGCAGAGTCTCATGGTTTCCGATCGTTTATATCTGAGTAAAAAAATTATAATTATCGTTTCTCTAATGGTTTTTACTTAGCAATAAATTATCCCACCAATCGGACGAGAGCAATTAATGGTGAGCTATGATTTATGGTATTTTGTAGAGTCTCATGGTTTCCGATCGTTTATATCTGAGTAAAAAAATTATAATTATCGTTTCTCTAATGGTTTTTACTTAGCAATAAATTATCCCACCAATCGGACGAGAGCAATTAATGGTGAGCTATGATTTATGGTATTTTGTAGAGTCTCATGGTTTCCGATCGTTTATATCTGAGTAAAAAAATTATAATTATCGTTTCTCTAATGGTTTTTACTTAGCAATAAATTATCCCACCAATATGACGAGAGCAATTTATGGTGATCCATGATGTATGGTATTTTGTAGAGTCTCGTGGTTTCCAAAGGTTTATATCTGAGTAAAAAATTTATAATTATCGTTTCTCTAATGGTTTTTACTTAGCAATAAATTATCCCACCAATATGACGAGAGCAATTTATGGTGATCCATGATGTATGGTATTTTGTAGAGTCTCGTGGTTTCCAAAGGTTTATATCTGAGTAAAAAATTTATAATTATCGTTTCTCTAATGGTTTTTACTTAGCAATAAATTATCCCACCAATAGGACGAGAGCAATTAATGGTGAGCTATGATTTATGGTATTTTGTATTCTCGTGGTTTCCGATCGTTTATATCTGAGTAAAAAAATTATAATTATCGTTTCTCTAATGGTTTTTACTTAGCAATAAATTATCCCACCAATCGGACGAGAGCAATTAATGGTGAGCTATGATTTATGGTATTTTGTAGAGTCTCATGGTTTCCGATCGTTTATATCTGAGTAAAAAAATTATAATTATCGTTTCTCTAATGGTTTTTACTTAGCAATAAATTATCCCACCAATAGGACGAGAGCAATTAATGGTGAGCTATGATTTATGGTATTTTGTAGAGTCTCATGGTTTCCGATCGTTTATATCTGAGTAAAAAAATTATAATTATCGTTTCTCTAATGGTTTTTACTTAGCAATAAATTATCCCACCAATATGACGAGAGCAATTTATGGTGAGCTATGATTTATGGTATTTTGTAGTCTCGTGGTTTCCGATCGTTTATATCTGAGTAAAAAATTTATAATTATCGTTTCTCTAATGGTTTTTACTTAGCAATAAATTATCCCACCAATAGGACGAGAGCAATTAATGGTGAGCTATGATTTATGGTATTTTGTAGTCTCGTGGTTTTCGATCGTTTATATCTGAGTAAAAAATTTATGATTATCGTTTCTCTAATGGTTTTTACTTATCAATAAATTATCCCACCAATAAGACGAGAGAAATTAATGGTGAGCCATGATGTATGGTATTTTGTAGAGTCTCGTGGCTTCCGATCGTTTATATCTGAGTAAAAAATTTATAATTATTAATTCTCTAATGGTTTTTACTTAGCAATAATTTATCCCACCTATAGGGCGAGAGCAATTAATGGTGAGCCATGAGTTATGGTATTATTATAGGGTCTCATGAGTTCCGGTGGTTTCTATCTGAGTAAACAATTAGTAATTATTGATTACCTAATGGTTTTCACTCAGCAATAAATTACCTACAAAAAATGACGCGAGCAATTAACGGTGATCCGTGAGTTATGTTATTTTTTCTAGGTTCCCATGAGTTCCGTTGGTTTATATCTGAGTAAGTTATGGTTTTTTTATAGGTGTTTGGTATTTTCATGAGAATACTTTCACCATTATTATTCTCAAAATAATAACCTTGGAAAATTTTTTTAAAATTTTTTTATTGAAAAACATTGTTTAAATTACATATATAGTGAGCAATTAAATAGCAATTAACTTTTTTCTGGAAGACCTGCCTTGATTTTTTAAAAGTATAGCGTGGTTTGCTAGCTGAAGCCTTGTGCCAATTCACCATCTATAACTTTTAAAAAATAAAAGCAGTAAATTTTTTTTTCCGCAATAAATTAGCAATTAAATAGTTCTAAATTTACCACTATGTCTCATGGTGGTGAGCTGACTTGGTTGTGCCAGCTTAACGGACCTCAAATTATTACGGGGTTTCGTACTTATCGCCACTTCGGCGGATTTCCACCGTTTTCTTCGTCCATCGCCCGATTTTTGGTGCTCGTTGTCGCCATCACCGGAGCCAAGGCACCACCCCAATAACTCTTGGGGGATCTTCCTGTCTACTGGGGCTCTTCTTTCGCATACTCAGCACACCCACGACACGCCGGGGATACTCCAACATCGCACAGCTAAGTACTGTTTTAATTACACAGTGATAACTAGATACAGTGCTGCGCAGCCCTCGTTAGTACTATTGTGCGAATCTAGCTTACCCTTTGCAGGGTTAATTATTGCACCTAGTATCGATTTAAAGCTATATCTTAAGACAATATTGACTGTATTTTTCTATAAAATTTTCGTTACGCCGCCTATGGTTGGTGCCAGCGCGGACAATAATTTGGCCGTTCTACACAAGTATGGGCCGTTACTCTCTATTTGTTATTATTTTTGTCTGAGAGTTGTATTTTTTGATTCTGTATAAAATCATAGTTATTTTTAGTTCATATTTTGGGAGATCTACTAGGCTAATATTAAGATATATATTTATTATTATTATTGATTTTTCATGGTATTGTTTATTAAAATTTTAACAATTGTCTTTGATAAATATCACGATAATTGTAACCACAAATTAGAAACATAATCAGATCGCCCTCTCTATGGTTACGAGTCTTGAGCATAAGTGCTGCACCCGCAGGGGGGTGTAGTGACACTAAAATTAGACAAGGATGACAATAGAAGGATAGAAGATTGTTTTTTAGCCTCCTTGATACTTTTTATTTTATATTTGTTGTACTTGTACAAAATTATAAGAGTAAATATTAGGAATATATTTATTCAATTAAATTCTGTTTACACATATTTAATTATTTAGACAAAAATGTTATAGATTTCTTCTTCTTCTTCTTCTTCTTAATCTGAACTCTTTTACCTTACGGTGTCGAGCATGTTACATTTAAATTTTCAGTCATTATATTTATACTTCAGCTTTCCAAAGTTCTTTCCATTTTTTTCGATCTTGAGTTAGGGTTCTTATATTCTTCCATTCTATCCCTTTTTTGGTTGCTGCTTCCTGGATACCTTCTAGCCATGTCTTTCGCGGTCTTCCTTTGGGTCGCTTTCCCGTTACTCTAGCATCACTGGCTTTCTTTGCTATTCTTCCTTCCGCCTGCCTTTGTACATGGCCGTACCAACGAAGTTGAGCTTCCTGTATGTATTCTAGGATTGGTTTGACTTGCAGTTCTTCTCTGAATGTTTCATTTCTTATTTTATCTCTTCTTGTTTTTCCTGCTATCTTTCTCAGGACTCTCATCTCCATAGCTTGTAGCCTGCTTTCATGTTTCTTTGTTAATGTCCATGTTTCGCATGCGTAAGTAAGTGTAGGTATAAATATTGTTTTATGTACTGTGACTTTTGTTTCTTGCGGTATTTCTTTTTTACTTAAAAATTTTCCTTTTAATACATTGAATAGTTTTCCTGTGCTATTCAATCTTTCATTAATTTCTGAGTCCATATCTCCTCTATTATTGAAATGACTGCCTAGATATTTGAAATTTTTAACCTGTTCCAGTTTGTTGTTTTCTATATATATTTCGTGTTGCTGTTCTTCTTTACCGATGATCATGGTTTTTGTTTTTTCTACATTTATTTTCATGCCGATTCTCTCTAGTTCTGTGTTAAATATGTTCATGTTATACTGTAGGTCTGCTTCTGTTGCTCCCATGATTATCATATCATCCGCATATAGTAATTCTAAGAATTTTACATCTTGTAGCTTCCATTTACCTAGTGTGAACTGTCTACATTTGCCTTTACCAGATTTAACTGCTTCGTCTATATATATATTGAAGAGTAGAGGGCTTAGTATACATCCTTGCTTTAATCCTTTCGTTGTGTTAAATTCTGTCGATTGTGTCTCCCCTGTTCTCACCACATTTGTACATGTGTGATATAAGCTTTTTATACTATTTATTAAACTGCTTCTTACATTTCTTCTCTTCATTATTTCCCATAGTTTCTGTCTGTCAATCCTGTCGAACGCTTTTTCCAGATCGATGAAGCAGATGTGGAGTGTTTTCTTGTATTGTGTGATTTTTTCCGCAATTTGTCTGACAGTAAAAATTAGATCCTGTGTGCTTCTATTAGGTCTAAACCCACATTGCGTATCTTCTAACTGATGTTCTACTTGCGTTCTTAATCTGGCTTCAAGGATTCTTGTGAATATCTTGCCTGGGATACTTGTGAGAGAAATTCCTCTATAGTTCGCGCATATCTTCCCGTCTCCTTTCTTGAATATTGGGACTATGATTGTTTTCTTCCAGTCTTCTGGGATTATTGTGCTTTTTAATATACAGTTTAATAAATGTCTGAATGCTTCTTCTCCTTTTTCCCCCATAGCCTTGAGCATTTCTCCAGTAATTTCGTCAAAACCGGATGCTTTTCCTAGTTTAGTCTTCTTTAGCGCCTCTTTTATTTCTTGTATTGAAATTTCTTCTTCTTCGCTTTCATATTCTTTTCTCTCTTCTGGTTTTCTATGTATGTTGTTTTCGTTTATTTCTCCTTCTAACAGTTCCTTGAAATGTTCCTTCCATCTTTCTATGATTTCTCTGTCTTGGGTGAGAACCTTGTTGTTCTTGTCTTTTATTATTTTGAGGACTGGTGGCTGTTCTTGTCGCATGTTTTTTATCGTATTGAAGAATAATTTCCTATTTTCTTTATAGTTTTCCTGCATCTTTTTCCCAAACTTTTCCCAATTTTTCTCTTTAGCTTCTTTTACCACTCGTTTGGCTATTTCTCTTTTCTCTTTATATGTTGCATAATTTGTTGTAGATTGGTTTCTGATATATTTTTTCCATGACGTTTTCTTATCCCCAACTGCTTGTTTGACTTGTTCTGACCACCATGCTGTAGTTTTATTGTTTTTATGAGCCCTTCTCGTTGTTCCACAGCAAGTTTTGGCTGTTTGAATAAGTAGTTCTTTAAGTTTATTCCATTTCTTTTCTACTGTAGCTAGTTCGTATATTTCCTCTATTTTATTTTCAGTTATTTCTCGGAATTTTTCTTTGACTTCGTTTTCTCTTAATTTATGGTATTTAATTTTCTCTTTTATTTTCTTGTGGCCTGTTTTAGAGTTACTGTTAGTCTTGATATTTAGTTTTAGTTCTACCAGATAGTGATCAGTATCTAGCTCCAAATCCCTTCTTACTTTAACATCTTTTACATATTTCCAGAAATTCTTACTTACGAGGAAGTAATCAATTATTGATTTTTCATTTCTACTTATCTCTTCTCTCGTTATTTTATGTATTTCTTTATGTTGAAATTTCGTATTACTTATAATCAAGTCACTCCCAATACACAGCTCAATAATTTTTTCTCCATTTTTATTTCTTGTCTCTTCACCATGCATCCCCATACATCCATTTGTACCAATCGTATTGTTGCCAACTCTTCCGTTTAGGTCTCCCATTAATATAATGTGATCTTCTGCTTCATCAATTTCCTCTTGTATTTTGTTGAAGAAAGCATTTTTGTCTTCAATTTTTGAGTCTTCTGTGGGGCCATATGCTATAATTAGTGTTGCATATTCATCATTAACAAGTTTTATTTTAACAGATAATATTCTCTCGTCGACATATTTGCAGTCTATAATTGTATTTACTGCATTGGGATGTACTATTAGTCCTACTCCAGCCTGTGCCCGTTCTTCCTTCTTTACTCCCGAGTAAATGAGTATATATCCATTTTTTAGTCTTATCGTACCACTATCTTTTTTCTTTGTTTCTGTTATTCCGAGGAATTGTATGTTAGTGTTCTCCAGTTCCTTTATTAACTCGTCTTCTTTTCCTCTAATACTCCTAGTATTCCATGTTGCAATTGTAAGTTTATTTTGTATATATTTATTTTTAATTTGCGTTTTTTCTATTTTTCTTTCCGGTGTAATAGCTGTGGTCGTCATTATATCAGTTTTTTCTTTGTTGTTATTTAACAGTTTTTTGGAGCCGTTTTCATTATTTCGAGTTTCCTTGTTGTACTGTTCCATTCATATTTCTTATCGTTTATTTCAAGTTTCCGGTAACCAATTTTTATCTTATTACCGTTTCGTTTTTCTTCTTTAGCTGCACTTCGTATTTCATATTGTACTTCTCTTTCTTCTCTAGTCATGTCGCTTTCTATGAATATCTGTGTGTTTAGTAATTTGTTTTTGTTTTTTAGTACAGCTAATTTTTCCTCGAAATTTTGTAATTCCACAACATGAATAGCTTCCTTCTTTTTGTTAGTTAATGTATATAGCGATTTTATACTTACATTCAGTCTCATTTCATTGTTAAGGAGATCTGATATTCTTTTCCTTGTATTTTCCCCTTGTACTATAAGCCCTTTAATTACAATATTATTCTTACGGGCTCTTTTTTCATACGTTTCTAATTTTTCTTCCATTTTCAGTACTCTATCTTCCAGCGCTTTTCTTTCTTGCATCCAGCGTTCTTCTTTTTCTTTGAGTTGTTTTTGAATGTCTTGTATGGCTACCTTATTTTCTGATATTTTGTTTATTATGTCTTCATTGTTTTTCTTCATTTCATCTTTTAGCTCTGAAGTCATCTCTATTATGAGTTTCTTTATTTCATCCATGTTGTTCGCGTTAGATGTCGCTGCTGGGTGATTTAGTAACTCAGATTTTAATGTGGTGTACTTATCGAATGAATCAGGCGGTGACCTAGTTATTTTCCTACTTTTTCTAAAAAGCTCTTCGTAACTTTGAGTTTCGTAATCTTCTCTGTATTTCCTTTTTAATTCAGTGTCTGTTGTTAAAGATTGGCTTCTCTCTCGTGCTTCCGGATGTGCGTTCATCACATTCCAAAGCGTCGAGCCTCGCAAATGCAGAGTTACTTCGATGCCTCCTCTCCAATGATAATCGTGTGTAGTTAAATTTATATTCTCCTACTGTACTTTGTGCCGTTATACAGTGCTCTTGTGTGGGTTGCGTCTGAATAGGTGCCAACGTCTCCGCTGATGTTTGCACAACGACTTACTCGGTTCGGCCGTTGGCCACCAGAGAGCTGGTTGGAAACACTACCAAACGCACTTGCCTTTGTTTAACTGACAGCTCTGATATAACCTTCAAAACGATATTTTGCAGTAACAGTATATATTTATATATATAAAAATATAGGTTTCACTTATCCTTATTTCTGTGATGTGTAGGGAATTATAGCTTTAGTTATGAACCTCTTCCAAACTATTCTTCGCTTCGGCACAAGCGTTTTCTTTATTTGAATTACACTGGCACGATCGCACATCCAATCACTCCAAACTCCAAAATTGAAAATTAGAAAATAGATTTCTAATAATATTTAATTTATTAATTTTTAATATTAATATTTATTATGAAAAGCTCTATTTAAAATATTGAAAATGAGAATTTAATATAATTATTAGAAACCTTATAACTTTACTACAAAATAAGGGTTAAGAATACATATTAACACTTTCAATATGATTTTCCTCGTTAAGTGAAAATTTTGATAAATTGTAAATTTGTTCTTATAAAAATATTTTTAGTCTTACACAATCTTTTACATTCAAATAAAATCTGTAGCTTTTAGCGACAAATTTCTAAATATTTGTAGTTAAAGATATTACAATCATTTATAAGTTAGTTTAAACACAAAGATTCTTGTATTTAAAAAATATCTTACATTGAATTTTAAATTCAAATAATATTTTGTTTCTTTAAATACAACATGTTATTTTTGAGTTCCAAAAACTCTTAAAACATGTAAATTTTACTGCTGCAAACTGTAATGAATTTGGATGCGGGTGTGAGATTTGTAAAAGTAGTAATATAAAATCCACGTCAGTTTATTAATAGCCGAACGACTGATTAGTGATGATTATTATATGTGATTATTTGATTCAATTTGTTATTATCTAAAGTGCCACTAATAATATATTTAATTGTAAAAGTAAATTTATAAGAGAACGAGGAATTGTGCTCAAGAATAATCAAAATGTAATTAAAACAGTGCTTATACTCGCAAAAAAAATCCTCTTGTGAATAAGTTAAATTAAAAATTCCATTTAATAACCAGCACGAATTACTATTCTTTTATGATTAACCGACGCCGTGTGGGTGTGACATCCAAATGCTTGTTGTGTTATATGAATACTTCTCAACGTGGTGGAGATATCCAAATACTGTTGTACAGCCTAAAACAAATATATTTAGTAAAAATGAAATTTATTACTTCTAGAATTAGCATACCGTAGATTCGCATCATCGATATTCGTCTTCAGAAGTCGATTAACTTCGGAGTCTATTAATCTATGAATTCATTATAAAATTTTCTTTATTTTTCGTTCTTCGTAATCCCTTTCCTTCAATTACAGTTATATGTGTTGTCTTGTGCCGTAAAACGTCTAACTTTTGATTTTTTTATTTGAGCCAATTGTATTGGTGAAGAAGAAAATGTTTTGTTAAACAATTAGTTATTAAGTCTGTCCACTTGGTCTCTTCTTGTAACACTGCTAAGCCAGGTCCTTAGTTGTCGAATGGTATTGTTCCCTGTCACAATCTTTAGTCGGTTCTTTACAGTTTCGTCGTAGAATGTTCATTCCCGGTCACTCAACTGAGACACTGGTAATCGCATTTTTTTCAAAAACCTACAAGGGTTTAAATTATTAATAATGTTTATATTAAAGAAACCTTTATTACTACACCATGTTCGGATGTCTCACATTTTCTCTTAAAAGGTCTTTCACTGTTAGTTTGTAGATGGTCATGTCCGTTTGTTGATCGTTAGGAATTTACCTGACGTTACCTACGTCTAAACCAAGTATATCCATCCAAAATTGTTGCATTTCCTTACATTTAGGGAAACGAAATAGCCTTTTGTCTTTAATTAAGTATCCCTTTATTCAACATAAATTAAGCATTGTTCTAAAATAGAAAGGAGAGGAAACGGATAAAAAAAGGAATTGGAAGAAATATACATAGTGGATATTTGTTATATGGAAAATGCATGAGTGCAATACAACTTTTAACATTGCTTTATAATATATTTGTGTACATATAATTAATGAAAAAATATACAGTGATTTATTATTAATGTATTGAAATTATATTTTAAGTGTGTATGTGATGTATAAAACAGAATATTAAATTTAACACTTACCTGTTGCAATATTTATACACAATAATAAACGACAATAACGAGAACGAATTATCAGTATCAATTTTGACACTAAAATTGACAGTGATTTCTTCTTCTTTTTCCAAAGTAACTCGATTCCAATAGCTTATTTTATTATAAAGTGGCGCCTCCACATTTTAAGGAGTGGAGTGACACAAAAGCCTGGTTCACAATACGAAATTAGTGGTTATCGTTAGTAGTTACGGTTACTGGTTATGGTTAACGGGTAGCGTCTTAAAAACAGCGTTCACAATGCACAAAATTAAGGTTATTTTCTCATAACTTTTTGTTGGTAATATAGAGATCTCTACTGACGTTTCAGAATGTTGCAAAGTGTTTGGACAGATGTCGCACTAATCGTTAGACATATATAACAGATATTTGGCTTTTAGCGAGATTTTGATCATTGTTTTGATTAGTTATATAGCGTGTTTGATTTTGCTGCTATGTCTATAAATGACACAAGACTCAATTATAAGTGGACCCACAAGCTGTAATAAATAATTAAATATCTTGAACAAAATTTTCCCAACATTCTAGGATTCTTCTGTGATGATTTATTGGACCTATCCATCATCTTCTATTTTACTCATATTTCTTTCCCGAATGTAAAAATAGTGCCACAATTAATAATTTTTATTATTATTTACACATGATTGAAATTCTAAACACTTTTCAGGTTAACTAAGAAATGTCAAGTTCAAAGTATTTGCTATATCTTTTCAACGCTCTCTGATTGGCTGTTGTCTACGCTAACACTAACCACTAACCACTAAAGTATGGAGTATGCAAACTCTTGCGCTAACTGAATTTAGCGCAGCCGAACGCTGGGCTAATTTCGTTGTTGTGAACGCTCAAACACAAACGCGTATGTCATACTTCTGACGTTAACCATAACTACTAACGATAACCACTAATTTCGTATTGTGAACGAGGCTTAATCATATCATTGTGCTGACATTTGTCATCTAAGTTGCCTCCCCCTGATTGTAACAATAATTTCGAAATTTGAAATTTTACGTAATATTACTCTGGTTAGTTAAACTCAATTCTGGCTTTTTTTGTTGCAAAGTACCCAACTCTTACCAATGTAATTATCCCTAGATCCCTGGCTTCCCATCCTTTTTTTTGAGCTAGCGTCATTTTTCGTAATTTTTATTTTATCTAAAATTGCGTGGCGCCCTAATTATTATATCCGATTCATTTATTCGTATACGAACCACGATTGTACGTATTCACGTACCCTCTCCGACTGCTGCGCTGGGCATTCCGTTTTGTACACCAAAGGTAGGTGGCAACTTGCTAAATAAATGTCTATTTTAGTACACATTCTTCAAAACGATTACTTCGCAAATTATTTACTAAGTCATTGAGTGAATAACATATACCTACTAGATCTATACAGTGAATGCTTGGCTTTCGGAACGTCGGCTGTTGTAGTGCAGGTCAAAACCAAGGTCAAATGGACACAGGGCCTATGCCCATGTTTCTTGAATACTATTGGCTGACGGCGAAAGCGCGAATTTAAGCTAGGTTTACTGTCCATTGCGTACACGTGTGATGATTAGTTTGTGTGGTGCTTTTGTGTTTAAAACATTGTGCAGGCAAAGTAATATTTCAGTGACAATGTCGAATAAAAAGTTGTTTGAAAATAAAATTGACAACCTGAGTTACATACTGACATTTAAACTAAGTCAAGATTATTTGGAAATATTTTAGTGCCATAAGTCGTGGGGGATTTAATAACAATCCCAATGCCAAACAATTCGAAACAGAGTATAAAAGACTATTATTTAAATTCGAATTGTTTGGCAAATGGAATCGACATATTACATGTCAGCTCAAAAAAAAAAACGAATCCAACATCCGGAGACAAATGAAATCTCATTCAGTGTATTCGGTCACGACTATATAAATTGTATGTGGTTATTAAATAAATATGTAGAAGAAGTGGTGAAGAATATTGCTGGGTTCATTAAAAAAAATTTTTTTAATTAAAAATATGCTCCGTTGGGAGTTTTTGTGCGCTAACAATAAAAATTGTATGCTCATAAATATTAAAGATTGTGGCGTTCTTTTGTATCCTACAAAAGACATCGTTACTGTAAGTAAAACTGCAGAAACATATTTTAGGGGCAATCAGGAAAATTTATTTAAAAACAAAAATAATAAAATATGTTTTTCTCTTAAAATATTTGTAGAATGTGCACCAAATGTATTTAATAATGAACACTGCATTAACCATTTAAAAAATCAAAATGTATTAGATAACCATAAGACACAGATTGTAAAATTAATTATAGATATATTTTTAAAAATTCGATTTCATAATTATTGAGTGAAAAATATTATTACATAAAAAACAAATACTAATAAATATCTTAAATTCAAACTGTTTTATACCTAAACATTAACATACATTATTCCTGGACAATTTCAATTATGAATTTATTATTTCCATATTTCTTTCAGTTGACAGATAATTATAATTTATTGTGTTTACATTGTAAATATTTTCAATCTACTATATAAACTAGTTTTACATTAATTCATTGATTGTACAGTTACGTAGCATATTAAGTATTAATATTTTTATTAGTTATTTCTCGGTGTAACGATTCAGTTATTTTTCGGAAACTTAAATTTCGCGCCATAATATTTAAGGTATTTATTCGACGAATAAATTATTTCGGAAGTTTATTCATAGATGGAAATATCGGCCCTAAGGGCAATTGAAATTAAATAGGGTTTACTAGAAATAAATGTAATTTTGTTATTTAATATAGTTATATAGCGATAAATAGTTGTGTTTACATAAATGGTTTAGTCCGTTTTAATTAAAGTACTGCTGTTCTATAACTTCATCGAACCGTGTCTCGTAAGAAACGTTACAATATAATTAAATGAGGCACATTTGGTTAATGTATAAAAGTAACAATCTGAATGAAAACTTACATTGACACTGGCGTTGCTCGGAGATGTCCAGCGTAGAGCGTCATCGGGGACGTTGTGGGTCATAAACACAGCGCAAGACAACTCCAGAGTCTGGCCCACAAACACCAAATCCTCGGATGGGCCAGTAATGACTGGTTCCACGCCATAAAATAGAACGCTATGACCTACAATAGAACATTATATTTCAATTGAGAATTAGCACACATGCGCTTGTGCGCTCGTGTGTTAAACATCTTGTTTAATAACATTTCACTCATTTTGATATACAACGGTTTAACTGAGAATATATATATCATATGTCTCGTGACATATTTTCAGGCAATCAACGTTGAGACATGTCTATAAGATAAGTTCCTACGACTAGTTTTTAATCAATCATGATGCAAAACCTCTTGAAAGTTCAACTAATATGGGAACAGAATTACAGTGATAATATCCCGTTAACCAGATAAAACCCCGTTACCGATACCACGATAAATTTCCCGCTTCTAAGTAAGCAACCAGTTGTTATTATTTTAAATGTCAGTGTGACAGTTAATTAATATTTCACGTTTCATTTTGTGTTGTCCTTGGAATATATTTCATAAAATACCACACGACCTTTATGATTTTTTTCAGATAAATTTTTATTTTTATTCACTCAATTTTTCTTGCAAAACCACTCAAGCAAACTGACATTAGGTAAAACCCCTCCTCCTCCGAAATTGGGATTTACCATTAAATTTGCTTTCGTGTTTGTTGCTGTGCAAAAAATTGTGTAATATGAAAATTTATCGGGGGTAATATCACAAAACCTTCTGATTTTATCGATATTTTTTTAATTTGCTAAATTTTTTTTGGCTTAGCAACAAACACGAAAGCAAACAGCATTGTTAATCCCGACTGCGAAAGAAGAGGGGTTTTACCTAATGTCTGTTTGCTTGAGTAATTTTACTTAAAAGAAAAAAAAAAGAGTGCTTGAAAAGAAAAATTTATCAAAGTAAATCAGAAAGTCGTATGGTATTTAATAAAATAAATTCCAAAGACAACACAAAATAAAACTTGAAATATTAATTAACTGCCACAATTACAGTTATAAACAATAACAACTATTTGTATACCTGTTAGCGAGGACACGGGATTTTATCAGTAATAATATAACAACAGAGTGAGAATAAATTAAAAATAGTTTGACAGATCTTTCGAAAACTTGGTGCCAGACAATAGCCTGCTACGATCTCTCTCTCTAAGTTCCCGGGCGAGCACCGGTTGGACCTCGGCTAAAACTCAGTGAAGAAGGTCGTGGATTTAAATTTCCGGAAATACAATAAACATGGACGCCAGATAGCCAAAAGCCGGATAATAGTGCAACCCAAAATGGCTGACTACCGAACCGATACGGGAATGAAAACGGCGCAAATAAAAATAATAAAACATTAGCTTCTGAAGTATGGTGATTTTCGCAAAACAAATTATGCTTGCTAGGGTTGACTTGCCTAAGTCGTATACGAGAACGAAATAACCAGAAATAAAATACGAAATAACCATTAAAAGTATTTAATGAATAAATAAAATTATCAAATTGTTAATTCAACATAAGTTAGACAAAAATATAAGTGTATTACGTTAATTTACAAAATTAAGTTAACGAAAACTGAAGTTATGGCTATTCTGAGCTAACAATCAGATCAGACGTCGTAAAGATTAAGTGCACAATAATCAAAATGGATTTCGATGTTAAATGTATAACAATAATAAAATGAGAGCGCACAACAATCGTGGAAAATCCGAGACAGTACTGTTTCGTCGTTTCACGCCGCGCTTAAAGTAAAGCGAAATATCAAAACGACATACACTAGCTACGTAGCACAGTTCTACAGGAAACCTGCCTAAAAATAAAAAGTCAAACGTCGAATGATCTGACTTAACATGGGCGTCAGAATCACAGTATAAGAATTCACACAGTAGCGACACTTCCAATATTTTCAAGATCCCAGTATTTCAGTGGTGCGCAGCCGGGAAGATGGCCGCTTAGTGTTCGCTGATAGGCTATCTTAGTAACCATAGAAAAGAAAATATAAAATGTCAGTGTCAGTAGTATCTGTCAAATATCAAACTACAGTATTTCTGTCATGTTACGTTCATAAAATGAGTGAAAAACATTGAGGTAAACTTATTTGTATCATGAAAAATAGTAGGAACTTTTATAGTGCAGGTGAAATAATATTATTAGATTTTATCCCCTTTGCAACTGACAATTATTCAAATTTACCGCCGTATGCCGCAGCTGCCAATATGGCCGCTCGGCTCAAGGTCATCGGTCGATGCGACATAAAGATCAAAGGGACCGACAGCGAGTGTCGCTACTGTGTGAATTCTTATACTGTGGTCAGAATAATTGATTCTGTGATATTGAAAGATAACGTAAATCGTTTGATATACAAAACTTAAGTAACTGACTAACTTAAGTTATAAATCAACTTAAGAGTAAATGAAACATAAACTACATAAATAAATATATGAATAAACACTGAAGGTAAACCAAATTTGGAATGTAAGGAAATTTGAAACGGTAACGTAAAAGAATAATCAAAAATATTAAGTGGTAAAATTGCGTAGCAGTCAAATCTCAGTGTACGTCTTCCGGAACACATGGCCGTAACGAGGTGATGCGCATGTGCGGATGTGGACGTTCAAGATGGTTGGCGTGCTCACAAGGGCGGCGTCACAGGAAATTTTCAGCTTATGAATATCCCGTAAGGAAAGTTCCAAGTTCCCCAAACTGGTAGTGGTAGTAGTAAAATTAATCCCAGAAATGATTTGGTCACTGGACGGTAACCAAATGTCGAAAAATATGCCCCAGTGGAATGCGTGGAAGATAAATCCAGGCCAAGCGAAATACGCAACTACGTACAATGCGTGAATTTCGCAATGTAGGGCACTAATCCAACAATAACAAAAGGAGAAAAAAAACCTTAAAATAAATTAACAGTTAGGTTCACGCAATTGCAGAAGTACGCCACTGACTGGCTCCCTAATTAACTTACATATCAAGAATTTATGAAACAGAGTTACTTGCAAGGTATTTAGAATCAATCTAATATACTAAGGAAATGCATTGCTTAGAAAAACACTCATATTAATTTAAAATGATAAAATGAAGTATGATCGTCTTAACCTTCTGCTTAAGTGTAAATCAAATTTTGTGGAAGTTTCAAGTCCGGGAGTTTCCCGTTGAATTATAAAATTCTGCTAGAAGTGTTGCGCCAAATCCAAATATAATATTTGTTCCAAAATGCACCAACAAAATCGCCAAAATCTTCAACTCTCTCAAAATATAGCAAACACCGCTGTTTCCAACAAAAACTCTTTTTTTTTTTAACTGACGAGCACTCGATTTTTCAAAATTAAACTCTGTTTCAAGAAAATTCTTGTACGCCGCAGCCAACGTGTGCCAATCAACGACAACTCTACAAAAGCGATCCTCTGGCTATATGAGAAACATTGAAGTAGGGTGGGTTTCATATTAAAAGGCGTGAAATGAAAATAAACTAACAAGCCACGAAAGCCCGTAGGACTTGAGTAGCTATTGCAAATGGCAACAAATTTGAGAAAGATACTGGAGAATTATTTTCTAATTTATCGAACTCTCGACTTATATTTAATTAGATTATTTTTTTATTATAGTATCAGGTACGTCATTTGCTCATTTTTTACTTGTGTTGATGATAACTATCTGATATCTGACTTCTGTCAACAAAAATAAAGAAGCTACATAGATTATTCCCGGAAATAATCATAAGAGCTTTATTCTCAGTAATAATATAACAAGAGGGTGAGAATAAATTGAAAATAATTTGACAGATCTTTCGAAAACTTGTTGCCAGGCAATAGCCACGAAAGCCCGTAGGGCTTGAGTGGCTATTGCCAAATGGCGACAAGTTTGAGAAAGATACTGGAGAATTATTTTCTAATTTATCGAACTCTCGAGTTATATTTAATTAGATTATTTTTTGATTTCATCATCAGGCACGCCACTAAATTTATCTTTTTTGCTCATTTTTACTTGTGTTGATGATAACTATCTGACATTTGACATCTGTCAACAAAAACAAAAAAGCTGCAGAGAAAATTGCCGGGAATATTCACAAGAGCATTATTCTCAGTATAATAATGACAGGATTGGTTAAAACGCAGACACGTGACATACAATAAAGCATTTGATTGGTTTAAAGAAATGTCAAAAAATAATCAGTATAATAATGACAGGATTGGTTAAAACGCAGGCATGTGACTTACTATGAAGCATTTCATTGGTTTGAAGAAACGTCAAAAAATAATAAGTATAATACTGTTCCCATTGGTTTACTTTTCAAGTGTTTTGCATCATGATTGGTCTTGTGATATTACTAGCGGCAATATGCAAATGAAATTATCACCTTGTTTCACTGAAATACAGTAATACAGGAACGCTCAATGACGTTGGAAATGCGAGCTGAGAGAGACAGGTAATATGTGGCCAATCATCTTTGTCGTAAAGTTCCTTTTTCAAGTTAATAAGAAATTTTAAAGAATTAACGTACAATGATTTTGAAATAAAATGTAAAGTATAAAAATTAAATAATCCCTTAATAGAATTGAGTGCAATTAGCAATTATGTATATGAATTTAAAGAAATTTCCAAATAATTAAACAAAACACTTTAAAATATGAGTTATTATTTTTGGACAGGACTGTGCAACATGTTTTTACGCAGCAGCTGCTCAACAAACCTATATCAACCGCTCTAAAAACAAGTGTTAGACGAAAAAGAGTAGCCCACCACATCTACCTGTCTCATGCTCGTTTTCCGTTTTCACTTGTGAATAATAGTTGTTTTAATCAATAAAAATAAATGTATAATATAGACCAATAGCCGTTAATTTTAACAAGCAAAAAATATCGGTTCAGTAGATGTTCCAGGAATTAGGTTTAGTAAAAAGAGCAAAAAACTTAATTTGCAGACAGGTACGCGTGGCTCCATCTATAGATAGTACTTTACTTTAACTTCTTCTTTTTATGTATTCTGGGTTCACTTCGTGTCACCCACTGAAATCGTAGGCTTTCACGAAACCGGAAAGCGACAGACAGATAAATATCGTGGGCCACGTGTTTTTGTGTAGCACTTGTTTGTACAACAGTTGTTGTAATCTCCCTATATAATTATAAGAATTATTTATCTTTTAGTTATTTGTGAGACGTATCGTATATTCTGCTTATGTCGATGGAATGTCACGTATTCATTTCTGTTTTATTTTTATTAATGATATCACATCCTGTTGATGCCTTTAGCATCCCCTTCAGCATTCTTAGAACTGTTATTGTCTAGAGATTTTTGATGATGTATGCCCCCGTAAGAATGCTGAGTATGAATATTTGTCTCGGCTACCTAAGGCTGAGACGTGAATCGAGAAGTCAGTCTGTTACCATCAGCAGCTCAGTTAAGACCTAGAGTCTGTTACCATCCTCGACTCAATTAAGACCTAGAGTCTGCAAATCATCAGCGACTCAATTAACTAAATTATCGGCTCAAAGTTGTAATCATCTGTAAATAACTGTACAAAGTAGTGAATATTAGTTAATAAACTTATATTTAACCAACACGATCTTTATTAGTGGGTTTGGCCCTTAGATCCTGCTCTTACCCATTCTCCGGAATTAAAAATAAATATTAAAGTTGTATTTGTTGTAGCCAATCAATCCAGGTTACAACACAGTTGATATATGAAAACATTATACAACAAAGACAGATAGCCCAACAACTAGCTGTCTCTCTCGGCTCGCATTTTCAACGTCAGTTAGCGTTCCAGTATTATTTCATTTCAGTTTTATTACCTTTTAAATAGATATTTAGGTATGTAATATGTTGCGAAAGAAATGTGTGTTAAACACGCCTAGTATTTAAAATACGATTTCGCAACGTATTCCATTCAATATTTTTTAACTTAGCGTTTTAAAACAGTTAATATATTTTTAAATGTCAACACTTTGAAATTAAAAAAATTAAAAATTAGACACGCGTCAAGTTCAACTATTAGTTACTGTAGGAATAATCATGTTGTTTAATAAACATTGCTGTCATTGTGCTCGGTGCATAAATTTTCTTGAGTTTTTTCGTAAGAACTTTACTTAAAATAAGTAACTCATAGATTGATTCTGACATTGAAAATGGAGCAGAGGTTGAACTGATTTAAATTTACATGCTCAGCACGCAAAGCTGCACATTTACTTCTAATAACACAATGTTACTATAAACATAGTACAATCCCTAGAGGGCAAAATGTAATAAAATGTTAAGAAAAGTTGAATCCAATAGATATTTTACACTAATATAGTTAAAACCTAGTACAATCATATAAAGAAAAGTCTACACAAGAACAATTGCGGATTTATGAAAAAAATATCTCAGTAAATATGAAAAATTTTTAGAAAACACGAAAATAAAGAACATAAAATTATCTACGAAATAAGGTATTTTTTTCAATAATGATAGTTTTCTAGGAAAATGCTTTTAATAAAAAGCCCTTTACTTTCTTGTACGAAAAAAAGGAAGTATCGTTATTATGAAAAATTTCGGTTTTCATATTTCAATGGAAATATCCATTTTGACCGATGCGTAAATAGTAATGGTGTGTCCTTGCGTTTGTATTTTTACGCTCTTTCTAACTGATGACGTAGATCTGGGAGCAATTCGAATACAGTAATATTAATATAAACTAAATATTCCAATCTTTTAAGCTGTATAACAAATAACTATTTGTTTAATCCTATTAATAATAAATATTAACCATTAAACCAAGTAGGTTGATGTTTAAAAAATATAATAGATATTAAATTAAATACAAATTATGCATTTATATATCAAAAATATTTTATCTATTTGTCTTTAATTACTAAAATTACATAACATTCATATATTTATTTACTCTACAGGAAAAAAATCCCAATTATAGAGTATCTAGTAATCAAAGAAATACGTACATAGAGAATAGGCAATTGTCAATGCATTATTGTACAGTGGCAAGTATAATATAAAATATTAACAGATGATTGAATGTTGAACATAGCAATAAACAAATCAGTGATTGTAACCTTACTTTATAATATTAAAAATGTAACATACAAAAAAATATGAATTACTTGATAATAATTGTTTAATTTTTTAGAATAAAAAAATTTTCGAACTAATTTTCGTTTATTTTCAAAGCTGGTTTTTTTTGTTGAGATGTCTTTATTTAATATATATGTGCTAGGCATAAAATAACTCCACACGGAATAATTATATTAGTAGATAATAGTCGAATAAAACTTTTTCGCTGGAAAGAAAATTGCCATAAGAACTTTCAAATTCTTTATTCAGAATTGATGCCACTTGGAGCCACTCGTCACTGGGATGCTTTAAATTTCCTCGCGAAATAAAATATAACCAGTCTGGCCCCCGAGTTTTCAATGCAAACTTTTAGTTTTTGATCACAAATAAAGTAACTATATATTCTGAAGTTTATGTGCCACATACTCAGCAATATATTGGAGATCCTCGTGATAAATTTTTTCTTGAAATATATATTTTTCAAAAGTATTTATTAAATTTGTATGCTCACTAGTTATGTCAAAATGGGTCATTTCCTCTTCATTATAAGTTTAATCTTTGGTTACATTCTTCATAAATTTTGTGAAAATTCAATTGAACAGGGTTCTATTATTTTTTCTGAATTTTTATTTCGAATAAACACAGCAGCGGAGTGCCTCGTATTATTTTATGTTGTAAGTAGACATTTAATTTATGTTTGTTCTGTGTTTTGTTTCATAAAACTAATAAATAAAATAAAAAACACTAATAATTAATACACTAGTTTACATATAGAAAAAAAAAACATTTACTACTATCTATGTTAAACTTATTCATAAGATCTGTATTTTTTGGAAATCTGTAATATTTTGTCTGTACCTTTGGTTTTTCTGGAATAACACAAACAATATTGCGATACGGAATGTATAAAACAGGGACACAGTAGCGCCTGCCCGCCTCAATCTGCTCCCAACAAAAATGAGCGCTCTAACTGACACACCATTACTATTTACGCCATGCATTTTGACCATACTTGAATACATTTTGACTATTTCCGGTGTGACGTCTGTATGTATTTATGGACGTATGTATGTACGTACCGAAGTATGTACTTCGTATAACTCAAAAACGTTTAGTCGTAGAATGTTGAAATTTTGTATTTAAGATTGTTGTAGATTCTTGTTGTGCACCTCCTTTTTTGACTGCAATCGATAAGGCCAAAAGCGCATTTTACTCAAAGGATTATTTTCAATTTTTCGCATAAAAAAAATGGTTAGCCGTAGAATGTTGAAATTTTGTTAATGGAACTGCTATAATCTAGTTATGCACCTCTCATTTCTTATGCAATCAGAAATGCTAACAGGGCACTTTGCTCGAAGGGTTTTTGGAATTTTTCTCATAACTCAAAAACGATTAACCGTAGGATGTTTTCGATTAAAAACCAGTTAAATGTCTACAATGCTGGGTTTCAAAACGGTTAAGTAAACCGGTTTTACAAAATAAATCGGTTATTTAATCCGAGAAACAAGGTCAACGGTACATAGTAGTAATTAGAAACTAGACACTACGCAGTACAGGGATTTATAGCCAAATAATGAATTAAGTTAAACGGTTTAAATAACTGATTTTTTTGGTTCATGGATACGGCTTTTTCGCAAATATAAATATCGGTTTCGGTTTTTGAAACCAGTTACAAAACCGGTTTCTTGCCCTGATACATGTGCCTGTTCCGCCCACAGCTGCAGGATTTTGACTACTAAGATGGAAATTCAAAATCAAAGTAATCGCATGTTTGACCTTAATTTGTAATATGTAAAACTGACTTCTGCGTGCACTGAACCGCTATAATTATATCTTAAATATATTTCTTCAATATTTCAAATAGTCGTACAGATAGCACATATTAACACATTTTTATATAAAAAAAACAGCATATTTCGACATTTATAAGTTAATTTTTAATTTTATAATATATCTTACTAATTTATTTATTTTATTTTTCAATGAGACTTCTTGTACATACCTGAAGCTACAAATTGCATTTTTTTTACAAGCAAAAATATGTATTTTTAAGTGTTTTATTTAAAGTTGAATCTCGAAACAATGTTATTGTGGAAAAAAAATTTACCAAAATGTAATCTTTGTTTAGTTTTTCCAGGTAGGGAATTAAAAATTGTCATAGTTCTTATCTGTAACATATACCTATGTAAATAATAATGTTAAAAGGATTTTTGGTATTTTTTTTTTTAGTTAAAATTTTATGTAAAATGGTTTAAAAAGACAGTAAGTAAAGTATTGTTTAACTAACTTTGGATAATAAAAATAAACTTTTCTTGATAAATATAGTGAATTATGAAAGAATATTTAGTTAGTTTCAAAATACCCATTTGTTTACTTTGCAACAATTATTTTTCGTGTCGTAATTTAAAAAAAAGTGGAACGCCGTCAACTCAATTTAGAGTTTCCGCGTCTCCACGCTGTTCGCCCGTGATCAAAAATATTCATTTTTAATATATTGCATATTTTGGAATTCCGCGTATGAATTTGTACAATCTTTTTTTATGTAAATTTATAGACCTTACACTATATGCGTGGAAAAAGTTTTTTGGATTCAACTGATCTTAAACGAAAATTCTTAGGTGAATATACAGGTAAGTGAAGACAGCCATTTCGTGTAAATAAATATATATTTTGTTAAATCTATTCAAAGTTCTCATTTTGCACTATATTGTACCTTTAATAATTTTTTTGCACTATTTTATATAATTTGTTACAATCATTAATATTTGAGTAAGGCCTACTTCATGCGACCCCTACATTATGTAATATACTGAAATATTATTTATTGCACTTGTAACTATGGAAAATGCACTTTTTTGTACAATGGTTGTTATTGTTGCACTATTGCAAATAATTTTTTTTTTCTTCATTTTGGTTGGGCCAACTTCATACTTTTTTTTATTCTAAAATTATTTTGAAAATTTAATATATTTATCTGCATGTTATGCACTGTATAACACCATACTTAATATGAATTGCACCTTCCCCATATTTAATTTATTAAAAATAATATTAGGTCAACTTAATGAAACTTACACTACTTGTAGTACTTCTTTGCAAGCTGAAATTTTACTACTATCTACATATTTTTGAGATGCACTGCAGGAAAATGACATAAAAAATATTGATAATGTATTTATTAACAATTCCTAGCTATTAATTAATTTTTTCTAAACAAATATATTTTTATAAAACCCTGTTTACTCTGGCGTATTGTGTGTGATATAATAATATTGTTTACAAAATTAAATAGTTACAAAAGTAATTTAATGCATCAAATATTTTAAATTTATTATTTATGTTAACCCCCAACCCAAATGGCCCGATCAAATTCAAACACATAAAATCTGTCAATATTCAAAAAAGACCTGCATATCGCATTTTTTTCTGAAGACACGTGCATGTAAAATTTCTTGAGGATCGGACCAACGGTCTAGATTTGCATAAAAAATAAACAATTATTCGTTCATACACAAGATACATTCTTATTCATTATATCTGCAATAGTGTATTTTAATAGATAGGTACTGTAATCTGCAGAACATAATACTTAACATTATTTTCCCGTAGTTAATATTACGCATAAAAAAAATAATAAAAATTGAATTTCATAAAAAACATTTAACTATTTCTACGATTTTATCTCGAACGGTACTCGTAAATATTCAGTCATTTGTGCTATGCTTATTTTCTAAAATAGATAATATATTGATATTGGTCTGTAATAATACAAGTTGATGTTTTTCGATTCGTACTTTATAGTTTTGTTACAAAGTTATTCACATTTTTGCAAAAAGTAATAATTTTTGTATAAATTTTTTTATACATGTAATAAATTTAGAAATGCCGAACCTTCTCTAATAATTTTAGAACAAAAAATTTCAATGATACTTTCCGTGCTGTAAAGAATTAGTGAAAGTAATAATTAGTTTATGAATAATTTTATTATAAATTGAATAAAGTTGAAAAATAAAATATTACAAAATAATTACCTACATCAATACATAATATAAAGGTTATAAAATTAAAGAGTGAAAACAATAATGTAACTCTAACATGAGTAGTTGCAGCACATGGTTCTTTTTATCCATGAGATCGTTGTACTCCTCCCATAACATATTAGGTCTCTTACAAAATGCTACGAAATGACCTGCGCCACTATCTGTATTATCTGGTCCTTTGTATCCTACACCCCTTAAATTACATACTTTATCTTCAATATCAAGAAAGCCAGGAATTTCTTTTAAACTGCATGAAACCTCCAAGCATTTATTTTTGCAATCAGTTGGCTCGTTAATAACAAATTTTGAATTGTTAACAAATGTTTCAAGTTTAAAAATTCCGCACATAATCTACCATCCAATCTGCATTTGCACTTTCTTTTAAGATTAGATGGTTCGATATGATTAACAAATTATACATTTAAACTAGTTACTCCAGTATCTAACGATATACTATAAAATGGAATATTTATTACTTCTTCGTAACTACAAACAGGGGACTGACGGGTTAGCTTTTTCACCACATGAAAAATTATTACCCCAAATTTTACAAAACATATTAGTATTAGAAGTAACTGCATTTATTTTGTGGATGTTTTCAGGTATTACCACAGTAGGAAAACATTCTTGTAGTATATCTGTCCTTATTCTATATGTTTTTACAGTTATGCCTGTACTTATTATAGACTTAACAACATCGCAATTATGTTTTTCTTTATTATTCTGTACGTACGCAGAAAATATTGTGCTATCACAATACGCCGAACACAAAATTTGTGTGATACTATCAAAAGCACAAGTATTCTCTAAAGAAATATAATTGTCTTTAATTTGTACTACTTTTTGTTTCACTCTATGTCCATTTTTTAAAAGCCCAATTGGCATTCCTCTTCGTATTTTGGTCTATTTAAAAAAGTTTTGAGTGTGGCTCTAGGTTCGTAGTTCTAAGTCGACGTGTTGAAAGCATAGGCTACAGTAAATATAGCTTGAACCCAAATGTATAAATCTTCAATGTTAGTACATTATAAAGCTTGTCCAAAAGCAGTCATATAAAATCGTCGATTAATTGCATTACTTCGAATTGTTGATGGTTTAAAACAAGAACAACCAGATATTATTTTCATGACATGAGCAACATCATTTCTTAAATAACAATAGGATACTACTTTTTCACTATTAAAAATTATATTATAACATTATTCAACATACTCCGATAGAGTTATGAATTTGGTGGAAGCATTATTACATGCGTACATTAATGCTCCTGACATGTCTATTATTATTTCATTTGGAATTGGAGCTCCTGATTTTCGCCAAGCAGATAACCATACAAATACTGTACAACTGTCGTGCGCTTCTGATAGCATGTTTGTTACAGAATATTGTTCCCGAAATCATTTTATTTACGTTTCTTATTGCCATCATGTTTCATTTTAAAGTTTCCCATGTATACAAAATAAACAAGTATTTCTTCTCGATTTGGAAGCGGTTCATTTAAAATTTTACAAATTTATTGGGAGTTCCGTACAGAACACCTACCAGTGAATACTGAATAATTTACGCCGAGTTTTATTATTGTCGCTCTTTTAAAAACATGGAAAACACTAAATATTCCCTACCAACATATTGTCGATATTTTCCGTTTTTCTTTGCACGTGGATAATATTTTACTTGCGGTTGAACTGTACCGTATTCATTGTTATTTAATAAAATTGTTAATTGTAAAACATTACTAGTTTCTTCTTCGATTTCACTTTTATCTGTGTCTATAGTGTTATGTTGAGTATTGGCTATTGAGATCTGATTCTGTTTTCTATGTTTAAATTGTAGTAATTTTTGTGTACGATTGTAAATAGTTAAAAATAAAAACAATTTCTGGATTGCAGTCACAATGATAAAATTTTATTTCTACCTCTACCGGTTTCTACCCCACATGGGTCTTCTTCAGGAGCTACAAACAGTTTTTTTTTTTTTCAAATTAATTACAGACAACAGAGAATAAAATGCTAATTTTAAAATATAACAATACTTACGAGAAAGTCAAACATTAAAAGTAAAATTTGTCAATAAAAACATTTTAAAATAATAAATAATTAATAAATAATTAAAAACGGACATCGTACTTAACACACATATACTATCTTACTTAAACTAGTTAGCTACAAGGTCATACATAATTTACATTTCAGTATTACACAAAAAAGTTTTTTTGACTAGAAATACGTTGTTTAATTTATTAGACTTTTCGATTTGACTTTAGAATATTGTTGTATATACTACTTAAATTTGAGGTATCTGTCTTTAAATTTACATTATTTTTGTCAGACTTAATGTATAACATTTCTAAGGTTAATCTTTTACTTAAAATTTTTTCTGAATCTAAAATTCTTTTATTATCAAAGTCAAAATTGTGTTTGAATGTTCTACTGTGCTCAACCAATGCGCAATTGCCTACAGGTTTTTTATTATTGGTGCAATTCTTTTGTGTTCTTCCATTCTAGTTTTAAGATATCGTTTCGTTTGTCCAGTATATTGTGCTGCGCAGTCCTTACATGGGATTTTATATATAACATTCGTCTTTAAATTTTGTGGTATTTTACTTTTTAGCTGTGTAAAAAGGTCTCCTACAGTTTTTATTTGTTTACACGCAATATTACAATTTAAATGTTGCTTAAAATTTTTTCTTAATTTTGGCGTAATGCCATCTATGTGTGGTAGAGAATGGTAACGTGCTCGTAAGTTTGCGTTTCTTCCGTTATCAGCTGTTGCGTTGTCAATGTTATTGTTTTTGACATGTGTTTGTTTTGTTTTAGTTTTATATTCATTAATCACTCCTTTTATGATTCCGTTCGGATAGTTGTTTATTCTTAATAATTTAGTGACAGTGTTAAGTATTTCCTGTTGGTACTCTACCGAGGTTAAGTTTAAAGCTCTAAAAATTAAATTTCTTGCTATATTAAGTAGTTGTGATTTTGGATGACTTGAGTTGTAATTTAGATATCGACTGGTAGCCGTTGGTTTTTTGTACCATTTAGTTTTAATGATACCTTCAGTTCTGCGTACAAGTGTCATATCTAAATAAGGGAGTGTATTTTGATTCTCAACTTCCACGGTAAATTGTATATTTGAGTTGTAACTGTTAAATATAGCAAGGGTGTTATCAATTTCATCTTTAGGTACTGCCATGACCAGATCGTCTACGTACTTTTTAATGAACGGAATATTGAATGGTAACAGTGGTATGACAGCATTCAACAAGCAATCCATTACTAAATTTGCAATGACAGCTAACTAGTTTAAGTAAGATAGTATATGTGTGTTAAGTACGATGTCCGTTTTTAATTATTTATTAATTATTTATTATTTTAAAATGTTTTTATTGACAAATTTTACTTTTAATGTTTGACTTTCTCGTAAGTATTGTTATATTTTAAAATTAGCATTTTATTCTCTGTTGTCTGTAATTAATTTGAAAAAAAAAAAAACTGTTTGTAGCTCCTGAAGAAGACCCATGTGGGGTAGAAACCGGTAGAGGTAGAAATAAAATTTTATCATTGTGACTGCAATCCAGAAATTGTTTTTATTTTTAATACAATCCCAGTTAAGAAGTTTACATATTATTGTAAATAATGCCAAAGATGTAATGTTAATATTCTGTTTAGCTAATTTGGCACTTATATTAGACCATATTTCATTTGATTTGTCAAATAGATTTATATACACAATAACCTTTTTAATGATCTCAATTTCTTTACGTTACGTTTTTTTTAACCATTTTAAATCTAAAATAGTATATGCTATATTAATATTTTATATAAACATTAATTCAAATATTAACTTACTATACTTCTACAAACTTTAAAAATTTGAATTACCCTCTTGTTTGTTTTGATGTAATCATAAGTTATAAATTGAAACGTTCAGTACCATGTTCACGTTGAAAACAGTGCTCCCAACTGCGTAAAACGAATTTTAAAATTTTATATCTATTGGGTTTCATAAAAATAAATTTGTTTAGAAAAAATTTATTAATATTAATAGTTTTATTGGGGTAATAAATACATTTTAAATACTTTTCATTCTCCAGCAGTGCATCTCTAAAATATGTAGATAGTAGTAAAGTTTCAGCTTCCAAAGAAGTACTGTAACACCTCACCCCGTAACGTATTATCCAGAACCGCTCATCTTGAAGCGGGAGCGTCCGAACTTGAAAGAGGGGGGATATTGTAAATTATTTCTAGCTCCCGAGGAGCGAACCAGTTAGTTGAATTTAGAATATCATCAACTCAAGTTAATAGAAGTTCTGTCTCCACCTCCAGAGGGCCTCAAGTCGCCATCCTTTTGTTTTTTGTTTTATATAATATCATTGTTTTTGGAATCAAGTAAGTTGATCCTTTATTTTATTATTGATAATATTGAACTCTGGAGAGTTTTTGTGGTACTGTTAAGGAATTTGTATACTTGGAATTGGTTTTGTACTTTATAAGTTTATTTTATATATTTTAATAATTTTTTTTATTTATTGGATTTAAATAAATTAATTTAACATAAGTTTTCTTTTAAATTATAATTTTCGATTCAGGGCTACAAACCCTACCTTCTAATTTCACGTTACCGCTTTCGAACTCAATTTCAAAATTAATTATTTATAATAGCACCTGCTCGGTGTTCATCGAGCAGTACTGTTATAAATTGGTGGCAGCTTCAAGGGATTTCTTAAGGAAATTCGAATCGAAAATTTAAAAATTAAAATTTTTTTTGTATTTGAATAATTTTCATATTTTAATAATTTTTTTTTGTTTTAAAGAAAAAATTTTCTCTTCGGGGAAAAATAATTATCTTTGATAAACTGATAGAAATTAACCGTAAAAATGCATAACGCAGACGAAAATCAACCACAGCAAATGCAAATCCTCCTCAGTTCGTACAACAACTATCTTTAGGAGTTATTGCTAACACAGTAGAAGTGTTTAGTGGAAAAAATGTACATGAATATTTTGATAAACTCGAACTACGAGCAAATCTTGATAATTGGGATCAAGATACGACGTTAAAAATTGTTAAATATAGATTAAGCGGCGATGCTTATAAATATTTTAAATCAGACTACTCGTTACAAACGCTTAATTATGATCAATTTAAAAATAGAATGATAAGACAGTTTGACATAACCAAAATTCCGGGTCAGTCAATGAATAAATTAGCAAAATGCTATCAACGCTTCGACGAAACAGTGTCACAATTCGTGCTAAGAATCAAATCTTTAGGCGCGGAAATTTTAAAGGAAGATTTAACTTCAGCGACGAACGCAGAAAAAGCCGGAATTGAAAAGAAAGTAAATCAGTTAATATTGAATCAATTCACGACGGGTTTAAAGAGAGAATTAATTGATAAAATAGGAACCGTGTTACTGCGCGAGAAAAAATTAACGCTGCAATTAGCAGAAGAAATCGCGACGTTTGAAGAATTAAACCAATTAACGTTAAAAAATCGCATGAAAAATTCCCATAATCATATTTTTAATGTAGAAGGTCAAAATCAATGTACTTCTTGTAATAAACCCAATCATACAGCAGATATGTGTTGGAAATTAAATAATCCAAAATTAAACGATTATCGTACAAATAAACATGAAAATTTTACCTCAAATAATTATGTAGATCGTAAAATATTTTGTACTTTTTGTGGCAAAACCAACCACACCGAAAATTATTGTTTCAAAAAGCCAGCGAATTATTCAGCTTCGAATTTAGCCGAACCTTTTAAAAATCGCCAAACAAATAATTTCAGTAGAAAAAATAATGGAACCTCGGCAACGACACGGGGAAACTATTCAGAACAAAATTACACGCGTAATCAATTATTTTGTAATTACTGCGGAAAAGATAATCATACAGAGCAGTATTGCTATAAAAAGCGTTCGAATAATCAATCTACGCAATCAGCACGATCACCAGAATATCGTTCAGCGACAATCCGTAACTCAGGTAATAATAATAATACCTCGACAAATCTAAATAAACAGTCTTTAAACTTCAACGGCCCTTCGTTCACACCCCAGACCGGAGGGACGCACAGTCAAAATCTGAATCCAAAAATGGATTAGGAAAATTACCACGGGGCAATTTTAAGAATATGATTCAAAACGTGATAATTCCACAGAATAAAAATGTGCCTTGTTTTATAAATCTTTTTGTAAATTCAAGAAAAGTGACTCTTTTAGTAGATTCTGGCTCGCCTGTTACAATCATTTCAGGTAATTTTATAGAAGATCAGTTCATAGATTGTGATAATTTGGAAAATTTTAATTATAATAGTATTACGGGTCATCCAGTGCCTATAATCGGTACAAGCTTAGTTGAATTCGGATTTGAACCTGATAATTGTAATTGTAAATTAAATATTTTAATCGGTAATAGTACGATAGCATTTCAAGCCGATGGCATTTTAGGAAGAGATTTTCTTGAACAAAATCAAGTTCAAATATGTTTTTGAAGTAATTTCATAAAAATGTGGAATATAGAATTTAAAATGTTTACTTTGTCTGATATGCCATTAGAATTAGATGAAAGTAATGAATCACAATTATTCACTGTTAATAATAAAATTGAGAAATCGGGAGTTGAGCGACTAATCGAAATAAATAATCAAAAAGTTTGTGAATTAAATGAAAAGTGGCAATCGCTCACAGAAGCAATAATTGAAAGTAATGTAAAGCAAAATAAAATTTTAAATCAATTACTGGACAATATTGGTACAAAATTCTACGAGGCCATCGCCGGTCTCGAGAAAATAATTCTTATCGGACAAGACAAAATAAATAATGAAATTAATCACTTGAAGAACCGTGAGAAGGAGCTGATAAAGCAGTTCACAGCTGAGATTGCGAATAAACAATCATCTATTGATAATATAGAAATAATAAGCGCGTCAGCGTTAGCTGAATCCAGTGTTATGACAGCGGCAACTGAAGTGCCAAATGATAAACTTAAAGAATGCAAGCCTAACAAATTAAAATCAAATAATAATAAAGCTAAAGTAGACCACTCAGCTAAACTGATTAAACAATCAGAAGTTTTTCTAAATCAAGATTTAAACATTCCAGCTAAAAGCGAGGCAGTGTTTACGTGCCAATTAAAAGAACAATTAGAAGGCGCCGATATATTAATTGAATCATTAGAATTAAATATACCAGGTGTTTACGTAGCTTCGGTATTATGTGAAAATAATAATTATCATGGTCGAATTTTAAATATTAATGATTTTAATGTAATATTGAAAAGTAGTACCGTAATAGGAAAGGCAACAAATGAATTTAATTTAATAAATAGTTCTAAATTTAATGAATCGGTAATGATTAATGTAATAAATGAGTTAGATCATAAAAATTTTGAAGAAATAGACTTGTCACATTTAGATGGGAATGTTAAAGAATTATTAATGGAAGTATTGAATCGTTATAAAGAAATTTTTATCGGAGATGATGCTATTTTATCAAGTACTACTAAAGTTAAACATCAAATTATAACGGAAAACGTTCCTCCAATAGCAAAACGGCCTTATCGTGTGCCATATCAACAAAAAGAAATAATTAAAAATGAAATTGATAGATTATTAAAAGCTAGAGTTATTAGACCTTCAAGTTCGCCTTGGTCCGCTCCTGTCGTACTGATTACTAAGAAAACAGACACGGGTAAAGACAAAATTCGTATGTGTATTGATTACAGACCACTTAATGCAGTAACAAAACGGGATTATTACCCAATTCCAAATTTAAATGAACAAATTGAACAATTCGGGAAATCAAATTTATTTAGCGTAATTGACGTTACAGCGGCGTATCATCAAATAGATGTAGAGGAAAGAGACAAGGAAAAGACAGCTTTCTCTGTTCCAGACGGCCATTTTGAATACAATAAAATGCCATTTGGATTAAGCAACGCCCCTTCGACATTTCAAAGATTTATGAATTTTACTTTAGCCGGTATAATTGGAGAAATTTGTATGGTTTATTTAGATGATATTATAATATTTAACGTAGCGGGTCCAGAAGACCATATTCAAAAATTAAGTATAGTATTTGATAGATTGCGAGAATCTAATATTAAATTGAAAGCTAGTAAATGTAAATTCATGTTAAAAGAAGTGAAATATTTGGGACATATAATTTCAGAAGAGGGAGTGAAACCCGATCCAAGTAAAATTGAAGCTATATATAGTTATCCAGTACCGAAAAACGTAAAAGATGTCAGAGGATTTTTAGGACTTGCCGGTTGGTATAGGAAGTTTATTCCAAATTTCTCGGACATCGCAGCGCCTTTAATAAAATTAACAAAGAAAGATATTAATTTTGAAATTACGAATGAAGTAAAACAAGCCATGGAATCATTAAAACAGGCATTAACTTCAGAATCAGTTTGAATTTATCCAGATTTTAACGAACCTTTTATTTTATCAACGGACGCCAGTGGCGTAGGGCTAGGTGCTATACTGAGTCAGCTACGGGGGGGAATCGAGCGACCGATAGCATATGCTAGCAGAGTATTAAAGAAACCCGAACAAAATTATAGTACAACAGAACAAGAATGTTTAGCAGTAGTTTTTGGAATAAAACAATTCCGATGTTATTTATATGGGAAAAAATTTACCGTAATAACCGATCATCGATCTTTAAAATGGTTATTATCATTAAAAGACTGTAATTCTCGACTAGCAAGATGGTCACTTTTATTAAGCGAATACGATTTCGAAGTTAAACATCGTCCAGGACGAAAACATGGAAATGCAGATGCATTAAGTAGGATGTACGGAAGTCACGAGATAAATTCCGTTCGATCTTTTCAGGAGTTTTTAAATAAATTAGAATCCAGCGAGATTAACGCTCCAAATGTATTAGTAAAACAGGGAGACTTATTTTCTGCCCCTGATGATTTTTCATTAGCACACTCAGTGTCAAAAGACTTGCTAATGGAGAAAGGAATAGCTAAAGAATTTAAAATTAGATTTGGTCACGTAAACGAATTAATTAGTCAAAATAAATACGTGGGAGAAGTAGCAACGTTAAGTTTTGCCCTAAAATATATTTTTTACCTTATCACCAAAAGCAAATATTACAATAAACCCTCATATGCAAGTGTATTTGAAAGTTTATGTAATTTAAGACAGGTCTGTATTCAAAATAAAATTCGAAATTTAGCAATGCCAAAAATTGCATGTGGTTTAGATAAATTAGAATGGGTTAGAGTTTTTAAAATAATTAAGTATATTTTTCAGAATTTAGACATTCAAGTTCACATATATGAGCTTCCGGAAAACCCTCAATTAATTTTTAATATTGATGAAAATTTAGTATTACCCGTATGGGATAAACAAATAATTAAAATGAACAGAAAATTGATCAATTTTGTCAAGAAATTATAACTCAACTTGAAAATCAAAATGAAATTATTAAAGAAAATTATTTTGTTGATAATGAAAATGTTTTGTATAAAGGAATTGAACAGTTAGTAATTCCAAAGTCTTTTATTCCAAAAGTATTACATGACTTTCATGATTTACCATTTTCAGGTCATATGGGTCAATATAAAACATATACCCTCATAAATTCGAGATTTTTTTGGCCTACTATGAAAAACGATATTTATGAATATGTTAAGAAATGTCATTCTTGTAATAGCCGAAAAACTAATCCTCATTTAAAACACTCGTACTTACAAAAATTTCTGAACCTTTTGAGAGAACCGCTATGGATATAGTCGGTCCTCTTACCACTACGAACAAAGGTAATAAATATTTATTGACTTTTCAAGATCATTTTTCTCGGTATCCTGAAGCCATACCCTTACCAGATCATAAAGCGGAAACAGTTGCACGTGCACTCGTAGATCACATAATCTCTAGACATGGCACTCCAAAACAATTAATTTCTGACCAAGGTGCCGAATTTTTATCAGCAGTAATGAAAGAAACTTGTAAAATTTTGAACATTAAGAAAATTCAAACTACCCCTTATCGACCACAATCAAATGGGTTATTAGAAAGAAGCCATCGCGTTTTTAAAGATATTCTTTCACATTATATTGATAAATACCAACAAGATTGGGGCGATTGGATTCCCTTAGTTTTAATGGCGTATCGTACGCACATTCATAGTTCAACAGGATTCAGTCCTTATTTTATTATACATGGTAGAGATCCCATATTACCTCTTGATGAATTTATAAAACCCACTCGAATTAAATACGATATCGATCAAAATTATGCGTCAGAATTATCAGCGAAATTACCTATTATTTTTAACCAGGTAAAACAAAATCTTGAAAAAAGCGACCAACACCGCGCTAAACAATATAATAAAAAGGCCAAAGCAAGACCTATTGAAATCGGAGATTTAGTTTATTTACACGAACCAGCGATAAAACAAAATTTGAGTCGAAAATTAGCTAAATTTTGGAAAGGACCCTATAGAGTCATTGATAAACAAGGGCCCGTAACGTATAAAATTAAAGAGGTAAATAAACGAAAAGAGTTAATTGTACACGTAGATAGATTAAAACCATACTACGGAAAAACTGACCTACCGCAAGAGATAAACATTGAGTCAGGCGCGGAAGAAGCCGACCCTGAACCCCTAGACGAAGGTCGAGAACCCAATAACGAAATGATAAATCAAAATGATTTAAATTATTTAATATTAAATCAACCTTTTTACCGCCAACAAATTGTCCACGGACCACCTGTAAACAGGCAACGACGAGGTCGTCCAGAAATTAGAGACGTGCCGTTGCGACGCTCTACGCGAAGGCGAAGGCCACCCACAAGGTTGGGATGGGAGTAAATGTGTTTATAAATGCTTTATATATATTTTTATTATTATTTTAATTGTTATTATGAGCCATATAGGCATGAAAAGAATTATTTTGTTTTCCTCGTATAATTTGTAATTGTAATATTTATATTAATACCAAGAGTATTGGTACTTTAACTGTCAGTGTGACTGTTTTTAATTTTTGTTATTATCCACGTGCCAAAGAGCAGTGAGAATTTTGAGTATTTTGTCCTTTTAATTAATTTTGTGGACTGAATTTGTTAATTGTTTAATAAATTGGAAGTATGCCTCAGGCATTGAATATTAATGTATTTTTTTCTTTTATTATTATTATATATATATTTTTTTAATAGTTAATTTTTTTCTTTTTAATTTAACGTAATAAAATAAATATTAAAAAAAAATAAAATTTTTATTTGAAATTTGTTATGATTTAATGGAATTAATTAATTTGTTTTCTTTTTGAATATAAGGAAGTTTAAATTATAATTCCTTGGTATTAATAATTGGTTAAATTAATTTTAATATTAATATATAATATATTATTTTATTCGTATATATTTGTATGATAAATGTTAATTTTTAAGTATGTAAAAAACTATTTACTGGCTGAATATAAATTTCAGAATTCCAAAATGATTATCTATCCAATCATTTTGTCAATCTGCTGGACAATTACTGTGGGTCTCATCGCATATGATTGCAAGGGGCCAATTCTAAATGTGACCACAATTTCGTTATACGAAATTGAAGACTGTCCACATCTGGAATCTGATTATAAAACTCAACATCTTTATGCCAAAGTTATCCAAAGAAATGAAATTAAACTAGTTCAAGTCCAGAGTTGCCTGGTGGAAATTACAAGAATCATTTATCATTGCGGAATGCACAGTCATACATCTGCAGTGGCCAATGGGTTATCAAGCTTTGTTTATCAAGTGGGTGCTGAAGAATGTCACCACATCCACCATTATAAAGCCTTTCGAATTTACCAACAAACAATCGGAGGAATAATCATGAATGGAACCACTTCTGCTTCCATCGTGTCTTATGGCAGTTTACAAGCAAATGGCGCATGTCAAGGAACCACCTATCATGAAAACGGTTATACGTGGGACAATGTAGTCATTACCTCAACAGTCAAAATTAGTACTAAGGATTATCTAGCACCAGTAAAGCTAGAAACGAATGAAATTAGTCTATCAGACGGATTAACATGTTCTTATTTGGAAGGATATTGTCTTGATTCGACATACGGAGAGACAATTTGGAAATATGTACCAGATACAAGTTGCGATACAGCACTTAGTTTATTATATGATGGAGTAGCTAGCTTGATTACAACCAAAAATCAACATAAATACTTAATAGTAGATCAGAACGAAAAGATATTTGCTCTAACTCTTATGAAAACCTTTACCTTGTGTTCCCATGAATTATGGCAAACAGAACATCCTAAAATTATTGTCTTATTATCCACAACATCCAACATTCAACCTCAAATGCCTTTATTAGTCCAGAATACCAATATTATGTCCTGATCAATGGAACAACTTTACACAGATACGGTGTACCGAAGATGTTTACTACACCGAGAATTGTTGAAAAATAGATTATTATTAGCTCACATTTTTCCTGATGCTATCAGTTCGTTATTAAAACAAAAACCTGGAATGACCGGAAGAATTCTGGGAGAAGTCATTTATATTATGCAATGTACACCAAAATTAGTCAAGGTGAGAAGAACAGAGAGATGTTACAATCAATTACCAGTCGAAGTAGATGAGAAAAAGCTATTTGTAACTCCTCTAACACATATAATACAACACCAAGCAGAAGAAGTCGATTGCAACCTTTTAACCCCACCACTATACCATGTTGATAATCAATGGGTAGGATTTACTCCCCAACCAGTCATCAAACAAGCGCCAGAAATATTAAAAGTAGATGAAGAACCGAGATTAAAATTTACTACAATTCAGTCTCTTGGATCCGAAGGTATCTACACCTCGGAAGAAATAAATAAAGTACAGAAAACGCTCTTATTTGGAATAGAAAGAAGAAATATTGAAAATATTTTAAGTAGAAGAATTTCGGGTCGTGATACTGATAGTCAAGGACTTAATACTATGAACTTATTTGACAAAGAAGAGTTAAAAATTATGGCGAAATCTACGTTCAAACAACTTTGGGGATAGTTCACTGATATAGGAATCTTTATCAGTGGAATAATTGGATTTTATTATGTTATCCTGTTAATAAAATATATCGGAGGAGTAGCACTTCGAGCCGCAACCCTTTATAAAGCAATTGGCTGTGGATGGTGCTTATTAACCAGTCTGTGGGGAACTTTAGCCACATGGTTCCTTCACCAAAACCTTACGCAACAATACACCAAGAAGGAGAATGATTCAACAACTTCTTCAAGTCCACCAGTAACAACGCAACAACCGGTCAGCGCAACTCGAGAACTAGGGGTCTATCCAGTCTTGGAAAATGTCAACTCGCCCCATTGGACACAGCAACCTACAAGCTAAGTTTTTTTTTTACCTTACTTTAATTTGTTATCCTTGGATGCTTTTATTTTTGTTTGATTATAATTTTTTGTTACGTAATGAAGAAAAAAAAAATTTGTAAGAACATGAGTAATTATGTTTAGTATTTTATTTTAAATTTAATAAAAAAAAAATTGATGATTTTCGTATTTAAATTTTTTTAATTTTTTTTTTTAATAAATTACTTATTTTCTTATAATTAGATATGTTTTGAAAAACAATATATATACATTAGAATATGTGTTTCAGATAGCGATGCCCTGCCTCCCACAAGTGCAATAGAACACAGGAACTTTAGAGTGAAGTGATTTGTGGTTAGGACTTTCACGTGGGAAGGAAGGAGGAACGCACCTGTTAAATATGTAATTAGGATAAGTTAATTTTAAGATTAAAAGGAATGACGCTTGAGAGCATACCTTCTTTTTTAAAACGAGGGGCACTGTAACACCTCACCCCGTAACGTATTATCCAGAACCGCTCATCTTGAAGCGGGAGCGTCCGAACTTGAAAGAGGGGGGATATTGTAAATTATTTCTAGCTCCCGAGGAGCGAACCAGTTAGTTGAATTTAGAATATCATCAACTCAAGTTAATAGAAGTTCTGTCTCCACCTCCAGAGGGCCTCAAGTCGCCATCCTTTTGTTTTTTGTTTTATATAATATCATTGTTTTTGGAATCAAGTAAGTTGATCCTTTATTTTATTATTGATAATATCGAACTCTGGAGAGTTTTTGTGGTACTGTTAAGGAATTTGTATACTTGGAATTGGTTTTGTACTTTATAAGTTTATTTTATATATTTTAATAATTTTTTTTATTTATTGGATTTAAATAAATTAATTTAACATAAGTTTTCTTTTAAATTATAATTTTCGATTCAGGGCTACAAACCCTACCTTCTAATTTCACGTTACCGCTTTCGAACTCAATTTCAAAATTAATTATTTATAATAGCACCTGCTCGGTGTTCATCGAGCAGTACTGTTATAGTACATTATCAGTAAAGTAAGTTTCATGAAGTTGACCTAATATTATTTTTAATAAATTAAATATGGAGAAGGTGCAATTTATATTATGTATGGTGTATACAGTGCACAACATGCAGAACTTAAATTAAATTTTCAAAATATTTTTAGGATAAAAAAATATATATAAAGTTGGCCCACCCAAAATGAAAATAAAAAAAAGATTATTTGCAATAGTACAATTATAATAACCATGGTGCAAAAGAGTGCACTTGCCATAGTTACGAAGGCAACAAATAATATTTCAGTATATTAGATATGTAGGGGTCGCATGAAGTAGGCCTCACCCAAATATTAATGTTTGTAACAAATTATATAAAATAGTGCGAAAAAATATTACTGGTGCAATATAGTGTGAAATGAGTGCATTTTAATAGATTTAACAAAATATGTATTTAATTACACTGAGTGGCTGTCTTCATTGACCTTGAATATACTAACTGTAATATTTGAAAACATTCTTCGTGCATTTCATAACACTACTAAAACCATTTTTTAGTTGATGGGAAACTTTACCCATTATTGTATGCAGGGGACAGATTTTTGAAGTGCAATTTAGTTTTTTTACTTGTCGTGGTTTTTGGAGGAGACGTGGATTTTTCTGGGTACTTTTTACAATTTGTTTGTAATTTTTGTTGATTGATGTAATTTAAGGAAGGCATGTGTTTGGTTAAGAAGTCGTTATAAGTTTTTGTAAGCGATGAGCTTGTGTTGTTTTGCGGGAAAGATGGAATGTTCTGCGTAAATCATAACGCTCTATTACAAAACAAGTGCCAGTGACGCACCTGAGTCGGTGCACACATTCAATCCACTGAAACTGAAACTTCAAGAGAAACTGAACAAACAAGATATATTTTGGAGATAATCAATAATATAACAGCAAGAGAACGTTTGACTCTTGACTCTTCAATTAATTTTTCTACATTCATCATTAATTGTAATAATAAATGTACGAGTACCGATTATATTAAATTATTTACAAAATTGAAGGCAAAAAATAAATGCTGAATCCCTGGGTACAGCGCACCGAGCCTGACCCGCGCCCGTCAAAAGTAAACAAAACTAGTCGAGTGATGTGCAGGTGCAGTTAGGTGGGGCCTTGCAAGAGATGCGTGAATTGGCACGTCATATGTGAGCACTAACGTTTATATTATTATAGTAGTTAGTGCTCGTTTAAAATAATTATTTGTTACAGTTATTTCAAAAAAACTTAATGACCTGTCAACTTCATGATATAACGACATTTGTTTAAAAATTGTGAAAAACAATTACGTCGTTGGTTAGTGCTTCGTTAGTACTCTTTAGTACTTCAAGTCTTCACTAAAGACTTTAGTTATGTGATGTGTCACAATCCAACAGTGCCCGACATGATACGAACGCCAGTTTCGGCCAATTTGGCGAGTTTTGCCACAGTGTAAACACTAAGATTAGTGAATTGTTTCCTAAAGTCACGTACAAAATAAATCAGACTTGACTCATATAAGAGACGTTGAAAGATTCGTATGCACATATCGACTTTACTTTGTCGTCAGTGACAAAAATTTCTCTAGGAATTTGAAATAAGTCAGTTCTTGTTTCCTTAATTAATACTACCTACTTTGATCGCATTTGCAATGTCATTACAATAAAAATATCACGCTAGTATTACTTAATATATTTAATCTCAAATCACTGTCCATGGTTTTTCTATAAATACTATGAATTGTAATTTACTATAAATAAATTATTTACCTGATAAATTCTTATGACTAGTTTTTAATCATGAAGCAAAACACTAAAAAATTGAACTACTTGGAACAGTATTATACTGATAAAACCCCATTACCCTGATACAATTAATATTTCAAGTTCATTTTGCATTGTCTTTGGAATTTATCTCATCAAATAACACACGACCTCTCTGATTTTCTCAGATAAATTTTTATTTTTAAGCACTCATTAACTGTTAAGCAAAATCACTCAAGTAATCTGATATTAGTTTGATTGCAGTTTGTTTTTGTGATTGTTGCTAAGCAAAAAAAAATCGTACAAAAAAAGTACCGATATTACCCCTGATAATTTGTTTAAAATTTATATTATAACCACACAAATTATCGGCTGTCAATAAGCTGAAAGGTAAAGAACAACTCAATAATCTAAAGTAGATTTGTTCTTAATGTGTAAATTTTTTCGGTACATGTGAACGTAGTCAATATTAGCTTACTTAGGCCCAGTTGTTTCACCTTCAGTTAGGAATTCAGTATAAATTTATTCGACTAGTAAACTCTGTTTAGGTTTTTCCATGTTCAGTTAAAAATTACCAATAGGATAAACATCTGTTGACAGTAGGATAGCTAACTGGCAGTCAAACTACCAGTTAGATGGTTTACCAGGGGGTATCGTACTGAATGCAAACGATTTAACAATCGAAGCGATCCGAACATATATATTTTGACACTTTGTGAAATTAATTATTTTCATAACCTATTTCTTAGAATTTAATATCATTATTTATAAAAATAGATTTTTATGGCGGTGATGAAAAAGAAAAGATTTGCCAGAAGAATATTGTACCGAATGCGAACGATTTAATACGCGAAGGCAATCGTAGGTTCATATAAACCTTGAAACTTGTCAACGTAATTATTTTCATAAACTATGTCTAGTAATTTATTTCTAATTATAAATGAGAATGAACATATAAAGCAAATAACGCGGTCAGTAATAATAATAATAATGTTTATTTTGTTTGAAGAAAAATCTATACAAAAGATTGGTAACATTGGCATATATATACATGTCATTTTGAATTTTGAACTATGGTACATTTATTCATTTAATATAAATGCTCTCGTTTTTAATGCGGATTTGGTGTAATTACAAATATCCAGGATTTTCTCATTGGTTGGCTCAGCGAATAAGTCGTAGTTGGCGCTCTCTGGGTTACTGCAGCAAGTGTACTTGGTTAGGTAAGTGTAACGGATAGGAGTATAGAGGGGACAGTTGAAGAGGAAATGATTAATAGTGTTTTCTACGTACATATTGCAGATACTGCAAATTTCCTCTTCTTTGAATATGTGACAATAACCGTCTTGACAAAGGTAAAAGTTTTTTGTGTTGGCTAATCTGAGTTGGCTAAATATTTTTAGAGGTTTGAAAGGAATTTCCAGGAAGAGGTAAGTTATCTTTTCTTGGGTGTTTTCGTTGAAAGAGCCCGAAGTAGTGAAGGTGACTCCTAAGTAGGTATATTTTGTTACGAATTTTATTTCCTTGCCCTGACATGTATGTATCATACGATGATTAGGTGTTCTTCCCGAATGGAAATGAACTATATTCGTTTTCTCATCGTTTATAGATAGTTGTTGTTGGTTACAGTATTCTGTTAGCCCGTTTAGTTTTCGTTGTAAATCTGGTTGTGAGTGGGCAAAGATTACTGTGTCGTCCGCATATTGTAATGACATAATGTCAGTTTTGTTATTTATGCAGTGCCCATGCAAGTTTTTCTGTCTTAGATGTTCTTCTTGGTCTGAGATAAATAAAGCGAACAATAACGGGCTTGTGCAGTCTCCTTGTAGGACTCCTCTGGTAATTTTTATTTCGTCAGGCTCTTCATTGTTTATGTTGATTTTAAGTATTGCACTATCATAAATGTTTTTGAGTATTCTAGTTATTTTCCCGCTAATTCCAAGTTGGAAGATTTTATTCCAGAGGGTTTCATGTGGTGCACAGTCGAACGCTTTTTTAAAGTCGATAAATAATGCGTAAATTCCTGGTTTGTTAGTTAATAATGAAGTTTGTATAATTGTGTTGAGGACGAAAATGTTGTCAGTACAGGATATTTTTTTCCTGAAACCGGCTTGGGCTTCTGGGAGGATGTTATTACTTTGTACCCACGTTTGTAATCTTTCGTTTAATATAAATGTGAATAGCTTGGTTATGGCGTTGAGGAGCGCGATACCTCTGTAGTTATTTGGGTTACTTCGGTCGCCTTTTTTATGTAGAAGTGTTAATTTAATGGTATTTAACTCTTGGGGTATATCCTCTGTTTTAATAAAAGTATTCAAAAGATTCTGAAGTAATTTTATCCAATCGGGTGGAAGGTTTTGTAATTGTTCATATATTATTGTGTCTGATCCTGGAGATTTATTTGTTTTAAGTTTCTTAAGAGTTAAATTTAATTCATGTAGTGTTATTTCGTCGTCAAGAAACGGATAGTGAGCGTCGAAAAAAGTTTGATTATCGCATATTCTTGTTGTGTTGTACCAACTTTGGAAGAAATTGACCCATTCATTCATATTTATAGGGTTTGGTGTATATGGCGATTTCTGTAGGGAGTTGATAGTGTGCCAAAATTCTTTCTGATCGCTTATGTTTTCTAGTTTTCTTTTGATGTCTTGTTTATGCTTTTTCTTTAGGTCGAATATACATTTCTTGTACTGTGCTTTTGAGTTTAAGTATTTCTCGAGTGAGGGTTTTGTAAAGTTGTATTTTTTATATAACGCGGTCAGTATTTGGATGGCTATGCGAAAACCTACACCAGCGAACATTGCGTGCAGTTGTAACAAGTAAAATATATACTACTACTATTTCTAAAAATGGATTTGTGTGTCGGTAATGATGGAGAAATAGTGGATTTTATCTTTGATAATATAAATTTTCGAAAACAGTATACGGTACGGCAAAGGTGTTGTCAATCAGAAAAGTGGAACCATGAATAATTTTCCATGAGATTTCATATATCAAGGAATACAGTACTGCATTTATTTGAAAACATTGAAGAACCGATGTTGTTCTTATCAAAACGGTACGTCCTGAGAATATGTGACTATTGAAATTTAAGATATCAATTTCAAATATATATATGCACAAATTTCGCCCATTGTTTCTTGTTCCTCCAAGCATCGTGCAGCGTAACGTTCCTTTTCGTCAGGATCTTATTGATGATGGTGTCCCAGGTGTCCTTTGGCCTTCCACGATCCCTCTTTCCTCACGTTTGTCATCCAGATTTGTCGTACCGGTCTCGCTTCGTTCATCCTGATCATATGGCCCCACCATGCTAGTTGTCGCGTCTCAATGAAGTCTAATATTGATTTGCATTGTAGTTGTTCCCTTATTGTTTCGTTTCTTATTCTGTCCAACATTGTTACTCCCTGCACTCTTCTCAAATATTTCATTTCGAGCGCTTGTATTTTACTTTTCATCCTTTGAGTCAGTACTGCATTTATTTGAAAACATTGAAGAACCGATGTTGTTCTTATCAAAACGGTACGTCCTGAGAATATGTGACTATTGAAATTTAAGATATCAATTTCAAATATACCGTTTTTAAAATCAAGGTGTTGGACACAACTTGAATTAAATTCTCACGCGAGCTGATTCCAACTTTCACTTTCTCTTTCCAAGAAATAGAATCTGTCTTTTTTGGCTCTATCATATCTTTATATGCATAAAATCAAAACAAACTTCAATCTATAACCTTCACTGTCATATGAAAAGCGACATCAAGTTACCAATTTTATAAAATAAACACAAATTTTAACCTTTTGTTGGGTTAACTGTCAGTTAACTATCTGGAGGATAAAATTTCATGGAACAACCGAAAAACTGTAACCTCCTGACAAGTAGGAAGAATAAATTTATCTCTCAGATAGTAGATCATAGTGCTAAAAGTATAAAGTGAATTGTAGTTGGGTTGTGACGTTCTGCATATTTTTAGTTAAATTCAAGGGTTTAAGTGAGCCAAATATTGTCCAAAGTGACATATCTTTTTCGTACAGCCGTAGCTATATTATTGTGTAGTTTTTTTTCACAACAGTGTTGTTTTTAGACGGTTTTAGATCAGTTTTCAATCAAATGTGACAGAAGTCGACCTCAGTGATTTTCTCTGTATTCTATCGTGTTGAAGCGTGTTTCTTGAACTTACCAAAATTACTTGAACATCAAAATCAAACTATTGACATTTTTTTTCAAACATCAACTTTACGTGCAGGTAATTCTGGTCACAAACCTAGAGGCGTATTTTAGTATGGCAGAATCTGATATTTCCAATACTCAACTTCTCAATCTTTTCAACGATAAACTTGATGAAAAACTAAATTTCGTGGTTGATGCCATAAAGAAGGACTTTAATTGTAAATTCGACAGCTTATCAACAATCGTACAAGACCAAACCAAAGAAGTGGAAGATCTTAAACTTAAATATGCTTCACTTCAAAGCAATTTTCAATCACTACAAAAAGAGCTAAAACGTAACAACTTGATAATTTACGGGGTCGAGGAAGATCACAGCGAAAATCTTCAGTCAAAACTACAAAACATATTAGAAAATAAATTATCAATTAATATCTCAGAACAACACATAGATACCTGTAAACGACTGGGAAAATTCACGCATAACAAAATACGTCCTATCTTAATACGTTTTATTAACAATGCTACAAAAAAATTAATTAAGAAAAATGCATTCAAACTAAAAAATTCGCCAATAGCTATTTCTGATGATCTAACAATTGAAGAAAGAGAACGAAGTAAAGCCATATCTAATATTAGGAAACAAGAAATAGCTAAAGGAAACACAGTAACTTTTCATAAAGGTGGCCTTAAAATTAATAACAAACATTATACATACGAAGATCTACGCCTTTATCAACATCTTTCATTTACCAATCAGTCGAATGTTGAAGAATCTGGCGACGATATTCCTCTTATCATCCCTATTGAAGAAGTTGTCACAGAGCTGAATAACCCACCTAGTACAGTGAGTAAAACTACTGTGGAAGCGCGTTCCGATTTAAAAAAAACAACTCCTTCACGAAAATTCAATAATGCTACTCACTCATCTTCATCAACTGCCAAGGAACAACCTGCTCTAATAAACACTAATAGAAACAAGTATAACTTTCGTAAAAACAGCAATTGTTGAGGAGCAACAGACATCTGACACTATTCAAATTTTCTATACAAATGTTCAAGGAATCCGAAACAAACAACTCTTACTAGAATCAACTCTTATCTCCAATGGAATTCTTCCTGAAGTTATTCTTATGAATGAACATTGGCTAAAAGCAGAAGAATTAGACACCCTAAACATCCAACACTATCGAATTGCATCTGCTTTTTGTAGAAGTAATTTTGAACGTGGTGGCACATGTATACTAACCAAGAACAATTTGCAATTTGTGAATATTGCCGACCATAATAATTTACTTGTAGAGAAACACTTTGAATTCTCCCTAGCTAAAGTAATTAATATTAAAAAAACCGCTACTTTTTTGGTTCTGTACCGGTCACCAAGTGGTGACATAAATATCTTTCTCCAAAATCTCGAACTGCTGTTAACTAGCTTATGTACAAGAAATTCATTGGTTTTCATTTGTGGTGATTTTAACGTAAATTTTCTTAGCGACTCTACAGACAAAATGAGGCTGAACTCCATTTTTAACTCTTTCGATCTAAAAGTTAACATCAATGAACCAACTCGCATCACATCCATATCGTCATCATGCATTGATAACTTCATAACATCTATGGACATCCAGGCTTCGTTTAAAATTTTTAGCAGCGGTCTATCGGACCATGAATCCCTCATCTGTGAGACTGCGATTTCACTATCTAACGAACCTAAAAACAAATACACACTTAAAAGAATCTTCTCAGCGAAAAATCATGCAAATTTCTCAGTATCACTTCAACAACATACCTGGCAAAATGTTCTTCAGGAGGCAGATGTCAACAACAGTCTGGCGCTATTCTACAATAATTTCAAGTCCTCCTATGAAGTTTCATACCCACTTAAAAAGGTTAAAAACGTCATTTCCACAACTTGGATCACCAAGGGCATCCGCATATCATGTCGAAAGAAACAAAAACTCCGTCGCAGACTATGCCATGGTGACTCGCCTGATCTTCGGTCATATTATAAAAAGTATTGTGTCATCCTCAATAGTGTCATCAAACTTGCTAAAAAGAAAAGTCTGTCTAATACCATCAGGATGTCAAATAACAAGACTAAATCTACTTGGAGCATCGTCAAGAGCCTAACCGGGAAAAGTATTGCTCATACTCCGTTTCCTGGTGACCCAGTAACAGCTGCCAATGACTTCAATCAGCATTTTTTATCCTCAAATGAAGTACCACCCTGTGATTACATTCCACCGAGCTCGTGTCTACCACATTCATTATTTTTCAGTCCAATCACCGAGGATGAAACGTTATCTGCAATAATAAGCCTCAAAAATACGTACTCTAGTGGCGCAGATGAAATTCCGTGCGCAGTAATAAAAACCTGTGCGCAACAGATCACAACGCCACTAACGTATATTTTCAATCTTTCTCTATCTACGGGCGTATTTCCAGATTTATTTAAACAAACAATTGTGTCACCCATACACAAAAAAGGTGATTTTTGTAAAATAGAGAATTACAGGCCCATATCACTGCTCAGCAATTTTTCAAAAATTTTAGAACGTCTAGTTTATAACAGACTTATAAACTTTCTCAACAAGCACGATATCGTAACTTCGCATCAATACGGCTTTCTTAAAAACAAATCCACAACTAGTGCAGTGTCTGAGCTTGTTAACCATCTAATCAGTGAATTAGACAAAGGTTTAAGTGTTTTTTGCATTTCAAGTGATTTCTCCAAGGCTTTTGATAGTGTTTCTCACTCCGTACTACTACAAAAACTTGAACAGTATGGGGTACGTGGTATAGCATTCTCGTGGTTCAACTCGTACCTTACAAACAGGACACAATCAGTTAAGTTAATGGGAAGTACTACCAACATCACTCCAACTTACTCCGAGTGGGGCCCCGTTTTGCGTGGAATTCCTCAAGGGTCTGTCCTGGGCCCCCTACTATTTGTTTTATATGTGAATGACTTGCCAAGTGCAGTGCGGAACTCTCACTGTGTCCTGTATGCGGACGACGCTTACTTTTTGACGTCTTGCAACAAACTAGACTTTGATGAAACTTTACTAAAAAACGTGGTCACCGATATCCTACAATGGTGTGATAAAAACAGTTTAAATCTAAATATTGATAAAACAAATTATACTCAGTTTTACCTTAATGCTTCTAGTCGTACTATGTTGAACACTGACATTGGCATCACTCGTACTGAGTCACTTAAATGTTTAGGCATACATCTGGATAGCGATACGAAATGGTCTACACATATAAAGTATCTTTTAAATAAATTAAACAAGTGCTGCTATTGCCTACGTGTTCTAACCTCCTATTTTGATATCGATGTCATGCTAATGATCTACTATGCATATTTTTATTCCACCGTGACATACGGTATCATTATATGGGGTTCGTCACCACTAATGCATGAAGTGTTCATTGCTCAAAAAAGAGCTCTCCGTATAATCATGCACCTCAATCCACGCCAGTCATGTAGAGGTAAATTTAAAGAGCTTGGTATATTAACAATTCCCTCAGTTTACATCCTTGAAGTCCTAAAATATACCTTAAAAAATCCAAGTTGTTTCACCTCTTTAAACTCTATTTACTGTACCAGACAAGCGAACACTTACCTTATTCCATCGCATAGAACAAACGCATATGAAAAAACAAGCGTATATGTAGGCATTAAAATATTTAACTCACTTCCGGACACAATAAAACTAGGATCTAAGTCCTCTGTTGTACGCTTGGTAAAAAATATCTTAATAAATAAAGAATACTACAACATAAATGAATTTTTTGAGGACTGTGCAAACGGCAACTTTAACCTGTCTTGTTAATTTATCTGTTTTGTCAAAACATAAATAATCGTGAAGTCGACGCGTTATACGACCTTGCAGCTATCAACTGTCACTAGCGCCAATACGTTAAAAAAAAACTATCACAACTAAATGCTCCATTCTTGTTATTTTTATAATTGTTTTTTGTATTATCTGTATAATATTTTAATAATCATATTGTTCAGCAAGATCTACAATTCTATTTTAATTTGTATAAAAGTGTATAAATATTTAATATTTTATTTCTGTATTTTTAGATTATCTACTTTTAATGTAACTTTTTTATGTATCTTTATGTACCTCTGGTGGATTCGAAAAACAGCTGTGCTGAAATCCACCTATTCACTTTATTGTTGAATAAACATTATTATTATTATTATTATTATTATAGTTAACTGAAAATTTATCATAACTTGGAACAGCTAGCCCTTAGACATATTAAACAAAGAAGATAAAATACGGGGTATATATTATTCGATCATAATTTATTTAAAACTAAGAAAAAAAAGTGTAAGGTCTCATTACGTCGTTTGTTATTCGTTCGATAGTGCTCTTTAGTGCTTTAACAATAATCGTACCTATATAAGCTATTGGTTCACGAACAATTTTCAATATTGGTTTATGAATTAGTTCGTAAAAACTAATGCGCTAATTAAGAATGTATAGTTCTCTAGATATAAATTTTTTAATTAATTGCAAGTTAAATTTCAGTCATAAATTATTTATTATAGCATAAATAAATCAACATACCGAGTGTCTACTTTTCGATCATATAAAATTCAGTGTTATAATATCTTTTTACATATTAAATTTATATATTGATGAAGTTAGTAGCGTCCAATTATAATGTTAAGATAGTTGGATAGTGGACTTGTTTCAAAAATTAAGCCAAAATACGGTAACGTATCGGTATATTTAACACCATCATCCGAACTATAACAGTAAAAATGGACATTGAGCCAAATAAGCAAAATTACAACAATAAATGTTAAACCAGCACATACCGTTACGATTCTAGAAATGTATAAGTTATAAAAGTTGACATCCTAAGCAACAATGTGAAGTTATTACAATTCTAATTCTAAAAACGATGTTGTACTTTTGACGACCAACAAGTGACTGCCATATCAAACAAAATCTCACAATTTCCGACACAGTAATAAAAAACAAAAGCGAAATCAGCGAAAGAAGAAGAAGGAAGAATACAGTAAAGCAAACATTGCGCAAATTCATTTATAAAAGGATAACATGTTGTTGTAAACATTTTTTAAATTGTCAATTTCAGTTCTCAAATTTATGCAATTATCAGTAATCGTAATAATAATCATCACAAAACAACCTCTTTTTTAAATTAGGTTATTAATAAAGTGACGTGATAATAATCGATCATTACATCACTTTAATAACAACCTTGAACACTGACGAAGCACAAATTTAACCAAAATAAAATAATAAATTTTATAATTCAAAGGTGCAATATTATTCATAGTTCAAACTTCAAATAAATGAAAGAGTTTTTGCTACATGTGATAGCTGTAACAGTGCTTTACATACAACCTGCTCAAAATTATCAAGAACCGAAATTCAGCTTTTACAAATTAAAAATAGAGTAATAAAATTCTATTGCTACAACTGCAACCACAACAATGATAAAATTCAATATCTTACTAAAACTCTCGAATCGCTAAAAACTGAAATACTAAAACTAAAAAATAAATACATCAAAGCCCCAACTAATAACCCTCACGTTGAAAATGAAATTGTAATTAACGAAGTATTCGAACGCCAAAAGAGGGCAATTAACCTAATCTTATACAATGTCTCGGAATGTCGATCGCCTAATGCCGATGCATGTAAAAAATATGACATCGAACAAGCGAAAAACATCTTAAATAAAATCCATACAGTTGATACATCCAACATTCACTCATTTCGTATAAAAACCAATTATCAAGGTGATAATCCCGGCCGTCCTCTGAAAATAGTTCTTAATAACTCCCAAGATGTACTCTCGGTTTTACGCAATAAGAAAAACTAACTCACTAATTCGAAAATACGTATTACTTCAGATTTAACATATATGCAACGTGAATATCTTAAAACTCTACGTGCTGAGTTAGAAACTAGAAAACAAAGTGGTGAGTTAAATTTAACAATTAAGTACAAAAGAGGGACTCCAACAATACTTAAGAATGAAAATTGTGTCACTGCCGATGATAATGAGTCATATGAGGAATGTAAACAAGATTAGCAACTACTGGGCCATCATTCAAATAACAAGTTAATTCCATTTTCTATACTATACCAAAACATACAAGACATAAGAAACAAAATTCTCAAATTGGAAATATTTATTGCAGAAATGAGTACTCAGCCTAATATTATCACTTTTTGTGAATACTGGATCACTTCACAAGACGAATTTCTGGTTACAAACTTGCTTCCTGCTTCATGAGATCTAATTCAATTCATGGTGGATCTTCCATTTATGTTCAAAAAAATGCCGAATACAAAGTTATTGAAACATACATATAACTATTTGAATGATAAATTTTATTTTGAATCTTGTATAAATATTGAAAACCCTACAACGAATTCTTTAAAATTTTGTATATGTCGGTCACCAAATGGAGACTTAAATAAATATTTCTTGAAATTTGAACAATTATTAAATTCTATTACTAATCCACGCGTAAATATAATTATAACAGCAGATCTTAACTTAAATATTTTGAGTAATTCAGCTGATATTCGTGCAATACGATCTTTTCTGGAATCATATAATTTTATGTTTAATGCTAATGCTTGCACCGGAGTAACCGCAACCTGTTAAACTTGCATCGATAAAATTATCACTAGAAGCGATGTGACGATTTCAACTGTACTAGTCGACAATTGCATCTCTGACCATAAAGGAATATTGAGTACTTATTCAATTCCATTAAATTCTTATTTAAATAATAAAAAGTTTGTCATGCGACAAATCTTTAACACAAAGAATTTAATAATTTTAAATTCATTACTACAAAATGACAACTGGAACCAAATATACGCAGAATCTGATGTTCATAACAAATTTACTAATTTCACAAAAATTTTCTTAATTCACTATGATAAAGCTTTACCAGAAAAAAAAAACAGTTATAAGTGAGACTAAAATAAATACTTGGATCACCAAGGGAATAAAAAGATCATGTAAGACAAAACGAGATTTACTCATGCAATTGAGACCAAACAACGACCCTGAATTTTGTAATTATGTTAAAACCTATTGCAAATTACTTAAGAATGTAATTGAATTAGCAAAAAAAAAGAAAAATATTGCTCATCGAATCTCCTCTTCTTCGAATACTATAAAAACAATGTGGAATATTGTAAAACAAGAAACAGGTCGTAATTCTAAAAACACTGAAGATAGAAACATTAAACTTATAGTTCATGATAACGACGGGAATAATGAAAATATATATACAACTCAGAATCCTCGAGAAGTTTCTGAAGTATTCAATAAACACTTTCTTAACGCTGCTAATCAACCAGGACATATTGGTCCGATTCAATACAATCTTAAAACCGAAAGGATAAATTCGTCTATTTTTTGGAACCGCCAACTGAATGCGAAATCTATAATATAATATCAGGATTAAAAAATACATTCTCCTGTGGATATATGAGTGCGGCATTTATCCTAATGAATTTAAAATAGCCGTGATAACACAAATATTTAAAAAGACAATAAAACATGTGTAAATAATTACAGACCAATATCGCTATTACCAGTCTTTCCTAAATTACTTGAAAAACTTATGTTTACAGACTAGTGTCGTTCCTTAATAAATATAATGTAATTTCAGATAGGTAGCACGGCTTTGTTACAGGTAAATCTACCCTTACGGCAATCTATGAATTCACAAACACAATTTCAACCAATTTAAATAATAAAAATACTGTGTGCGGCATATCGTGTGACCTCCCAAAAGCGTTCCATTGTGTCAACTACACTAAACTTGAACATTTTGGAGTGCGCGGTGTGGCATTAGAAAGGTTTCAGTCCTATCTGCACGGAAGAAAACAAGCAGTCAGCGTAAAGTATACGGATCAAAATAAAACTAAAGACTATCTTTCTGGGTGGGACACTGTTACATTTGGAGTCCCGCAGGGCTCCATTTTAGGCCCCCTTTTGTTTGTTCTGTATATTAACGCTCTTCCAACTGAAATAAACTGCACTCAATGCACCATGTATGCTGATGACACTTACTTTCTAATTTCTAACTTCGATACTAATCGTGTAATAAATGTACTAAATGATATTAAAATATGGTGTCTAACAACTGTCTTAAATTAAATTTAGCAAAAACCAGTCTTGCACAATTTACTTACTGTGATAATATTGTACCAAGTATTAACTCTCCTGATGTATCAGTCTGCATTGGGGTCATACACTTTTAAAAAAAAGTTGTGTTTTTTTACAAATTATAAAATTTACATCATTTCAGTCACATAAATATTACTTATAATTTTTCAACTTTTCATTCATAATTTCCTTTCTGAAGTTTCGCGGTTGCAAAATCGTGATGTCATCATGTAATAGAATTTAAAGCATGGCAAGGCGAAAAAGATGTTGATAACAAATAAAAACTTACTTTTCAGTGTTGTAATAATTACTATTATTAAAATGAATACTCCGATAAATTAAAGATATTCGTTAATTATAACATTTTTAGTCAAAGAGTTTGGGACGTGTTAAGACAAAATGCTTTGTTGTATTATATCTTGTCGCTTGTCGGTAATGTCGGTAGTCTCATTATCACTTCTGTCATCTCAAGTCATATGTTGCAGTTAACAACGATTTTCAAATTAAACTTATGTTTATTATATCTATTATATTATTTTGCCCAGGTAATGAGAATAAACTATATTTGTAAAAACCTCTCAGTAAATAACAATGACTGATAACAGTCAATTTGACTGTTGGTGTAGTTCCTCGCTCTTCGCAAGAGCGTGTTTCGTAGAATAACAAGATGATGCAGGTGCTGACGTTACAAACGAAAAATTTGAAATGGGATGCCAATTTCAAAAAATCATATCTTAACTAAATGCCTTTTAATATTAAAATTAGTATCTATATTTATAATTTTACTTAAACTTACAGAAAAAAAAAAATAAAATAAAAAAGATTTATGACTCCATTGTATAAAATATCTGGGACTTTTCATAGATTGTTATCTAAGAGGAAATGTTCATATTGATAACCTAATTCCAAAATTAAATAATGCAAATTATTGTATCAAAGCTCTATCTAAAATATCTGATCTCCATACCCTAAAAATTGTATATTTTGCTTACTTCAATTCTCTATTGATATATGGTATCACTTTCTGGGGCAGCTCAGCCAAATTGACCGATGTATTTATGTGTCAAAAACGAGCTATACGTTCTATATGTAATATTAAACCAACAGAAACATGCAGAGCCAAATTTTCAGAGTTACAAATTTTAACAGTTCCGAGCCTGTACATATATCTTTTTTTAAATTTGTTTTTCTTAATTTCAAAAAATTAATTTTTTTAGATAATAGGGATACACGACAGTCTAAAAATACCATTGTAGTCCCCAAACACAAAGGCACAAGTTACGAAAAATGTACGTACTATACAGCCATCAAAATGTAATATGCTCTACCCAACCATATTAAAAATTTAAGTACAAACAGCACACTAGTTAAAACTATTCTTTTAAAAAAGGAATGTTATACAGTTTGTAGTAAAAATTTATTTGTACAGTTAATTCTGAATTTTGTATCGCCTAGTTTGTAATTATTATCTAGTAAATTATATTTAAAATTATCATTTGAATTATAATTATTTCATAATTATCTTTGTAATTATTATCTACTTCAATTTTGTAATTTATTTCTGTCTACACTTACTATGTATATGAGTGTAACAATAGGATTATTATTGACGAGTAATAAATTGTTAATTATTAGTATAAGTTTTCGTACATTTAATATAATTCCATTTGCATTATAATTATTTATAGCTTATTCTTTTGTATTATATACCTTTGTATTATTATTTTACATATCTCTACAACATTTTTGTAATTTATCTCTGCTAATTTTTCTGTCTACATTTTCTTAATACGTATATTTGTTTACTTTCCGCATGTATGTATAGACCTTAGGAAATAAAGATTATTATAACCTAGCAAAGAGCGTTATAGTCTGTTTTATTCGACCCCGCTTTGTTCTTATTTTTCGTCAAGTTTAATGCATTACAGGACTCCGTATTTATCGCCACTGCGGCGGATTTATTTATTTCTATTGAAACTAGTGACCGGATTTTACTGTAAATAAAGACACAAAAAAAAGACAAATAAAACATTTAGAAACGGACCAAGTGAATGTGCTTCCAATACCAATATTAACACGTAAATAACCAAGCCCGAAATACCCATCGAAGAACTACGGAAATGACCGAACACTCGTAGTTCTTGACATGTGACACGCAGAGATATCTTTTGCTTCTTAGTTGAAACTCTGAGTTTACATTATTTTTTGTAAATAAGATTATAAATATTAGAAACATGGAAATATTTCGAGAAAATATGTTTAAACCATTTAGTTTAAAAGAATATGAATATTAATTGCAGGTATTATTAGCATTAAGAAAATTGTTGATTGTAAATGGAAACATGAATATAGAACATGGAGTACCTAGACTTTTCTTCAATGTAAAATGAGAATAAAGGAAACTCTAGTGGAGAAGGAAGTATTTAAGGGTATCACAATTTATATAGGTGTTACATCATGTTCTTTTGTACTTTCCATTGCTATATCATCATATCTCCAGGGATATAAAACACTTGTTTCGAGATCAGATGACAGGTTTTCAGCTGCTTTTGTCAAGATTTGTCGCATAATTCTGTACTGTAAATCATTATCAATGAAACATGTTTCAAAAGGTCAAAATTTTCGGAAGTGAGTTTTCAACTGACAAGCAGTATATTGTAACGAATACGGACCTGTTGAAAACTATCGGCGTGACGTCACGCCCGATCAGTATGCGGTACCGTTTCTCTAAACTTCGGGAGAATTCGAAAACCTTCCAGAACCCGTAATAGAGGAGTATAAGGACATGCCGGGCTTACGGCTAACAGTCTGTGATAAACCGTCAGCGTGTTTAATTCAATATACGACATGTGAACACTCAGTACATATAAATAATACATTTAGGCGGGGGTTATGTGTTGCTCGTGTAAGTTTTTTTTTAACTAAAAGTTTGTGTGATTTAAGTTTTATAAGAGTGAAATATTTTTTTTTAAACAACAGTGAGTTTGAAATGTCAAAATTGCACAAAAAAATTATATTTTATATAATCATATCTGTTACACAGGAAGCAGTTGATAAATTTAACCAGTCCATGTTCCTTTACTTTCGATGAATACGTCAGACGTTTTAAAATGCTATCTTACCAAGGACAACAAATTCAATTTCGTGGATGGCTTGTAGAGTTCCGGTTGTAAATGTACACGTTGCATATAAGAAGCCAGGACCTGGTGTCTGGACAGTGAATCCTTCCCAGCGGTCATACCGGTATATCTCAGAATCGATCATTTGTTTCGGTCCCACCCTGAAACAAGTGAAATAATTTAACGAACGTATAAACCTCCTGCAATGAATGGCACAGACAACGTGGCAAACATGACATAAGATTCGGAATCAAACGTCATTACAAATGGAGATCATCAAAGTTAGCATATTTGTATTTGTAGCGCATAAAAGACCTACGTTAGATCTAGCCCAGGATTTGATGCCAAGGAAAGATTAAATTTTACATGTTTGCGAGTTGAAGTCTGTTAATTGATACATTTTCTAATTTGTCATTAGTGTTTCATCAAGACAAGATATTAAAAGTTTTTTGTCTTGCTCATTTTTTGGCAAAGTGTTTCTTGTTTTATTTCAAGAATTCATAATATTTCTTGATTCTTGATATTTTAGGGGAATCCCCTTTCTCTATCGCTTTATCCAATCCGAAAGCTCAAAAACGTAGCGTTGGCGTGTGCCCACGCCCCACCCTTTTAGTTAAATGTGTCTTAAATGCTGATCGCCTTGCGTAATATTTGCGATATTCTAAGCTTTCTTTTTAACAATGAGTATTAAAAGAAACATAAATGAGATTTACTTGGATAGTGCTGAAATCGATCAAACAGAATCTAGCTAAACTGAACTTTATCCACCTTCTTCCACTAGCCGAGTATCGGAATTGGTTTTATCCCATAATAATATTTCTCCCTCTCAATCTAATATGGGATAAATAGCTCCGTGGTAACGTATCGGACTGTGGCTCAGTTCGAATCCCACTGCCGACAGTTACCAATTAAAATTTACCCCTGTGGTTCGCCCTTCACTAACATCTTTCGGGGCTATAATTTTACGGCTGGTAGCGGTTACCACGAAAAACATATATCATTTAACGAGATCTGCGCGTGATAATATATTTATTTATTATTTATTTTATTTCAATCTTGTAAAAAATAACAGATTTTTTTTTAAATTAGCGTGGAAAAGAATACAAAATGATATTCCCAACAAATACTAATATAGAATAAAATTTAATTAAATAAAATATGTACAAGTTAAAGCGATAAATAGACCCGTAAATATTTGTTTTGAAAATCACAGTCATAGATTCAAATTTTTAAATTTTAATTATAAATACGGAATACATAAATATTATTAAATACTATTATGAGGATATCGAGATTTCTTAACAAGAATTCATGATTCTTGATTATAAATTCTTGTCTTATCTTGGGAAATGGAAAATACTTCTTGTTTTGATTTCAAGACAAGATCAAGAGTATATTCTTGTGAAACACTATTTATCATGAATTTGTAAGGTTAAAAATTTATTATTCTGTTTTAATACAAGATATTATAAGAATTTTGTAGAGGTTTTTTTAAAGAATCTATTCTAACAAAAATATGGCTCGCTGTAAACAAAGTCTGGTGTAAATTTGAATAAACATTTCGATTTGTTTTCGCTGATTGAGCTTTAAAATTGTTCAGTAGTCTTTTTAACTTACCTAAGTAGATAAGTAAATCCAAGTCTTCTATATTAATTTTTAAAGATTGTCTAAAAAATTCGCCTGGTAAGCGTAATTGAGTCCCGTAAACCAATATAGCACTATCACATTTAATATATTTTTTAAAAGAAGTACGAATTTCTAGTAAACCAAGTGGAAAATTGTAATACCTCTCATCTGCATTGTCACATGATATTAATTAGGTTTTCAAAATTCTGTGAAAACGCTCTGTACTAGGGTTGGATTGTGGATGATACGCCTATACTAAAAATGTTTGGAGAGAAGACAAGTCATCAAAAATATTACTAAATAATGATGTCACTATGCAACAACGTTTATATGGAATACTAATTTTTGTTGAGATAAAAATGCAATGCGTATTGCACTACACGTGCCGCCATTTTTAGTCGCAATTTGTTACAGTGAACACAAATTGCTATCAGTATATATTATAAAACACTGGATCACGAGGAGCACAAATTACAACTAAACACTGTCAAGTCTGACAGTAAAGTGACAGATCGATATGGATTTTGTATGTAAACGTGATTATTTACCAATAGCAACAACATAGCAAACAAAATATTAACTACAATTATTTTTAATCATTTAAAGTTCCAATAAATAATATACTTGACTATAAAATCCTTAAAATTGCATTAATATATACTTTATTTAATGCTTCTATTTTTTTCGTCATTCTTTTTTAAACATTAGCAAACCTCAATTCATTCTACAAGTTACTTTTCATTTTATAAAGTTTTTATTTTCAAGTTGATGACGTACGTCTGCTCCATAAATACTTTTAGTTTAGTTCGAGTTCTAGTTGAATTTAGTGAAGATAACAATTGTTTTTAAAAAATTGATTCAAATTGTGCTCAACGATCTGTTGTTGTTACTGAATGAATTCCCAAGCTAGATATCTAAGCAACAACAAAGGCCCTAACAATTGTTTTAACTTTAATGACAGAGGTATAACTTCCGGCCAGCGAGTAAAACAGTCAATACATGCCAAAATATAAGATTATCCTTTTGAATATGGTAATGTTTTAAAGGTTTTCGAGCTGTAAAATTTAAAAAATTTCGACCTCGACAAAAGTGCTATATTTACGTTTTGTTGGGGAAAAAGAAGTTCAAAATATGTAAGTGAATGTCATGAATCATAGTTGAATTGTTATTATAGAGCACGTACTCCATTGCCAGATGCTTCTGCCATAAGCCATAATACTAGTGAATGCAATTTGTTTTGGAATAGTAGGTGTATAGTAATTAATTAAAGCTGATTTCACAGTATTAAAGACTGTCAGTGCTTGTTCAGTTAGTGTAACTTCTTTTGAACTATGTATCCTCTGATAAATAGCTCAGTTCGAATCCCACAGGTGACAGTTGCCAATTTAAATTTACCCCTGTGGTTCCTCCTCCACTAACATCTTTGGGGACTATGATTTGACGGCTGGTAACCGCACGTCATACGCAAAAATATATCACTTACTGACATCAGCGTAAGCAGAGTGCCACACCCACAATTGTTACAAGGCGTGATGATATATTTTTTTATTTATCCTCTGATTTATTAAAGAATTTAATGGCAGCTAAATACTAGCACAGTTTAGAATTAATCTGTGATAAAAGTTAATTAAGTTTCAATTTTACTAAGTGAAGGTCTGATAACTTTTTTAACAATCTTTTGACCCGGCAATTTGATTTCTGAACATCCGAATTGACATATTTCTGGATTAAGTAATATTCCGTATTGTTCTGAACGTAAATGAGATGTGTGTTCGAGAGTTACTAGCAATTAATACGCCATACAGAAACTTAACCTACGAGTGGCGGTGGGGGATCGTGCCTGGTGACATAAGATAGGTTTTTGAAAAATATTAAATGTGTTTTTACTTTCTTTTACAAACTATAAGGAAGTATTGAAAACTGATTCCGTTAAGACCAAATTCTCGTTGATGTCTGTGTGTGAGGATGGATGCATGGATGTCCGTGAGCGCAATATTTTATGAACGAGACAAGATATGTAAACAAAAGTTGGAATATATAAGTTTAATGAAAAAGTGAAGAGCTGAGTTGATTTTGAATAAAATTGAAAAATCGGATGAAGAAGTTTACTGGTCACACAAAACAATAAATTCCATTTATTTCAAAAAAAGAATCAGCTATAAGAAAAAATTTCAAATAAAAGATGTTAGCAAAAATATTTGGTATATAAATATTATTTACACTTTTCTTGTACATGCTTCTAATTTTGAGAAAAACTAAATTATATATTTAAGAATAATTTCTATAATCTTAGTTACAATGAGAACAAAAACTAAAACATGCAAAGCTTTTATCGCGTGCTTTGAGCGCGGCGACCGAATCAAGAAATTCCGTAATGAAAAAAACCTGACACCCCCCCCCCCCCCCTCCGACCGGCACAGCGGTGCGGCGTTAAAAGCCGTGCATCGTCTAACGTCGTTTCAGTTCGGCAGACTTCGTTAAGGTGTTTGTGTGCGTGCGACTAGACGTATGCGTGTAGACTAGCTGCTAACTGCTCATAACTGATTCTATCTCTTTTCTACTTATCTTGGCTGGCGATTTCAACATCAACTTCGCTGATAAAATATCAGAGCGGTTAACAACTTTTTTTTCGGAAATATTGAATTTGAAAATGAATAATGATCCACAAGAATCCACAACAAAATATGGGACCACCATTGACGCGGTATTTTCCAGATATTTAGAGGATATCAAGTCTCAAACTAATGTTTCTTATTTCAGTTACCATAAACCTATAGTTTCAAGGATAAAATTTCATGAATAACCTAAATATATTGTAAGATAACAAAAATATTTTAAACAATATGTAACGTTCCATTTTCGTCCTTTGATCCTATTTTCCAAATCCTAGAATATTATCCTTTCCTTCAATCTTTTCATTCTAACCTAAAAATATAGTTTAACTTAGTAAAATGAAATCAGTAGTATTTCACAATTAAGATAACACCTACCTTAGTTTTGTTTTCTCTTTCACCGTAACGTCATTTCATTTTGTAATTTTTATAACTTAGCTTCATTTACTTAATTCTTTGTTTGTAATTAATTTTGTTGTTGACATTTGTTAATTTAATTTGGTTCCTTGTTTTACCGTTGCTGTTTGAGCGCGCCACGTACTGTAGCGATATTTATTTAAAATAACATTTGGTCAAAGATATTAGTTTTACATTTTAAGTAGTTGCATTTATCCATTACCCTATCCTATTTCCCTGAAGTTGTGAATATTACAATCATCGATTGTTGTGTTTGTATCTATTTTCTGAATTCGTTTTCTTCGTTTTATTCCGCCCAGATTGAAGCAACCTTTCTTACCGGGATGCATTTCATTCTTCGTGATTGGGTTATAATGTAAAAAAAGCCCTTGGTTCGACGCAGCAATTTGATGCCAACCTATTAAATTTAATTAGTAAAATGCATGACAAAACAAGATTTTCTTTCAAGTAATTATGTTTAACGGTTTTTATCAGCCATTGTTTTGAGTACTTTCAACCTCGAAAGTAGTGCTATTTTTTTGAGAATTCAATTTTGTGATTTGCAATCAGTTTGCGTAAATTTTGAAAACCATTGTTGGGATTCGAAGTAGCACCACCATTTGGAATTTGTTTGAGTATTTTGAATAATTCTACGGATTTATCCGGATTAAATTTCGAGCAAGATAACTCTCTACGCTTTAAAACCGCACAAGATCTCAGGTAAATTAATTTAAAAACCCGTTTTGCTGCGAAGACCCGCCTTTTTACATTGACCTAATTACAAATTTATTTTCAGGTTTTTTTCTACGTTTACGTTTTTTTCTTACGTTTACGTTTTAATTTACGTTTACGTTTACTTTTGTGTTTGGTTACACTTTGAGTTTCCGTTGAAACTCATATGGTTCATCTATTCTTCATCGTGAATTCGTATTCCAATTAACCATTACGAGTACGAATCATTCCATTGTCCATCTTGCGAATGACGTCACCTCGATTCGAGCATCGTTCCATCGCTACGAGCCTTGCGCCATCTTGGAAATCATTCGTCAGCGGATTGCCACTTCGGGAAACTTCGAGCTCATCCGCCAACCGGCCTTCAGCCTCGTCGACCGTAGCGCTGTTCACTGTCAACGTCTGGATCTCAGCTCAGCTAAGCGAACCATTTTATTTTCTCATTTATTTTGAACTGTTTATTATTATTTATGTTTGACGCTCAGCGTCCATTGACAGTTTATTACGTTAATTATTTTATGTTAATTTACTCACTGACTGTTAGGTCTAGTCAAGTGTTTCATATTGATTCACTAGATCAAATTTGTTTGTGCGTTGATGCACGGTTAGTGTGTTGTTCGTGCGTCGTGCTAGTGATTAGGGCTACGCTTGCTCTAATTCCGCGCTCGCGTCGCGTTCGCTGGTACCACCGAGCCGCCGTGATTTTGTTATTAGCGCCTTTTGTTCATCTAGGCAACTACGCCAACTTAGCCGTCCTAGACACCACTGAAACACAACGACCCACTGCTTCAGTTTACTTTCTTTTGTTTTTTTCTACATTAATTTTCCTCTTGACTAGATTCGTTACGGAAAAGTTTAATAGTTTGTTTAATGTTCTGTACATTTACCTTGCCTTTTCTTTAAATTAATATAGCTGTCAAGTTTACTCGTGAATGCGTAATATTATTTTGATTGCCATTTTCTCACCCCTTCCTAATCCGAGCTCGATTTATTCGTCGGTCAACGAAATTAGGTTGGACCGCTTGAGGCTCTGGCCGACTGGCGCCCTCAACAATAACATTCCCCGACTCACCCCATCTTCACTGAGTTTAGCCGAGGTTCAACCCTTAAGATCCCGGGTTCGATATAGCAACATTGGCACGCCGAGTGCAAACACGTAGCAAATATTAACTTCTTATTGATTCAATAAAAGAAAAAAAATTGTTTTCTTATAGGTCACCACGCTCAATAAGTTAAACTTGAATTAATATCAAAGAAAAAAACAAAAAAAAAATACTGCATAAATAAAATAAATAAATAATTATAATTGCATAAGTTGATAAAAAATGCTATGCAACAGCTTTGCCGCGGCAGTCCCCGAGTGCCACACGTATTTTTTAAATATCTATGTGACAAAACGTGTCAAATAATTTTGAAGCGTCTAAAATATGTGTCATGTGAAATATTATAAAAGCAATATTTGTATTAAACAGGTATAATTTTAGGTTTAACAATAATTATCAAAATGGCAACAGCGCTGACAAGTTTACTTTCTTTGAGTCAAATGTGCTTAATATCATTTTTGTTGGAAAAATTGATTTCTTAAAGTGATTGAGAAAAGTATAGTGTTACTAAAAATAACCTTTGCATGTGGAATTATTTAACACTGCAAGATTGTGGTTTTCATGTATTACTTAGTGAAATAAATTCAAGGTTATCCATCTTCAGTGAGCTGTTTCTATCTAGCGCGCAACTTTATACCTGCTTAACTACACATTAAGCATTGTTCCCAACTGTAGTAAAAATTTAGTACTTTTTCTTTTACCGATATGGAGGGAAATGAAGAAGATAAGGTATGTTCATGCTGTAAAGTTGACTTTAATGATGAAAGAATAATTGGTTGTGATGGCGAATGTAAGGGATGGTTTCACTTAAAATGCGCTTGCATCAAAGATAAAGATCTGGCAGTGATTGTAGCATATGAAGGAATTAAATGGTTTTGTAAAAAATGTGTTAATGATAATGTATCGCAAAAAAATGTTATGAATGAAATAACATCAATGAAAAATGAAATTACAGAATTAAAATTATTAATATCCAAATACATTACGCATGAAAACCAAGAAATAAATACGAATGCTAATACTTATGCCAAAAGTGTTAGAAAACCAGCAATTATAATCAAACCAAAGAATAATCAAGAAAGTGCAATAACAAAAGAAGATATAAGAACGAACATTGATGTATCAAAACTAAAAATTGGAATTTCATCAGTAAATAAAATTAAAAACGGAGGAATACTTGCTACAAAAAAAATGAGTGAGAAGTACGATGTAATTAAACCAACTTTGAAAAATCCTGAAATAAAGATTTTTGGAATGAAAGAAAATTTAAGTCCGGAAGAAATAAAAAAGTGCATACAACAGCAAAATGATTTAGATATAAATGAAAATACACAAATTGATGTTATTTTAGTTAAGGAATTAAAAAATAATTCTTTTTTTGCTATAACTAAAGTAGATCCTGCAACTTATAATAGAATTATGAAAACCGGAAAAATTAATATTGGGTGGATGAGATGTACTGCAGTGGAAAATGTAAAAGTTTGGAGATGTCACAATTGCTGCGGATATTTTCACAAGGCAAATGAATGCAAAAATAAACTTGCTTGTTCTAAATGTGGTAATGAACATAAATCAAAGCAGTGCACAAATACTGAAAATAAATGTATAAACTGTACTGTAGCCAATAAAATACTAAATAAAAAACTTGATACCAACCACCAAGCTTCAGATACTGTGTGTTCAGTATATAAAAGAAAATTAGAAATTTTTAAGAATAAAACAAATTATCAATAGCAATTACAGCATTTGATAGAAAAAAATACAACATTAATATTACATTTGAACATTCAAAGTTATTCAAATAGTCAATATGACATACAAAATCTGCTAAATGATAAAAATTCTTTAGTATGCTGTTTATCTGAAACGAGAGTTACCACTGAAATAGAAGATGTAGAGACAATAATACCCTATTATAATACTATAAGATGTGATTCGATTAGCAGACATTCAGGCGGATTGATGTTTCTAATACGGCAAGATTGTAAATATACCGTCTTAGAGAATTACAGTATGGAAAAAGAACTATGGTATATTTCTCTCCGATTGACTGTAAATAAAAAAAGTTATATTTTAAATGGATTATACAGATCGCCTAGTTCTAGTAAAGAAAACTTTATTGATTGGTTTCAAGAATGGAGTAAAGACATGGCGTTCAATAAGGACACTGTAATACTGATGGGAGATTTTAATATTAATTGGATTGATGATAGCACATATTCAAATCGATTAAAACAACTAATATCTGAAAATGGTATGAAACAACTTGTTAGTACCTGCACAAGGAAAACAAATTTATCAGAGACATTAATTGACTTAGTTGTATCGAACGACCCATATATTACAGTTCAAATTTGGGATCAGCCAAAATAAAAAAAAATTAGTGTTCAGTGACAGTGATACAAAAAGTTAAAAGTTATCGGTTCCACCAGCGAGTTTTTAACGCACAGAAGCTGCTAAGAAACAAGCAAAGGTAGAGCTCTTTTCATAACACACTTATGTTCACCATCCCCAAACATAAACCATCCCTTTCAAAACTTTCCACCTAACCAATAAATACAACTATTAAATCCCAATCCAAACTAAATAGTTCCACTACTCACCAACAGATAGCCCCGCGGGGCGACACAAAATGACAACGCCATACACGCAAACACAAGCGACAACGAACAGACCAACATTCGCAAACATAACTAGCAAACAAAAAACAACAAACACAGACACCTTCCCCACAAAAGAACAAGCTATCATCATCCCGTCAATAGATGGAACAAAAATAGAAGAATACATTATCGCAGTGGGAAATAAAGTCGGACCAAAGAATGTGATTTTCGCATCGAGGATTTCAAATAGTAGAATATGTATCTACTTAAGCAACAAAAACTTAATCGACAAAATCATACAAGAAAATATTGAAATAGCGAACCAGAAACTAAAAATCAGAAGACTCATAACTCCCGCCAAACGAATAATTTTGTCGAACGTATGCCCTTCTATACCCCACTCAGTTATTGAAAATGAATTAAGATCACAAGGCCTAAAATTAGTGTCATCAATAAATTTCCTACGAGCAAGCGTACAAACTGCGGAATACTCTCACGTGTTAAGCTTCCGAAGGCAAATATACATATCAGCGGAAGAAGAAGAAAATACCACACTACCAAACTCAATAACAGTAAACTATGAAAACACAAACTACCGCATTTTCATCACAGAAGAACAAATGATATGCTTTATATGCAAAAAACCCGGCCACAAAACATATGAATGTGACAATACAAACTTAGAAACCCTACCCTCGAAACCAAACAACAACCACCAGAACACAGAAACTACCTCAGAGCAATACCAACGCAAAGCAAATACAAAAATCAATAACACAAACCCACACAAAAACCAAAACAATGGAAAATCACAAGATCCCTTTCAAAAACCTACAGCTCTACCACTAAATTCAAACAACCAACAAAAAGCGATAGTACAAATACACGACGTACCAAAAAACAAACGAACGGCGTCACAGATATCCTCTACAGATTCAATAGAACAACAAACCAACACAAACGAATCACAGCGATTCCTAGAAGAAAAATCACAAGAAAAACAAGATCAAACAAAGAAAAAACAGAAAAAAGACAACTCAGACATTCAAATAGAAGTACTAAGAGAAAAAATATCAAACAAACCGTATCCACTAACCTACGATCGACTTGAAAAATTTGTAAATGAAGGCATAGGGGAAAGAGACCAAATTGGCCTAGCAAGAACCTACATAGAAGATATCCAAGGACTGATAAACATGCTACAACAACTACACGGAGAACTAAACCACGCACTAACTAAAGCAAGATTCACTCGTATCGCATCAAGACTAAAAGTACAATCCAAGAAAGAACTGCAAGATGTAATATTCTCCAGCCAAGAATCGATAAATTCAATATAACAATGATCATAATTCAATGGAATTGTAATAGTTTCTACTCCCACTTAGCAGATATACAAAAACTAAAGAACGACACACAACCCAACTACATTTGTTTACAAGAAACACGCCTCCATCCACACCAGACTGCTAACATACAAAACTATACAACATATAGGAAAGACAGAATAAACGAAAGAAACGCGAGCGGTGGAGTAGCCATCTTAAGCTCTCACACAAACTACTCAGAACAACTCAACATCCACTCCAACCTAGAAGCTATAGCAATAACCACATATACCCCAAGAAAAATTACAATTTGCAATATTTATCTGCCACCAAACCAAACAATAGACCAAGAAGATCTGGAACACATCATAAGACAACTCCCAAAACCATTCATCCTAACAGGAGATCTTAACGGTCACAACCACATATGGGGTTCAAAACAATGTGACACTAGAGGAAGAAAACTAGAACAATTAATAAACGACAACAACCTAATACTATTAAACGATGGATCAGCCACACACTTCTGCCCACACAGCGGATACTTTTCATGCATAGACCTGACCTTATGCGAAGCACGATTAGCCTCTGAACTAACATGGAAAGTAATGGATTACCACAGCAACCATCTCCCAATAAAAATTTCCACAACAACAACCACAGTCACAGAAATACATCCAGCCTACAGCTCTTGGAAAATAGATCCTGATAAATGGAACACTTTCAAAACACAGTTGCAAAAAATCATGGAAAACAAGGAATATATCTTAAACAACAAAAATATCAATGAAATAATAGAAGAATTCACAAACGATATTAACGATGCAATTGAGAGATGCTTCAAAACAAAAAGCAAAAGAAACAAACACCAAGTCCCATGGTGGAACGAGAACTGCGAAGTAGCAATAAAAAACAATAAAGAAGCCCTAAAGAAATATAGAAAACACAGAACTCAAGAAAATCTAATCAACCTAAAAAGAACGAAAGCCATAGCTAAACGGACAATCACAAAAAGTAAAAAGGAGACATGGCAACACTTCGTAAGCTCAATAAATCCGGACACACCATGCCCAAAAATTTGGGAGAAAATAGGGAAAATAAACGGCAAAAAGAAAAAGTACCAAATTGCAGCATTAAAAGATAACAATGGTATTATCACCTCACCCCAAGATATCACAGAAATAATGGCAGAAACATTTAGTAATAACTCTAGTGACGATAACTATAACGAAGAATTTAAACAATATAAAAAACAAAAAGAAGAACAAAATCTAACCATCGAAACAAATAACGAACTCCCAATCAACAAACCCTTTACTATCGACGAACTAACACACTGCATAAATGAATTAAAATTAACTCCAGCCCCGGAGCAGATAAAATCCCTCCTGCAATGATCAAAAACTTCCCACAAGAAACTCTCACAAAACTGCTCAAAATATACAACTACATCTGGACACACAACGCATACCCCAAACAATGGCAAGAAGTATGGACCATCCCAATTCCAAAGGCAGATAAAGATCCGACAAACCCACTTAACTACAGACCAATATCATTATCGAACAGTCTAAGCAAACTACTGCAAAAAATAGTAAACAAAAGGCTGATCTGGTTCCTCGAGTCGAATAAAATACTGAAAAATAGCCAATCCGGATTTAGGCAAGGCAGATCGACAAACGACCAAATACTACAGTTAGAAGAAGAAATACAACACGCATTCCTCAACAAGCAGCATCTCACCGCAGTATTTCTCGACATCAACAAAGCGTACGACACAGCATGGAAACGATACATCATAGAGTCATTAATACAACTCAAAATAAACGGCAATATGATCCACTATACAATAAACTTCCTCTCCAACCGGACATTCAGAGTAAAAACTAATTACTGCATATCTGAACAAAAAACACAAATAAACGGCCTCCCACACGGTGAAATACTGAGTGTGACGCTATTCTTAATAGCAATGAATGAAATCACAACATAATCCCAAAATCAGTAAAAGTTGCAACGTTTGCCGACGACATAGTAATCTTCCAACGAAGCTCGAACATCAGAAGACAACAAACAAAACTGCAGGAAACAATAAAAAACCTAGAAGAGTGGACCCAAACAACAGGACTTACTTTTTCAGCAACAAAATCAAAAACAGTACACTTTTGCAGACTCAGAAAATACAATGCAAACACACAATTGAAACTAAACAACACCACAATTGAAAATGTCAATAGTATCAAATTCCTAGGAATTATATTTGATAAGAAGCTATTATGGAAAGAACACATTGCAAAAATTAAACGAGAATGCGTCCAGCGTCTCAACCTATTAAAAATGCTAGGTAACCAAAAATGGGGTGCCCACAGAGAGTGTCTATTAAATATATACAAAGCAATGATACTGCCCAAAATCGAATATGGAAGCATCGCCTATGCTACAGCAAGTCAAACCCATATAAAATCACTAAATACGATCCAGAATACAGCATTGAGAATATGTTTAGGAGCCTTCATAACAAGCCCAGTAACAAGTATTCTTTGCGAAGCAAACGAAATTCCCCTCGACCTAAGACGAAACCAAACCATCCTAAAATACATAACTAACCTAGCCAAAAACCCAGACATACCCCTCCATAAAAATATGTTCATCTCACACAATAACAAAATTTACATACGAAACCAAACACCTTTACAAAATATCATAAACCAGCAACTAAACATCCTAAACATAATAATCCCGCCCATAGAAACACATAACACATACGACACTCCACCATGGACTTTGAAACACCCAGAACTAAACACAGACCTGTCACAATATCCTAAGTCTGCAACCCACCCTGAGCTCTACCGAAAAATGTTTTGTGCGCAACAAGAACGATACAAAGAACATCAGTTTATTTTCACCGATGGTTCTAAAATAAACGGAAAAACAGGGGCAGCAATAATAACAAACGATGAAGAAAAGAAATTCCGCCTACCAAACTATTGCAGCAACTACTACGCAGAAAACTACAGCCTCCTACAAGCCATAGAGCTCATAAATAGAAACACACAACCACAAAAATACGTCATCTGCACAGATTCATTGAGCACAATGCAAGAAATAGCAAAAACATACAGCAAATTACCAATAACACAAAAAATTCAAAAAGCCATACACTACAGCACAACAATAAAACAAAACAAAATTGTAATAATGTGGACACCAGCACACATAGGAATAAGAGGAAACGAAAAAGCAGACCAGCAAGCTAAACAAGCCACAGAAGAAGTAGAAACGAACAACATAAAAATAACAAAAGAAGACATCAACGCCCAAATCAAAACCTCAGTAAAAGCATATTGGAATAAACAATGGGAAACTACCACAAACAACAAAATGAGAGAAATAAAAGAGGACACGACACCATGGTTTACACCAGAAGAAAGGAGAAAACAAGTAACAATCTCAAGACTGAGAATAGGGCACACAGTAACCACCCACAAACATATACTTGACAAGGTAAACCCACCAACATGCGACATGTGCAATACACAGATAACGGTGAAACACATCATAATTGACTGTAGAAAATACTCGAATCAAAGACAACAACTAAACATTCCAAACAACCTGAAAGACGCCCTCGGCACCAACCCAGAGGAAATCCAGAAGACAATTAACTTCATCCAGGCAATTGACTTACAAAAAGACATTTAACAATAACTATAGTAGCAAAATAACCATGTAAATATACAATGTACCGGGTGTTAATGGTCACAGACACCGAAACATCCAAAAATTCTAAATAAATAAAAAAAAAAAAAATAGTGATCATGACATATGTGCAATTTATCCGTGTGACAATCATGCGCCATTAAATATTTCCAACCAGTCCAAAGCAGAGCGCATAGATGAATCTAAGATGGCAGATATATTGGTAACCAGTGACTGGAAATATAATTCAAGTGAAGTAAATGAAATATGTAATACATTTATTACTAATGTTGTAAATGCAAAAAAACAATGTTCGACTGTAATAAATACAAAAAACAAACATAGTTCACCCTGGTTAAATAATGCAAAAGTGCAACAAAAAAGGACTGACAGGGATAAAAGTTATCGAAGATTTAAATTAACAAATTCAGAAGAAGACTGGAATATGTACAAACAATTTCGTAATGAATACGTGTCTACTGTCAGAAAGTGCGAGAAAGATTATTACGAGAAAAAAATTGATGAATCATGTGGAAATTCAACAGCTATGTGGAAAACTTTAAAAACCATTTTAGGAAAGAAAGTTAACGTTCCAAAACAAATATTAGCATTTAAAGATGAATTTCTATCTGATGAAGTTGTAATTGCTAATACTTTTAATGAATACTACGTAAATAGTATAAATGAAATTATAACTTCAATTCCACCAGTAAACATAAACAGCAACAATGCAGTAGAACCTCTACAATTTTCGTTTAATACTTTCCGAAGCTTGAATATTTCAGAACTACGTAACATTATTTGGGAGCAAAATATGAAGAAATCAAGTTGGGATGGAGTAACTTTAAAAATACTTAAAGAACAATTTCATGTCATTGGTTATCCATTGTTGCACTTAGTAAATACTTCTTTAGAGACAGGAGTATTTCCAGAATCCTTAAAAGAGTCATTAATTATTCCTATTCCGAAAATCCCAAATACATCTAAAATAGAAGAACATCGGCCAATTAATATGTTGGTTGCTGTCGAGAAAATCTTGGAAATCCTTGTGTACAATCAAACTCTGGATTACATAAATAAAAATGATCTAATGTGTAAGTGGCAATCTGGATTTCGTAAAAAACACTCCTGTGAATATGCAATCCAACTAGTGCTTCAGAACTGGAACAAAGCTCTAGATGATAATTTAAATATTTGTGCCGTATTTCTTGATTTTAAGCGTGCTTTCGAAACAATAGACCGTACTATCCTTTTAAATAAACTATATAAACTTGGTTTTACAAATACAGTGTTGAAGTGGTTCGAATCGTATTTACAAAATCGTACACAACGAACAAAATATGGACAAACAACTTCTGATTCTATAAGCTGTGATCAAGGCGTTCCACAAGGCAGTGTTCTGGGACCTCTATTATTTATATTGTACATAAACTCTTTTCCAAATAGTTTAAGCAAATGTAACATACATCTGTTTGCAGATGATGCGCTAGTCTATTATTACAGTGATAACGTACATGATTTAATTAACACTATGAATGATGAATTGGGATATGTAGATGTATGGTTAAAAACTAACAAACTAAAGCTTAACTGCAATAAAACAAAGTGCATAATTATTGGAAACAAAAAATGTAAAAAAGTAATTGCTGAATCTAACTTGAAAATTATAATTGACCAAATTACAATTGAATATGTAAATGAAATAAAATATTTAGGCGTAATTATTGATGATGAATTAAAATTCACTAAACATATTGAATTTGTTGTTAAAAAAATTGCAAAAAAAGTGAATTTCTTATGTCGATTACGACACAAATTAACATTATGTACAAAAATTATAATATATAATAGTATAGTTTTACCGCATATTAATTACTGTAGTACTATTTTAGTAGCATGTAAAAAATACCAACTTAACGTCTTACAGAAACTGCAAAATAAGGCAATGCGGGCTATATTAAGTTGTTCTAAGTATAGCAGGATAAGTGATATGTTAGATTGTTTATAATGGCTCAACATTGAAAATTACATAAACTTCAATGCACTAGTTTTCATACATAAAATAACTAATGGACTTGTAACACAATATTTAAGTGAAACTTTAATGTATAATAAAGATATCCATAATTATAATACACGAATTAAAGACTATATACATGTAGATAATTTAAAAAGAAAAACTATATTTGAAAATTGTACTACAAACTATAACAAGCTACCTACTGAAGTAAAAAATAATTGTACTAATTTAAAAAGTTTCAAAAAAAGCTTAAAATGTATTTGATGGCTAATGTACACTAACTCGTTTTGTTATTATTTTTTTTCACCACATTTTTATTTAAACTAAGCATTGTATTTCTGTATTTATTTATTGTCCTTCTTTGTATTATATTAGCTTCTGCTAAATAAATAAAGATTATTATTATTATTATTATAAAGTTATACGCAAGTAACAAGTCATACGTGTTCAGTTGGTAAGAAAGTAGTGGGGTGCCCACAACAGATTTTTTTTTGTTTTTTGATTAGTTGCGTATTTTTGAAATATTTCAACGTCCCGGAACTTTTTGAACACTCAGTATATTCGAATAAACCGAAAGGTGTAGCTATTGCTGTTTCAGAAATGGATGCTTTATCCACTGGTATTTGATGATAAGCTTTGGCTAAATCAAGTTTTGAGAAAATTGTGGTATCTTGTAAATTAGAAACAAAATCTTGTACATTGGGAATCGGTCTGGAACAGTTATATAGTTTAATGCTCGATAATCCCGACACGGACGGCAATCGTTTGGTAATTTTTTTTTTATCCATATGCAAAGAAGGAAACTAATTACTAAGGTATTACCTCACTCGAACATTTTGTCAAATTCTTGTTTAGCAATTTTTAATTTATCTGGAGCTAATCTACGTAGCTTTGAAAGAACAATTTGGTAAATCTTCCGTGACAATGCTGTGACTATCTGCTGATATAGAATATCAATTTTATTACCATCAATAAGTTGACGGTTTTTTGTATCAATAAGAATAATGTACATCCGCGATAATAAATTTCCAAAAAAAAAATCTATTTAAACCTAAATCAAGTTTTAAAGTCGTAGAACCAAATGTATTGATTCTGTTGTGATTGAAAGCATGAAGTGTAAAATATTGTTCATTATATTTTTATAGTGTTGCTGGTGTGATTACATTAACCTCTGCACCGGTGTCCACTAGAAAACGACGTCCTGGAAACTTGTCAGCTACAAAGAACATGTGAAAATTATTGGAACTCTCAGTGCTATAAACAGAAAGACAATTAATAAATTTTCGCTGTTTTACATGTAATTGATTGAAACAAATGTTATAGAAATTTAAATTATATGTCCGTCGATAAATCCAATTTCCAGGAGTCATACACGTCCTTGCTTTAACTAGAAATTGGAATGATACCAACATTTAAATCACCAGTAGTTCTTGGAGATGGACGAAATATCATGTAGGTTTTTTTTTAATACTATCCAATTCTTTGCTGTAGCTTAATTGTTAGTTTATCAGAAGATATTAAAATAGTTTTTCTATGACCACTGAGAAATCTGCTTATTGTATGTTTGTTGTTGCTAGGGATATGAGGTACATTGCAAGCATCGTGCGAAATGAATTTGTTTTGTGAGTATTTCAATAGATAGACAGATATGTTATTAAGTTGAAAAAATAAAAAAGTATATAAACTACGTCATACAAAAAATGATATAATATAAACAAGCAAAATTACAAACCTATTCAAATTGAAAATTCATAAATTCATCATTGCTGTAGAATGCATTTTCTAACAACAAATTTTTAATACATATTTTAAAATTCTTATCCCATAATGGGTAAAAGGCGTGATAATATATTTATTTATTTATTTCAGCATAAGGAGATAAATAATTTCACAACAAAAATATGTGAAACAATTCAATTAAGCTTTAAATTTTAGTAGACGGAGCTGACAGTTGACGAAAGTTTGAAGAGTAGGAGAAAGAGAATTAAATTTATGAAGATTTCCTGAACGGTTTGGGATATTTATATTTGTTTGTTTATTCACTCTTAACAGATGTTCCTTTTTCTTAATATGTTGATACATTTGTTGTTGTCTACTTGGCAACTTAGTCTTTCGAGAAACTCCCAATTTTCTCAGCGCAATATTTTTATTAGCTGCCATATAAATATATATTTTTCAAATATTTCATCCTTATTTCAATTGTTTATTAAGTTTAGAATATCATACATTATACAAATAAATAACTCAAGTTAGAATCCCGCTGATGAGCATGGCTGTTCACATAAATCATACACACTTGAAAATATTATCTGCTTATATGATAACATACGAATTTTTATCGGTAATATATTATACAAAGATGCTTCTATCTTATTTGGCAGAATTTTAGATACATTAAAACGTGTATACATAGGCCTAATGTTATCCTTATTTCTAGTTGAGTAACTGTGGTAGTCACTATTTAAAGTTAAATTTACATAATTTTCCTTAATATATATTAACCATTCCAAAATGTATCGAGTGTTAATATTTTGTTGGAAATTAATAAATTTCTACAATACTGCATTGAACTAACTTTACATATTACGCGAATTGACTGTTCTTGCAACCTGAACAATCTCTCTGAATGCATCGAGTTACCCCACAGTTCAGTTTATGTAAGTACAGGTGCCATTGCTAGCATACATATATAGAAATAGCAAATATTGGAATGGTGAAAGCGGGACAAATTTATTATTAAAATTTAATTAATTTTGAAATAATATCGTGGTCGTAGAAAAAGTATAGTGTACAACTCGCATAGAATGTTCATTTCATACTCGTATGATTTGCAGTATTTCTTCGGGTCATGTTACAAATTTTGATACTCGTAGGAAATGCGTACCATTCCATGCTCGTTGTACAATATACTATTGTACATTATATGATAATTTTTCTAGAAATCATTCTTCTGAAATAAAACTGTCAAGATTTTTATTGCCAATCAATTGTATTATTTGACGTAACAGGTAAGACGTTTTTTCTTATCACCCAAATCAGTAATTGATTGTTATTGTTTAAGTTTTTCTCTGTCAGATGGTGTCGAACGTTGAATTAGAGCAGTTTGAATAATTGTAGTACACGGATTTTCAGGAGGACGATTGAAAATTAAATCGCGTACAATACTAGCATGTTCAGGTCGTAAAACACCAATTAAAGCATTATAATTACTTATATCAGTAACAATCCTGTGACTACGTAAAATCATTTCAATTTCGACAAAGTATTACTCCGAATCGTCGGGCCAAAATTCTGGAATGTTAAAGCGATAAAAGGAGGAACATTGGACTCCATATTTACTGGAAGGGTTCAACAGAGTGAGCATCCGTCCTAATTTGGGAGGACATGTCCAACAATTAAACCTTTGGCCCTACGCCCAACCCCCTGACGGAAATGTACTACTTTCACAGATAACTACTTTGCTATTGGCGACTATGTTCACGCGACCGGCGCGCTTCTGTGTTGAATGAGGCACTGAGCGTGACCGTGGTCATGCTACGCGCTGAGCTTATTGTATATTGTTGGTCGCGCTACAAATTCAAATCATTTAGTATATATAGTTATTAATAATAACAATATTTTTTTTATATTTTTATATTAAATAATGGGTAAAACTGCAACAAAGAGTATTATTTAAAACAAAGAGAGCAGTATAACACTATAAAATTATTTACTTCCAATTTCTAGTGTTTTTTTGCTATTTTTAATACGGATTTATATTGTTTTAGAATAAAATAAATATAGCAAAGGTTAACTTGATATATTTAGCATAAAATAATGATAAAGTAGCTCATGACTGTCACAGACAATTTTTTTTCACTTTCAGCAATTAACGTGAACACCGCTTTAAGGGGAGTTACATGCCATGAATGTAACAGCTTTTCAAATATCCTTATTTTAATTTATATAATGTATTATGCGTTGTGCAAGTTTTTCAAGTCAATGAGTTTAAGTTTAAAAAAGTGCATTTGAAAAATATTTACTCTAAAATCAGTTATAGTTTTATGAAAATGGATTTCTTTTAAGGAAAATTTTTCATTGGTTACAAAATTTGTACAACTCAATAAGTTTCTTTCATTTAAATAAAAGGAATTAGTAGTCCTGGAGCAGGCGATCTAATACAACACCTTTACAACATAATGCAGAAAAAAGCTAACCAGACTTATGGATGAAAGTAACAGTAGACCGATGAAGAGAAGAAACAGAGAGAAAATCAAGTTAAGAAGTCAGTCAAGTTGTCATCCTGTGAAGAAAAGAAGATAAATATCGAAAATAAATTATTTGAAGCAAATATATAATATCGATTCAGGAGCCACACGTCACATGTCTTCAAATTAAAAAGAATTTAATGTATTAAATAAATTAGATAAGCCGATTTCAAATTAGCAGATCGCAGTCAGATAATAGCTGAGGAACAAGGAAATGTTGACGTTTATCTGTCAATCAATCAAAAAATTATAAAGTGTCAAATAAATGATGTTTTATACGTACCCAATATCGCAACAAACTTACTATCTGTTAAAAACTGTTAGAAGAGGGACACAAAGTAATTTTTAAAAGAAGAAATGCAAAAATATATGATTCTGAAAGAAATTTGGTCGCTACAGGAATATTGAAAAATGCCTATTCGTTTTAGACACTACAAATAGAAATGAGAAAATCATGTTAAGCAGTATAAAGGAAAACGACGAAATATTCTTTAAATGGCACAAAAGACTTGGATATATTAATTTTGATAGTCTACAAAAAATATTGAAGCAGAAGAATGTTAATTTAAATAATTACAAAGAAAGTAAAGATTTAATCTGTGAGGTTTGTCAAGCAGGTAAATTAAAAAAACTACCATATCCGAAGAGTGAAACCTCACGAAAAAAGAGTTTAGAGCTAGTACATTCAGATATTTGCGGTCATCTTTACAGATGATTTTTCAAAAAAATCATGGGTTTACTTTTTGAAAAACAAGACAGAAATATTAGAAAAAATTATTGAATTTAAGAATGAAGTAGAAACATCGCAAGAACGAAAAACAAAAACATTACGTACAGACAATGGTACAGAGGACGTAAATTATCAATTTAAGAAGTTTTTAAGAGAAAACGGAATTCGACATGAAACTACAATTCCAAATTCCCCACATCAAAATGGAATTGCAGAAAGATTAAATAGAACTCTCATATAAAAAGTAAGATGTTTAATTTATGAAGCTTGTGCACCGAAAGAGTTATGGGTAGAAGCAAATAATGCATCAAATTATTTAAAAAATAGAACTCCTACAAGAACATTGAACAACAGAATCCCAGAAGAAATTCGAAACAATAGAAAAATTTCTATTAAACATTTAAAAATATGGGGATGTAAAACTTTCGTTTATATTTAAAAGATAAAAGAGAGAAGTTTGACTCAAACATGAAAATATGTTCTGTAGTTGGATATTGCGAATTATCCAAGGCATATAGACTGTATGATCCAACAAGCAAGAAAGTCTTCAAAGGTCGAGATGTAAAATTTGCTGAGACGTCTTTGGCCCATTTAAAATAAAATCAACCGAAAATAACATTACGTTGATTAATGATAAAATATTTGAAAACGAAAACAAAATAACGGCAACAATGAAAAAATATCTGGAAATAATTTAGAAGGGATTATAGAGAATGAATCAGAAGAAAACACAGCAGACAATACTTCTGGAAATAAAGTAAATAATACAAATTACAAAACAAGATATGGCCGAGTTGTAAATCCGCCAAACAGATTTGAAGTTGCAGATATTTGTACAGAAGATTCAATTTCATTGGATGAAGCATTGAAAGGTGCTAACGCTGTAAAATGGCAAGAAGCTGTGGAAGAAGAATGAAAAGTTTAAAAGACAATAATACTTAGGATATTGTTGATTAACCCCCTGGAAAGACAACAATTGAATATAAGTGGGTGTTAAGAATTAAACGTCATGCAGATGGAAGTATTGAACGTTATAAAGCACGTTTGGTAGCCAAAGGTTTTGCACAAAAACAAAGAATTGATTTCAATGATACCTTTTTTATTATTATTCAAAAGTAAGGCGCTGTAATAGCTAGATCATTAGCACCTGGTACACTTGGGGATAGTAATACATTGTTTTGTAATTTTATAGTGTAATACAGTAAGTTATATTTTATTTATTAAATTAGTTGCCCTTCAGTATTGAATAATATTCCCGGCTTGTTTCTTATCATTTTTAGGGCTTCCTGGACACTGCTTGGAATGTTGTGGTCTCTCTTTTCTCGGTTGTATTTTGTACATTCCATTAGGATATGCTTGATGGTGACGGTGCTATTCAGTTGTCGCATGGAGTTGGTGGTGTTCTGGTGAATATGTGACTGTGCGTGAATGATACCTTTTCCCCTGTGGTGAAAACGACTACATTGAAAATACTTTTAGCATTAGCAACAGAGTTCGATTTGGAAATCCATCAGCTAGATATAAAAAATGCATACTTGAATGGAAAAATTGAAGAAGATATTTACATGGATCAGCCAAAGGAATATATTATTCCAGGAGAAGAAAAAAAAGTATGCAAACTTAATAAAAGTTTATATGGTTTATGTCAGTCAGGTAGAATGTGGAATAAACGGTTACATGAAGAATTAACCAAACTTGGATGCAATCAACTAAAAACTAATACTTACGTATATATAAAAAGAGAAAATAATACATTTTTAATCATTGCAGTATACGTGGATGATTTACTGATTGTATCAAATAATATTATTCAAATTAAAAACTTCAAGAAGAATTTAGAAAAACAGTTCAAAATAGAGATCTTGGACAAGCAAATTATGTACTTGGAATGAAGATCGAACGCAACAGAAAAGAAGGAACTTTGATTTTGCATCAAAAAAGTACGTGAATGAAGTTTTAAAACAATTTAATATGGAAAATTGCAAATCAGTATCAACTCCCATGAACTTAAATAAGAAGAAAAAAGAAATAGAAAATGTCGATGACACTATAATGGAGAACAAAAATATTGCACACAGAGAAGCCGTTGAATGCATTTTGTATTTAGTAAATTGTAGTCGTCCAGACTTATCTTTTCCAGCAAATTACATTTCACGTTACAGTACAAACTACGATAAAGAAACTTGAGTAATAGTAAAAAGAATAATTAGATATTTGAAAGGAACACAGAATAATGTTCTAAAATTTGAAAGAACAAGAAAACCATTGACAGCATATGTAGATTCGGATTGGGCTTCAAATGAAGAAGATAGGAAATCTACAACAGGATTTGTAATTTGTAATGGCAGGAACAAAAATTTGTTGGAAAACAAAACGACAGTCAACAGTTGCATTAAGTAGTTACGAAGCAGAATATATGAGTTTAACAGAAGTTGTCAAAGAAATCATTTACATTAGAAAATTATTTGAAGAAATGGATATCCCAGAATTTGAAATGATGATTCAACAACCAACAGAATTATTTTGCGACAATCAATCATCACTTCAACCTTCAAATGGACCAATTCAACATGTTAGAACGAAAGATATTGATATTAAATACCATTTTATTCGTGATCATGTAAATAATAAAATTGTTAAAATTTCGTATTGTCAAACAGATAAAATAGTAGCTGACTTTCTCACAAAAGTTGTTTCTGCCAATAAATTAGAATTTTGTTGTCGAAATATAAATTTAGCAAACTTCGTTTGAGGGGGGATTGTTAGATAACTTGTTGCAATGGCAACACATATTACTGTTTTTAATAAATACAAAATAATATTATGAAACTGCCATATAATAAAATATAAATATATTATATTGTATTACTCCTGATTGTTTTAATAAATAATATATATATATATATATATATATATATATATATATAAGTTGGTATATAAGTGAGTTTAGAACCCGAAGTGGGAAGAAGTCAATGATGTTTGGGCCCCGTTTGAGATTCGGAACCCGGGTTCCAAAAGTCAAAGTTTTCAAGTGATTTATCGCCTATTTCTAGTTAAATTATCCAAATACAAATTTGGTGACATAAAGTACTATTCTATCAAAATGAACTGTATAAACTGTCATTATGTAATAATGTTGCATATAGGAGTTATTTCATTTTCAATATTTGGAACCCGAGGGTTCCAAATAATCCTACCATTGAGTCCTCTGAACGACTTTTTTGAAGAACTACGATGACATATAAATTTAATACGTCTTCTGGTCAATAGATGACTATATTGCAGGTTGCATAAAATACAGGGTTATTTAATGCATAAAACATTATCGCGGAAATGTGTAAATGTTTGATTTGCTTTTTCGAAGAATAAACTGATGTGTATTAATTCATATGAATTCTATTATTGTTATAACATTTTCAAACTATCATTTCGAAAATAATAGTCTTATGAAATTTATTTTCACTTTTTTAATTTAACAATAAGTCCAATTTGCTTAACATTTTGGGATTTATGTTCTCAATTGAAGGGAAATTTGTATTAATAATTATAATTACTCACATTGTCACATGCCATTGCGATTTTGTTTAACACTTTTTAAAGTAATTCTTTCATTAATATTTATTAAGTTTCTACTTTCTCACATTTATTTGAAAATTACATTATGACGTGTACATAAAGAAATATATGGATAGAACATAGGTATTTGCTGGTAATATTTATAAGTTGGACATAGAAAGAAACAGTAATTTTTAATACAGGTTAAAATGAAAGTAAGTGACGCATAGTGTGAACAATGTTAGAAAATAAACCAATATCACAACTTCACAATGTGTGAACCAATGTTGTGTATTTTAATGTAATTATGATACATGCGTTATAGACTTTATCGGGACATGTGAAATGGCGCGAATGTAGTGTAGGCGTTAAAAGTATTTATCGGGCTATAAATACTTTGACACGAATAAAGCTGATTTCATTAACGCACTTTCTTCATTAAATAAAAAAAAAGGACTATATAAGCTTCCCTAAATACCTATTTTAGATTAACATTCTCAAAAGATGTACACTGTACATATGTTTAAAAATACATGCAAATAATCGCTATCTTCCCCAGTAAGAGATATATAATTTTACTAAACTATTTTCAATTTTATTATTGAACAATAAGCCCAACTTGCTTTAAATTTTGTATTTACAGTCTCAAGAAATGTACAAATATGTATTTATAATTATAAATCCAAATATTAACTAATTCCACAAAGTAAAAAAGTTCTACTTTTGATTTCACTTTTATTATTTAACAACAAGCACAATTCGCTTTAAATTTTTTATTTACATTCTCATTATCTCATTAGATGTACTAATATGTATTATGATTATAATTACTCATTTTGTTATATTATCGACAAATATTAACAAATTCCTCTATGAGAAAGGGTTCCAGTAAATTTGTTTTCACATTTATTATTTAACAATAAGCTCAGGATACTGTTGGCATTTGCAGCCTCAAAGGGTAATACCTAGTACACAAATGTGAGTTTCCGAGTCATACCGACGATTTGGCTTAGCGCGACACCGCTGGAGCTGTCATTCGCAATCTCTACGGTAGCAAACATAAGCTACGGCGACGTCGTCGCCCGCAACCAGTTTTTACGTCCGCCTTGTGGTCTAGAGTGGCCTCTGGGGTTAGCACCTCGAGAGGTAATACCTAGACCACGACGCCGGCCCGGTACCCACCCGACACCGCGAAATCACCAGGCGTACTGTGACGTCACCCGATGTGACGTCATCTCCGCATTTAACCGCGTTACGCAGTACCAGCAATTCCTCCGTGGAACCGGTGCCCGAGGACACCATCAGGGTGGTTCTCCGCTTAATATACTCCAACCCCGACGCCGAGCGTGGAAGTTGAGTTAGCCCCGAGGATCGATACTAACGACTGTCAGAAGTCACCGACGAAGTAGACATTCTAGTAGCATTTACAACATAAACAAATAATTTTTTAATGTAATAGTTGCATCTTATGTGGACGGTATTGATATTTATTTCTACCGTGCGATTACAAGCCGTATGGAGTAATATGTCCCTTCCTGAAGAAGTTTCGTAAAATAAATATTAATTTGGAATATAGGTTAAACTCTTAATAAATGATGCAGTGTCAACAACACAACGTAAGAACCAATGCTAGTGTATTTTAATATAATTTTGAAACATGCGATATTGGTTTTACCGGAACATGTAAAATGGTCCTTAACAGCTTCAAGTTTAAAATATGTGGAGAGTGTAGCGCGAATGTATAGTGAACGCGGGATAATTTGGCATAGATGGGCAGTAAACGGTTAGGAATTATGGACGAAAAATCAACAAAAACCATAGGTGTACCAAAAAAAATTTTTTTTAATGTAACTACAGGACATAAAATAATTTTATTTATTATTTAAGGAACAAAAATCTACGTACAATATACTAACATATAATTAATAAAAAAATTGACTAAATTCATTATATATAGATAAAAATCTATGTACAACATACAAACACATAAATAATAATAAATTACACTGTATAAGTTTAAATCAGTAAATCATAAAAAATATTAAAAAAGAATGAAAAGTAATTAAACATCATTTTGCTAACAGACCACAGTCTCTTCATCAAAACTAAATTCAAATACTTCATTAGAATCACCGCCAACATTTATAATTTATAATAAATGATTCAAGAATTAACTTGGTTGGTTCATCAGTTTGCCAATATTCATTTTTTATTGCCGTCGTATGTTTTACGTACATTTCAAATATTCATCAGAGATGCTTACAATTGCTTATGGAGTAATTCTTTTTAAATTTACAAGATTTAAATCGTTATTTTTGCGTGTGTATCTTTTCATTCCTGCCAGGGTCGTACTGAAGAAAAAAAGTCCCACCGAGAAAAATAGAGTTGAGGGCCCTATTCTGTACCTATAACGAATGGCTTTACTTGGGTTCAAACTCATAGGTACAGCAAAAATAATTAATAAGATCGCTTTACTGGTAACTTTTTATTGTAATTTATAGTTTACAATAACATTGCACGGAATCAATAAATGAATAATTTAAATAAAGTTTAAATAAATAATTCTAATTATAGCTTATTTTTGTGTCAGTACTGGATGAGGCAAGGGTATCGATAATTTTATTAAGGTGATATTGTCCAATAGGTCTCAACGTTCAACACAATCAAAGCTTGCTTTATATCTTCCCCTATATTGGAGCGTAAACGTGATTTTATTATATATATTTAAAATTAAAAACACATACTCACAAGTCACTTTCGTACATGAAAAAGATATTTCGATATTTGTATGCCAAATATAAATTAGAATAAGAACAAATATTCATGATATATTTGCGAATTACATTGAAAGTATAATGATTGCAGCATTTACAGGAATTATCATCATGAGTGTTCAGACAGTCAATCCCATGTGGGAATAATTTTCGCTTAAATTTAATCATTCATTTTGCAGATAACTTTAATACGTTTTGCAATAAACCTAAAAATTTCTTTATTTTCCTGATTTTTGAATAATTCTTTAATACTGGAAAAATTTCAAGGAACAAAATAGAAAAAAAATATTTTAGTTTTTTTCATACCTTATTTTTTTATATGAAGAGGGAATGAAGAGTGGATGAATTTTATGAACAACACAAACGACCTTACTCTTCAGTGGGATTCAAACTCACGACCTCAGGCGTACTAGGCGAATGACTCATATTTAATCTTCGTGTCCTAAAAACAGAATATTCTGCTCGATTTCAATACCAATGAGTGATTCAAGATCTCTTAAATATTTTATTTAACAAAATTATCTGTACGTTCTTTAACTTTATCAAAATTATCAATCATTCTTTGTATTTCATTTTTCTATTAACCTGCGCGGGATTTAAAATTTAAACTATAATTACGAACTTATTCGTCAGCCAACAAATCTACAAAAATACAAACACAAAAGTATATAGGGCAAACAAAAGAATGACATTTATAATTTAATATTGAATTATTTTAAATAAAATTTATTTTTAAAAAATCGTCCCACCCAAGGGCCCAAAAGAAGGCTGGAGCTCACCAAGAAATTTCTCGGCATCTCCGTGTGTTCCGCCCGACCCTGATTCCTGCCCATGCTAATTCAAAAAGGTTTAAGTTACATATGTACGGAAGAAACTTAATTTAAATATATTAATACAAAAAATCATTTTTATGGCTTAAATTTTATTGTAAAATTACATTTCTACGTAAAATATTTTTATATTGACTACGCCAATGGACAGAGAAACTAAAATGTATTTTCTGCTACTTTTCCTCTGCCGCACGCATCTTCTTAGTTCGTACCTACAAGTTGTAAAACTTGGACTCACTATTTCAAGCAGTGCGGCAACTAGAAAAAGTTTAAATTTAACATAACGCTACGTAAGCAAACTGGTTAGCATTACATTCTTTCGGTATGCTAAGTTACTCAGCGCGCACTGTAGGCGTTAATAGTATTGATCGGGTCTCCCAAGGTTAAATGGCCAACAATGAAGAAATTAGATTTTAAATTCACTTATTTTCAAATCTTAGACAATAGTTAAATATAACTATTAATCAAAAATAATTTATCCGTTTGCTATAAATACTCTTATACGAATATAGCTGATTTTAATATCGCACTTTCTTCATTAATTAGATAAAGGACTATATAAAATTCCCTTAAGCCGATTTCGGTGGCGTAGGGGCTGTCACTTGCCTGGCACGCCAGAGGTCGTGGTTTGGAATGCCACTTAAGAGCATGATCGTTTGTGTTCATATAAATTCATCATAATAAACACATGAGGCGACATATGACCTTTGTAGTTAGTCCGCCTCCCATCTTCGTTAAAAAAAAACTTCCCTAAATACCTATTTTCAATTAACATTCTAAAAATATGTTCTACAATGTACATATGTTCAAAAATAAACGTAAATAATCGCATCTTTCCCGATATGAGATAGTTCTACAAAATTTATTTTCAATTTAATTATTTATTAATATGCCCAATTTGTTTTAAATTTTGCACTTACATTCTAAAGAGAAGTATTGTTATTGTTATTATAACAAATTTTGTCAAATTCCACCAAAAGAAAGAGTTCTAGAAAATTTGTTTTTAATTTTATTATTTAATAATTAGCCCTACTCGCTTTAAATTTTGTATTTACATTCTTAAGAGATGTACAAATATGTATTAATAATAATAAACACCCATATTGTTACTATTACAAATATTGTGCAATTCCACGAATAGAAAGAAATTTGTATATTATTGCGCTCAAATGGAACAGCCTATATACAAAGGAATGTGGTACGTAGATAGACATACAAAATTTGTTCGAGAGTTTTTCTTTATGCATTCAAAATAACACAGTAAAAAATACACAATAAAAAAGAACCGACCTATGAATCAGCCTGTATAAAAAGATATAACATATCCATCCTACAATAGATCTGTATATAAATATAATTGTCAACTGTAATTACACAAGAGCTTTTTATTTTGCCGGATAAATTTCTGTATGTTACGAAACCTTGTTACCTAGCAATTTGACAAGAAAACTGTTTTAATAAAATCGCTCCACATACGGTCTCGTGATTTTAATTTTTTCAACAGTTTTAGAATGTAAATCGGCGAGATAATTTAACATTATTTATGAAATGGTTTATTTAAGTGTAATTGGTGAAAATACAATTATTATATAACATATTTTTGACAAATAATGCAAATGGTATTAATGTAGATAGTGTTTTGATCGGGTTGCTGGGAGAAAAGTAAATAACGTTTTATCACTTACAAAAGTCACCTTCCTATTTACCCGCTTTCAAAACGATAAAATTGTGTTTTCTTTATGGCTTACTTTATATTGGAGTTAAATTATCAAAATAATCTAAACAAGTGATATTTTTTACAAGTATTGATATTTAAATAAATGTAAAGGTAGCATAATACTAGCAAAGTCAATAATTTGTTTATAATGACACAGTAAAAAATGACCGACCGATGAATCACCTCTATGAAAAAATATTACATATTCGGCCTGCAATATATCAATGACACAGACAGCCAAATCTTCGGAATTATCAAAACAACTGATTTTTTTGAAAGGTATTGACAATTAAATGAATATAAAGATAGCATATTCTAGAATATTCAATAATTTGTTTATAATAATTATAAAATAATAATTATAATGTTAAAAAATAAAATTTATTAGTGTTAGATTTACATTTCTGGCTAGAATGGAATTATTATTAACAATAGATTTTAAAATAAGTAGCTAAATTTGAAACATTGTCACAAACAAGGCTTTAACATCGCCCACGCACTGATATTTGTGAATGTGATCTGGGAAGATCGGCAACGTTTGAAACGGTGTGTTGGCGGTGACTAGGCCATAAACGGAACTAGAAAATTTATTTTATGGTGCAAATTACTACAACGAAAACCGAAACACGACTCTGATGTATAATTCAGCATTTTTAAAGATCTGATTAAAAACTTTTAGGTGAATTGTTTGAAAAACAAACAGAAAATATTAAATTTCTTTTTTTTATCTCGGAGTAATATACTAGAAAATGATTTCTTTAATATACGCTCAGTAGAACTTTGCCGCAAATTTAATCCTTCACTGCGCGATTTTCTACAATTGATCAAAAAAATATTTCTTTTTTTGTATAAAATAGGAAGGAGAACTCGGGAAATATATTGAAGAAAAATTATGCCAAGAAATTTCATTATGTATTAAATCTGCAACAACATATTTTGGATCAAATTTAATACAATTTATTGCATAATAATGTCAAAACAATGATATTAATATGCTGTTATTACCTTTCTGAGCCATGTATTTATTAAATATATCACAATAAACCATCCGTGTAAAAAACGGCAACAGCATTTATTTTTAGTGCTGTAAAAATTTTATTTTGTCTTACTACTTGCTTAGCTTACTTCTTATTATACTTCCCTGAACCCAAATGTTTGTTAGCCTTACAAAAATCGCAAAAAGTCCAGTTGTTTTACAGGACTTTTCTCCTATAATAACTCCAAACTGATTAACATTTAAATATATATTTATTACATCAAATAAAACAGATTTAAGTCTATTTATATTTGAATATATTTTGCCGCCTTTACCCAAACTGCGATTTTTTGTTGTCCTTTTTATTTTTTTAAACACATACTCATCTACAATAAATACCCTAGATACAGAATGTTATAAAATTTTTCCTTCAATCTATTACCTCCAAGGTAAGGGACACTTGGTTTATGCACTCCTGAATAAAATTGATTTTTTAGCGATAATATTATTAAAATCTGAGAAATTTTAATCAATTCACATAGAATATACATAAACAAATTTGGAATAAGTATTCATAAGTATTTATTATATCTGAAGATCACTGAAAAACATTCGAAATATATTCAATTGGAATAAATTCATGGAATGAAAACCCTTAATAGGTACCTACATAATTTAATGTAAGCGTGGAATGCATTTTATATATTTTCTGCATTCTTTCTTAATTGGTATATAAAAAAATACGTTAACAAGATTCACTAGAAAAAAATGTCAAGCAAAATTCAAATGAGACAAATCCATGGTTAGAAAATCCTTAACACATAATTTTATGTAATATGTTTTACATATTTTACACATTAGCAAAAATACAAAACCAAGAACATTATTACGAAGCCATTCAAGCAGCTTTTAAACATTAAAGCAAGCAGTCATAGCTCTGCGACGGAGTGTTATCGTTTGACACATAAGATTCTAGATTAGATTCCATTAAATTTTACTTAATTAAATTCTATTTTAAAATAAAATCATAAAAAACAATATAACTTATATCAACAAAGTAACATCATATCGGGTGTCTTTTTTTTTAAGCTATAGGCTCAAATATGTTTTTCAACTAATTCAACTAAAAGTTTTTAATCTTATTTCTAAAAACGCTGAATGATAGATTAGAGTGTTGTGCTACGTTTTCCGTTGTAGTAATAAGCGCGACAAAATAAATCTTCTGCTAAATGACTATCTCGCGAGGTCGCGCAAAAGCGTAGGCTCAGGTTATGTGACGCGTTGTCTGTCTGTGTATCGTTTCAAACGAATACTGTATAAAGGATTGCACAAAACAATGATAACAAAGTTGATAGGACATAATAGTTGTTATTAGAAAAGGCCTTTCAAATGCAATAACCTAGACCTTGATATCTTTTTTATTTCTAGAGATACAGCAGGAAAACTACTATTTTCTTCAAACGTCATAAAAGTAAGTTGTTACGTATTTATATTCAACAAGCAGAAGTTCAATATTGTCGCCGCCGGCGTAAAAATGTTTCCTTGGCAGCACATTTACTCCGGCTGCGGACGAAGTAAAATATCATGCAAAATAGTAAGGTTGTAATTCAATAATTTGACAGTTAAAAATAAAACAAATAAACAAAAATAACAAAATAACATATTTTGTGACAACTAGAAATACTAGATACGGTAGAATATTTGTGGAAGTTTTGAGCATTTTTTAATGTTTTACAGGCAGATTCATCAAAGGGATTAGCGCTAACTCCATTTTTATTATTACTTGTAACTTCATTCTCCAATCTCAGAACATAATTATTTTAACTAAGGTTATAATCAAGATTGGTTAGTACAAAATTTGACACATTTTGATAATATATAATTTAGAAACGAAACTACAGATGATTGAATCTGCCTGTATATGTCTATTTTCTATGTTTGAAGAAAAAAGAGCATGTGTTATTCGGAATAAATGTGACTTTGTATGCTCCGCATGTAATTGTCCGACTCGATCGCTCGTCGTTCAAACTAACACGCTCAGCACCCAAAGTATCACATTTACTCCTAATAACACAATATACTATTCAAAGTCATACACCAAATTGCATGGATCCATTTAATACCTGTTGTCATACTGAGTAATTTGATGCCAAACTCGATATGGTTTAGATAACTTTTGTATCATCTGCGACCATATTTGATTTCAGAACACAATACGATTCATCGGGCTAGGTATCGATCGTTTCAAACGTATAAAATGATTCCGCAAACAAACACGGCGTTGGAGGCAATCACGATAGTGGTATTGGTAGCGGTGTCCTTGAAGGCCGGATTAGTAACAGTTTTTAATGAATCAGAAATGTACTGCCCCAAGGTCGCACACGAAAATGTCAGTGTGTAAGTGTTGCTGAAATACTTGTGCTTAAAGCCTTGTTTGCAACAATGTTTCAAATTTATCTACTTATTTAAAAATTTTACTGATTATTAAATAATGTTAATACTTTTATAGCCATTATTTAATTATTATTAATTATAAACAAATTATAAAAAATGCTAGTATATGCCACCTTTACATTCATTTAAATATCAAAATTTTTAAAAAAATATCAGTTGTCTTCATAATTCCGACAATTAGATCTATATAGTTATCGATTTTTTCTTATATTTATATAAAGAGCAGATTACATTTTGGATAAAATTGGTCAACCGGAAGTATCAGTTCACTGGAAGCCCTTAAAGTTTTCCGTGAAAAAACATGATTATATAAAATTTTTCAACAATTTATTTTATTTTGAAAATTGTAGAATATTTAATTTTACATGTTTTTATTACACTAATTTTATTAATTTTCATTAGATTTAGAAATAATAAAATATAAAGAAATTAAATTTCATAAATCTTGCATTCCATGTGCACCATGGAAACACTTAAAAATTTTAATTTCTTACCAAATATAGATAATTGACATTGATGTCAAAAATTAGATACGCTATTATTTATTTAAACCAAGATTAAAATTTAAGTAACGTTGATGCAACCGGGCATCCGATTTAAACTTATGCATTGTAATTTATTATTATTTATTTGTTTCTATGTTGTGCATAGATTTGTATCATAATGAATTTAGTCAATCTATTATTATTTGTATGTTTGTAATATACATAGATTTTTTGTTCCGTAAATAATAAACAATTTATTAAAATAATATTATGGCAATTTTTACACTGATACGTTTAAAAGTATGAAATTTTATATATAATAACGTAAAAATATGCATACTCTTCTTTGTAGTTTAGTTTGATTTTCTTTATTATATTCAAACAAGTAAGTTCAACTGACTATACCTATTTCTCCAATATTAGCATATGTTCCAATCCAACTAAACATAGATGTAGCACAAATAGCCTACATTCAAAATATTAACATGTAGAGACATCTACAATTGTATCCGCGAACTTAAACCAGCAGGACAATTTCATAATTTTACATAAAAAATAGCTTTAGCGCGCCATCTCTTGGCAAGAGCCGGGTTCCAAACTTCATGCTAATATTATGAGCTACTAATGCAAATTTAATTAATGTAATTGAATTTTTTACTAAATTGATGTTGATATACTATTTAAATTATAGACTTCTATCTATAATAAAATATTTAGTAATAATACTCGAAGTATAAGCATGGGTTTCGTACTTCGGTAGGAGCAAACTTCGCCGGGTATCATGATATATATATATATATATATATATATATATTACACTACGTGTTTATCAGTAATCCAATTTGTATTGAAATCATATAAACCAAAAAGAATCCATCAGCCAACTGCTGCATCTAAGAGGCTAGGAAAAGTACTACAGAGATAGAAAACATCTCAGAACATCACAGAGCTGATTTAAACATGGACATATTTCTACTAGCATAAGAAATAAAAAAAATCGTTAAAAAAACAGTTAAAAGTAATTTATGCATACAATATGAACTGGAGATGCCACAAGCCACATTTAAAAATCTATTAAGAATTAACTATCAACAGCACTTCCACAATTATTAGTCAACCGCAATATGGCAACACACACAACGCAGTAGAATATTTCAAATGAATAAATCTCGTCGAAAAAATATAATTTGGTGCTGACTGGATATCGTGACAGTGAAGGACGCGGCAGCCGCTGAAATATTTTCTTTTATAGATTTTCCACTACATTTCTAAGTTCCGCCTTGTAAAATTTGTAAAATAAAATGATTTTTTTTTGTATTTCTTAACAACTCTCTTCAATCATATTTGTTCAAATATTAATATATATAAATAATTAAAAATTGACTTTTGATTACTTTGCCATACGGGTACATTAAGGGTAAATCTGTAATGTTGCCATTTACCACATGAAGACTGAAAATAACAACAAAAGACTATATACAAATTGTATACAAAATAAATTTTCATTCGCCGATCTCGGTGGCGTAGCCTAGCACGCCAGAGGTCGTGGGTTCGAATCCCACTGAAGAGCATGGTCGTTTGTGATGTTTACATAAATTCACAATCATCCAATCATGAGGCGGCATATGACCATAGTAGTTAGTCCGCCTCTCATCTTCGTAATAAAAAAAAAAATTTCATTCTTAATAGAAGAAAAAATTACGAAAATGAAAGTTATATTTATACTTAAAACATTTTATACATGCTGTAAAGCACAATTTAACGTCGAATTTTTTACATTTACTACGCGTAAACTCTTTCACACATTTCTGGCATCTTTAGTTGTATGTTCTGGAAATTGAGCCACCGTGTTGAGTCATACAGAATCAAGGATACAGGAAGCAGGAGCAGGTTTTGATTTGCCAACATTGGCTGACGAACAAGCTAAATCACTTCAAATTTTTTTTTTAGAGGCATATTTTTATCTGCTGCTACTCTGTATGTATCTAACATAAAAGAGAATATTGCGAAGTACCATCTCGTAGATTTCCTGCATGATCTATATAGACCAACTAATGCGTTCGATTTATCCACGCCACCCATGTGGTAGTTATTCTTTGTGATAATATCGGGACAAGGGACCTCTATCTTCCCCTTTCCATCTTTTGAATAAACTATAAAGTTTTATAAATATTACTCATATGGTCATATGTAGTGATAACCATGGCTAGTGGAGGAACACAGAACAGTCCATTTCGCTCTCACCAATAACAGCTTTGACAGTTCGTAAAAAAATAATTTCTTATTTTTCGTTGCGAATTCTAATATAAAATAAATATAGATAACATCGGTACTAAAACATCGATTTGATAAAAACATCGAAGGCTTAACATCGATGGTAAAAACATCGATATTCTTCATAAAACATCGATGTTTCAAAAACATCGTGTACTCGATACCCATCCCTATTCCATGGTCGATTGTGCTAGAGAATTCCAGACCTTCAGCTTTACAGATATTTAAAGCCGCTAGCCTACTCAGCGACTCAATTCGTCTCTGATTGCTGTTCGGTACAAGTGGAAATAAATAAAGCGTTTGCGTAGTGAATATAAATAGTGTAAATAAATATTTCTTGTGTTATATTCTTAGTTTAGTACTGATTAATTATTCTTTTGTGTTTATTAATAAGTGTGTAAAAATAAATATTAATTTAAATAAATATAAGCGTTAGTAAATAAACTTTTTGTGACTTTTAATAGTTGTTTTAATTATTGATTATTAAACTTCACCGAACCCGTCAGGTACAAACGTAACAGTATGTTTCCTGATTCGTATAAAATTAAATTAGATAAAAATGTGCAAGGCATAAAAATACCGCCTAGAAGATTACCTCAAGTAATGATGTGAAGGTAGATGAACCCAAAGAATGGGCAAGTAATATAATAATTATTGATATCCCTGATAAAACTATTAGAATTTATTTAGACCCTCTAGAATTAAACACAGTAATTAAAAGAGATTTATATTTGATACCTTAATTTAAAAATATCAGAGAAAAATTACTTAATAGGAAATGTTAAACAGTTTTTGATGTGAAACAAGTATTTTATCACATTGGTCTAGATTCAGAATCTGCTGAGGTATGCACTTTTACTACTCCATTTGGTTACTATAAATTTAATAGATTACCTTTTGGAATTTCTTGTGTCCCTGAAGCTTTTATAGAATTAAATCAAAAAATATTTTGGTAATATAGGTAAAAATAATATAATATATTTTGATGATATATTGACAGCTACAAAAACTGAAGCAGAACATTATTCATCAGTTAAATCCGTTATAGATAGAGCTAAAACTGCTAAGTTTATTACATGAAAGTCGAAATTGAATAATATATCAACACATGTAACGTTTGTGAAAAGTTCAGGTCACGTAATAAGAAAGAACCATTGTTACCATACGATATACCAGAATTACCTTTTGAGAGAATAACTATGGCTATAGCGACATTTCAAAATGAAAATTATTTAATTATTATTGATTATTACTCGAAATGGATAGATATTTGTAAATTATGTAATAAAACCAGTCGACAAATAATTTCAAATTTAAAATGCGTGTTTGCTACTCATGGCATTCCAAAAAATGTATATTCTGATAATATACCATTTGATTTATTCAAATTTAAATGTTTCGCTGATATGTGAAATTTTAGAGCAATTACAAGTAGCCATATGTATGCCAGAAGTAATGGTGAAGCTGTAGAAGCAGTTCACATAGCTAAACACATATTTAAAAAAAAAGCAGAAGAGGGTAAGGATATAAATGTATTACTTTTAGAACATAGATGTACTGTTATACCACGTTTAGGTGCTTCTCCGTTAAAACTGTTAATGTCTAGAATGTGACGTACAAAGTTACCTATTTGAAATAGTAAATTGAAGCCAGAGATTCAGAAAAATATTGTAAATAATTATAGACTGTCACAGACAAAATAAAAATAATATCAAGACCAAAGAGCTATGAAACGAGAAGTAACATATGGGTTCCCGGGGAAATTGTTAGTAAGGAAAATACGCCGAGGTCTTATATTGTTAGGGATAAAGGAGGAATAATTAGGCGAAATAGCACGTTTCTAAGACCATCTGCAAACATACCGATCATTTGTAACACAAATACTGATGATAATGTAAATGATAAGTCAGATACCTTAGGAGAGCAAATCACTGTAAATATCGATAATGAAAATAACAGCTATATTACAAGGTCATATTGAAATTGTAAGCGTTAAGAGTTAGTAAAGTATATTTGGGATAAGCAGTTCTTTTAAATACACCCTACACCACTACACAAGTATAAAACAGCCACAGCACAACACTGTCTTGTCAAAGTTTTTAAAATAAGTAATGATTCAACCTAAAATTTTACTTTAGTAAGTGGAAGCGGATGTCAGTGAAATTTACAGAGGCAAATTCAAATATGTTGTCATATGGTAATATATTCTATACACGACTACTTCAGCTCATTCCTTTGCATCAAAATATCGCGTAGCCACATGGCAACATTTCATAGTAATGCGACAAGCTAGCGCTGTCTTCTAAATTATACACTTGGATATATCACAGAATGTCCAAGAAATCCAAATTGTAAAATCAAACCAACGATAAATCTGAATTTATATTCTGTAACCTGTGATAAATGAAAATTCCATTTGACAAAAACAGTTTCTATCCTCCAAGCTAAATAAAATCTAATGTATTCTAATATATCATAAAAAAATATCGGTTGTTTATGTAAATAATTGTACCGGGGTGTAATTATAAGTGACCTCGAAACACCACAAATAATTTAAAATGAAAAATTAACTTCTCCGAGAGCATTTATGTATATATAAAAATTAATTATATACCTCCGTGTCACGGGATCAAACGCCTCATACATCAGTGAAAGCGATACGTTAGTATCTTGTGATGTTGGCAAACATGGCACTGTCACATTGGTGTATGGGTCGGCGAACAGACCCTGGCCTCCGTGTGGTAGATATAGATTATTTTCGTCTGCAAACAAGTACAAATTGGAATTCGACTCTATAAATGCATTGAAAATATAAAACCTTACCTTTGACAAATATATAAATTTTATCTGATTTCAATGGATGATCCGAACGAGAATCATTTTCGTGGCAATAATAAAAACCTGTGTCTGTGTAACGAAGTACTGGGATTTGAAGGTGTGCTTCATACTTGCCGCTTGCTATATTTAACTGATTGTAAATATAAAAAGTCCTTTCCTAAAACACATTTAGAGTTGAATTCATGCAGTCACTTTCATTTACATATAAATTTAATGGATTATAATTTTAAAATACACAGGCTCTTAAAAAAGATTAAATTTTGACGATATTAATTTTAATGTATTGATTCCAAGTCAAAAATAATGTTCTTAAGCTTTTTAAGTATAATTGTACATTCCCAGGACCTGCCAATTTTGTGCCACTGGACTTGTAAGTTAAAATAATGAAGAAAATCATTTGGTGTGCTGAACACACGACTTTATAATTTTTTATAATCACACTAGGAACATTTTTGACATTGGCAGCGTTCGCTATTGAAATATTTCGAGCGCTCCGGGCACTATGATCACGTGACGGATTCGTCTGCAGATCTAGCTCTGTAGATTCAGTGACCGAACCGTTTTGCGTTTCAGATCGCTCTATGTGTTCAGGAGAATAAAAGATCTTATAAATGAACCCACCCAAAGAGTAAAAATAGAATTTAGTTTGTCTCAAAATTGGGAAGTAGGTACAGAAAATTGCTAATATTTATTATTAAAAAAAAATCCTACAGCTGATATAAAATATGATATAAACAATTTCAACACAACTGTCACTCGTCACAGCTGCACTTGTAGGTGCTGCCACCAGTGACCAGTGGTATATGAAGCAACTATGCGCCGTATATTTATATTTACATAATAGGGGACACGCATAATTTTTAAATATAATTTTAAAGTGAACTTTATAATCCCTGTATCTATAGAAAAATAGTTAAAAATTAATTTGTTTATCCATAAAGGGGTAAATATTAATATTTTAAAAACTAATTTCAAAAAACGCACAAAAACGATCGTAGAGTGTGCCGTTGTCTGTCGTGACGTCATCTTCCTTTTTCACATAGAACATGAGTGTTTGTATAGCATACTGTTTTCGTCTGTTTTCATGTGTTTTTGAAGGTTTATTTGAATGCGAAAGTGACATAATATATCAGGTTGATAAATTAATAAATTAAAAAGTAGAATATTGTGGTTAAATGCTATGAGACGAAATAAAAACGATATCTCTCAGCAATCAAGAGGTCATGTATGTGAAGTTTTTCTATTCTCTATCTTCCACCATGTTACTATTAAAAGCACATCAGTCTTTCCGACAACCCAAGCCGCACCAGGGTGATAGTAATTGTAGACATGATTAAAACGCTGAATGATGTTTTATAGTTTATTTATTAGTAAAGAAAACTGTAGTTGATAACAAAAATTTAATTATTTAATTAAAAGAACTTAACTAAAATTATTTAAAGAGCTGCACTAAAAACTCTTGTTAAAGAAAACTTTGATCTTCTTCATTATGTTCAGTCATAAACGAATATTATTGCACCGGAACCCATAGTTTACAATCATAAGTCTCGCAGTTTACTACTACATTAACATATATTGCGAACAATGAGGAAATATTATCTGGGATGACCGATACAGCAAGTTATGTTTTTTTTTTATACAGAGCGCTATAGTTCTTTAGGGACTGATATGGTTTAATATGTTTTTATAGGTATTTAGCATTAAAGATTAATATTGCACCTATTTAAAGAAATTATTGCATCGGTCTCCAGTGACCGATAATACAGACAACGTGTTAATATAATTATTACTTACACTTGTGTTTTAACACTAAGAATTTCTTCCCCACTAAAAAATATCATTCTGTTTAATCAATTCCATATGCATAAAGGCATCGATATTTGGCAAATAATCACTTTGTACCTTGATAAAGTCAGTCTCTGACATTATATATTTATAATAAAATGTTAAAGTAGAGATATTTTAACGTAAATATACCGTCAAATACTTATAGAGTTAACTGTCATAAATGACAGCTAGGAAGTTGACGTCACATTCTCTTCGTGTAAACTCGGCAATCTACGCACAGTGGTCGGCTGTAGGTTAAATTATGAACTTTTAAATATTAATTTCTTATAAAAATTATGAGCAAAATATATTTTATGTGTTACGATACGAAGCAAATAACATAAATGTATGTAAAAAACACACTTTCATTAATTTTTAAATTTCATGCGTGTCCCCTATTGCACTCAGTAACATTACATTTTAATTGTACTGAGTAACATTATGATTAATTTCTATGCTGTATATGCAGTAGGAAAATATGAATATTATAATACGCTTGAAGAAAAAATAAATAAGTTTATACAGTGTGTCCCATTTAAAGTACGAATGCATGGGGATCTCGAGAACCGTAAGAGATACGAGGTTGGTTAAATTAGACGAAAGTTGCCTCATTAGTAAGGCAGTTTGAACATATATTTGTTTTTCCAATTGAATGCATAGGTCACTAGATATTGGCTAAAATGTAAATTTTGCGATTTTCTTTTTTTGCTCATAATTTCGTTGTATAACATAATACGAGATTTTGGTTCACACCTTCTTATGACACTTTTTAATGGTGAATTTATGTAAACGCTAAGTCACCACACAGAGATTCCAAAATTTAATAACGTAATAAGTAATGTCAGCATGTAGAGAGAGTTCAATACTCGATAGTGTAACAATTAAAAATGCATGTGTAAGTAATTGTCTAAATTTAAACTGGTAATATATGTCATGTTTGCTGACTTAGCGTTGACAGAATTATTAATTATTGAGTAATTAGGTTACGTTGTTTGAGTAATATTATTTAGTTAGCACTTATTTTGTTGATGTAGAATTTGTAGTAACACATATAAATATTAGGATGTAAGACAGTAGAGGGGGCAGTATTCAGTAGAGAGTACACAGTAAAGTCGTAAAGTTGTAGAGTACATTCATCGTTTAATAAAGAATATGTAAGTTAGTCTACGAAATCAGTCGTTTTGATTGTTGCTGACTCCCAGTCTCGACAGGACCCACTCTTTTATTTTTCTACCCTCTTAGGGGGTGTTAGAAATGGTGGCAGCGGTGGGATCATGTGTCAGACCAGAGTGGCCTTTACACACTGTATTGGTTGCTCGCGGGAATCAGCATGCTACGAAGATTGTTGAAGTCGAGAGTTGTGGCCGATAAATTGTAGAAGACGCAAGAAGAAAGATGTACGGTCAGAGAAGATTCCATCATAATGAGAGAAGACGCGTACAATGTTACAATTGTGGCGGAAACCATTACGCCAGGCAGTGTTGGCAACAAGTTATCAATCAAAGGAGAGGTTACGAAGAACACGAGCGCTACCGAAGATATGAAGAGAATCAACGTGCTACGATGTATGAAAATCATCAAAATTACCCGGACGAACAAGAAAGAAAAATAGAAGAACCATTCGATATAGAAAAAGAGACAATAAAATGCTGGTTTAGTAAATTAGCAAGAGCCCATTTATTAGGTCAGGAGGAAGAAACATATAGAATTTGTGAACATCTTGGCGGCTTCCCAACCCCTGAAGGCGTTTTAAGATGTTTCGGATGTCGGATGCCCAAGAAAAACTACTGCGTTTGCAAAAGAACTAAAGAACAAACAGATAAAATTGAAGTTGCTGTAGAAAATACGGAAGATGAACACGAAACAGAACCTGAAAGCGCTACTGAGGTAATTCACAAGTGTGTTAGTTGTCTGTTCCCAAAACGGGATTGCTGCATTTGTGCAGAACAGAAAGAAAAACAACAGGAACCACAAGAGATTGCCAAAGAAGAATTCTGCGAGAAAGGAGCGGCGGACTCCGAAGCAGAAGAGGTTGAATTGGAGGAAGAAATATTTGAAGATTTTAAAGCTGAGGGTGCGTTAGAGAGGGCACCAATCGTGAGTATCCTTATCAGTGAAGAATTCTGCGGAAAAGGAGCGGAGGACTCCGAGGCAGAAGAGGCTGAAGTGAAGGAAGTAATAATTGAAGATTTTAAAATGGAGGAGAGTGCGATAGAGAGCACACCAATCGAGAGAAGTCAAATCAAAGAAGATGTAGCGATAAAAGTTAACCAAGACCAGGTTCAGCGGATCATCAGAGATTCCAAGGGCAGCAACAGCAAAAGACAGAAGATGAAAAAGAAGAAAAAAGAGTTCAAAGTGCGGAAAATAATTAAAGTTACAGGCAAGCATCGTACAAATCCGAAGAAAGTGAACTTTTCCAAAAAATCAGATAAGCAGAACAAAAAATCGAAGCGCAACCAACCAACTCAAGGTCAACATTACACAAATCCAGGGAGAAAGCATGTGCCGAAGAAAATTGTGCATCACATAATAAACTTTAGAAGGTGGTGGTGTTTATATGGACAATTTTGTGGAGATGAACATTGTTAATAAACTTTCGTGAAGTGTTTTGTTTTAGTGATATTTAGTTATTAATATTTATGTAATTATATTGTGGTATTAGTTTTTAATATGTGTTTTTATGTATAAAATTGTGCTCCATGCGGAAGCAAATTTTCTAAAAAAGGGAGGTATGTAAACGCTAAGTCACCACACAGAGATTCCAAAATTTAATAACGTAATAAGTAATGTCAGCATGTAGAGAGAGTTCAATACTCGATAGTGTAACAATTAAAAATGCATGTGTAAGTAATTGTCTAAATTTAAACTGGTAATATATGTCATGTTTGCTGACTTAGCGTTGACAGAATTATTAATTATTGAGTAATTAGGTTACGTTGTTTGAGTAATATTATTTAGTTAGCACTTATTTTGTTGATGTAGAATTTGTAGTAACACATATAAATATTAGGATGTAAGACAGTAGAGGGGGCAGTATTCAGTAGAGAGTACACAGTAAAGTCAGTTGTAGAGTACATTCATCGTTTAATAAAGAATATGTAAGTTAGTCTACGAAATCAGTCGTTTTGATTGTTGCTGACTCCCAGTCTCGACAGGACCCACTCTTTTATTTTTCTACCCTCTTAGGGGGTGTTAGATTTACAGAAGTACTCAAAAAATATTTACATCTAACCATTTACGAGTTACTGGTATCAACTTTTATTTTTTATATGGAGGTCATAGTAAGTCATGACATTTTTGAATAGAGATTTTTTTTTGCTTTACTTTATTAGTGTTTTATATCGTTGTAAAACAAAAAAAAAAAATCTCTATTCAAAAATGTCATGGCTTACTATGACCTCCATATGAAAAATGAAAGTTGATACAAGTAACTCGTAAATGTTTAGATATAAAAAAAATTTGAGTACTTCTGCAAATTCACCATTAAATAGTGTCATAAGAAAGTGCAAACCAAAATCTCATATTATGTTATACAACGAAGTTATCAGCAAAAAAAAAATCGCAAAATTTACATTTTAGCCAATATCTAGTGACCTAAAAACAAATACATGTACAAACTGCCCTACTAAAGAGGCAACTTTCGTCTAATTTAACCAACTTCGTATCTCTTACGGTTCTCGAGATCCCAATGCATTCGTACCTTAAATGGGACACAATGTATAACTAATTAATTTTTAAATTTTCCTGTTATTTTTTTCAAGTTCACCGAACCCGAGTCACGAAGTAAAAGTTACAGCTAGCTTCATGAATTATTACACATATAGGCAACAAGGGCCAGTGGCATAAAAACCTGATTGAGAGGCACTCAAGATATACATTTCAGTAAACATCTCGACGTCAACTTTTTTATGATTCCTATACTACATATAAGAAATTAATAATTTTGATATAGTTTCTAATAATTTCATTTTTAAAAAGAGCTTGTACAAAAAATCAATTAAATAAAATTTATATTATTCATAATTGTATCCTACTAATTTAGTGGCACAGCAAATGGTGGCTCTAAAAGGAATGGACAATCATGCAAATCCCGGATATGTTTGTGTTTATTCGGCACATCACATAATATTATGCATTTTATTACCTTCGTACACATTGTATACGAGATTATAAGAATTATAAAAAAAGCATCCAAGGTTTCGTAATTCCGTGGAATACATGTTTTTCGAAAACATCTGTGTGAATGAATGGATGGGTAAGTGGCCGTGTGCTCAACAACTTACGAACGAGGAAAGATAATGTAATGATTCTTCATAATCACAACTCTCATAACAATGCGAAAAACTAAATTTATTTTGGTGATAATTGTAAAAACGAAAGTGGAAGGTTAGTGGCCACACAACAATTAATGCAATTTATTTCAAAAGTGAAACCAGCTGCTAAAAAATGTTTCAAATTAAAGAAGTTAGCAATAATATTCGGAATAATAGTTATTTGTATACCAAGGCCGCGAAATCATTCCTTAGCGTGTCGAAAGCAAATTGTCGCCGAGGCCGCTTGCGGCCGAGGCAGGACCATCTCGAGGGCGATAAAGGATTTCGCGGACAAGGTGTGTACACAATTTTTTGTGCAATCGTAAAAAATATGTAATTACAAATTTTATCAATTTTAAACATTTTCATTGTAAATAGAAAGTGGCTATTGACATAGTTTTGAAAAATAATGTCAATTCTCAAGTGTCAAAATTATTGTTTTACAATTAACAACCGTAGCGAAATCTGCTAAAAAAAAAAACAAATATTTTGGATTTCGCGGGCGTTACCATAAGAACAGGTGCAAAATTAAATTAAAATTTTTTCTTTGATAACATACAAATATAGTAAGTGAAACATCGATTCTACATATATTCCGAACCTGTGCCATGTGTACCTGCACCAACTGTATTAACAAGAACAATGTAAACAGCCTGTATACTCCCAAGTCCCACATCCGAAGGATACATACCTCATCCTTGGGTCGCCACGTGACAGACCGGGAGCCGGAGCAACGTAGTGATATATTTTCTCCCGCGTTCACTTGAATATCTCCGGCATTTGAATGGTGTATCGAAGGAGCAGTGTAATTGTTTGTTTTCTTGTCTGCGGAAAAATATCACAAGTAACAAGTATTTCAAGGCTTTCGCTCTAATACGAGTATATTTAAATTACACTAATAATCAGTAATATTAACCAAGCTAGAGTAACAATAGTATATTAATTATGCTTATTGGAATTTAAAACTAATGATATGAAATAATTAGAATAATAATTTTAATACAATGGCAAAATTAATTAAAAATTGACAAATAATAAATAATAATTTTTGGAAAACTTGATTTTAATATCTAGAATATAAATGCTACAGCAACTTGAAAAATTATTAGTAATTTAAATTTATAACAAAAATAAGAAAACAGTAAAAAAGAGAATAGATTATAATAATTATGGATTATTTTGAGCATTACAGACCATCTAAATCTGTCCATTTATTTTACTAATGTTGTAAATATGAATCATCTCAAGAAATGACCTTTTGGACAAGTTTAGGGGCGTAGGAATCGGGGGGACAGAGGGGGCAGTTGAACCCCCTTAAATTTGACTGAAGGGGCAAAGACTGTATTTTGAAACAGATCATGATTTTAAATAATTTTTTAATAGCAAAATATGGTACGACAATATCTATACAATTAATTATTTTTTTAAATAATTGTGTAGATTAGAATTTGGCAGGCAAATGCAAAACTTCGAACAGTTCATGAAATCATTGAACGGTTCAAGATCACAAGAGATTTAACATGTTCCGTTCACAACTGGTTTATGACCATAAAATAAAATACATCTAAACTTTAAACTTTGAATTTCTTTCTCTTAAATTTAATACCAACCTATATTTCTTCTTTAACAAACTTCTTAATGTCTGAAGTCATTTACATAATTGATCATAATTTTTACTTTCTATTCGTGACATTAATGAAAATATTGGGACCATATATTTAAAAATGTTTTGCTAATAAAAAAAGTACTCTTGAGATATTTATTTGCTAACAGTAGGTAAAATCTGCTCTAAAATACGATAATATTGAAATAAATGTCGTCCTTTTTCGATATCGTAGCTTGTAAAATAGTGATTAGGCGTTTTTGACTTCGAAAATGGAAAAATCACTATTTTTAAAGCTGCACTACCGCAATATAACGATAGTTAGTTCAAAATTGTACTATATTGATATATAAAATCTGAACCGTTAAGAACGCGTTAACATAACAACTAAAGAGGGTAGATAATCTTTGAAAATATAATTCCGAAAAAAAAATTGACTTTTGAGATTATTTGTAATATGTACTTCGTGGAACAAAGTGCAATCGTGAAATAGTCAGTAACATTTGTAAGAATTGTTGCAATTTTAAATTAAACTGGACGAAGTAGTCAATTTATTGTTAATTGCAGAGTTAGAAAATACGGAATTTATTGAGGAGGTGGGACACAGGGATATTGAAAATTCTGTATATATATTAAATTATTAACAAATACAACAGGGGTTCTCAAAGTGTGTGCCGCGGCGCCCTGGGGCGCCGTAGACAATAAATAAGGGCGCCGCGACGCACTCCGGCGAACGCGGGCAGATAGTGCTCTGGAATATTCTGGAATGAACATTTTGAAACGGCTTAGAAACTAATGGAACTTTCTACTTGTACTAGAATCGTTCCAGTAGTTTATAGAATTTTCTAGATGATGTAGAACATTGTCGAAGCACACACAATGTTCTAGAAAAGCATGGAACTTTAATGAAGTTTATAGAACTTCCTTGTAGGTTAAATAGCATGCTATTGGACATTGATGAAAATTCGCGATAGATCTATGAATGTGGAGCGGCTAACACAAATGCAGCACTCTTTATTATCATTTGCGACAACCTATCGAAGTCGAATATTTAGCTGTAGCTGTAATAAAAAGCAAATATCGCTTAAAAATCGCTGTGGAACGAGAAATGAGAGGGGCAGTGCAAAACCTTATTCTGCGTTTTGAAAAAATATGTGGCGTCAGTAAGCACATTAACTTACTTATTTTTTATTTTTAGTTTGACGATTGATTTAATTTTAATAAATGTGAGGTTTTCCTTTTAAGAGTTGTTTTACTTTTTTGGACTAGACATCTTTAGATGCATAAAGTTTACAGCTTAATAATTTTGGATTTGCATTCATGAATTCAATTAGTGTTGTTCTTTGTTTTTCTGAAATTTTTGAGTTATTTGTTTCCATTTTTGTAATTTTATACAAACTAGAAATCACACAATTGATAATAACAGGGATTTGAGAATTACCGGTTTGAAATGTCAAAATAATTGTGAAGCCTGAAATAAGCAGAACTATCCATTCGACGTTGCCAACTATTATCGTTCGTGCGTTGCGACTCGTGAAGCAAAGGGTAGTCGAGAATATGCTTCAAGCTTACTGTTCGTATTGCGTTATTCGTTTCGCATTCATATTCGTACGAATACGAAAGAAGTCGAGAATTGAGCCCCTGGACAAGGTCATTTTGGCGCCAGCTTTCTGTAACCGGCAATACATAGCTGTAGTGTGGGACAATATAATGTACTGGAGACCGAATCTAATTCGTAGCAACCAAATATTTAGTCGAATGACGTATTTTTGATGACGTCAGGCGACTTGGGTAAATTTCTAGGAACTTAGTTTACTCAGGTTGGTTACAAAAGTAAAACTATATATTTTGGTGTGGTATTCCCCGTCGGTTACCCGAAACGGATCATGAGCTTCTCTTATCAAATGCCTCATTGCACGAGATTGCTCTCTTCTTTCTTCCAACTCTTGCATCAGCATTAGAGCGGGCAAAATAAACGCCATAACCTAAACAAAACCAGTTATTAAATATGTACAAAACATTTATTTTTGTATCTTATCCACAGTTTAATTTTGTCTAAATTTTATTTACACATTACAATATATTCTTACAAAACTGATAATCTCTAAACTGCACCTCAAAAAACACAATTTTGACGTAGCGACTCTGTTAACAACTAGTTGACAGCAGTTGATAGCAAAAAGTCGCTAAGAAATGTCTAGTCGCTAATGATGACGTCACATATAAGTTACATTTTATCCCGCAAGGTGGCTACACTATCGGTAGCGACTTTTAATGACGTCAAGCCAGTCGCTACAGCTGGTTGCTATGAATTAGAATCGGTCTCCTGAATTTTTTTTTAGAGACAACTTTGAATAATATTACATGCATCAAAAGCGTATCTGGACAACACGTAGTGACAGCAGCGAATAAGACCCGGGGAAAATATTCGCAAAGAGCCAAAAAGTAATAAAATCTCCAGTACAGAATAATAAAAGCAACGTTCATATAGAAGAAATAAACGAAATGATGAAAGAGATGATGCTAGAATTAAAGAAAAATACATGTGAGATAAATGCACTCAGATGAAATTAGAAAGAAGGAAGAAAAACGGGAAATAGAAAAATACATCTTACTGAGAAAATACAAGTACTAGAAGAAAGATTCAAAAAAACAGAAAAGAAAAGATAAGAAACAATATAATAATAACAGGCATTAAAGAAGTAGTAATAACGAATAATACTGTTAAAACTTTCGTTTCAGCACAAGTAGGAATAAGTAGCGAAGTTAAAAAAGTAAAGAAAATTGCTAAAGATAAAAATATAATTGTAGCCGAGATAGAATCCTTCGAAAAGAAACTGGAAATATGAAGAAATAAATATAAACTTCAAGGTATAGGATACTATATCGAAAGCGACCTGACTATGGAAGAAAGACGTATTCAAGCAGAAATCAGAAAATTGCCGAGGAAAGAAAAGGGACAGGGCAAAAATGTTAAAGTAAGTTATCAAAAAGTAATTGTAAATAACATAGTACCTATACAAATGGAGCAAAAATGATCAGAAATTAATTAAAATGATCCGAAAAACGAAGAACACTAAAACAAAAATCCCGGATGGATTTAACGGAAACATCATGGCCTGAAACAATTACTCGAAATACAAAAAATAAAGTAAAATCGAAACTAGCTACTTGAAATGTTAGAAGCATGAACGAGAAAGAATATGAATTGTTAGAAGAATTAAACAAACTTAATATAGATATACTGTGCTTAACGGAAACAAAGAAAAAAGTAAAAAGAAGAAAGTATATTGGACACTGAACACCAGCTGATATACAGCGGAGTAGTTAAAAAAAAAAAGAACAGCAGCAGGAGTTGATTGTCTAATTCATAAGGAACTAATAAATTATATACATTCCTGGGAAGGATGCTCTAAAATAATAATGAAATTACTTATCGGAGAACAGAATTAACAAATTAAAACAATTATTATAGCTTATGGACCAGATAAAGATTAGTTATCAGAAATAAAAAAAAAACAAATTTTGGGAAGAGTTAAACATAACTACAGAAAACAGTATAGGAGATATCTACGTAGCTGGTGATATTTATGGAAGAGTAGGAATAAAGAAAAATACAACAGGTAATACAATAGGAATGTATGGGGAAAGTAGGCGTAACAACAATGGATGAAGATTAATTGAATACTGCATGCTAAATGATTTTATAATAACACATTTTATAAACACAAAAACATTCATAAATTTACAAGGCACGGTTACAAAGAAGAAGATCGATCATTAATAGACTATATTATTGTAGAGAGAGCAAATAGAGCTATGGTTACAGATTGTAGAACAAGAAGAGTACCAAAAATTTCTACAGATCAATTACTTGTAGAAGCAAAAATAAAAAAATAAAATAGAGACCGAGAAGGAGTATACTAATTAAACTAAAAAACCAGTGCATGTAAACAAATAAATTACGAAATATTGAAGTAACTATAAAATTTGAGCAAGAAGTTACAAACAATTGAAAATGAAAGTATAGAAACAGAAAGAAGTAGCATCGAAGAACTATGGAACAGCTTCAAACACATTATAATGAAAGCGACATAAAACATACGCGGGTCAAACAGAACTCGGTGTAACAAAAAACAAACTTTTTGGTGGAATGAGGACATAAGAAAAGAGATAAAGAGAAAGAAATTAACGTGGACGAAATACCTAACTTGTAAAAATGAAAAAAATGATTATGAGTATAAAAACAGCGACAAATAGTTAAAAACATGGTAATAGAAGCCAAAAAAGGAAATTGCAAACAGTTTGGAGAGCAAATGGATAATCAGCTAAGAAAATTATAAGTAATTTTTTAAGGCATGAAAAATATTAAGAAACGAAAGACCCGCAAAACAATGACAGTTAAAAGTAATGAAGGGATCATAATAACAGACGAAAGGCTAAAAATGCTAAGATGGAAAGAGTATTTTCAGGATCTACTAAGACCAAGTGATGAAGAACATGCAGTAGAAATAACTAATTACGAAGACATAGGAATATCTCCGGAATGTGAAATTGAAAACGAAATAGACGAAATACAGAAAGAAGAGATGATAGAAGCACGAAAGGCATTGAAAAATGCAAAAGCCACAGGACATGATAAAATTGCAAACGAAATGTTAAAATCAATGGGTGAAAAAGGTACAATGATGCTTCTAAAAATATTTAATATGAACTAGAATAGAGGAAAGATACCAGCAGACTGCAAAATATCGCTAATTGTGCCGATACACAAAAAAGGACAAAGGACTGTAATAATTATAGAGGTGTGTCGATACTTAGCACTGCGCTGAAGCTTTATGAAAGAAATATAGAGAAGAGGTTAAGAATTATAATACATAGAATCTACACTTTCTGAGATACAACATGGATATAGAAAAGGCAGAAGCACTCAAGATCATGTTTTCACAATCAAAAATTTAATAGAAAAAACTTTGGACACAAAAACAAAGACTTATCTGACGTTTGTGGATCTCGAAAAAGCTTTTGATAGAATATATACAGGGATTATACAATAAAAACCTTTGCTGTGTTACTAGTCAAAATAATAGCTCGGAAATATTCGAAACAAGCAACGGTTTAAGACAAGGAGTTGTATTGAGCCCAGTACTATTTACCATAATCATAAAATAATGCGATCCGCAGATGACAAAACTTCACATGGGATACAGACACCTGATGCCAACAAAAATATCGATGTGTGCTTTTGCTGACGACGTAGTGATAATGGCAAATGATGAAGAAAATATGTAGGAAAATTTAAATATCAGGAATGAAGCAATACAAAAATATAACATGAAAATAAACGCGCAAAAAACTAAAGTAATGGTAATAGAAAATGAAGATGCAATAACTAACAACACAATAAATAATGTACAACTTGAACAGACGAACAAATTTCAATATTTAGGAATAATAATAGAGAATAATGGCTCCCAAGATTTCGACATATTAGAAAGAGTTAATAAAACTACTCAACTATTTCACAGTGTGAAAAATATAGTTATTGGCAAAAACCATCATTAGTAAAATTGTGGGAAAAAAAGGAACAACCTTAATAAATGCAAAAAGGATGGCAAGAGATAAGAAATAACGGGCCAAATTCGTGCACAACTAAGGACAAGACAAATACTGGGATCATGAAAATATTTGAAGTGTCGCTACTGTGTGAATTCTTATACTGTGCTATTAACAACATAGATATATAGATGGCTATGTAATTCACTACATGACAAGCGCATTCGTTTCTTCTTGTCACTGCGCATTTCAACTTTGAATGTTGTGTTGCGTGCAAAAATATTTGAATCATTCCTTATTATGGTAAGTAATATTAATAGTAGATACAGTACCAAGTTAAATATAACATGTAGTACATAAAACATAAACATCTATTGCATATTTTGTGTAGTACCGTTGCCTCGTTTGTGGATGCGAAAATGGCAAATCATTCTCACATTATATTCACAAAAATATATCTCAGCAAAAAAAATGGCTATTAATCGTCAACAACTACTAAAAAACCAATCTCCTGCGGAGTCATCAAAATCTTCATTAATAATAGATGATATTATTGACAATAGTTAAGTTTGAAGTGCCTCCCTAACCTCCCCGAACAAATGCTGCTGAGACATTTTTAAGAAATCTGTCAGAACCTACTCAAAAAAACGTCGTTTGCTTGTGATTGAATTTAAATGAAATTAAACATCTGGATATCCCAAATATTGTTTCATTTCAAGGCTTATGATAATATGCTCAAGTGTGTATGATTTATGTGAACAGCCATGCTCATCAGCGGGATTCGAACATGAATTATTTATTTGTATGTATGATATTCTAAACTTAATAAACAATTGAAATAAGGATGAAATATTTGAAACATATATATTTATATTCCAGCAGAGAACAACAAATGTATCAACATATTGATAAAAAGGGTCATATGTTAAGAGTGAATAAACAAATAAATATAAATATCCCAAACCGTTCAAGAAATCTTCATTTTAATTCTCTTTCTCCGACTCTTCAAACTTTCGTCAACTGTCAGCTCCGTCTATTAAAATTTAAAGCTAAATTGAATTGTTTTACATATTTTTGTTGTGCAATTGTATATCTCCTCATGCTGAAATAAATAAATTAATATATCATCACGCCTTTTACCCATTATGGGTGTGGCAGATCTCAGTAAGTGATATTTTATTTCGTATGAAGTGCGGTTACCAGCTATCAAATCATAGCCGCCAAAGATGTTAGTGGAGGGGGAACCACAGGGGTAAATTTAAATTGGTAACAGCGGCAGTGGGATTCGAACTAAGGATCTCACGATCCACAGTCCGCTGCGTTACAGCGGAGCTATTTACCCCATGCTGATATTAATCAAATGATAAATTTTGCACTAATTTGGCAATTTTTAAATTAGGAGATTATTTTTATTAGTAGTTTATGCAATCTTTCATGTTTTTCAGTATTTTCGGGAATATAATGTAAATATTAATTTTTATTCACAGAGAGATAATTCATAATAATTAATTAATTTAAATATAAAGATAACTTTAAACATAAGTTATTTCAATATCTAATATAGTATGTTACCTAAGTGTTAATACAATAAAACATATATTTTATTTAATTTTGACGTTTTAAACTGCCATTATCTCCATAATAACAACTGTAAATAACTATAAATTCACTAGTGAATAAACAGTTATTTTGTTATACTTCACACGGTTGCAAAGTGGAATTACCCACGAGACAAATTTTAGCACACTTGTAAAGTAAATAACTATTAAATCACTCAATGCAAGATTTCACATTCTTAGACCGCTCGGAAATATAAGCTAATATTATTTATTCTTCAACTACTCTTGCCTTTTTCATATTTGTCCACTCATAAAACTGCATGTATTCTTTTTCATAGACATTTAAAATAATTTCAAGAGCGAAAGCGTCACTTTCAACACAATATTCATCTGACATTTCCATTTTGTCGATTGTCATGCACAGACTACTAATTGATTAGTCTTCTTAATTTATCAAAAGTGAATTTCATAATAATTATTATTTCGTCAAAATTGAATCAAATGTTGTATATAACACGTAAACTAAGTATGTTTATTCATTTGGTATATTAATATCTATCAATAGTTTCTATTTTTGTATAAAGTTTAATATTTAAAAATATTGATTTGTTTTGTATAAGCCCACTTTTCGCTTCTCTATTAATAAAAGATATTTGATCAGACCAAGGAATTATGGTAATTCCATGGAGACGAATGAAGAAGTATAAGTTTGAGTCAAAGCAAAAAAAAATTGCAACTGTTGCAAATTTTATAGTTCATCTTAAAAATTGTTTGAGATCAGTTTAAATAACGCCCTTTTAAAAACTATAAAATACTGAAACCTATATTTATTAAGTTGATAGCTCTATTTTTAACTCATGTCAGTTGGGCGTAACTTACCGTTAACAAAAACATATTTTGAGACTTCGTATCCGTAAAAATTAGCACTGTAGTCTCCTTCATTTTCTGCAGATATATTATTTATTGTTATCGTCGCATTCAGAAGTACGAAACTCTTCAATTTAAGTGGCTGATGGACGGTAATCACTGTGTTTCTCTGAAAAAAATAAATTAAATAATTAGACGCAAATTATTGCATTTTTCATAATTTATAATTAATCTAAACATTCAAAAAACAGGTTATGGATCTTATAATCTGCAGAAAAGTAGAACGAATATTCACAATCCACAAACTATATTTAACTAAATATACTAAAAATGATAATTATGGAAATAAACTAAGATAAAGTTCATAGAACCTAAAACAAAATAAAGAGCAGCGCTCGCCGTCCACTCTCGCTTGCACCAGCAGTCAATGTTGGACATCAGCGTATCCAGGTACAGCTTCAATTGTGACATCTCTGTTTACCTCCTTCTCCAAGCAGCCTCCATTGTCGATGATTACACCCAGACACTTTTAGACGTACTCATAGAAAAACCAAACTGGTTTAAACCAGTACAAACTTGGGACAAGTTAAAACTGGCAGCGCACCCTATTCATAGAGGTAGCTTACTATTAGTCCAGGTCTAAATAGAGTTAAAAATGTAATTTTCGTGTACCCAGTGGTTTAACTCCGTTATAACGATAGATAAAGATATTGGAAGAGACAAATAACGGAGAAGCAGTCAATTTATTAAAAAATTAAAACACCAACGTTTCGACTCCAATTGATTCTTCTTCAGGGTGATAAAATTACATTGGGATAAATAAAAATGAGTAAATGTTAAAAACATGTCAAAATAATTGTACGTCAAAAAATAATAATTCATCCTAATGTAATTTTATCACCCTGAAGAAGACTCAATTGGAGTCGAAACGTTGGTGTTGTAAAATTTTTAATAAAATGACTGCTTCTCCGTTATTTGTCTCCTTTATACATCTTCCAGTCAAGTAATCATCTCACTTATTAAAGATATTGAAGTTTGAAGTGGCCAACGTTATGATAATTATAATAAATCGTGTAAATTTCATGTAAGTTTAATTGTTGAAACATTCTTCATTAATTATAAATAATTATTATGTGTTAGGATAGGTTAGGTGTTAAAAATTATTCTAAAAAAATTACAGGTAAGTGCAAGATCTGAAATTTGTAGTTCATATAATTAAATATAAATTACGAATGCAGATTTAAAAAAGATATAATTTGGACACTAATTGAGAGTGTTCGTCCAATATTAGAAGGTGGTAACGCTGGTAGGAGATAGGGACGAGCAGTGAATGCGGAAATTGAAGTTTTAAATACGATTCGTTATTTAGCCAAGGGAAATTACCAAAATTATCAATCATAAGACAAATTTTGTTATCAAAAAAGAACTATTAGCATAAATGAACAACAAAATAATAAATGCACAAATTTTTCATTAGCTGACCGAAAACCAGCTGTGTATGTCCAATGACACACCCATTGCAGAACTTTCAGCGACAAAAGTTCATCTGCCATAGGTGTGTCACAGGACTTTTTAATGTCAGTATTATGAAATGATATTAATAAAATGGAATGTTTTGCTCGTAGGTAGCTAAAATGCACGTCTAACATTAACTAATTAAGTTTCTCATAAATTTTTAACTTTGATATTAAAACATAATTGATAGGATCTAAAATATCATTATGAATTATTTATTGCAGTTCACTTGCATGGTTTTTCACAAGCGACAATGTCACGAATTGCGCACAGAGTCACTAGAGCGGTTGCATCCTTAATACATCAGCATATATTCTTGCCGAGAAATGAGAGGGAACAATTATTTCGAATTAAGCAACAATTTCATAATGCAACAAATATGCCAAATATTACAGGTGCGATTGACTGTACTCACATTAAAATAAAAAATCCGGGGCAGTATTCTCTTTTATATATTAACAGAAAATGATTTTTTCATTAAATGGTCAGGTAGATATTGCACTCGTGTGATTTTTTGAGCATTGGAATCAGATTAATTGTCAAAATATTTTATTTTAATTGGACAGTTGGGAACAAAACAAATGATCTCGAGGCTCATTATTAAATCATTAACATGAACAGCATATCATCATATTTGTAATTTGTCTACGTTTACGAACTCGTTTACTTGTAGGTAGTTTGTGATGCTTAGGCCAGAATTATAGACATAGTTGCACGTTCACGGTTGTAGGAATCGGGGGGACAGAGGGGGCAGTTGGCCCCCGTAAATTTGACTGAGGGGGCGAACACTATATTCCCCCCCCCCACCCATTTGCGCATTTAGTAGGATAATCTTAAAACATAAGAACTATATGGCAAACGCATAATTGTACATTTTTTTACAAGCTTTCGTAAGTGGAATAAGCAATATTTTATATGAGAAACAAATTATGATTTAAAACAGTTTTTTAATGATAAAATATGGTACGACATGTGATGAACCGTTCTGATTTCTTAGTTTGTTTTGTTCGACGTCATCACATTTTGCTCAGTGCTTCAACTCTTATCTTTGTTAAAACTTCAATATGATATTGATCTTGTTGACCGAACCTACAATATGGAAAAGGTAAAGACAGTTGTCTTGTAAAAATGTTTAATCTCACCTGTATTGTATAAATTAACTATTGTTTACTGTAACTTATTATAATTTACTGTCCAAAGTTAATTTACGAATATGACTGACATAAGTCTGACAGCGTTTCAAATGACACATAAACGTGAAAACGCTGTATTTCTAATGTAAACAAAAACAGTTTGTAAACAATGAAGTATTGTTGTTGCTCTATAAGCTAATTGGTTTTCATTCAGGGTGGGGGTTGGGATTCTGGGTATAAAAGGCGGCACTCAGCCGTCGGAGAGTCAGACCCGTGGTGAGATCAGTCCGCTACAGGTCAAACTAACCTCTCAGTGTGTTGAGTCCGCTGAAAGCAATTTAGGTGACCTGTCTCTGTCCGTCACCAATCATCCGTCATAAAGTAAAAACAATACTTCAAGGTAAAAATAATTAATAAATAACATTTAAAGTTCTGAGATTCGTTGGCCGAAGGCACTGGATCCATTTAATTATTGTCTGTATAATAAAAGATATTTATAAATAAATTATTGTTACACATACAGGATTTATTCTTTTCATTCTTCAAGAACCCTACCCAACTCCACAGAGCTTCTGGAAACATATTCCCCTTGTAGTCAGTTTTTCAGGGAGGAATCTGGTCGACGAGGTGCTATCATTAACCGACAGCATCTCCGTCGTCACAGACAATATCTATACAATTAATTTTTTTCATACATTCCTTTTCTCTACTCATCTTCTTCTTCGGTATCAAGTTGCCCTTCAGCACTTAGATTATGACTCTGAGATCTAGGATCTAAAAGTGCAACCGCTAGATGAATTCCTCAAATTGCAAACTCTTTCTAACCCTTTAAGTTTTTATTAACTGAACTTCTATTTTAGTCAAGGGTGATTGGGGTATCGCAATTAATAAACTACTGCTTATTTCTAAAAATGCTTGGCATGCTTTGTGTATCAATGGATTGTCTCCCTCTAACTTTGTAATCCATGAACATATAGGCATTAATACTGCTATGCTATTACCTTCTCGACCCTTACCCAAAAAATATCATCTCTAAAAGTAGTTTTGTGATTTCTCGTCCCAAAATTGATGCAGCTACTTCATTTACTTCGCATTTCAATATACTTTCTAAACATTGGAGATAGCTTCCCCATATAGTTATACATGGCAATTATAATCAAGTTTTGCAATATTTCTATTCATTTATTTTGACAAAAAGAGCATTAAGTATATGAGATTTTTTTAATTAATTCAACTACGTTGCTTAAGAATTTGGACATAGTACTGCGTTTTAATATATCGTTGTACAACAAGTGCGAAATGTGGGCTATACATCCAAGAGGGATGAGATGGAGATAGCGTTCTTTCAAAATTTTAAATGAATTTTTTTACATGCGTTGTCCTCAATAATAACAAAAAACTTTTAAGTCCTTATTTAGTTAATATCGTATCCATTGCGTTGGCTAAATATTCACCAGTATGCTGATTAGTTTTCGTATTAATAAAGTCTACAAAATCTGGTTAAGGTGTTTAAATTACTCTCATTTCGTGTGTTACTCCACCCATTACACTGGAGATTAAAAGTTTCATTTAACTACTGAATAACTCGATTTTTTATATCATTGTATTCAGCGTTTAGATATGTGATTGAAATTGTTTGTCTAGTAGGCGGTTTGTAAGATGGTCTAAGTTTTGCAAACTATTCCAACCATAACGGATGGAGTTCCACTAACAAAAATTGCTTGGGTTAGCATCTCATTTATATGTTCATGAAAAAAATATAGATAAATGTCACGCACTAGTTTACAGTTGATGTATTTCTTTTCTTACATGTTTATTTGCGCTAATTCTGTCCATAAAAGAATATATAAAAGTGTGTTAAGAACGAGGTATATTTTGAACTAATCTTGATATGGAATTAGAAGCACATATTTCAATTTCGTGTTGATCAGGTGTTGAGGGAATTACCATCGTAGAACTCTGGGGCGATGGTGTAGCTGTTAATGTTGCTAAATGTTTTTTTTTATCTGATTGAGCGTTAATATAGTTTCGCACTTTAATGGGGCACTAAATACATTTTTTAATTTGCTTTAACATTTTTATAGCATTTAGCACCTTATATTGCAGTATTTGCATACAGCAGATTTTCCATCACGCAAACATTTCACAGCATGTTTTGATAGTAAAACTGCTACAAAAATAAATTCCCAAGAAACGGAAATTTAAATATTCCCATATAAATTCCCTCCCGAAAGAATATTTTCATTGGGAATATTCCCACATTACATTGCTCGTTATAATAAATTGTGACAATAATTTCTCTTCCAATAATTTAAAAATAATTTAAATCAGGGCAATAAGACAAAACTAAAAATATTGAGAAAATTTAATTTCAAAGGCTCTGTTAACTTAATACTTGAAATTGACTCAGTTTCGTGGCACAGAGTATTCAGAAACAATTACGTGTATGCTAAATTCGTACGAATAGTGCTATACAAGCAAATTGTAACCGATTTATCACTACAGTATGCGTTTTGCGTTTTAAGCCAAACAGTTATTAAGCAGACCTGAAAAACGAAGATCTTAAAATCCGGCAGGTGCCGATGAACGTTGTGTCTCATCTGATCCAATGAAATAATTGCTCCCAAATATTGGCTTATACCTCAATAGACTCAAACACAACAGACCTCACACTTACTCTCAAGAAAAACGGACTTAAAGCGAAAAAAACCGTCATAAACTTTAATTTTTTTATTCAAGTAAAAACATTAAATTGAATGGTTAAAAACTAAATAGTTCATTAGTGACCGTAACTTGACTCTCTAATATAAATAATTGACTGAACGTGTCATCCTAAGAGATTTTACACCGCAGCTGAAAGGGTTAAACACCAAGAAGCGTAGCGAATAAAAAAAAACCGCAACAGTTGTTTGCAAGAGTTTAACTATTTCATTCCAGTTAATTGACTTGTTTGTGCTAAGAACATTTTTACTCGTGATTGTGGAAGGTTTTTCTTTTGTTAGGTTATCCTGAACTGGTTAGTTAAATTTTCCAGAGGAGGAAACTATAGTCCCTAGGTAAGAGTACTGTGACACTACCTCTACACTGATATCCGTGTATTGAAAATTGAGACTACTACGTTTTGGTCTGCCCCTGGAATTTTTGTTTTATTTGCGTTCACTTGTAATAGATTTTTCTCGCTGGAAGATTATAAACAGTTCAATTTATTTTGTACGTCTAACGGAGAATCACATAAAATTACGTCATCAGCATGAGCTAATAGCATTACATCGTTGTGACCATCTACACTAATTAGAGTTGCGAAAGTAGTTTTCAATATCGTTAATAAACAAAGAAAATATAAGCGGAATTGGAGTTTCCCCTTTTTATGTTTACCGCATTAGCAATGCCTTCGCTTGTTTTTATACTGTGTCGCCTCCTTGTATGAATGTTGAAGAATTCTAATAAAATTCGCGGAGATTCCTGAGTTGTAGAATTTATGCTCACATTGAGTGTTTCAGAGAGTCGTAAGCGCGTCTAAAATCAACAAAGATAGCGCAGCATGCTCGTCTTTTTATTCGTAAATACAAATATGCCATTACCGAACGACCGAATATATTGTCCGTCCGGCCCCTGTCTTTTCTGAAATCTGCCTAGTTTTCGCTCAGAATATGTTCTTCACACCTCGAATTAAGTCGATTACAGAGTGTACTCGTGAATAGTATACATACTGTGTTAATTAGTGCGATCTCTCTGTAGTTTGATGAATCTAATTTGCTCCCCGTTCTATGCAATAGAAATAGTTGTACAGACGACCAAGATGAAGGCGTACAGCCCTTATCTAATATAAATTTATTACTACTTAATGAATAAATACTTACATTATTAGGAATTTTCCATTCGAATCCATGCCAATAGTAAGGATAATACGGATTTGCGAATACAGCACATTGCAGTGTTATGTCGTCTCCCACATTGGCTGTGTTTGGACCTCCAATTTTTAATCCTAAACCGTAAATTATACCTAAAATACGTATAAATAAGTATTTATTAAATTTTGACGCTGTGCACTAACTTTATTGTATCCATAACATAAAAAAAACCCAATAATGTTTCTAACAATTAATTATTAGTTTAATGCCTTTTGTTGAATTTATACAGGTTTGGATATTGGAAGGTCAACACTTCGAGCAGCTGTTTTCCGTAGAACAGAGGTGTATGTCAGACTACGCTTTATGTTTGTACAACCGAGTATTGATGTACAACTAATTATTGTTAAAATATTTATTTTATTTTAATATTTTGAGTACCGTCACTCGAGAATTATAATCTACCTGTAGTTTAAAAAAAAAACGATATTTTGTTCTGTTTGTAAAAATGTTTCATTATTCTATCTAACTAGGCATTATACATTTAATGTCTCCTTTTTCTTTTATTTGGAAGAAAATTGCTTTTGTTCTATCTGTTTATTTCCAAATATTTTGGAACTATAATGTTGGATCCATACCGTATCCAATGAAATGGGAGTATTTTGTTGGATATAAAATTATTATTCTCCTAAAATTGTTTCTATACAAAAAAAACTACAAATAAGAAAGAAAATAACAAAATAATAATTATTAATGACACTTACTTAATTGACGCGATTTAAGTTAATTTGACTTACTTCACAAAATAATTATTACATTTGTACTTTTTTATCAATAAAAATTAGTAGAAAATTAAACTTACATTAATTCTTCTCAAAGTCCCATTAGATGTATTGTTATGTATTTTATTAATTCATAATCGTATATAAACTATGTAAATAATCATAAAATTAATATATATATATATATATATATATATATATATATATATATATATATATATATATATATATATATATTAGGTAAATTGCAATGACTACGGGTACAATCAGTTATACCTAACAAATACATTATACATGTACAAAAGAGTCTTACCACATGTTATTGTAATTCCTCTTAAAAAAAATTAAAACATTTATAACTCAAAATTGGTAAAAGTTCCTACACATAGAACATTATAATTCTCAGGTGACGACATGTCAATATGGAAGAATGCAACAATATTAAATATTATCTGTACGTACAAAAAATTGTCTAATGAACATATGTATTCTAAGTGAATGGTTTGGGGACTATAGAGGAAACAAACTATTTGCGTGCCATCTATCTACATCTACATTCAAACAAATAGCTTTCACGATGACAAGGCATCATTTTCAGGACTTAAATAAATATTTATCCTCAGTCAGTGAGATAGATAGTATCTGACCTCACTGACCTCAGTAATAGATAACATCCAAACACACACATGAACATAAAAGTAATGACTATAGAAGATATAGAAGAAACATTGAACAATGCAAAGTGGCAAAAAGTTCTAAAGTTCCTATTTCTAAGTAATTTAATGACTCAGTAGTAAATATACTGAAAATAAACAACTACCAAATGAATAAAAATGTTATGAGCCACTCACATTGTTTGTTTCAACGGTTGTAAGTTATGTTTACCATATCGGAAAAAAATTACTTACTGAATATCATGTAGGTGTGCTTGAAATATGCTGTAATTACTTTGTTGCTCCTTGTAAAAACACATTCACAATCGTCAATGTAATCTCCGAAGGGGGTAGTTCGTAGTTGAAATCCGATGTAAGGGTGAAAGCCCACCTATATTGGAACACAAATTTATTTGGAAATATATAGCACAGGTTATCAAAATACAACACTAAGTTACAATTAATAGTATGTTCAGTGTTGACAGGTTAAAAATATGAAAGATTCTAAAAATTTTTAAAAGTTTTCAGATTTTAGAAAATTTACGTAAAAGTCCTTAGATTATTAAAAATTAAATATTTATAATTAAAAAACGGTTAATAATTAAAGTGCAATATAGTATATATTTTTTTATTCATAATAAATAACATACTTGTCATCACATTTTGGTGAAACAAACATAATAAATAATATAAGAAAAAAAAACACTTTTCTCCTTTCATTAATTTACAAAATTTAACTTATTAAATAACACTAAAAATTATTTCCACTACCGCACTCGAGTGTGGCAATATGAGTAATTCTTGCACAAATTTACTTAAATTTGGGAATACTTGACTTTCATCACCTAATTTTAAGTGCATTATTATTCCAAAATTCTGTAAAGTTACAATCACAATTTAAATCCTCCACGTTGCGCAGCATTCTATGTATATTCGCTATCGAGTTAATTTATATTGTCCAAAATATGTGGCTAGTAAAGCCCTGTTCAGACATGGATACACAGAAGATACATTCAAGCCACACACAGGCAACAGTTGCTCAATGAAGAAGAAGTACGGAGACACACGGAAGACACAAAAATTTGAGCCGTTCACACATGGAATTTGTTTGTGACCTTAAAATTAAAACAAAAGAGGCACTCAAAATTAGTTTTTGTTATTTCTCTATTTTTCTTTATACAATCAAAGGTACGATTATACTCAAAAACTAAGCCAAATTAATAAAACCAAAAGAAAAATTACAATCGACAATAATCAACAATGCCAAAAGAAATTGCAAGTGACAGAAGAAATAAATTTTTAAGCCTACAAACAAAACATTTCAATGATTTGAAGTTATCAGTGAATTTGAACTTGTACTTTTCCAAGACACTTTGAAGCCACAAATTAGCGGCGCTGCAATTTGACAGGCGACACACACCGCTGTTCTTCTTCATTGTGCTACTGTTGCCTGTGTGTTGCTTGAATGTGTCCTCTGTGTGTCCATGTTGGAACAGGGCTTAAGATGCACAAGGAGCATTTGATGTAATTGTCTTTATATTTTCTGGATTTACCAAAGATAAATGTTTTAATGCCTCATCAAATTTATCTTTAAAAGGGAATCTATTATAAAAGTGATGTGAAAATTTAATATAGAAATTTATACATTTTTTTTCTTAAAATTTTGAATTTCATCCTGTCATATATTTACGTTTTGTAGTACTTTTCCTCCAATATACATATCTTTTAGCTTTGAAAAATTATGTGGATATCTATACTGAATTTGGCTAACAGCTGCATTTTTTAAACAATTAGGTTTCAGATAACATTCTAACATAGTGCAGTAGCTGCCATATTTTTTATGACATTTTTAATATCAAACACGTTTTATATTGTATTATCAAGTATGTATTTTGATGTTAAAATGTTTTTTGGTAATCAAATAGTTACAGTTATTTTGTTTATAATAAAATAAACATATATTTTTCATCCTGTTTATCTTTTATAATTTAAATAAACATAATACCCAAATACTTTACAATAATTTTATATGTTGTCGCTATTCTAGAACGTAAAACATACATTTTTGGTGATTCGGATTGAAATTTAACCTTTAATTTAGTTAAAATTGGTAGAATATAATTTTGAAATTCCAAATATTACAAATTAATAGGATTATTTAATAAATTGAAAATTACTTCAACTTTCTTGTTTTTCTCTTGTAAATATTGCGATTGAAAAAATAATTTTAACGCGTTATATTGCTTCAAAATTCTTGATACCACATCTTTTAGAGACAGCCATCTGGTTTGACCAGGTTGTAATATTTTATGAGGTTTAATATTGACAAATTTTTAGAAATCTGCATAATCCTTCAAACGCTTCGATGACTGTAAATACGCGCACACATCCCTCGCCATGGGCTCTATTTCATTTGACGGTTTACAGCGTGCGTAAGAAGCTACCAGTGCCAAGGACTTACAAATGCACTTCATAATAAATAAATTTTCACAGTTTCGCTTTATTAAACTTTGTAGAGGACAATTAGCGCCCATCATCGTATTCGCTCCGTCAGCAGCAAACCCGATCATATTTTGAACATATGGAATATGATTTTCTTTGAAGAAACTGACTAGAGAAGTATACAAACCCACAGCAGTGCCGTCATGTACGTCTATTAAATTTCAAAGTTGATCAGATTCCAAGCATGTATCATCATTTTTGTTCATTCTGTAGACAACTGCCATAGTTTTATTCATTGAAATATCTGCAGATTCATCGACTATAATTAAAAACCTTTTCATTTCCATATCTTCAATGATGACTTCCAGACCATATGCACCAACACAGTTCTCTACTAATTTTGTACACTTACTTCTGTCACAAGATAATTTTTTTATATCATTTTGTATACAATTAGTATAAGATGATCTGCTGTGTTGAAAGCTACATTATGCTCCACTATAAACAAAGCAATGTTAAATTCAGCATTTTCACTGTATTAGGTTTTGTAACAACAGGTTTATTTGCTACAAATTCTTGGTTTTTAATAGATTTACACTTTTTGACATGTTCAGCTGACATGTTATGTTTTACGACAGAGGTTATAGCGGCCCCGTAGCTGCCTCCACATGTTTTACACATAAAGTATTTAACGCCCTGACTACTGGCTGCAATCCAGTTTCTGAATTCTGGATGTTTTCCCTCCGGTCTATACTTTTGCATGTACGTCCTCTTCAATTATGATTTGTTTTAATTTTATCTTCGTTATCAGTTGTGTAACTATCATCCGTATCAGACATATTTATTTCTAAAAATTTAGTATCTAAATAAATTATGGAATATATTTATGTTTTCTTCAACTTACATTGCAGAAACTGTTTATTTAAATAATGCAGTCTGTCACCTGTCACTTCAACGTTCAAACGACTCAAATCAGTACAAATACCAACGCACACTAATGGCTATTACCAACACGAAATCATGAAAAATTACGAAGTCCCAATTCACAATGAGCATAAGCATAAGAACTACATAATAAAATACATAAACGTAAACTTGCGTTAATGGTTTTCAATGGCCATGTTCACAATGCCGGTATGTATTTCTTACGTTTGTGTAGGTACATAAGACCATCCGTAAGAAAAACGTAAAGTTGGAATCGGTTCAACTTTATGTAAAAATTACGTATGTTTAAGAACATTGCGCATGCGTTACATTTCGCCAGCAAGCGTCAACCATTAGTTGAGTATTTCAGACCAAATAAAATATATATAAAATTGATTAAAAGAATGTATAATATTTCATGTATTGTTTATTCCTTTGTTTCAGTCATATGACTATGACAAAAACATAAATTTTATAAAGTTACTCAGTTTTAACGATAATAATACAATAGCAATATCGTTGTATTTTATAAAAATTACAATTAGTATCATGAGTTACTTAAGTTTTAATAATTAAGCCAAGACGGCAAAATTGTTTTCTGTCTCTGACATTTGATAACAAATATTAAGAAATGACAGCTAGTACATCCAACAAGAAAACAAGATTATACCCTATACACTACCAACGTAATATTCTAAAATCACTAAATTTCATTATTTATGTTTATGTTCATTGTGAACATACGTAATATTTATTACATTTTTTGTTGTGTAGTTCTTATGCTTATGCTCATTGTAAATTGGGACTAAAAGACAACATTTCCAAGTGAAAAAGGATAATTAGCAATATGTTACAGTACAATAAATCCTTAGATTTTCCCAAAAATGAACAGAAATCCTTGTGTCCTTAAAAAAACACAAAAGTTTTTAAATCTAAGGAAATTTCCTTATACCTGGCAACACTGAGCATATTGTAACCGACACCAAAATTTATATCAAGTTGTATAAAGTAAGTCAAGATTTACGCAGAAAATAGTTCTTAAAAAAAAGAAAAAAACATTTGCATGGGGACAAAAAATATGTTTCTGCGTAAATTTTGGCGTAGGTACTTTTACAATTTGATATTAATTTTGGTGTTGATATGACAGTTTTTTATTCATTGAAGTGAATCAATGTATTTTAAGGAAGGAATACATTTTTAGGAGAAATATAAGGTTATGTAGGCGACATGTTAGTATTGTTTCTGGGGAAAGAAGCAATATTCTGCGTAAATCTTTGTGCTCTTCTAAACTGCAATATTGATTTTTTCCAATTAACTTCTGTAAATAAAAACACTATTGACATTTTAGTGTCTGTCACTTGGGTTTAAATCTCCTCTGCGACACCATTAAGTTTATACCAAACTCGAAAAGATTTAAATTATATTTATAAAAACAAAATTGGCGATCGGCCAAAATATTTTTTTGACACTTGAGTTCAAGACCTGCGCGCGACTTTTATTTTGATGCCAAACAAGCTAGGATTAAAATTGCCATATTAAAAACAATTCACGATCATTCAAAACTAATTTTTGACAGTTAAGCTTAAATTTTCAACTTGAGACCCTTTAATTTGGTATCAAAATTACTATTTTAGAAATTTTGTAAAATGTAATTGATTATTAATATTTAAAACGATAATTATTTTAAGCTTTTTTGTAAATCATTTATTTTGAGTTTTACCGCCCAAAATGCTTAATAGCAACGAGGTTGATAAACAACGACATTCTATATTTTTTTATAGAAGGAGAATGACCATCTATGAAGTGAAAGGTGAATCTGAGAAGAATATGAAAAATTTCACTATTTTAAAAAATTAGAGGCGTACAGTTGTAAGGGGCATAGGGGCACGTGCCCCCAAAGAATAATTCTGCAAGCGGCAAAAATATAACATTGCCCCCGACAACGAAAATAGATAACTTGTCGCATAAAAAATTATTTGTGATTATTATAGTATCTCACTTGGCTTTGAGTATATGGTTTAATTAAGCACTGCTAGTAGGAAAACAATAACAGAAATTAGAATGATATAATACAGACAATTTTTAGAGCATGTAGTCTCGTAGAGGCCTAAAATTATCATATATGTTGTGACGATGTTTGGTCGGACACAAGGAGTTTGGCGTGGATTGCTCGGGCGCCAAAACGGTACTGGATAGCTGGGTCGGGGTTTTGTCCAGGATACAGAAATAAGAAAACAACGACGGGCTTTAAATTCGGGTTTATTTCGTGGATCTCGGTGTACACTGATTTTCTCGTGGTCTGGGTTGGTAGCGGCCACGGATTTTGGCTTCGGCGCACCCCGGGAGGGCGTATTGACCCAACACGGAGGGTTTCGGAAAACCGACGCCCGGCGTCGGTTGGGCGTCGGAGTGTCGGACGGGTCTTTCGCGGGGCTAGGAGTCGGCCTTGACAAGCACAGCGCGTTCTGGTGCCTTGCGCTGAAACGACGCCTGGCGTCGCGACGTCGCTAGGTCTCTCGGTCTACCCGAGGGTGGGGAAGTCGATTTCTGAGTAGTGAAAACTAAAACCGGTCGTATCTCGGAAACGACGCTCGGCGTCGCGACGGCGTTGGTCTCTATCAACTGCTGACAGCTGTTAGGATGGGTTCCCGGTACAAACTCAAAATCGACGCCCGGCGTCGCGACGACTAATTTTCGGTATGTTACGCGGGAGTATGTCCTGGTGTCGGTGGTGGTAGCGGTTTCGGGGTGCGGGACGCCGTTCGGCCGGAACGTCGTAAACGGTAAAACTGACGTCACAGCGAGTGACGTCACGGTGGCCGGACCGTCGGTATACGACCTATTGCTCTCGGGTTCACTAACCCGAGGATGGTGGTAGAGATACGGGAGGGTGGAGACGGGTTACACTCTCCAGTCGTCAGACTCGAGGAGGGAGGTGCAGTGCGGGGGGGGGGATAGGAGACCTGGTGCTCTGATCTCTTCGGACCCGCGTTGTGACCTGGACTAAGCCTGCCGAGGATACTCTCCACTCTCACGAGTCGAGGATGCTCTCCAGTCCGAAGACTCGAGGATTCTCTCCAGCCCGGGGGCTCGAGGATGACGGCGCTCTCGGAGGGTATCTCCAGGTCTCAAAGCAGACGGTATCGTGCTCCCAACTATGGAGTCGCGGATGCTGAAGGCACGCGGTGAAGGGGCCGACGTTGTGACTTGGGATCCCCTGAACAGGGTGACTCTCCACTCTCACGAGTCGAGGATACGCTCCACTCTTGCGAGTCGAGGATACTCTCCAGTCCGAAGACTCGAGGATGGTTCGCAGTCAGGGCCTCCAAGTCGCAATGTCGGTAAAACTAGGTAGCCTGAGGGGCCGGAACGATACGGGGACGGTAAGACGGGATTAAGATGGTATCTCTTACCCTGGTGAATTTTGGACGGCTTCTTCTCAATCTGCTGCTCTCGTGATTCTCTCATTAAATGAGGTAAAACTACTACTGTCTTTCGGTGCGCGGGCCCTCGGCTTATATACAACAAAGTTAATTAATCGGGTTGAAAACTGTTATCAATGCTCGAGCGGGTTGTCCGTGGTCGCTACCATATATTTACATAGGGTTAACTTACAGTGTTTTGGTTAAAGGGTTTCTTGTGCCCTTACGACGTTATACTAGCATCAATCGCTAGCCCTGTAATTCTGCTGCTAGGAAAGTATAATTTTATGTCAATCGGTTACATACAGCCGGAGTTATTAACGAGAAACTGGGGTTGCTCTCAATTCTGTTGAAACGAGAGCAGTTTATGATTTGTCGGTGATTTCTGCGAGTGACGAAGACGTTTCGTCACAATGTCTAAAAATCATACAAATATGAAATCTCGAATATATTCATTTTAGCGATTTTTGGATGTCACAAATCAAAATTTTCAAACTAGCGGCACTCCATGAATTTTCATCGATATGACCAGATTCAAGCAGGGGTTAATACCATCTGACAGATCTGCGAGGGGCGAGGACATTTTTTTAATTCATTTATTTGGATATATATCACAGTGTGTCCCATTTAAGGTACGAATGCATTGCGATTTTGAGAACCGTAAGATACACGAGGCTGGTTAAATTATACGAAAGTTCCCTCTTTAGTAAAAACCTTGTTTTTTTCAATTGAAGGCATAGGTCACAAGATATGGCTAAAATATATTTTTTAACTATGTTTTCTTTTTGTTGATATGTTATGTGCAATAGTACATTTTCACTCTAATTTTCCTAAATAAAAAGTTTATTTTCAAAGTAACTATAAAAATATCTAATTGTATTAAATCCCTGTCTATTTAGGACCAATTAAAATTTCGTTAACTATGCCTGGGCCAATTAGTGGAATTCTTAGAACACCACCATACATTGAAACTAAAACGAACTTGATGGCGAGATTCTATTATTTATTATTAAATGTATCCATAACAGCATTTGATTCACATTATTTTTTATTTAAATTTTATTATATATATATATATATATATATATATATATATATATATATATATATATATACCGGGTGTTGACCGCGACCCCGGAACATAGGACTTTAACATGTAAAATCATAATTTCGTAATTTCCTGCTTAAAAAATTATATTAGACAAAAAAGGTTCAAATAAAGATGAGAGATCATAAAATTCTACATCAGAATCAATAAACAGAATTAAATTTACATGTCCCATAACGCCAGAAATTAAATATGAAAATATTAAAAATTAGATAAAAAATCGGGTTAGCCTTGGAAATGAAACAAAATTCTAAAAAAAAATAGTCAATTATGCAATTTATAATAATAATTAATAAAAAATACAATTTTCATTTCAAATTGTATACAATTTTGTTTCATTTCCAAGGCTAACCCGATTTTTTAGCTAAATTTTATTATTTTCATATTTAATTTCTGGCGTTATAGGGCATGTATAATTAATTTTGTTTATTGATTCTGATGTAGAATTTTATGATCTCTCAACTTTATTTGAACCTTTTTTGTCTAATATAATTTGTTAAGCAGGAAATTACGAAAGTATGATTTTACATGTTAAAGTCCTATGTTCCGGGGTCGCAGTCAACACCCTGTATATATATATATATATAAATCGGGATTGGAGCTGTTCTTCAACAATACGTCAATAATTACGTCGGGGTCACCGGTGTAAAATTTATACTTATTAAAGTCAATTAAATTGTATAACAAATGAAAAATTCATATTTCTAAATTTTCAAAATTACCATCGTTTCGTTTACAGTCCAATGATTGTTTAATTAAATATCAATTTCACATTTGATATACAATTTAATTTACTTAATAAGTATTATTTTTACACCGGTGCCCCCTTCGTGATTGTTGACGTATTGTTGAAGAACAGCTTCAATCCCGATGTCAGATGTGTTGTGATTTTAATAATTTTATTTATTGAATTTTTAATATAACTAAATATTTATTAGTATTTGAATAATTTGAAATTTTGTTTTCTGTTTTTGGAATAAATTCTTCTGGAATTTTAAGATTTGTGCCATATACAAGCTCTGCAGAACTACAATTGATACCATTTTTAATAGAAGTTCTAATTCCAAGAAGTACTATTGGCAGAAGTCACTGACAGAAAAAAGATCTCAATAAAATCAGAAGTGTTCATATTACTTACCTTGCTCCGTCGTGCCCCAGTGTAATTAGCAGGATGCACTGTCAGTGTTGTAACTTCGCGGATGAGACTGCGACACTCAAGTGTGATGATGATATCAGGAGACGTGGGTCTACATGGAATAAGTCCAATCCAGTTGATATCAACGGAATAACTGCCTTTGGACGTAATCACAGATAAATAATTTTCATCTGAAAAAGAAATAATAAATAATATTTTGTATATTGTCATATTAATTTGAATTAATTATGGGGTAAATAGCTCCGAGGTAACGTGTCGGACTGTGGATCGTGAGATCCTCAGTTCGAATACCACTGCCGACAGTTACAAATTTAAATTTACCCCTGTGGTTCCCCCTCCACTAACATCCTTGGGGGCTATGATTTGACGGCTGGTAACCGCACTTCATACGAAAAAATATATCACTTACCGAGATCTGCGTAAGCAGAGTGCCACACCCGTAATGGGTAAAAGGCGTGATGATATATTTATTTATTTTTTATTTTATTAAACTTTCTGAAGTTGGAAAACATAAAGTAAAAAAGCGCAGCAAAGTACCAGGGCGGGATAAACACTGTGAATTTTCTAAACAAAAAATAAGTAGACTATGAGAAACAAATAAAGCCCAAATCAAAATGAAACAAAGATATTTAATAATTGAAGGAGGAATAAGGGAAATTAACTCCACAAGGGGTCATTTTTTTCACGGTTTAAATAACTGATTTTTTTTTTTAAATAATGTAACAGTGCTGGCGGCCGAGCTGTATAATTTGTGAAATACTCAAACACATTTTATAGCGAGGAAAAAGGTTACTTTAATAAAATATTGCAATATTTTAAACTGAACAAAAATTGACAAACAAATACATGCAAATGAGAACGTATAAATATGTTACCTAGTTACAGTTACCAATATTTACAAACGATATTACTTTATGGCTACATCTTGTAGCGGTGTAGAACGTGAGAGCCCATCTGAGCTTCTCCGAATTTGGAAACAGAACACTTTCGACTGTCAAAACATCACTCCTTTTGGACTGCCAAAAATTGTCCTTTTAAACAGCTAAAAGTATGTCATCAAGTTGATCGTGTCATCATTATCTGTGTCTGCAAATATCAAAAGAATTTATTTGCACACGCAATAGAAACCTACTTGTGCACTTATTCCAATTGATATTTGCAATATTCGTACAAGCGTGGTTATTGAACTATAAAATGCTGAATAAACAATTTGGAAGAACGGGCTTGTTACAATAAAGTCGATCGGTTTCGGAGTTTCAAACACCATCATCCGGAACAGTAACTAGTTACAAAAGATCAACAAACATTTTAATAATTATGACACGAAGTACAATATAAATAACATTAAAATAAATGCAGTGGGATTCGAACTGAGGATCAATTTCTGCTAAATCTAGGAATTCCACTAATATTAATTCTAATGAACCTCATAGTTTTAATCCTAGAATTTTAATTTATCAAACATAGCTTTTTTTCATCTCAAGAATAAAACTTATTTATGTTCTAAAATTTAACTACAATTACAACGTTAGTTTCGAGCAAAAAATATTATTGTTTGTGGAATTAGATAACTTGTCAAAAATTATTGAAAATCGTAATCTAACTGATGATATTACTATTGCCACTTTAAATTATTTTAAAAACGAGGATAAAGACAATTGAGTTCACAAAATTAAAAATTGCGAAAATTTTGTTAAGAATATCAAGGTTAAAATTGAATTTTATAAAGGCAACTGTTTAACTATATTGGACAAAAGCGCATATTGATAAACGGATGATTTTCCTGCAGAACAGTGTTATCGAAGAAATTAAAAACAATCCGACACAATTTATTAAAATGAAAATAAAAACTTTGCTACACAATAGTAGAAAACTGATAAATATGTTTCAAGGTACACAACTGAGAGTAACGAATCCATAAACACCCTCACTTTATTTTCTGCTCAAAATACACAAAGCAGATATGCCACTCTGACCAGTTGTTAATTTTGTGAACTGTCCTCTTATTTCGTAGCCAAATTGATCAACAAAATTGTTACCACTAGTTTTTCAGTCAAATCTCAATACTGTGCTAAAAGACGCAACAATGCCTGGTTTACACGGGTATAGTAATCTGGAGAGTGGAATATCAAGTAAAGCCTAGTCTACATTAGTAGAATAAACTGTAAAGTAAGAAAATGCAAGATTACTCGTCCAATGTTACCACTTGGTCGAGTAAATATGTAAAAAATTAAGCGATTCGAGTGGTAGAGCGACCAGCAATGTAGCTCCCATTTTTCGTCATCCCCACTGCCTTATGATGAGCTCGACTGCTTACTTGCCCTGTGTAAAAAACATACGCAGCCAAAGAAGGCGAGTCGAGCGCTGGGCCGAGTTGCTGGGCACAGTTCTCTGGGTCGAGTTACTCGACTAATGTAAACTAAGCGAACCCGTGTAAACCAAGCAAGTAGAAAAGTTGCAAGAAATTTCGACTTCACCTGATTTTATTCTTGTCTTTTTTAATGTTCCTAATTTATTTACTAATATATCAATAGTTGATCTTCAAAGTTTTTTAAAGAAATGTTCTTTGAATCCAGCTGGTCAGATTGAATTTGCAGTTAATTTTTCGATTTGTTTATAAAACACATTTTATGTTATAGACGGGCACTATTACAGAGTTTAATTCTTTTCACAATGCACTAAATAATGCTAATGATAATAATAAATATACTTTAGAAATAGAATCTAACCATAAAATTAATTTCCTAGATCTTACCATTGACAACACAGGCGAAAACTTATCTTTCGATATTTTCCGAAAACTTCTCAAACGGATGAGAGTATCAATTCTATTTCAAACTATTGTTTCAAACACCAATTAGTGATTTTCAACTCTCATATCCGTAAAATGCTCAATCTACATTTAAACTCAAGAAAAATTTAAATAAACCAATATTTTATTACAAATAGCGTTAAATAATAAGTTTGATCCAAATCTAATAGATAAGTTAATTAGTAGAAAAAAAAATTAAAATTTAGCTTATCTGTTAATTAGTAATAGTGATACTGAAAATGTTCAGCTTACTTTTCTTAGGTTAAATTAATTATAAAATTGAAAAAATATATATGGACACTGATAATAATTTTGTAATCTTTTCTAAACATGCCACAAGCATTTGAAGCATTAAAAAAATATGTGTAATAAAATGGATACTAGTGACCGTTATATATAAATCTGGAGTTTATAAAATCACTTGTTCTCGTGGAGCAGCGTATGTGATCAAACTGGGAGATCTTTTAAAGTTAGAATAAAGACACATATTAAGAGGAATTAAATATAATAACACACAATCGAGTTTTTCTAAATCTATTATTGAAACTTGCCTCGATTTACAACATTATGGTTTCACAATTCTTCATTCACATAATAAAGGTAGAATTTAGAATTTTCTAGAAAATTTCGAAATTCAAAACTGTCTAATACTAGCAACTCCATCTCTTTTTTAAACGTTCAATCAGATATTAAGTTATCCCCATTCTTAAATTATTTAATTGAACATGAGCAATGTCGATTTTGATAATTGTTCTTCGGCTGTTTACAGTCGACTTGTAACATTCTGATTCTGACTAAATAATTGGTGTCTTTAGTTGATCTGTTTGAGATGCCACCAGTTCTTAATCAAGTTGAGATTTCTCATAATACGAAACACTGGGAAACAAAAAAAAAATTTTTTCTGCGGTCCTAGTTTTTCGAGTGAATTTAGAACAGTAAGTAACAGGCGCATAGTTATTTTGTGAATATCCTCACTCAAGTTGAATTGGACGCATGAAAATGCTTTGTATCAGTTGTCAAAAACTTACTGGGAATTACAAAACTGCAGAATATTCCAAAATAGTCTCTAAGATGCTTAAGAATCTTAAAAACTGGGAGCTAATATGAGTATCAAAAAACATTTTTTGTATAGCCATTTGGATAGATTCCCTAACAACCTACATGGTTACAACGAAGAACCAGGGGAACAGAACAATAAATAATCATATACAAAACGTTTTTCTTAATTTATTTTAAGGAATTTTTGTTTAATACAAATAATTCTATTCAAATTATCCATAATAACGCTGTTGCCTTTTCAAAATAGAGGTTTTTGAATGTATTCATTATTTTTATTTCATTTTATTCTCAATATAAGGAGTGCCTGTTTCTCTAAAACTAGAGTCAATTCAGCAAATCTGATAAATTTTTCGTATTCAGGAGACCCAAAATCAGTTCCTAAATTTCATGCTAAAGAATCACTGTTCTCCTGTGTAATCAATACTTTTGTTTTTGCAAGTATTTATTTTAATGTTATTTATTTTGTATTTCGTAAAATGATTGTTGTAATATTTGTTGTTCTTTTATGCTAAGTACTGGTCCTGATGATGGTGTTCAAAACAGCGGGATCGTTCGACTTTATTTTCAAAAAATTTAGGCAATTTAAATGTGAAGAAAAGAACTACTGTAGCAGTTGTTTTCCCTTATTCTTCCTTCAATTATTAATCTTTATTTATGTTTTGCTTTAACTTAAGCTTAATGTGATTTTCATGGGCTACTGAAATATAATTTTTTTAAATGTTATTTAACTTTAAATTCAATTTATAGCAATATTTTTATTTTGTAAAGATATATAATGATTGCATTGATGCATGTCAGATATCACCGTGAAAATTATGATCGCCTGATTGAAATGAAATGAAAAACTAATATTTTGCAGTAGATTTGTTGTTTTTTTTTTTCATAGTTTTGCACAAATGTTTTTTTTAGTACATTTTAGGGGCTATCAATTGGTTACATCACTTACCTAGATCGGCGAAAGTAGAGTGCCACACTCGAATTAGGTAAATGGCGTGAATATTTATTTATATTTATCTTATTTTGATAAATCCTTACGGGTTTGTGGAGGGGTTGAAAATCTAACATGGAAATTTTAATAGCATTGATTACTAATTACATTTAAAACATGTAATATTATTACCAACATCTTTCATTTGAAATGTTTTTCGAAATAAATTGAACTATTATTTCCGGTTTCCGTTACTTTCGTTCGCGAGTTATTGAATATATGGACACACATAATTCGACAACATTGTGTATGGGATAGAGAACATATGAATGGCGTACATACCGCGGACGTAGACGTATATTCTCGTGGATCTCCTGGCAGTGTTGTGGTCAGCCGCTCGTGCGTAGCAGTAGTAGAAGCCGATGTCGACATGGGACACGTTGAACACAGTCAAAATCGACTCGTACTTCAATGAGACCTCCTCCTTATTCTCTGTGGAGTTGATATGTATTCTCGCAGAGTCGTAATACTGCAAATGTGAAATAATTTTAGGTATACAAGAAGTATTGAATAAATTTGAGAATCGATACAACCGTTGGAATCTCTCAAGCACATGTAGCACTGTTAAGAACTAGAACAATGCTTCATTAATTAATAATAGATATTTATATACCAAGTGAATTAACATATTTAATTTACGTTGCATATACACTATTTTATTCAATTTTTACGAAATAATAATTAATATTAAGGATTACGAAATTCACTTTTGACAAATTAAGAAGACTAATCAGTAGTCTGTGCATGACAATTGACAGCATGGAAATGTCCGATGTGAAGTTTTCGTTCTTGAAACCATTTGAAATGTCTATGAATAAGAATACAAGCAGTTTAGTGAGTGGATACATATGAAGAAAGCAAGAGTACCTAGTAAACGAAAGAATAATTTTAGCTTATATTTCCGATCGATCTAAAAATGTGAATCTTGCAGTGACCGATTAAAAATTTTGAGGGATTTAAAAAAAAAATAATTTACGAGTGAATAAACAGTTATTTATAGTTGTTCTTATGCAGATAATAATGACAGTGTAAAACGTCAAAATTGAATAAAATAATATATACTTCTTGAAGTGAAATATAATTTTTTAATATAATATGAATTCTTTCTTCAGAAAGCTTCAATATTATATAAAACTCGAAGGAATTTTAATAATTAATTTAAAAAATCTGGTGTGGGCACCACACTACTTTCTTACACAAATAAAACTAACTGAACACGTATGACTTGTTACTTGCGCATGACTTTATTTTGACAATTATTTGATAGATGTTAAACCTGTTTAATTTTTTGTTCTCATTGTAATTATGAATTTATTTTAAAATAGAGATAAATTAATATTTAGTCTAATAACTAAAGACCGGATTTAAAGCAAATAAGCTAATGTATAAAATTTATGACGTGAAAAATTATTTAAAAATCTGTAAATTAAATATATATATATATATATATATATATATATATATATATATATATATATATATTCGAATTTATATATTTACGTTAAATTCAAGTACCGCTTCAAGACATATACTGTTAAATTCTTAAAAAAAAAAATATAAAGAAAATTACAAGGTGAAAATAATGTAATACTTTTGTAAACTTATCAGTCTTCTGACGATGGTGTAAAAGCCGAAATCGCGATAAAGAAATAATATGAACTGCGAAACTAAGCCAAGTGTTATTATTTACCTTATTTCAGCAATTTTATCTTGATTTCACCAACATGATAGTTTAAATACTTGAAAACAGCGTTTTGCATGTTTCTGCAAGCTTAAAACGGCAATTTTATCTTGATTTCACAAACATAAGCCAATAAACACGACAGAAACATAAATAAGACAGTTTAAATACTTGAAAATAGCGTTTTGTATATTTTTGCAAGCTGAAAACAGCAATTTATTCTTGATTGCACAAACATAAGCCAATAAACACGACAGAAACATGAATAAGACAGTTTATATACTTGAAAACAGCATTGTGTAATTTATATGATATGTTAGTAGATAAGAGATAAGTAATCACAAGAACCCTTACTCAGCCTGATAATATTCCTTTGTTCTTAAATAATTCTTAGTAATGATTGTAAACCCCATTATTATACTTTGTATAATCATTGTAAAGAGTAAAACACTCTGAACTCAGCTCTCAACGAGTTAAGTCGTCTCTTGTGAAATAAAGTTGTTTTTAAAAAGTCTGTTTTTGAATTAACATATATTAATTGTATGTTTTTGCAAGCTTCAAACAGTAATTTTAACTTGATTGCACCAACATTAGCCATTATACATGACAGGAACATGAATATGACCGTTTAAATACTTTAAAACAACGTATTGTTTGTTTTTGCAAGCTTTAAACAGCATTTTTACCTTGATTTCACCAACATTAGCCATTATACACCACAGAAACATGAATATATCAGTTTAAATACTTAAAAGCAGCGTTTTGTATGTTTCTGCAATCTTAAAACGGCAATTTTATCTTCATTTCACCAATATTAGCCATTATACACGACTTATACATGAATATGACAGTTTATATACTTGAAAACAGCGTTTTGTATGTTTTTGCAAGCTTAAAACAGCAATTTTATCTAGATTTCACAAACATAAGCCAATAAACATGACAGAAACATGAATAAGGCAGTTTAAATACTTGAAAACAGCGTTTTGTATGTTTTTGCAAGCTTAAAACATCAATTTATTCTTGATTTCACCAACATAAGCCAATAAACACGACAGAAACATGAATAAGACAGTTTGTATACTTGAAAACAGCATTGTGTATGTTTTTGCAAGCTTAAAACAGTAATTTTATCTTGATTCCACCAACAGTAGCCATTATACATGACAGGAACATGAATATGACCGTTTAAATACTTTAAAACAACGTATTGTATGTTTTTGCAAGCTTTAAACAGCATTTTTATCTTGATTTCACCAACATTAGCTATTATACACGACAGAAACATGAATATATCAGTTTAAATACTTGGAAACAGCATTTTGTATGTTTCTGCAAGCTTAAAACGTCAATTTTATCTTGATTTCACCAACATTAACCATTATACACGACTTAAACATGAATATGACAGGTTAAATACTTAAAAACAGCGTTGTGTATGTTTTTACAAGCTAAATACAGTAATTTTATCTTGATTTCACAAACATAAGTCAATAAACACGACAGAATCATGAATAAGACAGTTTAAATACTTGAAATCAGCGTTTTGTATGTTTATGCAAGCTTAAAACATCAATTTATTCTTGATTTCACCAACATTTGCAATTATACACAACTTAAACATGAATATGACAGTTTAAATACTTGAAAACAGAGCTTTGTATGTTTTTGCAAGCTAAAAACAGTAATTTTATCTTTATTTCACAAACATTAGCCATTATACACGAATGAAATTTGAATACGACAGTTTATATACTTAAAAACAGCGGTTTGTAAGTTTTTGCTAGCTTAAAACAGCAATTTTATCTTAATTTCACAAACACAAGCCAATAAACACGACAGAAACATAAATAAGACAGTTTAATTACTTGAAAACAGCATTTGTATTTTTTTGCTAGCTTAAAATAACAATTTTATCTTGATTTCACCAACATTAGCCATTATACACCACAAAAACATGAATATGACAGTTTAAATACTTAAAAACAGAGTTTTGTATGTTCTTGCTAGCTTAAAATAACAATTTTATCTTGATTTCACCAACATTAGCCATTATACACCACAGAAACATGAATATGACAGTTTAAATACTTAAAAACAGAGTTTTGTATGTTTTTGCAAGCTTAAAACAGCAATTTAATCTTGATTACACTAAAATAAGCCAGTTTATATATATATATATATATATATATATATATATATATATATATATATATATATATATATATATATATATACTCTCGGCAACGAAAAAAACGCGCCACTTGAAAATGCACGAAAAAACGCGAATTTTCAAACCGCTGTAACTTTGTTCAATTTCGACGAAAATGGATGAAACTTTGACTCCGAGAAAGGTTGAAAGGTTTTCTTTAAGGCCGTGTGAAGGGATGAGTCGTAAGTTGGAATCTAACCCCCATAAAACCCCTGTGAAAAAAAATGTTCAGAATGACAAAAAATGTCAAAGTTTGACAATTTGTAACACACGCGAAAAAAATCGTGGCTAATTGCGACATACAAGGTTATAAAGCTCACTCAATTTCCGTTAGATTTATCAACCATTCAAGCCGCTACAATAAAATGGCGGGAAGTTATGAATTTTTTTAAAAAAAGTGTATTTTTGGTTATTACTCTGGCAGTCTCTGCCGGAAATGGATGATTTTTTGGGATCTTGCTGCGTATAAATGTTCTCTTCAGGTGACATGCCTAAGTTTTATAAAAAATTACAGTTCACCCTTTTGCACCCCCTAAAAATGAAAAAATGTTCGTACCGTCAAAACATCAATTTTTGACATCTTTTACCGTGCGCAAACAATAACGTGAAGAAGTTACAGTTCTAGAAACTGAAAAGAACCTACATAAAAGATTGTTTTTAGAGATTTTTCATATTAATAATGAGTCTAACACGATGAACAAGAAAACAGATGTCGATAGTTTGAGTTCTATTTATTCATATTTACTAACTAAATCCAGATCACATACTTAAACTTTTTGAAACTGCTTTTCTTTTTTATCCGTTATCACTCATTTCGTAATATTTATACTTCATACATCACTTTGACAGATTATTTTTTGACATTTAGTTTATTTTTTATGTACGTAGTTGATTTTTTTTAAAATATTTTTGAAATGTCAATATTTTATTTCATATTTATATTTCATGTTACACTATTATTTCAAGACAGTTATATATTTTTATTATTCTGCTGTTAAGTCCACTTATTAAGTATTTCTATTACATTGATGTTATTTTATATTTAATCTCAACTAAATGTAAGTGTTGTTGTTATCTTTGTGTGGCTTTTAATTTCTATTTTGTATTTATTGTATTATAGTGTCCTGAAGAAGGAATAAATATTTCCGAAAGCTTGACTATTTAAAAACAGCGTTTTAATTTTTTGCCCAAACGACTGTTATACCTGCTAAAAAATTTCCTATATATATATATATATATATATATATAAATAAACCATTAATTAACTGCATTTCTAACGATATGAAAATGAGCAAAGGATTTGCAAAGGACGTAAAATTAAATTATCCATATGAAAATTATTACAACTTAGATAATAAAATATATAATACAAAAAGAACCTAGATTAATTAATTTGTCATTTAATAATTAAACAAAATCACTTTCATATATATATATATATATATATTTATCATTTTGATGTTACACTATTATAAACCTATAAACCTAAAAAGGTTTATGAAAGTGATTTTGTTTAATTATTAAATGACAAATTAATCTAGGTTCTTTTTGTATTATATATTTTATTATCTAAGTTGTAATAATTTTCATATGGATAATTTAATTTTACGTCCTTTGCAAATCCTTTGCTCATTTTCATATCATTAGAAATGCAGTTAATTAATGGTTTATTTGATTCAAAAATGTTTAGAGTATTTATATTTAATTTTAAATTCAGGCTTGATTCGAGACAGTGCATCGCCTACCATATTTTGACATCCGTTTTTGTACTCTACTGTATTATTTAATTCTTCTAATTTTAGTCGCCATCTTATTAATTTCGAATTCGGTTCTTTTAATGAGTTTAACCAAACCAGATGTCTATGATCTATAATAATTTTGAATTTGTGTCCTAATAAATATGGTCGAAATTGTTTGGTTGAGATGTACGCGATGGGCAGATCTTCATTATTATCATTCTTTTGTGATAACACGGCTCCGATAGCGTAGTTGCTTGCGTCAGTTGTTAAGATAAACGTCTTTGAAAAGTCTGGGTATTGCAAAATGGGATTATTAGAGAGAAGTGTTTTGCATTTTTCGAAACATTTTTTGTATTCGGAATCATTTATATCAATCTTTTGTCCTTTCTTTAAACAATTAGTTATAGGCTTTGTTATTTTCGAAAAACTGTCAATGAATCGTCTGTAATATCCAAGTAATCCAAGGAATGATTTTATTTCTTTTACTGTTTTAGGTATGGGGAAGTTTTGAATAGTTTGAATTTTGTCGGGGTTAGGTTAAATTCACTTTTATCAAATTCGCTTCTTTCAATTTTTGAAATACTTTCTCAATATTATTTAAATATTCTTGAAGGGAAGTGCCTAATATAATTATATTATCTAAATAAACGAAACGTATTTTATTTATCAGGTTTTTTAAAACGAAATTCATTAAACTCTAAAACGTTGACGGGGCATTTAATAGTCCGAAAGGCATTCTTTTAAATTCGAAATGTCCTGAATTGGTAGCAAAAGCTGTTTTTGGAATATCGTTTGGGTCTACTTCGATTTGGTGGAAACCAGAAGTCAGGTCAATTGTTGTAAAATAGTTATATTTGCCAAGTTTGTCTAATATGTCAGTTATGTCGGGGAAAAGAAATTTTTCGTCTACTGTCTTTTCGTTCAGTTTCCTGTAATCTATAACCATTCTAAATTTCTGTTTGCCAGATGCATTTTCGGTACTACCCAAATTGGGGCTGACCAAGGTGAATAAGAATTTTGAGTAATATAGTCTTTTAACATTTTATCAACTTGGTTTTGAACTTCCTGCTTATAAATTTCAGGGTATTTATATTGTTTGGCATGTATTGGAATATTATCAGTGGTTTTAATTTTATGTTTAATTTTATTTGTAAATGAAAGTTTTTCGTCTTCTTGTAATATTAATGATTTAAATTTATTTAAAACTGCGTGCAGGCCTCGTTTTTCTTCCGTATTTAAATGTTCATCCCGTATTTTAAAAATTAGGTTTAATTAATTTTGGGTTGATATAATTTTGTGTCGATCCGGTGTCCAGTAAAATTTTGAAGTAAAACATTTTAATAAATGGTAATTTACTTAAATTATTGGTAAAGGATTCGATTCTAGTTGGCTGTCTACGTCTAAAAAATAATTTTCATCAAAATTATCATTTTCTTGTTTATCATTTTCAAATTCAGAGTTTTCTTGGTTTACATTATTGTCTGAGTCTAGCTCTTGATTGAATAATCGTTCTGTTTGTGGTTAACTGTGCCTAGTAGTTTGGTAAGTTGAAATGCTCATAGGTGTGACTGTCTGTTGTGTTTTTCGAGTATTTGCACTGGGTGTAAAAAGTTTGTTTTGTTGGTAAGGCACAGGTTGTGGATATTTTTGCATGGGTGATGGATGTTTCTGTTGGTTGTGGTTGAATTGTAGTTGGTTTTTCGATGGAAGGGGTTTTTGAACATGTGTTTTGGTTATGAATGTATTGTAAATCATTAGTGATTACATTTAAAATTTCGTATAATTTTTGCGTTTTTCGAGCAGAAATTTGAGATCTCTGCAGTTATTTATAAAGCATTGTGTAAAATATTTTGCGGAATTTTCTAATAATATTCTACTAATTTCGTTTGAATATTTGCATTCAACTTTACTTTTATAAATCAGATATAAATCATTAAATTTAGAATAATAATCTATAATATTATCTTTCGTTTGTTTGAGATGTGTTAATTCGTACATTAGTGTGTGTTCTGATCTAGTGTCAGAGTAGTTTTGTAACAGGTATGGTTTTAATTCTTTCTACGAATTGATAACTGTGATACTAAGTCATTGAGCAGCATTGCCTTATATTTTATTTTTCAAAGTTAATGTCACGATCTTTTTCGTTATTTCAGATGGGTTCGTTTGATTAATTAACGTAATTATGTCATCTACAGTATTTATAAAATTTGACAAAGTTTTGAAGTCACCGTCAAAATTTGGTATTAAATCTAACAATTTAATAACTTCATTATTTAGAGTAGTAAAAATGTTTCCTACACTGAGGTCTGGGGGTGCCATGTTTAAATTTAAGTTATTTGAGCTATTTAGTAGCTGTTTCAGTATGGAGTTACAAAAATGTACAGAGTGTACTTACAAAAATAATAAAATGTCTTTGATCATTGAATCGATGACAATGACTGGTGTTGGTTGGCACCGGATCGATGTTCGCTCGATTCTGGGGAGACCAAGTTGCTGATTTCTCCTGTTCTGATCTGCACTCAGGAACGGGTGGAAAAGGATTCCGTGTTGATGAGTTCCACGATGAATCGGAGATGAGCAGAGGTGTCGCTGTGCCTCACAGGATTGACTTGGTCATTCGTAGATTCGTTTTTTGGATAGCGCGTTACCGATAAAAATCGACGACTACGTTACTTTAACGAATTGAACCGTTTTTAGGTTTTCGGTATACGTAAACTTGGCTATCCTACCGACTGCGCCAATTATATTTTACGAACTTAAAATATTGTTTCTAAAAAAGTTTATTTTATTAAAAACGGAATAAATGGTTCTGGCTAGAACGCTGGTTATAACAGGAATCCCTTATAATTCTACGTGATAACATATTTATACAAAGATTGTCTTAGGGCCAGTTCCACAGTTACCACTTAAGAGGAATCCGTACCCACCAACCTTCTTTTTGCGGGACGGGTCGGGTGTGCCAGGGGTAACACTGGGGGCGTGAACGATAACAACATAGCTGAACCACGTGACAGTAATGATACAGTCACAACAGTAACTAATAGTAGACAGGCGTAAGACCAAAATGTTCGCGCATCCATCTATAAATAGGTACGTTCGGCACCGGTATACGTTCGGCTCATTGTCGCCCAACAATATCCTACAATGGACTTCTGTGCGCTTCTACATATACGGTTTCTTGATTCAGTCTGACCTGTTGGAGAAATAAGAATACATACAAATTCACAAACAAAACAAAATATCAAGATTTTACCCAACCATTTCAAAATGGAGACATTTTATTTCAATCAAAAACCAATTACAAATAAAACATAACAAGCTATAAAATTATTTTATTACATCAAAACAAAAAATAATACACAGTAAGGTAGTTAATCCGTTGATGGTCACAACCAAAGATGTAGTCCAAATTAACATATAATATTAATTAAAAGTAGTAGAATTTGGTTATAAATAAAAATCATAGGTAACCGTTGAAATTATGAAGATAATTGCATTTTAAAGTGGCCATTGAAATGCATTGCATATATGGAGATTAGCGATTGTTTCATTACACAATTCGATATAATTATATCCTAATAACGCAAAACAATTAAAAAACGAATATGTTTTTCTTTGATGTTTGAGTTATTTATTAAAGAAATAAAAACAATGGGACACCATACTCATTGCTGAGTAATTCCACTTTTAAAGTTGAAGTGTCAAGAAAATTTATATGACAGCATGGCACACATGCCTAATAAAAAGTGAGTAACTGACAACGTTGCAACGTGAGATTTAATTCACGAACGATCATACAATGAATTAGGAATTTATTTCATCTGAAATATGGTAAGAAAAAATGTGTAACGTAAAATAGAAAATTAAACCACGCAAATAAAGTTACGTCGTTCACGAATTTGACATACAAAACCAATGTTGCTACATCGCTTAGCTAGATTTTTCACTAAATTTATACATAGAACTTATAATAAAAAAATAATTAAACGGAAAGGTAAACCATACATTTGGTTCTGATCAATAATAAAAATTATTTCCCCGTGACTAATTTAATTTTTCAATGAATTTAAATTTACTGGACTCACTTGATTTGGGATGTCACGGATAAAATACCTTAAAATAGCAATAATTAATGAATTTGTTTATGTTTTTTTCTTTTCTATTGCCTTCGTGATATACTCTGGGTCTCTTATTTTCATGTTTCTGCTATGCCTTGGATCCACTAATTCCGGTAACATACAATCTTTATAAAAGTTAACTAATTTGGCCTCCATATTTTCTGCCCAAAATTTATCATCTTTTAATATAATTTCAATTTTTATCATTTCATCGATTGTGGTCCATACCGCCAAAATACATTTATCTCGACCGGTAATTCGTAATTGACCCTGAATTTGATAATACCAACTGTGGTGTTTGTTAATAGTTATTTTGCTTGTGTTTTTATCCTTTTTCCAAATCGTAACTTTTTTATTTAAAATTAAATCTTCCAATGTTAAGTTTTGCGGATTATAAGGACATTTAATTTCTATCAGTGTCATCACCTATCAAGCCATCTGGGCTAGCTCCAAGGAATGGAAATTCTTTATCAATTTATGTTCCTAGCTGTTCTGCTAATTTTTCTTTAGCTATTGGTTCATTAATTTTACCGTGATGTATAGCTGGAACATATGAAATTTGTGATCCGTATAACAAATTCTTCACCAAATTTACACAGCTTGTTGTTTGTCGCCGAGTGCAAACTTTAAAAAAATTAGAAGAAGTAAGAAGTTTCTTCCTTTCTTCTAACCAGTAACTACTTCCAGATTGCAAAATTGTATTTTTTTCAAATATTTGCCGTTGTTCTTCGGTGGTCAATAAATTTTTTAGAAATTTTTGTTTCTCTGTTTCTAGCTCACCATCTTCCATATCTGGTACTTGGCACCACGTACCATAATCTTCGTCTTCTGTTTTATCCATATTATGTTTTGCTTTTTTATTATTTTGTCTAAAATTTAATGATCTTTTCGCCCTTTCCTGTCTTTTGATTTCAAAATTTGATTTTATTTTACAAGGACTTTTACCAGTGAGGGACTTATGCAAGGTATAATGTGTTCGCCTTTTAGAATTGAAAGACACAACTGCAGCATAACACCTTGATTGATAAGATGTACCTTTCGAAAAATTTATTCTTTTCCTACCTATAAATTTCGTGATCACAGAATGAAACTGTTCAACAATATTACTGTCAAAATTATAAATTAAACTGTGAGCATGTCGCGATACTGATTTTATTATAATAATTATTCTATTATACAATTCATGGCAGTTTTTTAATTCTAAAAATTTATTTTCCGGCTGTATTTTATCTTTATTACAATAATAGGTATCACAGGTTGAATGTTCTCCAAAAACATGTTTGATACTATTTTCAATGTCACATTTTAGAAGTTCTATTTTGCTTGCAAGTGGTAACAGGCTAGATTTTCTAAAATTATTTGCACTTGTTATTGCTCTTCTTAACCGTAATATTCTACCATGTAATGTTTTTCTTAACCTTTTAAGTCCGGATTAATTTTTTTTTTGAAAAATATATTTTTATAAATTGTTTCGTTATTAGATAAACTATTAAAATGACAATTATTGTGAAAAAAAATTTTATTTTACCTCAAACATACAAAAAATGATGGTTCCTTAGAGGTACCACTAGTACTTAAATATACTTATATTTTATGGAAGTCTTCAAAACAGTGCTTCGTATTGGTAAGACATAATCCCACCTGACATGTCTTTCAATGCCAATTTTATGATTATGTTGAATAATAAGAAATGCAATAACAAAAGAGCACACTACCCTCGCTGAGCTACAGACACATAATGACAAAAATACGCACAAAATTTAATTTATAAAGACGAATTTTTTTCTGGTCATACCCAGCCACTACAAGTCTTAACAGGATCGGTGGTTCCAACGCTCGCTAACTAGTACGCGAAAAAGAATTTAATTTCTACGTGGTTCCACGTTGGAACCACTAGGACCTAAAGGGTTAAATGAAGGGGAAATCTTGTATCAGAACAGATTGACTTTAACTTATTGCAATAATTCCTTAAAATGTGATTGCGACATTCTATTTTTTCCACAGTGGTGTCTTTATAGGGTTTAGAGTCCAAAATTTTTTTGTAGGTACTACTATCTCCATCCGCTATTAATTTAGTATATTTAATTCCATGCATAGATATACTGTTTTTAAATCCATCCAGGATTATATTTGACTCCATGCTTGTTGAGGTACCTTCAAAATTTTTGGAACATATATGTTGTTTAACTTCGGTGTTACATTTTTTCGCATGAATACATATCGAACAATATTTATTTTTTATTCCAATATATAACACTTCTCCAAATTGGTGTCCTATTATAGCAGCTGCACCTGACAATGCGTTATAATTAGTTTTATAGCTGCGCTTCGACCAGCAGCCATCAGCCACAACAGTAATGCACGGAACACCTTTTTCATCTACATTTCCATTTGTAATAGCATACTCTGTTTCTTTCTTCCCAGCTTCTTTCATATTATTATAAGCTGCTGTTTCCCATGCATCAGATACAATTTTATGATGCTTTGCGTAAGTTTTTTCACTCATACACGGAATTTCCATGACACATAAAAACTCCTCCAAATTAAAATAACCCGAACCAATACTCATAATTCCCTCAAATGCAGCTGTGTTTATATCAACAATATTTGGAGTAGTATTTCTTGTTTCATTTGTTGATATGTGAAAACTTACGTTACACATATTACATTTTAGTACTAATATAGAATTTAAACCTTGTACAACTTCTTTTACTATATTAATATTAATAAAAGTACATCCAAATTTTTCATTGTGATTACTCACAAATTTTAGAGACTCGAAAAAATGACTAATTTGCACAATGCGCCTTCCAATTATTTTTTCGCTTGACGATTTCAAATTATCTTCTCTCGCTCCGGTTACAAAATCCTTAAATAAATTGATTTGTAAATTATTTGTTGTTTAATAAAATAAAAAAATATTTACCAAATCTGAAGAAACAGTACTTTCATCATGCGCATCATAACTAGATCCCGGTAATGAAATATCAACATTTTCATCTATCATTGGTGGAGAACTAAAAAATTATAAATTATTTGATTTTTGGTCATTTGTGTATGTATAAAGTATTTAAATTTACTTTTTGTCCTCATGAGATTGTTGCAATTCTTCTCCCACCACGGATGCTAAATTTACAGCCTTTTTCTCACATCTAAAATTATAAATTTTTATAAAATTATATTTTTACATAATCATGTTAGTAATTACCTCTTATAAAGTTTAAAACCAATACGTTTTTTACGTTTAGCGGATAAAAATTAACCACCTTTTTTACTTTTCCGCTTATCCATTTCGCAAAATGATATATAAAATGTAAATGAAACAATTCAGTTGTAAACTGCACTACGATTTTATACCTACTGTATTCAAATATTTTCTTAATATTATTATGCTACTAGATACTTATAATGGGAATGTACTTCCGAGAAAAGAAGGCGGAGTCAAAATGTAGTTTCGCTTACTCCGCGCGGTGGCACTGCTAGCAGTCCAAAAATTTCGTTGAGAAAGAGAAAAAGTACGGTTTGTTTTATACTGATTTTTTACCTCCCGCCTACCTCTAGGTAAGGGAGGTATTGTTTTTGATCAGAAAATTGGGTAGTGAGTTTTCAATGAATAAGCACGTTTTAGGGTCCCTACAATACGATTTTACTATTTTCGCGATGATGTCTGTATGTATGTATGTATGTATGTATGTATGTATGTATGTATGTATGTATGTGTGTGTGTGTGTAGTCTGTGGCAATTTTTTCGTCTCGCATAACTCAAATACTATAATACCAAAAAATACAATTTTTTGAATTATTGCTTCTTATATTTAAATGAAGAGCTGATTAGATTTTGGATAAAATTGGTCGACCGGAAGTAGCAGTTTACTTGAAGCCCTTAACAGTTTTTCGTGAAAAACACGGTTAAATTTCCTTTTTCAACAATTTATGTTATTTTGAAAGTTGAAGAATATTTAATTCTACATTTGTTTTGATTACACTAATTTTAATAATTTTCATTAGATTTAGAGATAATAAAATATAAAAAAATTAGATTTCACAAATCTTGCATTCCTAGTACACCATGGAAAATTTTCAATTTTTTACGAAATGTGACACATGTCATTGTGATTGTGAAGCTGTTTTCTTAGTGAAATATGTCAAGAAATTAAATAAATATACGAAAGAAAATTAAAATTCTCAAATATAAATAGAAAATAAACAAATAAGAAGGTATGTTTCTGTATCATCAAATACTATTTTGTACCATTTAAGAGTAGTATTGGGCGGGAGGTTATGTGCTGGCCACATCAGATTTTTAAATTCTGTGCAGATTTTATAAATAATATATATAACACCTTCAAGAAGAAGGTTCATATATACTTTGTATCGTCTTAGAATTTCTAGTTAGGTTCATATATAATACCTATAATAAGTTGAAATAGCTGTATATTTGACATCATTTTATAATTAATAGGAATTAAAAAAAAAAGAAAATCGGATCGATAGACAGTAGAAGCAAAGACTTAACTAACTTATTATATAAAAATATTTTCAATTGTGTACCTAGAAAATATATAAATAGATTAATAGGAAACCTTGTCTTATAGACCAGTACGGATTCCTCTTAAGTATAAGTTTAGTTAAACCTTGAACTGCAGATTAAACCAAATACTCAAGCTGTATATGTTGCATGGTTCTTAATAAAAAGATAGTTACCTAAACTAAAAAAAAAAAAAAAATGTTGGCAAACATGAATGTCAATTATTATTCTTTTATCTCGTATTTTGACATACAAAATAATGTTTTGTATATTAAATATGGAAAATTTGGAAATAAGTAAAGTCTGATTTTTAGCTGTAGCTGTAATAAAAATCAAATATCGCTCAAAAATCGATGTGGAGCGAGATATGAGACTGGCAATGTCAAACCTTATTCCGAGTTTTGAAAAAATGTGAGTTTTTCACCATTTATTCTTTATTTTTAGTTTGAACTATTTAATTTTAATAAATGTGAGGTTTATCTGAGTTGTTTTCATTCGTGTGTCTGATTTATGTCATTGTACACATATTTCGACAAGGGCGCCGGGACAAAATACTAAACACGTAAGTGCCCGGGGACTGATAATGTTTGGGTAGACCTGTTTTATAAAATTCTTCATCATTCCATTCATTGAAATTATTATACCTATTCTCTCCAGGACTACGACAAGGTCTCATGAAAATGGCAATGTATAAGATTTCTTCATCCTCATAGTCATCAATATCAATAATAATTATAACATCCTCTTTAAAACTGTATGTAAGTGGATAATGCTAGTAAAAAACATAAAAAAATATTAAACTTTGGTTTAAGCGACACCACCAGCTTAAGTATTTTACATTTAAGTGACGAAATTGTGCAACAACTAAACCATAAACTAAAACTTGAGCTTAAAAAAAACTTAAGTGGTAACTGTGCAACTGGCCCTTAGAGACGTGCCATTTTACTTGACACCTTAAGCTGTTGATTATACAAAATTTAATATGATTCAATTTCTATAAATGTTGCGCAATATGGGGTGAGGCGCTCACATAATTTATATTTGTTTGTAATTAGAGCGTTAAAGTTACGTAGTTTTTGTATGGCAGAATAATTAATGTTTCTTATCTCAGGTTAGTAAGTTAGAGTGTTAAATTTCTATCTTGCAAAATGAAATTTGGTGACAAATTCTTTAATTTAGAACAATTTTTTCTTATGTATATTTTGCGTATAAACTATCACATTTATTATACCATGTATAAGTATATACATTTTTTTTGTCTGGTTATGGAATTAATTACGTTCGTATTATATCAAGTATTATTTAATTACTACTACTGTATTATGTTTTGTATTACTTACTTTCTGGCATAAGAATGTATATTTTAGAAGCCAATAAAGATGCATGCATGTATGTATATTCAACTAGCAAAAGTTCAATATTGTAAAAGTGTCTCCTTGGTAACATTTCTACACCGGCGGCGGACAATGTAAAATATTATAAAAACTGGTTTGGTTATATTTCAATAATTTGACAGTTAAAAATGAAACAAAAATAACAAAACAGCATATTTTATTTATAGCAACTAGAAATGCTGGACAAGACAGAATATTTGTTGAAGTTCTGGTCATTTGTTTAATGTTTTTTAATTTTATTTTCTATGTAATGGGCGCATAAACCATAAACGAAATATGACAAATTTATATCAAAATCGTATAACACTAACGGAATAATTAGTGGTAACGTATTTTTTCTTTTAAATATTTTTCGGTAAAGCGATATAACGAATTGAACACATTTTGACGTCAAGGATACTCGCATTGATTCTATTGGCCAGAAATATGAAAAGTACAAATCGCGCGTCTGCCGTGGCGCCCAACGCCTATTGGGTGCTAAAATAGAACTACGAAATGTCATTTTATTTGTTTTTTTTTTTTGTTGGTATTTAAGATTATATTTGTTGGGTTTCTATTACTTGTTTCATAATTTCACTATTTTATTGAGTGATGATGAAAATCTATTGAATAAAATTGTATTTTGAGGTTAGGTAACGTCACTACTAGCGCCACTGTTCTCAAACTATCGTATGATGTTTACTCGAATATAAAGTAAAATACTAAGTTCCCAAAGGAACTTTATCTTTATTTATATTAAGTTTAATTGTTGTAAATTAAGACTTATAACATGTACCTAAATATTATATTTACATTAAAAAAATATATAATATCTACTATCATGAAAAATCGATGTTTTAGTGCCACTAGAGGAATACCAGTGAGTTCACACAAACTTTAAAAAATCATATCTCTGGTTATATATGGAATTTTCACATCGGGTTTTCACTGATCGTCATATATTGTAATAATGTTTTATAAAAAAAAATTAAAAAAAATTGTTTATGGGCCCATTGTTCGACTCGCTTCGCTCGTCGTTCAAACTTACATGCTCAGCACACAAAGTATCACATTTACTCCCAATAACTCAATATTCTATAATGTTCTATACGTAGGTCAGTTTCCCGGTAGTATGATATTCATACTTTTTAATAAAGAGTAGAATGTCATAATTCTTTCAAATTAAATATTTCTAGGTAGTCACATTCACAATAAACTGCCGACCAATATTGTTTATTAAATAAACTCCGATGAATATTGTAATGAACTGTTAGGACTAGAAACAGTAAATGTGTGGCCGATCTTCCATTTCGTTACTTTTTTCGATTTATATTTTTAATAAGGATGTTAATAAGTCTGTTCCGGAATACATACTTTTGTTTTGTTTTTAAATCATGGAAAAAAGTACTTTGTTGAAAGTAAACTTTTACATACGATGGTTGGCAACATTGCGACAACTGTCGTGCTTCTGTCAAATATTAATCTTCACTTCACCAAATAAACTGTATAAAATGTACCAGAGTGATTCTAGCGGCCAATTGTAGCGGCCACTCTTGACAAGCAGTTCATTGTGAACAAACCACGCGCATAACCAAGGCCAACTAGATTAATTCACACACATTTATTATTAATTTGGTTATAAATAAAGGAAATATCAATGTAAATCATATTGTTTTGTAATAATAATACCTATTAAAAATTACTGTTAATTTTAAGTCACGTATAAACCAAGATATGGCAAAAAAATAATCTGACAGCGCGCTAAATTTAAAAATGTATTAAAAACAAATAGTATTAGTAATTCTATTAACAACTCTTTGCACGTAAATTTCTACTCTAAAATACAAAGATAATTAAAAAAACACATACAAGTATTTAATGCAATTGATAAACATCGTATAAACCGCGTAAAAATGGTAAAATAAATTAATTAACACTTAAAAAAATCATTTCATACCCTAAAAAAAGATGTCTATACATGAAACTCAAGAATCAAATACTAGACTCCTCTAGCAATTTTATAGGCATAGAGCGAATTTGACTAGAACCGTAGGAGAGTGAGTAATTTACTAATTAACAATTTAAAAAATCATTTAAATTAACCGAGTAGTTATCCTTTATATTAGCGAGGTGAGGAGCGTAGCGACGAACCGAGTACATAACTTAACCAAGTATATAACCTATATATTAGCGAGGTGAGTAGCGAAGCGACGAACCGAGTACATAACTTAACCAAGTACAAAACCTATATATTAGCGGTGAGGTTGTTTTTGCTATAGTTGGCAACACTGAGCCTGGAATGTAAGTCCTCGCCTCGCATAATATTTCGTTTTGATAAACACTAAATGTTTTTAATATCCATGGTAAAAAAAAATTATTTGTATCTATTGATACATTGTAAGAACATGTGTTTCTATGGTAATGATATAGGTATAAGTTCGTTGTCATAGAAAAAAAAACTGACAATCCTATGAGAATATTATTTTTGAAACAAATACATATATTTTTTTTTTTGTATTATTAACTTTGTGAATATACAGGATGTCCTATTTTAAGAGATCCAGTGGAATATGGTCATATATCTTTGGTAGAATGCATTTTTAGGTGGATCGCATTTTCGTATTGTATGTATACTCGTATATGGAATGAAAACTCGGCTGATAGCTACGCTCCTCACCTCGCAAATATATAGATTATATACTTGGTTAACTTATGTACTCGGTTCGTCGCTATTATATAGGTTATATATTTTGTTAAGTTATGTACTCGGTTCGTCGCTTCGCTCCTCACCTCGGTAATATATAGATTATAAACTTAGTTAAGTTATGTACTCGGCTCGTCGCTTCGCTCCTCATCTTGCTAATATATAGGTTATATACTTGGTTCAGTTATGTACTCGGTTCGTCGCTACGCTCCTCACCTTCAAATTCATAGATTAAAATTTGCAAATATATAAATTAAACTTTAAAGTGACAGATGGAGATTTTGACATTTAAATACATCTAAATTGTATTAAAATCATGGTAAATATGTATTATTTTATATATCAATATCAATTTAACATATTTTATTACAGGATTGATTTTATATTATACATGTCAAATTGGAGTTTGGTTACATTCATGTCAAACAATTTTACTTACGAAATACTATAGAAAAACGTCAAATTACGCAAGAAATAAATAGTATTTGCGACTGAGAAATATTTTGACAGTTTGACGGCTTACTTTTGGAATGTAAGACTTTTAATTTATGGCTTCTCGTAAGGGTGTAAAAGGAATGATTTCATTTCTCAAAACAATAAATAGTATTTAATCAGTATAATTTACATTACTTCAAATTAATGACTTCTCGTAAGGATGTAAAATGAATGATTTACTTTCTTAAAAATTAAATCATATGTAATCAATATAATTTACATTGAATAAATAATCTATTCACAATGTAAAAAGTTAATAAATTGAAATAAATTTATTTACGAGGTGAGGAGCGCAACCACGAGCCGAGTATCCAACAAACATAATTACGAGGTGAGGAGCGCAGCGACGAACCGAATAACCAACAAACATAATTACTGAAAAAGGCTGAAAAATTTTTACACTTCACGGCTTATTGTTACTTTTGAAGTATGTAAAGCTTCAAATTAATGGCTTCTCGTAAGAGTGTAAAATGAATGATACCCTTTCTTAAAAGTTTAATTCATATGTTATCAATGTAATTTCTTTACTTCAAATTTATGACTTCTCGTAAGGATGTAAAAAAATGAGTACCTTTCTTAAATGTTTAAATCATATGCAATCAATATGCATTGAATAAATAATCTATTGACAATGTAACAGTGCGTGGCCAAGCTGTAAATGTGTAAATTACTAAAACACATTTTACTGGTGATGACAAAGGTTGCTTTAATGAAATATTACTATATTTAAACTGAGCAAAATTTACAAACAAATACAAATATTAAAATTGACGCAAACGTATAATTATGTTACCTAGTTACAGTTACCAATATTTTAAATAGACGATATTTCTTTATGGCTACATCTTGTAGCGCTGTTTGACTCTCAAAACATTACTCTTTCAGTACTCTCTAGTACTCTCCAGTACTCTCCAGTACTCTGTTTTCGGACTGTCAAAAACTGTCCTTTTAAACAGCTAAAAGTATGTCATCAAGTTGATCGTGTCATCATTATCTGTGTCTGCAAATATCAAAGGAATGTCTTTGCACACGCAATAGAGACCTACTTGTGCATTAATTCCAATTGATATTTGCAATATTCGTACAAGCGCGGTTATTGAACTATAAAATGCTGAACAAACAATTTGGAAGAACGCGCTTGTTACACTACCCTCCTCTTAACAAATGACACGGTCAACTTGATACTAAACAAAGTGATATACAATAATTATCTACTAACACAACCAATGCAAAACAATATAAAATATTCTTAATACCATTATAAAACAATATAACATGAATTGAAAAATGTATCAGCACAAAAATCTGCTATGCGTCTGGCTTGCTATGCAAGCGAACTAAAACATAAAAAATAATACAAATACCAAATAAACTGACCATAATAACTCAAACACAAAAACCAAATATATACTTCAGAATAAATCTTAATTTCTAACATACCATAAAAATACAAAAATAAAAATATATTTGTCCAAAGGCGTGTAGCTTGGGGAACGTGTCTAGTCTTTGGTACGTGACCACGGGGTGTAGGAACACACACCTGGAGGGCGCAATGACCACTACACAACACTACCACTGTCACTATCACGGCACGGGGGGTCAAGGGGCGATGAGGGGGTAGCGGCTCCTCGCAGAACAAGGGTCGAAGACACTTGACGACAATCAGCTGACGACGGTAACACCAGCTGATTCTTCGATGTGGACTTGATGACCACTCCTTACTGGAGCGCAACAGAAGACGACCTCTCACCTGGCGTATCCAGATGGAGATGGACTGCTGCTGCTGGTTTCCACTGACTGAAACCATGCTAGTGTAGCTGTTAGAGCTACGCGTACGGTTCACCGAGTGTGAACCCTGTTCACTGGTTGTGAACAGCTCTTCTTTCGGTAGATCGATCTTCTCTACCTGCTCAGTGCTGCTGGTATAAATGTACGGTTCCGGTTGTTCTGCTGTACTACCTTCCTGGGTGTTTTCTACTTTTTCCTGTATTACCATGCCGTTTACATGCATATCAGCTTTCTCCATCTTCTCAGGAACAACAGCAGCCTCGCGCTCAGCCCTTAACAATGACTCAAAATCAGCCGCGCTGATTTGTGCTACCTCCGGCTGAGATGGAATTCGGTTGTGGAGGTTAAACCCATAACTGTGGGATGGTACTAGGTACGCTGTAGTACCATCCACCGCTGCTCCACCGCTCATCGAATTCCCTGTGACCGTCATCGGTCTTGGTTGCTGCTGTTGTTGCCCAAACGAACTCCACGACATCGGAGCTTTTGATGGACAGCCGTTCTGCCAAAAACGACATGGTGCACAACCCAACGGAAAGGGCAAATACCTGTCATACCCAGGCAAGGTATGATCCAACTCGTAACCGAGATTTGGAAACATGGTTACGAGCGGATGTGGCGGCACAACAACAATTGAACTCGCGTACATCTTTACGAACATACTGAACTACTTTGTACTGAACTTAATATTTTTGGTAACTGAACCAACATATTAGTACGTTGCGTCACTGAACACGGAAAAACCAACAAAACAAAATTATTTAAACGACACATGAAACCAAACTAAATGATTAAACAAAACATAAAGTAACTTAAACACAAAATGACTTAAACAAAAGGACTGCGCCAGTAATCACGATTGATTACACTAAACCCTTATAATCGCGTACAAAACACTTTAACTGAACGAACGGGAATGCAAGAACTTTTTATACCGCGCGAATTTTAAATAAAACAAAAATTAAAATTCTTTGACGCAGTATCCTACCGACTGCGCCAATGTAACAGTGCGTGGCCAAGCTGTAAATGTGTAAATTACTAAAACACATTTAACTGGTGATGACAAAGGTTGCTTTAATGAAATATTACTATACTTAAACTGAGCAAAATTTACAAACAAATACAAATATTAAAATTGACGCAAACGTATAATTATGTTACCTAGTTACAGTTACCAATATTTTAAATAGACGATATTTCTTTATGGCTACATCTTGTAGCGCTGTTTGACTCTCAAAACGTTACTCTTTCAGTACTCTCTAGTACTCTCCAGTACTCTCCAGTACTCTCCAGTACTCTGTTTTCGGACTGTCAAAAACTGTCCTTTTAAACAGCTAAAAGTATGTCATCAAGTTGATCGTGTCATCATTATCTGTGTCTGCAAATATCAAAGGAATGTCTTTGCACACGCAATAGAGACCTACTTGTGCATTAATTCCAATTGATATTTGCAATATTCGTACAAGCGCGGTTATTGAACTATAAAATGCTGAACAAACAATTTGAAAGAACGCGCTTGTTACAACAATATAAAATGTAAATAAATTAAATCAAATATATTTTCGAGGTGAGGAACGCAGTGACGAGCCGAGTATTCAACAAACATAAAACATAATTATTTGACAAACATATTTGGTCGGTGAAGATCGTAGCGACGAATCGAGTATTTAACTCCACATAAACACATTAAGTAAAAACAATAAAAGTATATTACATACTTCAAAACGACAATTTTTACTCAATGTGGAGCGTTACCATAACATTATGTATATTGGCAAAATATATTTCCATGGAAATCAACTTATATATATTACATTACCACATAAAATTTGGTTACTAGTATAGAAAAAAAAAGAAATTTATGAATAGAAATAAAATTATCCAATTCATATATTCACAAAGTTTGTTATACAAGAAAATATTTCCATTTTATTTTAATTATACTTTCTTAAACTTATACTTATTACATTACAATAAAAAAATATATTTTTACAATTTATCCATAGATACAAATTAGTTTTGTTACCATGGAAATTAAAAAGAAAAAATATTATCAATATAATAGTTATTTACTTTACAAGTGGGCGAAGTACGGAATTACCCACGAGAGAAATTTTAGTGGGTAATTCCACTTTGCCCACGTGTGAAGTATAACGTTTTATCCAACACATCTTAATAAATGACAAATTTATTAAAGAAATATTATTTGCCAGTGACATATGCATTAAGTTTTTAAATTTAAATGTCAATCAAAGTAGTTAACAAGGTGCTGTGTGTTATTATTATTGTTATAAATAAAAAAATACTCACTAGTGGATTTCCTCAAAATTATACCCACTAGTGGATAATCTGTTACTTTCCTTGTTTAAAATCGCCATAGTTATAGAGCATTTATTGAGAGGTGTTGGATAAAATATATTATTATTATTAATTTCTTATTTTAAAACCTGTATTTTTATCACTTTGAGGAATATCCTGAGAATTCACATTTTATCGTTATTTTTAAAGTGGAAATCTCTGTAAGAAATTTTGAAAATTAATGACTTCGTAAGGATGTAAGACGTTTTTCTTAAAGTAAAATAAATAAATATATCATCACGCCTTTTACCCATTAAGGGTGTGGCACTCTGCTTGCGCAGATCTCGGTAGGTGATATATTTTTGCGTATGAAATGCGGTTACCAGCCGTCAAGTCATAGCCCCCAAAGTTGTTAGTGGAGGGGGAACCACAGGGGTAAATTTAAATTTGTAACTGTCGGCAGTGGGATTCGAACTGAGGATCTCACGATCCACAGTCCGACACGTTACCACGGAGCTATTTAAAGTGTAACGTTTTATTTTAAAATTGGCAGAGAGTGATTTAAAAAGTTAATTCTTTATTTATAAATAACAAACATACGCTCCTCACTGATCATTTAACATAATTACTCCACATAAACACATTAAGTAGAAACAGTAAAAGTATATTACATACTTTGAACGACAATATTTACTCAATAAGGAACGTTACCTTAGTATTTTGTATATTGGTAAAATATATTTTCATAGAAACAAGTATATATATATATAACCAAAGATATGATTTTTTAAAGTTTATGATGTGAACACACTGGTATTCCTCCAGTGGCACTAAAACATCGATTTTTCATGATAGTAAATATTATATTTTTTTAATGTACAAATAATATTTACATATTATAAGTCTTAATTTACAACAATTAAACTTAATGTAAATAAAGATAAAATTCCTTTGGGAACTTTAGAGTATTTTACTTTACATTCGAGTAAACATCATACGAAAGTTTGAGAACAGTGGCGCTAGTAGTGATGTAACCTAACCTCAACAAACAATTTTATACAATAGATTTTCAACTCAGCTCAATAAAACAGTGAAATTATGAAACAAGTAATAGAAACCAACAAATATAATCTTAAATACCAACAAACAAAACAAATGAAATGACATTACGTAGTTCTATTCTAGCCCACAATGGGCGTTGGGCGCCACAGCAGACGCGCGATTTGCACTTTATATTTTTGGCCAATAGAATCAATGTGAGTATCCGTGACGTCAAAATATGTTCAATTCGTTATATCTTTTACTGCAAAATATTTGAAAGAAAAAATAATTTACTACAAATTATTTCGTAAGTGTTACATTATTTTGATATAAATTTGTCATATTTCGTTTATGGTTTATGCGCCCATTACATAGAAAATAAAATTACAAATCATTAAACAAATGAGCAAAACTTCAACAAATATTCTGTCTTATCCAGCATTTCTAGTTGCTATAGAATATACTGTTTTGTTATTTTTGTTTCATTTTTAACTGTCAAATTATTGAATTACAACTAAACTAGTTTTTATAATATTTTACTTCGTCCGCCGCCGATGTAAAAGTGTTGCCAAGGAGACACTTTTACGCCGGCGGCGACAATATTGAACTTTTGCTTGTTGAATATACTCGTACATACATACATGCATCTTTATTGGCTTCGAAAATACATATTCTTATACCAGGAAGCAGGTAATACAAAACATAATACAATTTGATAGTTATACAAAATAATACAATACCATAAACCAGGTAAATAGTAATTTATTCATACTTGATATAATACGAACATAATTAATTCCATAACCAGACAATAAAAAATGTATTGTTAGGAATTACGAGGTAAGAGTCAAGCCATGACGTCCCGATGACGTCACGATAGTGGTGGGGTGTGCTCCAGGTGATTCCCGGAGTTGCCGGGCTGAGATTATTATTACTTGAACATTCGTGCGTTGCGGATGTTTTATTTTGAATAAAGTTATTTGGGTATTACATCAGTGTTTGTATTCTTTGGTAACCATAAGATCTTATTACATCAGCGTTTAAATCAGTGCCTGTTAGAGTTTATAACATCAGAAGTGGGATTCACTACGAGGCCTTGGCATAACGTGCGACACATTTTATGACGTGTTTATTACTTTTCAGTATGTCAGAGCGTTCTTCTAGATCGAGAGAAAGGCGCGATAGTCCGCGTCGACATCACCATAGTTCACGAAGGCATCGGGATGTTTCTGCTAACATCCGCGATGATACTGTTAGGCGCGAAGGTTTACATAACAGACGAGACAGTCCGCCTAGTCGAGGATTGGAAGTAATTCTCGGCCGGTTGAGTGCAATAGAGGGCATGTTATCCACTACGTTACCGGCTTCATTGTTAGAAATGTCACGTGAACATCAAACGCCGCCGCTACCCGCGGGTGCGTCATCAGGTATCCACGCAGGTGCTTCTAGCGCAGGGACGTTGGCGCAATCGTGTACATATACGCCGCGCGATGCCAGCGTAGAGACTAGGGAAAGGGCAACGGACAAGATAGCTAGTGCGCTATCATCCCTAATACAAGTAAGATCTAACCATTTTTATATTTCAAACTTTGATCCTAGCGTGCACGATTTCGATGCGTGGTGCACGGAGGTTGATTACGGTCGTTAATTAAATGGCTGGGATGACCGCGAATGCCTCTCACGTGTTGGAGGATGTCTACGAGGTGATGCGCGATCATGGTTGAACGACTGGATTACCAGTGACCGTACGTGGAGCAATTTTAAGTCAGAGTTTCGATCACTCTGCCCGCCAAGTATCGATGTCGCTAACATACTCTTTGAAGTCATGTGTACTGACTCAAAAAAACTCTCAAACATTTGTTGAATATGCACGCAAGTCATTATTACGGTTAAACATTGTCAAAGGGTTGTCAGACGATTTGAAAACCGCTATAGTCGTTCGAGGCATTGCGGATCCTCAAGTTAAAGCAGCTGCAATTAATGCAAAGTTGAAACCTAGAGACGTAGTTGAATTTCTGTCTGCTTATACAAAACCTAAAGTTGATTCTCGAAGCACTCGTAACTTCTTGCCCGTCAAACATAAGTCAATTCGGTTCACACAAACGGGATGCTATTACGTTCGATACGAAATGCTTTACCTGCGGTCAAGCCGGACATAAAAGAATAAACTGTCCTAAGAGACAAAAACCCGAAATGACTATTCTAAATACCAGTGCCCATGAAAGACAGTGATTCTATATCTAGAACCACATTCGTTTAGCAAATGCTCCTGTAGTTATCAAGGAATTATATATAAGACCCTAAATAGACTTATAGAAACCGGTAAATTGCCAAATAAAATTGACGACGTTTTAATTTTATTCGACACGATCACGGAGGGGTAGTGCTTGAAACACTTGTTCAAGCGGGCTTTTCAATAAATTTGAAACCGATTTGAATATTTGGACAGAGTAATTAGTCAGGGTCAGGAACGGCCGAGCCCCAGGAAAGTATGGGGGCTTTAGTGAAATAACTGAAACCTGTGAATGTTAACCAAGTACGACAGTTTAAGATCTCGCAGCTCACCACTTTGGGCCTCTGCCGTTGGTGACGGATGTACGTCACGGTGATCATGATATGCGAACTGTGGGCCTCTATCATGTGTGTAAGTTGAACTGGCATGCGAACTTTGGGCCTCTGCCGTTGGTGACGGATGTACGTCACGGTGACCATGATATGCGAACTGTGGGCCTCTATCATGTGTGTAAGTTGAACTGGCATGCGAACTTTGGGACTTTGCCGTTGGTGACGAAAGTACGACACGGTGATCATGTATGCGAACTGTGGGTTACTATCAGTTGTGAAGAGCGATGGCTAAGCGGACGAGGACGTCTCGCTGTCAGGAAGGCCGTGTTAGGAATTACGAGTTAAGAGTCAAGCCATGACGTCCCGATGACGTCACGATAGTGGTGGGGTGTGCTCCAGGTGATTCCCGGAGTTGCCGGACTGAGATTATTTATTACTTGATCATTCGTGCGTTGCGGATGTTTTATTTTGAATAAAGTTATTTGGGTATTACATCAGTGTTTGTATTCTTTGGTAACCGTAAGACCTTATTACATCAGCGTTTAAATCAACGTCTGTTAGAGTTTATAACAGTATATACTTATACATATAATAAATGTGACAGTTAATACGCAAAATTTACAAATGAAAAAATGTTCTAACTTAAAGAAAATAAATATTTAAAAAAAAATAGAAATTTAACACTCTAACTCACTAACCTGAGATAAGAAACATTAATTATTCTGCCATACAAAAACTACTTTACTTTAACGCTCCAATTACAAACAAATATATATTTTTTATTGTTTTGGGAGAAAGATTATCCATCAGAGTATAGTAGTTATCTTTGTTTAAATATGGGGCTTGTTGAATATAAATACATAAGAATGTACTTTTATGACGTTTGAAGATTTTTTTTTAAATTTACGTAAAACAATAATATGTAATGTCGTTTAAAGAGCACGCCCACGAAAAAGAACAAACAAAAATGATGGGGACGGAAAGTCGTAAGGTAATGTCCTATAATAAATGTGTTATTAAAGTTTATTTATTGCATATAATAAAGTTATTTTACACATCAAATACTACTCTGGTTTTTAGGGTCAAATTTATGGTCACAAATTTTTGAGTTTTTTTTGTTAGATATTTAGTGTGCATAAACGGTCATTTGAGATTAACGCGGCATATATTTTGAAATCTCGTCTAGAGGCTTCATCCGTGTTGACATATTGATGGATCCGGGTGAAGCTTTATCGATCTCTTGTTTAGTTTAGTTTCGTGTTTTCATGCAATCTTTGGATTTTTGACAACACGTTAATACATGTATGTTGAACCCTTTTCCTTTGATACCAAACACGATAAATCGGTCATCCTCCATTTTTAATGTAAAATATAATCATTTATCTTATCTCTTAGAGACTTTTCTTGTGATACTCAATAAATAATTTTTAAAACAAAAAATAAATCAAACACAACTTGTTGAATATTAGATGATGTAAGAAATTGTTCTCTCAATCTGATATTTATTTTGCAATTTTTTCAATTTTTAAGTCCAGTCAATAATAATGAATAATAATTTGCATCCTACATTGGCATTAAACTTCGCTGTTTTACTTTGTTTTTACTAAATTTGATCGTTCAATACTTCCAAAGTACAATCAAAGCGAAATATTTTATTGAGAATTTGTTTTAATTAACTTTTAATATATTTACAATATAGTAAACATGTTTGCTCATTATTCGAAACACTTACAAATTTACAATACTTCTCCAACTTATCTACAATTAATGTACTTTGTATTTAAAATTTGTAACTGAACTGTCAAAAATGACAAGTTGTCATACAGGTGTTGATCTCAAAATTTCCAAGGGCACCACACTCTTAGTTGATTTTGGCCCAAAAATGCATGTTTTTTTTAAGTTTTCTCGCACATATGGATTGTATGATGATATTACAGTATTGGGCTTCCAAATTATCAAGAGATGGCGTTGATCACAATTCCCAAAAGGTACATGTCAAATTCATTTTGTATGATATGATGGCGAATGAATGATTCGGTATTGATAATTTGTTTTTATTGGCAGCAAAACTATTGCCATACACATTGCAAATTTTCCTGTTTTTATAGGTTTCATTGTTTAATCTTCAATATTTGTCATTTAATAAAATATAAATTAAATCAATAAATCATCACGCCTTTTGCCCATTATGGGTGTATATACGCTAAGTCACCACACAGAGATTTCAAAATTTAATAACGTAATAAGTAATGTCAGCATGAAAAGAAAGTTCAATACTCGATAACGTAATAATTCTGTCGACGCTAAGTCAACAAACATGACATATATTACAAGTTTAAATTTAGACAATTACTTACACAAGCATTTTTAATTATTACGCTATCGAGTTTCCAGGACACGCTTGAGTAGCCCATAACATAACAATGGAATCCCACTGCGCCCAGTACGATTTTACACTCTGCGAGTGTCGTGCAACTTCTTCCCCGTTTGCGGCCTTTCTTCTTCCAGTCGAAAATATGTTTTAAATTTGGGTCGTCCGCTTGGTCTTTCTATAATTCTCCGATTTGTCAGTCAATATTTTACCACTGCAGTTCTCCGGACGTAAACAGATTTTTCCTCTACCCTGTTACAGTGTTTGTAGTCTTTTGGTCCTGGTTGTCTAGATAAAACGTCGGTATTTCGATGACTTGTTCCAGCTGGTGTTTTCTTCCTTTCTTGCGTCTGTAAGTCTAACAAGGTTTTATTGATGAAATATTGGGTTTGAAATTCGAAAAACTCTTTTCTTAAGTCTTAATATGAAATTAATTTTCAATTTCTTAGGAACCAAACTATATTGTAATGTATTTTACATCGTATCATTAAAAAAAATGATATCTTTCCACTGATACCAAAATCTCTGTTGTCCGGTAGAACACCAAGCAACAGCAGGCAAAAAACTGATATCCCATGTTCATCTCCTATGTACACTGTTAAGACTGACACACGCTACAAGTATTCATCGGTATTTATTTGCAACTCATATTATAGTCCAAAAGTTTGCGATGTATGAAGCCAAGTGAACAATATCAAAAATAATTATGAATTTTGAGATTCTTGATTGTACTAAAACCAACAAATGTACAGTTAAAGCGTAAACTATAGAGAATAAAGCGTAATATATTGCTAGTTAAAAACAAGTTATATTTAACTAGAGTCAGGATGGCTGGCACAACCTTTATACATTTTATTGTTTAAATTCTATAATATTTATTCTTTGCAGTTATTTGTAAATTAAAATAAACATTAAGCCTAGTACCAGGAGCTGTGTTTTTGGGAGTTTTAAGAGAAGTATTTCAACCTTGATTTTAGCGTTGTACAATGTTCTAAAATGATTTTATAAAAAATTGCTCCGAATGGAAGTAACAGAGAATATAATCTGACAATTTTTTTAAAGACTTTTAATCTTTTAATCTTAAAACACCCAAAAACAGAGCTCGTGGAACCAGCCTATATGTTAAAAAAAAGATTGAAATGAAATATTTGAACATTATAATTACAAGCGTTGTTTTTTATTCCATTTCAACTTATTTTATTTTTATTATAACTAAAAATCCAATATACTATTCAGTTAAAATTTTTGGCTACCTAGAAACCATTTGTGCGCAGCTCTAGAGCCTACACGGTTTGATATATTCGAGTGAAACCTTTACAGGCATCTACAGTTTGGCTGGGAATAGGGCCTTTTCATTATTTCACATTTTTATTACACTAGATGTGCGAGATATTAAGTAAATAAACTAATTTTTTGTTTCGTGTAGCTTGCTACTTCTGTTAAAAATTCAAAGATAAAGGCTATTGACAGTTCACTATCAAATTCATTTTTTTATTTTTAAATTGATGTTTTAAAATTTTACAAAATATTAAGCATATACGCCCATTTATTCTAAACAGAAATAAATTTACCATACTTGTCTAACTTGTCTAGAATTAAAGTAATTTATTTTTAAAATTTCAAAGTGAACTGTCTATACACTTTATCTTTAATTTTTAGAAAAAAAAAGAATGACAACTTGTCATTTTTGACAGTTCAGTTTTAAATTTTAATTATACATTACTTTAATTGTAGACAAGTTAGATAAGTTTGGTATATTTATTTGTGTTTAGAATAAAGGAGCGAACATGAGTACTACTCTTTGTAAATTTTTTCAAGTGGTAGAAATGATTTACATATTTTGACAGTTGCAATTAATTCAAATTGATTTGTAAACGTCAATATTTTATGAAAAATAGTTTGGGTCACGTACTAAATTGCAAATACACTGAAATTAAATGAAATTCATGGTAAGTGTATAATTTAATTATAGAATATCATTTCTCCTAATCATTTTGCAGGAAATACATTACGAACTTCATTATAAATGTCATATAGAAATTAGGTTATATGGACAAAGAACAAATTAAATTTGAAAATACTATAGAATTTCGGAAGAAATTAATAAATACTTATAAAACAAATTATATTGAATGAATTAGGAGCAGTCAAAATGAAAACATACAACTTTTTAATTCAAAATCCTTGTACAGATTGAAGTATCGTGTATTGATTAAAAATGTTGTTTTTTACATAAACAACCAAAAATTAATTATAATTAATGGTAAGTGTGTATAATTTAATTGTACAATATACATTTGCCCGATTATATTGCAGGGAACTCATATTTCAAGAATTCCATAAAAAAAAATCAACCATAAGTTTGGTTATATTTTCACGGAAGAATTTATGAAATACTATACAATTATGTACGAAATGATTAAATACCAATGAAACTAATTGTAATGGATGTTTTAGGGCTATCAAAGTGTAAACATAATGTATTCCTGAATTTGTGAAAAATTTTGACATTTTACGGTATATCGAGTGAGGGAATCGTTAAAAAAGTTAATTCTTCATTTATAAATAGTGAAATTAAATATAATACATAGTAGGAAGATATATTTTTATTTTATGTTGTAAAGAAAAACATATACAAATAAATCAAGCATCAATGATAAAATAAAATTTTGTTGTATTTACAAGATATCAACTATAGAATTACGCACAAAATTATTAAATACTAATGAAGCAATATAGCATTAGCTGTATTATATAATATAAAAAAAATTCATAAAGAGGAAGATTACAGTACATATGTCAACAATTTTCTTGTAAATTCAATTAAATTATCTTACGTAATTATTTAAATCTCAAACAGTTGATGACGAAAGTTGTCATATTCATGATGAAAACTATGCTACTCTACCCTGTCAACAACCTGCTAATATACCAAGAGGAAATATTTTTCGGCAGCAATTTATACGGACACATTTTGACCAGGATCAGTTTTAAAATATTGGTATGGAGATTAGAATAATAATTTCTAGTGTAAAAATAATATACTTTTATTGTTTTATATAATTAATTATTGTAATGAAAGAGTTTCATTGTTGTAATCAAGGATTCATTATTGTAATCAAATATTTGCATTATTGTAATCAAAAATTTATATTGTAGCTGTCACTTCTCACAAATTTTTGTGCAACGTGTTATTTTTGACAGATGTTTGAAATTTTAATTACAAATTACATTAATTCTAGACAAGTAAATTAAAATAATAATAATGGCTAATAAAATTTTTGTTTTTGACTGCATTTTGAAGTTTTTGTTATGGTGACGCTAAATCTGTATTAAATGATCAAATTTACTGAAAATAAAATAAAACCGGGAAATTTAAATTCAAAGTATAACTGTCAAACTGACCTTAGACTGAAGAAGGACGGTATTACACGACCAAATTTTATAAAAATGAAGAAAACCGTGAACTTAACAGGAAAAAATTATTTCGAATAACATTTTTCAATTTGATGCTATTTTTACGTTAAACTAAGAAAAGTCGGTATTACACGAGCAAATTAAATAAAAATATAGTTAATCCGCCAAATTTGTCGAAAATGTAGAATTCTAATTATTGTTTATAATTATTAACGGTATTTTTAAATTGACAAGATAATAATAGAAATGTCAGATTGACAGAATTCTTTATTACATTATCAAATTTAATAAAAATAAAAAAACGCGAAATTTAAATGATAAAATAATTTCCAATAAAAAAAATTTCACTTTGATGAAACTTTTATTTAAATTAGGAAAAGTCGGTATTAAAAATAAAGTAATTGCGTTAAATTAGTCGACAATGTAATATGCAAATTATTATATATTATTATTGACAGTTCTTTTAAATTGACAAGATAATAATAGAAATGTCAGATTGACAGAAGTCTTTATAACATGAACAAATTTAATAAAAATAAAATAAAACCTTGAAATTAAAAAAAAAATTCCAACTTACTTTTTTTTATAGTTAGATTATGTAAAGTTGGTATTTCACGATCAAATTTAATAATAATAAAGTGAATCCGCCAAATTTGGTGACAAAGGAGAAAGCAAATTATTGTACATTATTATTGATAATATTTTTAAATTACCAATAGAAATATCAGATTGACAAAAGTCTTTATCACATGATCAAATATTAATTAAGTTGTTAAATGTTTGATTTATTTTTTTTTAATCACTTTTTGAGTATCCAAAGAAAGATGTCGAATAGACGGGACAAATGATAATATAGAAAATGGCGGCTGTCGATTGTTTTCATAAAAGACATCAGAAAAATAAAGTGTTTGGTATCGAATGAGAATCTTGAATAGACAAGTTTAAATTTATTCGCTTCTGTTGTACTTTGAAGTGTAACTGACAAGATAACGTAAGACTGGGTAAGGTTGATATTACACGATCAAATTTTATAAAAATTTAAAAAACCGCGAAATTTAAAGGAAAAAAATTTCCGTCAAAATTTGACGATTTTATTCTACTTTGACGTTAGATTAGGTAAAGTCGACAATATGGAATGCAAATTATTATACATTATAATTAGCGGTATTTTTAAATTGCCAAGAAGACAATAGAAATGTCAGATTGGCAAAAATCTTTATTATATGATCAAATATTAATGCAAATTGTGTTTAATTTAAATTTATTAATTTTTTTTAGGTATCTAATTTGTGGGGTATGAAATGAAATGTTTTAGGAGTTCGCAGATACTCATTTTTTTTAAGTCACTTGAAATCTACTGCAGGGTAGAAATTAAAACACTTGGTCTTGGTAATATCCACGGAAAATTTATTAATTGTGTTCGTTGTAATTTTTTTCGCAAACCAATTACGATCGGCAATTATTTTTCCTTAAAATTTATGAATATTTGCGACCTGTGGGGTATCTAGTAAATGTTTCAGAAGTGAAATATTGAGGAACTTAGTAATGACCGATCTTTATTATAAATCAGTTTGATTGGCAATTGCTTTTCTGAAAATTCCCCTAAACCTAGCTTGTGAAGTATTGAATGTAACCTTTCAGGTTCAAAAAGTTTGGAAAAAGTAGTGATGAACCTTCTTTATCATAAATAATAACGACCAGCAATTGTTTTTGTGGAAATTACTAGAAAATTAACTTAGAGGTATTAAATGAACTGTTTTAGAGACGGGAAGTTAAGAGACACTGACATGAAAGCGAGGAACGCAGTGACGAGCTTTCTTCGCTAATGTATTGACATGAAAGCGAGGAACGAAGTGACGAGCTTTCCTCGCCAATGTACTGACATGAAAGTGAGGAATGAAGTGACGTGTTTTCTTCGCCAATTTACTGACTTGGAAGCGAGGAACAAAGAGATTGCTATCTTCTTCAGTGTCGCGGAGCCTAGGGGTCAGACCTGCGAAGCAGGTCGGACCGCTAGTCCCATATACTAAAAGGCTTATTCACTTTCTATACTTTCATCTGCCTAGTAACCAAATTTGTGCGCAGCTCTAGAGCCTAGACGGTTTGATGGATTTCAGTGAAACCTTTACCAGAAATTAGAGATTGTTTGGGAATAGGTCCTTTTCATGAATTCACATTTTTCTTATACATGATGTGCGAGTTATTAAATAAATAAGGTTTATGGATCAAAGTATGCGGTTGCTATGAAAGTGGAGTTTGTTGATTCTGGTTGTAACTTTACAAAAATTTATGTTCAATTTGGCATTTCTGACAGATATGTTTAAAAAATTAAATATAAAATACATATATTCTAGACAACTTGAAGATGTTTTGTAAATTTATATGTGTTTTGAATAAATAAGCAAACATGTGTACTATTTTGAAAATATTTTAAAAGTCAGTTAAAAAAATTAAAATTGTAGCTGTCACTTTTCACAAATTTTTGTGCAACTAGTTATTTTGACATTTCAGTCTGAAATTTTAAATCAAAATTACTTTAATTGTAGTTCAGTTAGACAAGTTTGGTAATTTATTTGTGTTTAGAATAAATATGAGAACATAATTATTATTTTGCAATTATTTTAAATTTGAATTTTTTTTTTCATATTTTTTTTAAATTTAAAATAAATGTGACAAATGTCGTTGGATTCTTTTAAGGATTTTAGGCGGTAAAATTCAAATGAGTTAACTTCTTATCTAACAAAAAAGTTGAGAATTATTTTTCACTTCATACATGGTTTCTTTATCTTCTCAAAAAATACAACAGATGTCTCTGTCCCACAACATAGATGCATCTAAGTATTCTAGGCGGTAAAATTTAAACAAGTTAATTACTTATCGAATATAAAAAGTTCGTTTTAAATATTTATAATCAATTTCAGATTTTTTTTATCTAAAATTGTAGAATTAACAAAAAGTGATTTTAAACAATCATCAATTGTTTTTTATTTCTAATCAAGTGTCACAAAATTATTTTACACGATCGTTAATTGTTTTTTCTAAATGTTATTTAAATCCTGCCGTGTTTGGCATTAAATTGAAGGTCTCACTCATGAGATTTAAACTCAAGTGTCAAAAAATTATTTTGGACGATCGTCATTTGTTTTTTATAAATGTTATTTAAAACCTAGCGTGTTTGGTATTGAATTAAATGTCTCAATCATGAGATTAAAACTCTGGTATCAAAAAATTATTTTGGTCGATCGTTAATTGTTTTTATAAATGTTTTTTAAATCCTACCATGTTGGGAATCAAATTACAGGTCTCGGAAAAGAGGTTTAAACTCAAGTGTCAAAAAGTTATTTTGGGTGATTGTCAATTGTTTTGTATAAATGTTATTTAAATCCTACCGTGTTTGGTATTGAATTAAAGGTCTCGCTCATGAGATTTAAACTCTGGTATCAAAAAATTATTTTGGACGAACGTCAATTGTTTCTTAAAAATGTTATTTAAATCCTACCGTGTTGGGAATCAAATTACAGGTCTTGGAGAAGAGGTTTGAACTCAAGTGTCAAAAAGTTATTTTGGGTGATTGTCAATTGTTTTGTATAAATGTTATTTAAATCCTACCGTGTTTGGCATTGAATTAAAGGTCTCGCTCATGAGATTTAAACTCAAGTGTCAAAAAGTTATTTTGGACGAACGTCAATTTTTTTTAAAAATGTTATTTAAATCCTACAGTGTTTAGAATCAAATTAAAGATGTCGCAGAGGAGGTGTGAACTAAAGTGTCAAAAAGTTGTTTTGGGCGTTTATCAATTGTTTTGTGTAAATGTTATTTTTATCCTACCGTGTTTGATTTAAATTTACAGTCTCATGGAGCGGATTTAAACTTAATTATCAAAAATCGTCAATTGTTTGGTAATTAATTAAGTGTCACAAAGTAGTATCATGGAAGCGAGGAACGAAGTGACGAGATTGCTTCGTCGATGTACTGACATGGAAACTAAGAACGAAGTGACGAGCTTTCTTCGGCAATTAACTGACATGGAAGCGAGGAACGTAGTGATGAGCTTGCTTCGCCATTTGTTTGGTATTAAATGGTAGTTATTTAAGACTACTCATTTTTTTTTCTACCGTTGTAGTGTTAGTGACGCGGGTATCAAAAGAACGGTGTCGAATAGACTGAACAAATGATAATATAAGAAATGGAGGCTGGCCGATTGTTTTCATAAAAGTCATTAGAAATATGTGTTTGGTATCATATAAGAATCTTGATGGACAAGTTTTTCGCTTCGATTGTACTTTAAAGAGTAACTGACAAGCTGACGTAAGACTGGATAAGGTTGGTATTACACGAACAAATTTACTAAAAATTTGTGAATATGGAATGCAAATTATTAAACATTATTATTGACGGTATTTCTAAATTGCCAAGAATGTCAGATTGACAAAAGTCTTCATTACATGATCAAATATTAATGCAACTTGTATTTAATATACATTTCTTTTTAAAATCACTTATTCGGTATCGAAAGAAAGGTCAAAGTGACGTAATTTTATCAAAAATTGTTACGATCGACTATTGATTAAACTTTTTTTTAAATTTATGTAGATACCTAACTTGTAGTTTATCTAACTAAATGTTTTAGGAGTTGGCAGATAGTTATTTTTGTAAAGTCAATTAGACTCTATTGAAGGGGCAAAAATTAAAACACTTTATCTTGGTAATGTCCACGAAAAATCTATTGTATTTTTTATAATTTTTTCCGCAAACCAATTATGATCGGCAATTGTTTTTCATTAAAATTCATGAATATGCGACTTGTGGAGTACCAAATGAAATGTTTTACAAGTGAAATATTGAGGAACTTAGAAATGACCCATCTTTATTACAAATCAGTACGATTGGCAATTAATTTACTGAAAATTTCCCTAAACCTACCTTGTGGAGTATTGAATGCAATGGTTTAGTCTCAAAAAGTAGGAAAAAGTAGTGATGAATCCTCTTTGTCATAAATAATACCGATCAGCAATTGTTTTTGTGGTAATTACTAGAAACGTAACTTAGGGGTATTTAATGCCAATGCACTGACATGAAAGCGAGGAACAAAGTGACGAGCTTTCTTCGCCAATTTATTAACAAGGAAGCGGGGAACAAAGAGACAAATTTTCTTCGACAATTGGGTGCTAACAAATGTAAGATATCTGATTAAACTTGCAATTTATTTTCCTATAGTTTTAGTTGCTAACTTCCTTAGAGTCGCGGAGCCTAGGGGTCAGACCTGCGAAGCAGGTCGGACCGCTAGTCCTATATACTAATCGGCGTGGGTCTGAGCTGTCACTCTATATTTTAGCCAATCTAACGGCCATCGGCCACCTCTACAGCCTAGACGGTTTGATATATTCGGGTGAAACTTTTTTTGGGTGTTTAAGGTCCCTGTGGAACAGTGCCTTTTGCGTGTCTCATATTTTTCTTACACATGATGTGCGAAATATTAAATGCGAAAGACATTAAATTTTTCCATCAAGGGGGGCCTCGGGTTGCTACGAAAATATACTTTGTTGATTGTAGTTGTAACTTTTCACAAATTTTTGTTCAATTTGACATATATGACAGATTTGTTTCAAATTTTGAGTACAAATTACATTAATTCTAGACATGTTGAAGAAGTTTTGTAAATTTATATGTGTTTAAAATAAATGAGTGAACATGTGTACTATAATGTAAATATATTAAAAGTCAATTGGAAAAAATAAAATTGTAGCTGTCACTTTTCACGAATTTGTGTTCATCCTGTCATTTTTGACATATATGTTTGAAACTGTAAGTATAAATTGAATTAATTCTAGACCAATTGAAAAAGTTTTGTAAATTTATCTGTGTTTAGAATAAACGAGCAAAACATATTTACTAATTTGTAAATTTTTTTAATGTGAGTTTTTTTCCATATTTTTTCAAATATAAAATTAATATGACAGATGTCTGTGTTCGTCAACTTCGATTCTTTTAAGGATTTTAGGCGGTAAAATTCAAATGAGTGAATTTCTTATCTAACACAGAAATGTTAATAGTATATTATTCTACGAGCGTATTATGATAGTTATTATTAATTCGCATGAAGTTTACGGCACGAGCCGCAGGCGAGGGCCCGTAATCATCCGAATTAATAATAACCATAATACGCGAGTTGAATACCATACTTTATCCACGACCATTAAACCGGAACCGGAAGTTACACTATTAATTGTACTATAATTTGGCGGTTTCTAAAATGTGCGGTGGTGTACAACCTTCATCATTTTCATCACTAGTATTCATATTTCACACAAAAAGGATAGTAAACTGTTCCACTACTTACAAAACGTTTGACAAGTTGAAAAGGCAACAAGCATGAAGTTGGCTCTTTTATCGAAGGGCATGAAGTGAGAGTCACTTAACCAGGATTTTTGTCAACAATCCTCTGTTTTTATAATTCTATATTATAAATGTATGAAAATTGATAAGTTCACGAGTTTTTCTTTGATTGTACAGAAATATAAATTATAAATAATATAATGTATTGTGTGAAACGTCAAACGTCATTCAGTGGTTGTTTTAAATTTCGCTAGATGGCAATCTGTAATTATTCAACATTAGCGATGCGTTGTTATAGCAACTGCGATCTGATTGGCTAACAGCAATTGAATAATGGGCTCATAATTCAACACTTTTTAATAATGAACCATATTATGTATCTAAAAGTACACTTATAATGAATATGTTATTTAATGGTCGTGGATAAATATTATTTTTCAATTCATTTTTTTTCCTTCTCAAAAAATACAACAGATGTCTCTGCTCGACAACCTCGATGCTTCAAAGTATTTTAGGCGGTAAAATTTAAGTAAGTTAATTACTTATCTAATATAAAAAGATCGTTTTAAATATTTATAATCAATTACAGAAATATTTATTTTATCATCAGTTGTTTTTTATTTTGATCCTGCCGTGTTTGGTATTAAACTAAAAATTTCACGTTTGAGATATAAAATAAAGTGTCAAATAGTTATTTTGGACGATTGTCAATTGTTTTTTATAAATATTATTTAAATCCTACCGAGTTTGGTATTGAATTAAAGGACTCGCAGAGGAGATTTGAACTAAAGTGTCAATGTTTTGGACGATTGTCAATTGTTTTCTATAAAAATTATTTAAATCCTACCGTGATTGATATTGAACTAAAGGTCTCGCAGAGAAGAATTGAACTCAAGTGTCAAAAAGTTGTTTCGGACGATTGTCAATTATTTTTTATAAATACTATTTAAACCCTACCATGTTTGGTATCAAATTAAAGGTCTCGCGGAGGAGATTTGAACTCAAGTGTCAAAATGTTGTTCTGGACGATTGTCAATTGTTTTTTATAAATATTATTTAAATCCTACCGTGTTTGGTATCAAATTAAAGGTCTCGCGGAGGAGATTTGAACTCAAGTGTCAAAAAGTTGTTATGAGGATTGTCAATTGTTTTTTATAAATATTATTTAAATCCTACCGTGTTTGGTATTGAATAAAAGGTCTCGCAGAGAAGATTTGAACTCAAGTGTCAAAAAGTTGTTTTGGACGATTGTCAATTGTTTTCTATAAAAATTATTTAAATCCTACCGTGTTTGTTATCAAATTAAATGTCTCGCGGAGGAGATTTGAACTCAAGTGTCAAAAAGTTGTTTTGACGATTGTCAATTTTGTTTTATAAATATTATTTAAATCCTACCGTGTTTGGTATCAAGTTAAAAGTCTCATGAAGGAAATTTAAACTCAATTATAAAAAAGTTATTTTGGACGATAGTCAATTGTTTTCTAATAAATGTTATGTAAATTTTAACGTGTTTGGTATTAAATTAAAGGTCTCACTCATGCGATTTAATATCAAGTGTCAAAAAGTTTTTTTGGACGATTGTTAATTATTTTTTGTAAATGGAATTTAAATACTTCTGTTTGGTATCAAATTAAAAAGTAAAATAGTAAATTAATCACTATGTTATATTGGATGACTTGGCTTTAAGTAAATTTATTTCAATTTATTTCGTCTTTGACAACGTTTCGGCTATGGTTTACAAGTGTACACTTCCAACTAAATTTCTATTACAAAATATAATTATTTAGTGTAATAATTCTTTTTTATAAACTTAATGTAACTTAATTTCAACATGTAACTGACTACATTTAAATATATTTTGTAATTTAAAATAAGACCTGAAGATGGCTGTAACCATAGCCGAAACGTCGTCAAAGACGAAATAAATTGAAATAAATTTACTTAAAGCCAAGTCATCCAATATAACATAGTGATTTATTTACTATTTTCCTTTAAAAAATTTTTCGGCTTAATAATCTATTCCGAAGTATCAAATTAAAGGTCTCGACTTGAAAGCGAGGAACGAAGTGACGAGCTTTCTTCGTCAATGTACTGACATGGAAGCGAGGTACGTAGTGACGAGCTTGCTTCGTCGATGCACTGACATGGAAGCGAGGATCGAAGTGACGAGCTTTCTTCGTCAATGTACTGACATGGAAGCGAGGAACGTAGGGACGAGCTTGCTTCGCCAATTGTTTGGCATTAATTGGAAGTTATTTAAGACTATCAGTTTATTTTTCTACATTTTCAGTTGTAATCTTCTTCAGTGACGCGGAGCCTAGGGGTTTTTTATAAATATTATTTAAATCCTACCGTGTTTGGTATCAAATTAAAGGTCTCGCGAAGGAGATTTGAACTCAAGTGTCAAAAAGTTGTTTTGGACGATCGTTAATTGTTTTGTATAAATGTTATTTAATTCCTACCGTGTTTGGTATCAAATTAAAGGCCTCTCGGAGGAAATTTGAACTCGAGTGTCAAAAAGTTGTTTTGGACGATTGTCAATTATTTTTTATAATTATTATTTAAATCCTATCGTGTTTGATATCAAATTCAAAGTCTCATGAAGGATATTTTAACTCAAGTGTCAAAAACATTATTTTTGTAAATCGTCAATTGTTTTTTATAAATGTTATTTAAATACTAACGTGTTTAGTATTTAATTAAATATCTCACGGAAGAGATTTAAACTAAAGTGCCAAATAGTAGTAACATAAAAGCGAGAAATGGAGTCAATGTACTAACTTGAAAGCGAGGAACGAAGGCACAAGCTTGCTTTGCCGATGCACTGACTTGAAAGCGAGGAACGAAGGCACAAGCTTGCTTCGCCAATGTACTGACATGGAAGCGAGGAACGTAGTGACTAGCGTGCTTAGGTGATGCACTGACTTGAAAGCGAGGAACGAAGTGACGAGCTTTCTTCGTCAATGTACTGACATGGAAGCGAGGAACGTAGTGACGAGCTTGCTTCGCCTATTGTTTGGATATAAATTGGAAGTTATTTAAGACTACCCAATTTATTTTTCTACATTTTTAGTTATAATCTTCTTCAGTGACGCGGAGCCTAGGGGAGAGACCTGCGAAGCAGGTCGGACCGCTAGTCCATATACTATTTTGGCTAATTCGGTGCCTATAGATATATAGATTCATCACGATTTTCGTTCGAGCCTAGGGCCTAGACGGTTTCACGGATTTGAATGAAAGTTTCACAGAAATGTAGAGTTTGATTAGGACTGCGTGCTTTTTATGAATTCATATTTTTCCTATACATGATGTGCGAGAAAACTTGAAAAAACAGGCATTTTTGGGCCAAAATCAACTTAGAGTGTGGTGGCCGTGATATTTTTAAGATGAACATCTATGACAACTTGTCAGTTTTTACAGTTCAGTTTTAAATTTGAAATATAAATTACATTAATTGTAGACAAGTTGCAGAAGTTTTGTAAATTTATCTGTATTTAGAATAAATGAACAAACGTGTTTGATATTTTGCAAATTTTTGAAACGTTAATTTAAAAAATTTTAAAAATGTCGAAAAAAATTTTTGACTTTGATTGTATATTGACGTTTTGAGAAAAGTGGGTGTTACACGATTAAATTTAGTAAAATAAAGTAAAACCGCGAAATATAAAGCTAATGTAGGATGCAAATTATTATTGACTGTAGATACTTTTAAAATGACTAGATGACAATAGAAGTGTCAGATTGACAGAAGTCTTTATTACATGATCAAATATTAATGTAAATTGTGTTTGATTATTTTTTTTAATCATTTTTAGGGTATCAATAGAAATGTCTCGAAGAGACGAGATAAATGATTATATAAAAAATGGAAGTTGACCGATTGTCGATTGTTTATCTAAAAGTCATCAAAAATATATCGTGTTTGGTATCAAATGAAAAGTCTTGAATAGACATGTTCTAATGAATTGTCAAAAATATGGACCGACTGACATTAATTTTTTTTCTTAAAATGAAATGAAATGGATACGATGGGCAATTGTTTTTTCTATAAATTCATGGAAACCTGACTTGTGGGGTAGCAAATGAAATTTTATAAAAGTGAGAAGTTAAAGAACGTAGTGATGTGATGACCCAACCTTAAAACAAATCTTTACGATTATCAATTGTTTTCATAGAAATGGCAGGAAATGAAGGACAGCAGTGACGAATATTTTTATTCCCAATCGTTACGATCGACAATTGTATTTTTTTTTTGTTTCATAGAAACCTGACTTGTCGTCGCTAGTATAATAAACTAATCCTATAATTAGAATGTAATTTCCTGAAACAATGTTTATTTGCAAGTACAAATGTATTAAACATGTAACTGATGTTAACTCTTTGCTTACTATCAAATTGTGTTCGTTTGTAGTATGTAAAACGTATAAATAATTATATTACAAAGGAAACAAGTTTAAGGTACAACTCAAACATACACATTACTATTATTGTGTTGTAGTATATTCTTAGATAATTGTAGAATAGAATCAAACATGTTCACAATGTAAATTTACTACTATTGTTATTGATAACATTAGCAGTGGCGTATAGTTACTAAGGGGTTACAAAGAAGTTTTAATCCGTTCCTCAAAAAAATATGTTTGCAAAATCTCAACCTGTCATCACTGGTTTGTTTACAGTTATTGTTTAATAATTGTCAAGTATTTGATGAAAATTGGTCATAAAACAAAAAAATTCCTGCAATCGCATATTAAAATGTACAAAAATAATATTTGAATTAATGTAAATACGTGCAAAAATCTTCTCGTTATTTGAAACTATACATATACCTATGACGTGAATAATAGACGTTGTGACGTCATAATTTTCAAGGACGATTACGGTCGCGTAAAAATGGTTATTTTGCTAACGTAAAATAAATGCCTACCTATATTATTTAATATTAAGTAATTCTGAACGGCGCACCAAATTTTGTTATAATGATAAATTTCTTAATAAATAATAGATATATTTAGATTCAGTACAATTTTATGCGCGGTTCAGAAATAATTAACCATCAAATATTCTAAAAAACGACACATGGTCTCTATTTGATCTACTGCATCCAACTACGCAACAAGTTACTAGCATTTCTAATGCAAAGTAATATATATATATATATATATATATATATATATATATATATATATATATATATATATATATATATATATTGTTATTATTGTTATTATGAATAACTACTAGCAAAATACGTGGAGGTAAGTAAAAGAAATTATGATTAACCAAACTGATCAACTGTTGATATTTTAGGTATTGAGGTAACACACAAATAAAAACCTACAGAAAACATAAAAATGGCGGAAGAAAAATATAAACGTTACACTTGTCCAAAAGTAAAACGAGAATAGGCGAAATGGTTGGCTTAAAAAAATTGTGAATAATTAATAACATATCGAAATATAAATAGAGATGCGAAAACAGCTGTAGCGATGGCAAATAAAGAAGCATAGAAACTAAAATTCAAAGAAATAAACAATATAAGAGAAAATACACGACATAAAGAACAGAATATGGCAACAATGATGTGCAATACGCCAACTAAATTCCATTTTATGAAACGACCAAATCACTAAATCAACTAAAAAAAATCTATTTACAAGACAGTTATTAAAAGTCTAGGAGATAAAAAAAAACAAATGAACGAAGACTGTTGGCATTAGAGATGGATTTTTGAGAAGAAGCTACGAAGAATCAAGACTTCAAAGAATACGGAACGAAGAGATTACGACAGCGATGGAAGTAGACAGCACCATATTAGATACACTGAGACAAAACGTCGTATATGATTCGGACACCTACAAAGGATGGATAAAGACAGATGGCCTAGACGAGTATGAAAATGTATTCCGCCAAAAAAAGAAAAAAAAAACGAGATGTAACTCGCAATGTACACCTGCCACCTCTGCTGCTGTTCCGCAAGGTTCTAATCTGAGTCCTCTGTTATTTAACTTATTCATTAACATCGCAGACAGGGCTGGATTTACAGCTTGTGTTATACATATATATTACGTTTATAACCGTTAAAAACGTTAGAAAACTTCATATAAAAAAATTTTTTTCAATAAAAAATAGGTTGACCGGGGGCCCTATTGGGTTGGGGGCCACAAGCACGTGCTTGTTCCGCTGGTACGTAAATCCGGCCCTGATCGCAGATTGTATTCAACACTCTTTAATACTACTGTATGCAAATGTCACAAAAGTTTGCAAAATTAGTAATTCCATTAACGATTGTTTTCTTTTGTAAAAAGACAATTATAACATTTCAACTTGGTGTCATGCGTCAAATCTATTTTTTAATTTCAGTTAATGTAGTTCAATGAGTTACTTTGTGAAAAAAATATTTTTACACATACATAAAAGATGAATAATCACTTACTTGAACGTGTAACTCAGTTTAATGATCTTGGAATTATATTTGATGATAAATTAAAATTTAACATACACATTAATACCACTGTTAAAGCCTCTTCTATAAATCTAGGTTTTGTAATAAGAATTTGTCCATCTTTTCATTCATTTTCAACTCTTTTTTGTAAGGTCTAAACTAGAATATTTTCTACAGGTTTAGTTTTTGTACCGATAAAAGAGGTACTTTTAAAAAAGGTTTAAGGCAAGTTATTCTACGCGCTGTGTCTAATATAAGAAAAATATATAACAAATTAAATTTAGCATTGATTGAAAAAAAATAAACAAATTGTCAAACTTCAAAATGAAATTAAAAATATACAAACCTATAAGACGGAGACAATTTTACAAGAAAGGAAGAAACCGTTGTATTCTGAAGTGATAAAACCAAAAGAAAATAATGAAAGAGAATGTTCAAAATTAGAGTAATTTTAAATTCGAAAAATAAGAAAACAGCCGAATATATCAAATTTCAAATGAAAAGCAAAATCAATCCCACTTAACTGAAAATTGGAATTAACACAATTAAGGCGTTGAAAAATGATAACATTCTGTTAGGAGTAAGTAATGAAAAAGAAGTAGATTTGTTACGTAGAAAAATAAATTAAATTTGTGGTGAGGAAGCTTCAAAACTGAGATATCCAAATTTGGACATCTACAACATACCTGAAGAAATGAATATGAATAACGCTGAAAAGATACGAATTTTACAAAATCATGAGCTTAATCTAAAAGAAGGGGACTTTGTACCCAAATTTGTTTATAAAAACAAAAAACAAATTAAAAATTTATTCATACAAGTCTCTCCTCTAGTACGAAATATGTTAAAAGGAATTAAACTAAAAAATAGGTTGGCATGTATATAGTACAGCAGATTACTTTTCAGTAAATAGTTGTATTAAATGCAGTAAATATAATCACCGAGCTAATGAATGTAACAATGAAACAATTTACCCAATTTTTGCGAAAAATAATAGTTTAAAAGAATGTACATCTAGGGAGGAAGAGTACAGATGTGTTAACTGTATTAATTGGAACAAGTACAGTGGGAATGAAAACATTTCGGAGAAACACACAGCGTTGGATAAAAGTGTTATCAAAGTGCATTAAGAAAGTTAATCCAAAACATTAACTTTTAAAAATTTGGTAATTTTAATATTGTATTACCTATGTTATAAGGAAAATAATTGTTGTGTCATAAAATTAGCAAGAAATTTATATTATATTGTAGTAGTAGGTTATGCAACACACACAATGTTATTAACTGGAAAATTAAAAGAGAAGATAGCTGTTTAGACCAGAGATTTTTGACGTACGATATAACATTAGGGAAACAAAATAGAAAATATTTAATACACAATAGGTTCAAATAAATCCGGAAAACTGGGACACATTTCAGAAATTTCTAGAATTCCATAAAATTATGAATATTGAAAATCAAGAAGTTGGAGTAGAAAAATTCAATGAAATCCTGGTTAATAAATGGACCTAAGGTGAAGAGAATTTTGAATGTATCATCAAGAAAATAATTTGAAGCCCTAGTGACAGCTTGCTCGAAATCTTTCAAGACTTCAAGAGCTAAATAATTTAAGAGTAATGGGAAAACTGTTCCTTGGGGGACGGATGAACTTACTTTGATTCGGAAAAAAGTTAATGCTCTAAGAAGACCTTGTCAAGGAACAAGAAATAATTCTGTTTTTAGGGAAGATAGGAAGAAACAGTATTTGGAACAAAATTAATTTACATCCTACAAATTAAGAAAGAAAAGTACAAGTCATGGAAAGAATACTGTAACATATACAGGGTGTTTCATAACTTCAGGTACATACGTTAATGGTATATGTTATTTGATATGCTGATTACAAATCAAAAAGAATTTTTTTAAATCGCAAAATTAATTCCATGTTTCCCAGTCCAAAATTTTTCGTTGCCACTGCCACTGGGTGGATGATTATGTTAATAATTATCATTTCATTAAAAATAATTAAATTTGGTTTGTTTATTTTACTAGTATTATGTAATTTAAATTGTTGAATACCTACTTCATTGTTTGTGTTTAATAGGAATGCGAATCCAGTGCAGTACTACAAAAAATGTTTTAGGAAAACAACCCTTAATTTTTCGAATTTAAAAAATATTCTTTTAGATTCTTAATCAGCATATCAAACAACATATACCATTAACGTATGTATTCGAAGTTATGAAACACTCTGCATAGTAATAATAACCCATGGAATTCGGTGTACAAAATAGCTGCTGGCAAAACCAAGCACACAACAACGCTCACAATATTTAAAAAAGAAAATGGAGAGTATAGGACAGATACTGAGAGCACACTCCATCATATTATGGAAGAGTCTGTCTTAGAAGACAATGATTCTGACGATAATAACTATCAAAAACAAGTTCGAGAAATTATTAAAATTCCTATCGATTCGGAAGTCGAAGAAGAAATGGAACAAGTATTGAAAAATAAGAACCCAAAGAAAGCTCCTGGAATGGATGGAATATCTTTTAATAATTTTCAAAACATTCCCACTGTTTATTTATTTATTTATTTAAATATTTGGGAAACTAACAGAAAACAAACCAATTACAAGTTTCCACGTATTTACACTTATATAAATCATTGTACATTTAAATACCCAATGGAATAACAATCATGACATTTACAGAGCTTTTTTAATTTGGTACAAAGTTAATGAAAATATATCTAAGTGCTGAAAGTTACTATTATATGTTAACATAAGTCTATTAAGTGGAGAATTTTTAAAATTATTAGTGTTACACTTATTAACGTAGAAGAGAGTAATTTGTCTTGAATTGATTGAAGGTATATGGAAATTTAATTTGTCGATAATATTATAGCTATCAATATGATTATTGACAATTTTATATAAAAATATGATATCAGCATACATTCTTCTTGATTCAAGTGAATTCAAACTAAACTCATTAAGCAATGATTCGTAATTAGTATTAGAAGAATTAAATTTGTATTTTAAAAGAGAAATGAATTTTTTTTGAATTGACTCAATTCGATTTACATATTTGGTATACTGAGGATTCCATACTGGAGAAGCATATTCAACAATAGGATGAATTAAAGATTTGTATAACAGTATAAGAGATTCTTATCTTTTATAGGGTTTAGCAGTTCTATAAATAAATCCTAGTGTCCTATACGCTTGAGCTACAATATGGTCCACATGGTCATTCAGTAACAATTTGGAATCTAATATTACTCCAAGATCACGGTTGGATGTTTTTCGTATTAAATTTGTTCCGTATAAATTATAATTATATATATTGTATAAGTGATAGGTGTTCTACTACGTGTGAAACTAATCACATAGCATTTGTCTACATTTAGCATTAAATCATTCTCATTACAAAAATTCTGCAATCGCAACAAATCTTCCTGAATCAAAGTACAGTCTGAAGTATTCGAGATCGTTTTATAAATTTTTAAGTCATCAGCAAATAACATAAATTCAGTATTTATGAAGCACTTTGAAATTGTATTTATATAAATATTAAATAAAAATGGTCGTAAATGCGAGCCTTGAGGTACGCCAGAAGTAACGTTAATCAGTCTTGATTTGAAACCATTGCAAAAAACCAATTGAGAACGATTTTTAATGTACGACTCGAACCACCTCAATAATGAACCATGAATACCATATTCGGATAGTTTAGATATTAATTTGACATGATTGACACGATCGAAAGCTTTTCTGAAATCAGTATATACAGTATCGACTTGAACTCTGTCATCCATTGCATTAGCTACATATTCAGTGAAAGGGATCAAATTTTTAAGAACTGACTTTTTACTACAGAAACCAGTTTTTTGCTGAATAATAACTTGACTGAAGTTGGACTTTATTTTATTTAAGATTAAACTTTCAAAAATTTTACCAAACACCGGCAAAATGGAAATCGGTCTGTAATTACTCACATTTCTCTTATCTCCCGATTTATATATTGGGGTGATATAGGACAACTTCCATATATCAGGAAAAATACCATCAGTTATTGATTTATTGTAAATAATGCATAATGGGCGAGTTAGATAATAAGCACAATTTTTTATAAATAAGGGATGTATATTGTCAGGACCACAGCCTTTATTTGTATCAATAGTACTTAATTTATAAAAAATTTCTTCCTCAGAAATACATAGCTGTCCTAAATTAATTGAGTTTGCCATACTGTCAAGGGAAGCGTTAGAATCATCATAATTATTGCCAAAATCCATGTATACTGATTCAAAATAACTAGCGAAAAGATTACTAGTATCATTACCAGAAAAGACGTCATCATTGTAGTACATTGAATTAGGTAAACAGTTGTTCGACCTTAATTTTTTTGTGTGATTCCAGAATTGTTTTACATTATTTTTAAGATTATCTTCTAAATACTTGATATAAGCTGAATACTTATTTGACATTAATATTTTGGTTCTTTTACGGAGTAATATAAAGGAATTATAAGCGTCAATATCACCATAACATTTCCATTTTTTATGAAATTTATTTTTCTCTTTTATCATTTTTATTAAAGAATAAGAGTACCATTTAGGATATTTTGTATTTCTTTGAGAGTATAAAGGGCAATACGTTTTGAGTAAACTATGAATTAAATCATAAAACAGTTCAACAATTTCATTTATACTCTTGTTACAAAATTTATCATCCCAATTGATAGCTGAGAGTTTATAAATTATAGTCTCATAATCACATTTTTTATAGTTGCACGCAAGAGAACTGTGACACTTTAAGGGTTTAAAATTATCAACAGAAAAATAAATTTCAATAGCTGGATGGTAAGCATCTAATACACTTAATGGATACGTAGAATTAACAACATTAAAAGAGGAAAATATTAGATCTAAAAGTGAACCGTGATTATTGGGAACATTGTTATATTGTTGTAGATTACACACTGAAATGGTATTAAGTAATTCGAAATGAATGTCTGATCTTCTAATAAAGACAGGGGTTAATGCGGTATCTTGGGTTGGAGTCCATGTTATTCCAGGGAGGTTGTAATCTCCAAGGACAATTGTGTTAATTCCACAGAAACGTAGAGACACATCACAAATTTTATTAAAATGGCTGGAATATACACTAATGTCACTTTGTGGTGGAATATATACACAACATATATGTATTTTTTTATGATTCGAGCTAATTAATGACACCCAAATGTCCTCTGCTGAAGAACACCACTCTAAATGAACTTTTGAATAAAACTTGTTGGAGACTAGAATCAGGACACCACCACCTTGTTTTTTATTAGGATTTGCGCGAACACGTCTGTAAACAGTGTATTGATTTAGATCACATATTTCACTGTCATTTATGGAATTATTTAACCACGTTTCAGTTAAACAGATCACATCAAAGTCACAATTAGCGATCTCATTGTACAAATCAATTAATTTTGTTTTTAAGCCACGAACATTGTGGTAATAAATACTAATCATAATTTATAGTGGACAATTATAAATTTTTATATGAAGAAATTATTGTTTAAGTTTAGCCAGGTCGTTCTCAGTATTTATCAATAAAATTGGAGAAGATTCACTTTTCCGAGCATAAATTTTACTGTTTCTTACCCAAATGAATTTAAAACCGCACTCTCTAGCATTTTCTTTAGGTTTTTTTAATAATAATTTGATTGTCGGGCTCAGGTGATCATTCACAAAGATTTTATTATTTTCAGTAAAATTTATTTTATCTGCAGATAAGTTGGTATATTTTCGAGCACAGGCTAAAAATTTATCTCTTTTTAGTCTAGATACAAATCTCACAACGGTATTCTTGTTTTTATAAGAGTGATTAAAGGGTGTTACCCTATGAATAGCATCTAGATCAGTTTCGTTTATAGGACATTCAATTTTATTACCCATGTTACAGAGTATCTGAATAAGATTTTCATTAGGTTTCTCAGGTATACCAACAATTTCTATGTTATTTGAACGAGATCTTTGCTCTAGGTCTTGAACTTTGGCCTTTAAAGTAGTTGCTTCTGATTTGAGAGATTCTATTAGATTTAATTTATCAGTCAGTGGTTTTAATAAATTTTGAAAATCGTCGATTTTTGTACAACAGAATTCGACCGATTTTTTTAAATCCACAACCATGGCAACAACGTCAGCTATCGAATATTGTTGTTCATTATTGGTGTCCATCGCAGGTGAACGAAGTGAAGGTTGAAGTTTACACGTATCACAAATCCAGCACAGATGTTTGGAGTTTGTAAGTACAGTTTTTTCAGTGCTTGATAAATTCAAACGGCTGATATGGAAGCCGAGTTGACAAACACCGGCGCACGCCACACTTAGTTCGCCTCGCTTTACCTTGGTTTTGCAAATATTGCACGTCGAAACCATGTTGATCGATGAAATGATGAATGATAAATTATCAAAAATTATCAAAAACACAAATGAGTAACTGTAGTTCAATGAACTTGCTGAGTACACAGGTTGTTAATTAGTATGCAACAAATAGTCAAATCTGCACAATTATTAAACGGTTCTGTGTTACAATTTTTAAACAAATATAGCACTATTACACAAAATTAGAAATCACTCCGTACTAGGCGCACTGCTATATAAAATTTGTTTTAATAAACCAAATATAAGAGCTCAAAAATAACTTTAATAATAGAGTGAAAAACTACGTCTGAACACAACTACAATACAATAGTGTTAAGTGGAAAAAGCTTTCAGAACTCATAATAATGAAATAAAAGACTTGGATATAGTTCAGTATATTTAAATTTATGAAAATTTTATTTTATTTTCATATATTTAAATATACAGAAACATATCCAAAAGTCTTTTATTTCATTCCCACTGTTTTTCACAGAAATTTATTGTCAATTTTTGATTCGAGCTTACTTTCCAAAGGAGTGGAAAGAATCTATAATAATTAAAATAATTAAACCATGGAAGGAAAATTCATACGATGTAGGAAAATTTCGGCCAATAAGTTTATTAAATGTGGGTGGGAAAGTTTTAGAAAAATTTACGAAAAAGAGAATTATGAAATTTATGTATACAAATAATTTCATGAACAAGAACCAGTATGGTTTTATTCCAAATTAATGGACAACGAAAGCCTATCATGGAAGTCAAAATATTTGTAGAAGATAGTTTTCTGGAAAATAAAGTTATGGCACTTGTCAGTTTAGATGTCAAAGGTGCGTTCAATGCAGCCTGGTGGCCTGCAATTATAAAAGCATTGGAAGATTCTATGTGTCCAAGAAATTTGTTCAATCTGACAAAAAATTATTTTGATGAAAGGATTCCTGTGTTAGCAGTAAATGGAATTAAGGTTACAAAAACTGTTAATAGGGGATGTCCTCAAGGCTCATGCTGTGGACCGGGTGTCGGGAATATACAGTACAATTTTTTATTAAATTTAAAATATTTCAAGAATACAAAAGTCATAGCTTTCGCAGACGATTTACTAATATTAACAATGGAAAATATTATAAATTTGGAAAGGAGTAAAATTATGAATTGAGCTACAGATTATAAAATGCAATTTAATGACAGCAAATCGCAAGCTATGATAATGACTAAAAGAAAATCTTTAATAAACCATGAAATAAATATATTTCTCAGTTAGCGAACGTACCTGTCAGCGGTAACACCTGTCAGCGAGCCGTCCGCAGTTATCTTTTGAAAAAGTGGTTTTTTTCGTAAAATATTTTACGAAATTAGTGTGAGGTGCTTAAGTGCAGTGTTGCGAACTATTGCAGTGAAAAAAATTTTAAGGTCAGGTCTGATTTACTTCTTTTTTGAACTTTGAAAAAATTTTCACTCTTTGGCCACGCCCACCTGTGGTGCGTTTTTTTGTTTTCATATACTTTTTTATTTTTTAATTTATTTTAATAAATTAATTAAAGGCTTCTGAGCTTTATTTCATTGTTTTTCTGGCATTTAGTGCTGCAATTTATTTAATTTAAATTTTTTAGATAAAATAAAAATACATATTTTTACTTTTCGTTTCTTTGGTTTCGTCTGGGGGCTTCGGCCCACCAGACATTAAAAATGGCTTCGGACTCGGTCCCGGGGCCTAGAGAGAAGCGACCTCGCGTCAATTCCGTCGACGAGGACCCTGCACCAATGTTCCTGTTGGTAAAAAGAGCCAGTGGAGACTTCAGCAAAGTAAGCCCCTTTCTTATTTCGCGTTTAGTGAAAACTATTGCCGGAGACGTTAAAGTCATCCGGAAAATTAAAGACGGTCTTCTTATTGAAGCAAAAAATGCTGATCAGTCCCGAAAGTTACTTGCAGCCAAGACCCTAGGTGATTATGTCGTTACCATCACGCCACATAACACCCTTAATTTTTCTAAGGGTGTTATCTACTGTAGGGATCTGCTGAACTGCACAACTGATGAAATTCTGAGTGAAATGAAAAAGAAGGTGTGGTTGAAGTGCGAAGGATCATAAGTAGGAAAAACGGTCGTGAGGAAAATACTCCATCCCTTGTGCTAACTTTTAATTGTTGTGATATCCCAAAATATATATATATATATATATATATATATATGCTGCCATGTATCGCCTCCCTGTTCGTCCGTATATCCCTAACCCACTTCGCTGCTTCAATTGCCAACAATTTGGACACTCCTCGACCAGTTGTAAAAATTCAAAAATTTGCATCTGCGGAAAACCTCCACATGACGGAACCGAATGCGGTGATGTCAATTGTATCAATTGCCAAGGTAACCATCCTGCCAGCTCCAGAAACTGCCCGAAATTTAAAACAGAATACGCTGTTTTAGAGTACAAAACTACTCGTAAATGTAGCTTCCCGGAAACAAGGCAGCATGTACAGCGTAATACGACTTTTACCACTTCTTATGCTAAGGTTGCAGCAAAACCTACTTCTCCTCCACCGTTAAACGTTGCCGACATCGCGTCTCTGCTTATGCCAGAGATCGCAAAAATCGTAAAAAATGTTTTCTCTGAATTTGTTCAATTATTTGCTTCTCAAAGTCAATTCAAAACTCCAACCGCTTCGTCTCTTGCTTCTACACCCAGTTCTTCTGGTGTTAAATTTGTTAATGTGCCAAGTGTACCAACAAGTAACACTCCCCAAGTCAGCCTTCCTACGACGAACACTCCCGTTGTCCTTCGTTCGGAAGAGACTGACAATTCCAGCAATGACAGTACTGCTACTGTCGACGGGAATTCTTCTGCCCGCAATAAGAAGAAAAAAGATAGAAGAGGTTGGCCTAAGGGCAAGCCTCGTTCCTAGAGCTTGTATTCTACCTTTCAGCTCTTCAGCTATTTATATAGCACCATTTTTCTTTAATTTTTTTCTCACTTCTAATGTTCAAACTCCTTCAATGGAACTGCAATGGTATTGTCACTCATCTTCCAGAGCTTAAATTGCTATTAGCTGATCAGAGCCCCAGCTGTGTTTGCATTCAAGAAACACATTTTAAACCTCAAGATTCATTTTCTCTAAGCGGCTTTAACATCATTCGTCATGATGTTAATCCGGACGGACGAGCACATGGCGGTGTAGCGATTCTTTTGTCTTCTCCTACACCATATACAGTATGTAACCTTCAAACGCAACTTCAAGCGGTTGCAGTTCAATTATATTCGCCTAGAAAGTTTACAGTCTGTAATATTTATTTGCCAAATTTCATTTGGAATATGAATGATCTTGAGAATATTATAAACCAGCTTGAGCCACCATTCCTTCTTGTAGGTGACTTTAATGCGCACAGTTTTTTATGGGGATCCAATCAGTCTGACGGTAGAGGACGTATTATTGAGAACCTTCTTGATAACATTGATGCAGTGCTCCTGAATACAGGGGACGCCACTTATTTGAATTTACGTTCAAATTCCTTTTCAGCCATTGATTTATCAATTTGTTCTCCTTCTTTAGCTCCGCACTTCTCCTGGAAAGTGCTTGATGATGCACATTTCAGTGATCATTTACCCATTTTGATCTCTTGTTCTCTTCCTTCTTCAGAGCCTTCTTTTCTCCAACGATGGCGATTTGAGTCTGCTGATTGGGACAGTTTTTCCGCGGAAATAATCGTCCCAGTTATGTCAGAAAATATTCATGTTTCTCTTGGCGATATTAATTGCAGTATCTTACGATCTGCAAACAATAATATCCCATTAACATCTTCACGTTTCATTAGAAGAAAGGTACCGTGGTGGAACACGAATGTAGCTAGTGCTATTCGTGAAAAGAAACGTGCATTAAAATGTTATCGACGTTCACCAACTCTTGATAACCAAATCATTTTTAAGAAGGCCCGAGCTCATGCTCGACGTGTTATTCTACAAGCAAAGTCTGCCTCCTGGCGGAATTATGTCTCTTCTGTCACACCTGAGCGTCCGTCGAATGAGCTGTGGAATAAAATTAAATACATGCATGGTTATCAAAAGTCTCACACTGTCAACCTTCTTCATATCAATAACATTTTAAGCACTAATCTTAATGACATCTCCGAATGTTTAGCTACACATTTCGAGTCTGTCAGTAGTACAGAAAACTACTCTTTAAGATTTCTAAATGTCAAAGAAACGAGTGAAGCCCCTCTTGATTTCTCTTCTGATGGCGATGAAGTATATAACCTTCCTTTTTCAATTTCTGAAATTGATTTTGCACTTAGCAAAACAAAAAATACATCTGTCGGTCCTGACAACATTTCATATTGCATGTTAAAGCATCTACCTTCTGAGATGAAAACGCATATTTTAAATTTTTTCAACCTTCTCTGGCGTAGCGGTACGTACCCGGATGCCTGGCGAGAAGCTACCATCGTTCCTATTTTGAAACCGGGCAAGGATGCCACACATTCTACTAGTTACAAGCCCATATCACTAACGTGTCATCTGGGTAAAATTTACGAACGTATGGTAAACTACAGGCTTTGCTGGTACTTAGAGCATAATCGCCTTTTAGATCCTTTTCAGTGTGGCTCTAGAAAATGTCATTCTGTCACTGATCTCCATGTTCAGTTAACGAATGACATTCATTGTAATTTCCTCGAACGAAAACACTTAGTTGCTGTTTTCTTCGACCTGGAGAAGGCATTTGATATGACTTGGCGTTACGGCATTCTCAAGCAGCTACATGAGTGGGGACTTCGTGGCAATCTACCACTTTTTATATCTTCCTTTTTTGAAAATCGCACTTTCAAAGTACGTATAGGTGATGTCTATTCATCTTCCCACCCCCTAGAAAATGGTATTCCGCAAGGTTCTACCATTAGTGTAATCCTTTTTCTATTTGCTATCAATAGCATTGCACTAAATCTTCCTCCGACCGTCCGCCATTGTCTCTATGTCGACGACTTGGTCATTTACACTTCAGCATCTAGCATTCCTGAGTGCGAATCTCGACTTCAGAATGCAATTAACACCATTACCAATGCTGCTACCGCTAGGGGTTTTCGTTTTTCTGTTGAGAAAACGAAGTGTATAGATTTCTGTCGCTTGCGTACTCCTCACAACAATCCTTCACTTTATTTGTATGGTTCTCCAATTCAGTGCGTCGATAGGGTTAAATTTTTGGGTTTAACTCTTGATCCGTATCTGACCTGGAAGCCGCATATTTTAGACCTTGCTGCAGACTGCCGTCGTGTTCTGAATGCTTTAAAATGCCTCGGAAGCACTAAGTGGGGTCCTGATAGAGATTGTTTGCTACGACTTTACAATTCACTTGTAACGTCAAAACTTGATTTCGGAGCAATTGTACTCAGTTCCGCTAAACAACTCCATCTCAACCGCTTAGATGCTGTCCATAATACGGGTATCCGTTTGTCAACTGGTGCCTTTCGTACTTCTCCAGTTCACAGTTTATACTGTGAGTCAGGGTTGCCTCCATTATCCATCCGAAGAACACGACAATGCATGAGATATACTGCTCGAATCATGTCCAAACCTTGGCATTTCATGTTTAACCCTCTTTTCCAGGACGAGCGTGCACATAATCTCTTCTTTAATAGTTCCACCTCTCTATGTCCCTTGGCTGTTCAACTGGTCAAAAAGTTTGATAAACTGCCACTAGGCAAGGAAGATATTTTACCCCAGCTTATTTCGGATACACCACCATGGTGTTTTCCTCAAATAAGTACTGAGTTACTTCTAACCAAGTATAAGAAGGATATTACTCCGCCTTCCCTTTATGTCCAGGAATTCTGTCTCCTTAAAGAAAGGTACACAGACTCCATTTTTATCTATACAGACGGGTCTAAAAACAGCACCGGAACCGGATGTTCTTTCATTTTTCGAGATGAAGAACATATTATCACTTTATCGCCTTCTTCCTCTGTTTATGGTGCTGAACTGTATGCCATTTATTCTGCTTTGCAACGTTGCTTACACGTCATCGAACGTGAACAACATATCGTTTTATGTACGGATTCACTCAGCGCTATAACGAGTCTATCCAACCGGTTTTCAACTGATCCTCTTATTCAGATGCTTTTTTATAGTCTTTGCCTACTTTAATCTAGGCAAATCCGTGTTACTTTTCTGTGGATTCCTGGACATATCGGTATCGCTGGTAATCACAGAGCTGATTATGCTGCACGTGAAGCTGCTCTACTTGATTACGTTAGGACGCACGCTCTCAGGCCATACGATATGCTTTAACGTATATCGTCATTTTGTTTAACTTCTTGGCAGGACGAGTGGACTCGCTCCACTGACAAACTAAGATCCATTAAACCTACCGTTGAAAAGTGGAAGCTACCTATTTCTGTTTCGAGGAAGGAGCAAGTAGCGATTACGCGTTTGAGAATAGGTCACATTAAAGCCACCCATCTTTATCTTCTTGTTCGGGACCCCGTACCTATGTGCGATGTATGTGATACTCGCCTTTCTGTTTTTCATCTTCTTCTGCATTGTGCTAAATATCACGACAGAAATCTCTTCAGCCTTGCAAATACTCTTCCGTCAGTTCTCTCCAATGAGACTGATAGTATTGAGAAACTTTTAAAATTTATTCATTCCACAGGACTGATAAATGCTATTTTATAGTTCATTTCTTTCTTTTGTTTTTCTTACCACCATTATTTTTTATTTAATTTTGGTTGGCTATAATTAATTTTTTAAAGCGGTAATGACCATAGCAGTCGATCCGCTTAATTTCAGCAAAAAAAAAATATATTTCTAAATTAAAAAATTCACAAGTTAAAATTATCAAATACCTGGGTATCCAAATAGATAATAAATTTCGGTTTGATGAACATGTGGAGTATATGACGAATAAATTCTGTAAATTATTTCAAATTCTTTCGGCGAAAGTAACATGGGATTAAGATAATAGGCGCTGAATATTATTTACAAAAGTGCAATAACAACAATTTTATCTTATGGCCTACCAGCGTGGAACAGTGCCTTGCAGAAGAAATGTAATCAAATGAAAATTAAAAGAGTTTAACGACGATTAAGATTTTGAAAGGATATAAAATAATATCTTACGAAGCATCTTGTGTTTTTCCAGGGAATACAGCCATTATATTAAAATTTTAAGAATCCATTCGAGTATACAGGGAAATGAAATCAATGGAAATCAAAGATATTGTTGTAGCAAGAACAATTAAACGGGCAATGTACAATGCGGAAAATAAAGTCAGCATCGAAAAGTGGCAAAATGAGTGGTCCAATACGGAGAAAGGTGGCAATACCAAAATGTTTTACCGCATTACTAATAAAAGACTCCTAATTAATCTACCATATCATCTAAAATAAACAGCAATTCTAAGTGCACATGGCAAATTAAAAAGCTACCGATATAAATTTAAATTAATAGACAATGCTCTTTGCAAATGTGGTTAAATGAATGTGTTAATCATTTAATTTACGATTGTCACGTAATGAAGAATGAGAGGGAGAAACTTAAAAATGAAGAATTAAGAAGTAAAACTTGGCCGGTTGGAAATGAAGAATTAGTAGAAAAAATTTGTATTACCATTTTTAGAATTTATATAAACTATTGATTTTGAAATACTTGTTGAATAATAATAATAATTTATTATTATTAAATAAAACTTTTTTTTATAATGTATTAGTTGTTAGATTTTTCAACGTTATTATGAAATGTAATATATGTATAAGCATGTAATATTTTTGTATGGAGCATGTTTAAATAAAGTTATTATTAAAAAAAAACAAACACACACACACTCAGACAGTCTTAGATCGGGACTCACCTGGTCGTTTTCGTCGTCGCGGAATGTCCAGTCCATGGGCTCCACGCCGCGGCAGCCCAGCGTCAGGTCCGAGTGCGCGTCCACCGTCACGTCGCCGCGCTGCGGGTACATGCGCGGCTCATCAGGCAACTGGAAGGCCGGCGATTCTGCAACAAACAGCGAGACCCCGGGCTAGATTATTATTGGGTTGAGTGAATCATCGGACTTTCTTACAATATATAATAACTTGAAGAAACTTTCAGAACTCATGACATACGACACGACATACGAAGTACGTCGAAACAGGTATTTTGTTAAAAAAAGACTACAAAAAACGCAAAGTCAATGGTCCGATTGCATCAATAAGTGCTTTAATTTATATTAACCAATAGAGACTTAAAATTAAACGAAACGTGTAACTAATAATTTTTCGATGCGCTACCAAGTGCGTTAGTTGTAACTCCGTATAATTTTTTTAATTTTGTAGAATATAATTTAGTAATTTACTAGGCTCCGCGACCCTGAAGAAGATTACATCTAAAAATGTATAGAAATAAATTGAGTAGTCTCTTCGTTCCTCGCTTCCAAGTCAGTACTTTGGCGAAGAATGCTCGTCACTTCGTTCCTCGCATCCATGTCAGTACATCGGCGAAGCAAGCTCGTCACTTCGTTCCTCGCTTCCATGTTAGCACTTTTTGACATTAGAGTGTAAATCTCCTCCTTGAGACCTTTCATTTGATACCAAACATGTTAGAATTTAAATAACATTTATAAAAAAAAAACAACTGACGATCTTCCGAAACAACATTTGAGTTTAAATCTCACGTCTGAGACCTTTAATTTAAATCCAAACACGGTATGTTTTAAATATCATTTATAAAAAGCAATTGACAGTCGTGCAAAATAACATTTTGACACGGTAGGATTTAAATAACATTTATAAAATACAATTGACAATCGTTCAAAATAGCTTCTTTTCTACGAATTTAGTTTAAAAAGATAATTCTGAAATTTATTAAGAATATTTTAAAACAATCTTTAAAATAATATTCATCCTTTTTGTTTTAGATAAATAATTAACTTATTTAAATTTTACCGCCCTAAAAGCTTAAAAACATTGATGTTTACGGGCAGAGACATCTATTATACTTATACTAAAATTTTCAAAATGAACTGTCAAAAATGACAAAGTGCACACAAATTTGGGAAAAGTGACAGCTACAATTTTAATTTTTTTGATTGACTTAAAATATTTACAAAATAGTACACATGTATGCTCATTCATTTTCTTTCTAAACATAGATAAATTTACGAAACTTCTGAAACTTGTATTCATTTAATATAATTTATACTTAATTTTTTGAATAGATCTGTCAAAAATGACAAGATGAACACTTTGTGAAAAGTTACAACTACAATACAGTTATTCATTTAAAATCAACAAATTTCACATTCATAGCAACGCTCACGCACTCTGATTTCCGCCTTATTTATTTAATATCTCGCATATCATGTGTAAGAAAAATGTGAATTCATAAAAAGGCCCTATTCCCAATCAAACTCTAAATGCCAGTGAAGGTTTCACCCGAATCCATCTAACAGTCTAGGCTATAGGTCTGCGTACAAATTTGGTTGCTAGGTTGGCTAAACTATAGTGAAATACTCAAGCCTTTTAGTATATAGGATAGGTATTTTAAAAATTACTCGTGGTCAAAGTGCTGTATTGCTAGATACAGTTATATTCTTACTGTCAAACAACTCATGTATTGACAAATTAGTCAATAAAGTATTCGAGCGAGTGGATCAGAAGTTAGAAGAACAACGACTCTATTATGAAGGTATCATCCAGAAACTCACCAACGATAATAAAGTGCTGGCAAAAAAAAAAAAATCGATAATTTGATAAATACTCGCGGAGAAAATGCATCTGAGTCTTTGGGATTCCTGAAGCTGCTGTTGAAAATACTGAAGAACTTGTGTGTGCTGAGTTTAGTGGAAAGCATGATATACCTGTGAATCTTAACGATATAGATCGATGCCACAGAACAGGTAACCGAACAAAACTATCTAGTACTTGACTGTCTAAACCACGGCTTAATTAAGTTCATGAATTATAAAATGCGAGCTAATCTCCTGAAACGAGTGCTCTCCAGACGTTCGAAGAGAGCGGACGTGTCAAAAGAACACTGAACAGTGGTTACTTCAACAAAGTGATTACGTACGTATCTACATAAACATAATCGGCTGTAAACAGTAATATTTGTACAACTTATTGCTGTGACCCCAGTGCTCACCAACAGCCAAAATAACTGGCAAGATGTCAATACCAGGCAACACAAAAATATATGCACTCACACCAGAAAGAGACGTTCGATGGAGAACCAATGACCAGTGTCCCAACAACCAGTACTCAAAACAGCTTTGAATCCTTGAGGGACAATGACAATGGCGACACATCATAAACAGAAACAAGTGCCAAATCATCAAAACCACCACCTATATTTATACCAGGAGTGTCAGACGTAAAACCGTTAAAGAAGCTAATAGAAAATAGAATACAAGATAAGTATTTCTTCAAAATTATTAACAACCAATTGAAACTTCAAACTAATGGCATAGAAAGCTTCAGAACAGTCATAAAGGAACTAGGAAAAAAATGCATGTTTCAGACATACTAACCAAAAGAGCAACCGCATAGTGATAAGAAATCTGCACCATTCTCCAGAACTAGAAGATCTAAAAACTAGAAAAAATATGCATAAGAATGCCCGAATAAGCAATATATGCAATAAGTTATTAGCATTAATTAATTCTTGCTTAATTAATTCGTCTAGAAATTAGATTTTTTTTAAGATATGCAAAAATTAAAATATAGGCTCTTTGCATATAATCCGCTCACAAGTAATAAATATATCTTTTTTAAGTGATGGTTAAAAACTAACAAAAAATATTTTTAACGTCTCTTATTGACTTTTCTTTCTAAAAAAAATCTTGTTGAAAAATATTGAAGGGTAATACCACTAGAGGAGATTATTACGTCAAAATTTCGCGATTCGAAAATTTCGTTAATAACAACAACAAGATACATTATTTTCATCAATTTTATTAATAAAACCACTTCCAAAACGTAAATTATCATACATTTTTTTAAATGACTGTCGATTAAGTGAAAAGAATTATTTATTTAAAAAATTGTCATAGTAAAGGGATTGTTGCTGGAACCCGTATATTCGCTAATATATTGCTTTGATTGGTCAAAATAGATGACGTGTAAGGCTCTTATTGGCTTATTTACTATGACGTTGAATAATCATTGAAATAGTTACAATAAAATAAATAGGTACTGGGTAACTCTTTGGATTTAAAAGTTGAAATTATCAGGATTATTTTTCTTAATTAGCAATCGATCTGCCATATCACATAAAATAAATTAATCATCACGCCATTTATGTTTTGTTTTGTTTGTAAGTGTCGCACTCTGCTCAAAGCAGGTCTCGGTATTATGATATATCACATTTTGTATACTTGTCCGGCTATACGCTTTTTGGAAACTGAATCATTTGTGCAGCAGCAATAATTATTTGCGCTCGTTTCTATATCAGATTCTTCATTAATTTGTCATTTGTTTCTGGTACCTATATTTTTTAGCGGTTTTTTTAGCTTCCTTTTCTCTTACGTTTTCAGGATTTTATTTTATTTCTAGTTTTATCGGCGTAAAGTCAATAAAGAGATGAATTTCAAACTGTTTTACCCACTTTTATTATGAGTATTATTTAAAATAATTTGTTTTAAATTGAGTTTGGTTAATAGTAGAATGAAAGCATACGTAAATCTGCATATTCCTATTTCTTTGGCTTCAGATCTAACGTATTGTAAATGTTTCTTCGTTTTATCTCTTTTGCTGCATGTTGGTGATATTTTTAAAAGAATTCTTCTTTCAAAATATTAATTATTTTTGTTCCCTTTGATAATTATTCTAAACGCTAAGTCACCACACAGAGATTTCAAATTTAATAACGTAATAAGTAATGTCAGCATGTATAGAGAGTTCAATACTTGATGGCGTTATAATTAAAAATGCATGTGTAAGTAATTGTCTAAATTTAAACTGGTAATATATGTTATGTTTGCTGACTTAGCGTCGACAGAATTATGAATTATGGAGTAATTAGGTTACATTGTTTGAGTAATATTATTTAGTTAGTACTTATTTGGTTGATGTAGAATTTGTAGTAATACATATAAATATTAGGATGTAAGACACACAGGGGGAGACAGTAGATAGAAAGACAGTACACAGTACATAGCAGAGGAGAGTCGATGTAGAATACGATGATTATTACGATTTAAATAAAGGGAATGTAAGTTAGTACGGGGTTTAAAAGTTAAGTATTTGTCGAGTACGAGGTCGCCGGTTTTTCTATAGTAGTCTGTTTTGTAGTTAATAATTATTTATTGTGGCCGCTGTTAAGCTAGTTGTCAGGAACTCTAAGTTATTTGAATAAACTGTTATTGTTTTATCGATACGAGCTTTGAGGGCTTTACTCAGCTGCTTCCTCATCTCATCCCCTTTCCAGGATCAAAGTGATTTGCAGTCGAGTACGAGCATCCTGATCCGAAGTAACCGTAAGTACAATAATTTATTTATTTATTTCCGGTGTAAGGGCTGACTCCTCCAGTTTGACAAGAACCCATTTACTAAATTTATTTGTTAATACTCTACTCCGGTAGGGTGTTACATTATGAATAAACTTGTATTATCTGAATATAGGCAATAAAATTTTGTGTACTCATTTCAACTTGATAGTTTCAAAATCTTTTGCCTCAACTTTTGATATTGTTATTATATTGTCAAATCCAGTATAACTTGAAAAAATATTTCCACTGAAATCAATACGGAAAATTAATAAAAAGGTACATAATAACGATATTTGAGTAACTTTTTCTATTATTTATTCAATTTCGATGGCGTTTCGGGCAGATTGTCATTTAAAATAAATAAAATACAAAACTTACGTAAATCTTATTTTTTATTGTATTTATTACATGATGAGTTCCGCCAGTTTTTTAAATCATATTTATTTTATTAAAAATTCATTCTAACAAAACAAAAATAAGCAAATCAAATATACTATACTCGTATATTTACATAAATTACTATAAAAAATATACGTTCGCAATTTTCTTGTAAGTGTCCGCACAATTTTGAATATTGACATGTATTGCGAAATATTGCCAAGTATTCCTAAGTATTGCTTAGTACTCCTAGTATTCCCATAATTATTCCCTGAAAAATGTACAGGGATTCCCAATAGTATGTGATCCCTCGGAAATATAGTATACCTGCGACATTCGTACTGTATGAACTCTCCCATCCAGCCAATTATTAAGGATGCCTAGTGTACCCTAGAACATATGAAGCCAACGCCACAAACGCACAGAAAACTAACAACAAACAAGACACTGATAATACAAAACAACAAAATAACGACTCTGCAACAAAAACAAATAAACTATAAGATACGTTGACAAAACTAATGAGCAAAATGGAGGCAATACTAAATCTACTCACATTGTTTCAAAACTAATAAACTGACTCAAAACCTAAAAATTGCAGACTGGAAAGCTAATGGCTTGGTTAACCAAGAGTTAAAAACATTTTAAAACCTAAACAAAATAGACATAATGTTGATCTCGGAAATACACTTCACTAGCTAGCAAATCGTACTTCACAATATCACAGTTTAATATATACACAACTAACCATCCCGACGACACAGCACTTGGCGGTACAGCCATACTAATAAGATCAAATCAAGCATTTTGAAATTCCTTAATACTGCATGAACCATATGCAAGCAACAATCTACTGCCCTCCTAAATTCAACATTAAAGAAGACGATTTCAAAAAATTCTACGTCACACTAGGGAATAGAAACATCACAGTAGGAAACTACAATGCTAAGTCTACGGGCTGGGGCTCACGCCTAATAAAACCTTGCGGCAGACAATTACTAAACTGCATCAAAAACAATCAACTCTCACACATATCCACCCATATATTGGCCAACAGATCCAAACAAAACACCTGGCTATGACTTAATCACAGGAAAAGTCATTCAAGAACTGCCATAAAATGTTGAACTAATTACATTTGTATGCAATGCTTCTCTAAGGTTGCAGTACTTTCTAACCCAATGAAAACTGCTCAAGTTATCCTAATACCTAAACCAGGAAAAACCACAGAAGAAGTCACCTCATAAAGACTAATAAGTCTTTTACCAACACTATTCAAAATACTCCAAAAACTATTACTAAAAAGAATCAAACCACATATTAAAAAAATTATACGAGAACACCAATACGGATTCTGTGAAAAGCACTTGATCGTAGAACAAATACATAGAGTCACAATTGTAATTGATTGTAGCGTTCGAAGATATGGAATACTGCTCAGCTGCATTTCTTGATATAAGTCAATCATTTGTCAAGTGTGGCACTGAGGACTCATATGTAAACTGAAACCAATTCAGCCAAGCAATATAGACTTAATAAGTAAATCCTACCTTAGTAACAGATATATCAAAGTAAAACATAAAGAGGTATACACAACACTAATTCCCATTAAAGCAGGAGTACCACAGGGCAGCGTCCTCGGACCTATCTCTACACTCTGTACACCGCAGACATCCTGACTAATGAATACACCACTATGGGAACTTATGCAGACGACACAAACATAAATCCTGAAACCGCATCACGCAAACTTCAAGAACATTTAACCGAATTGCAAAAGTGGCTAAAGAAGTGGCACATTCGAGTAAATGAAAATAAATCAGCTCACATCAGGTATACTCTATAAAGGAAAATATGATTGAGAGTGCAATAACAAGTAGAACACGTGAAATATTTAGGTATGGCAAAAAGAAAAGAAACTCAACTAAAGATCAAATACAGAAATCTCTACTGGCTACTGGGCCAAAAATCGAAAACGTCTATAGAAAATCAAATATTCATCTGTAAAACAATCTTGTTACCAATTTGGACGTACGGAATAGAAATATGAGGAACAGCTAGTATGTCCAACAGTGATATCATACAAAGATTTCAAAATAAAACTCTAAGATCAATTATAAATACTCCATGGTACATCTCAAACAAAATTAAACATAACTATCTCAAAATACCAGTAAAAGAAGAAGCCAAGCCAAAAAATTAAAAATATACCAACAGACTGGAAAAACACCCCAATGACAGTATTATTAGATAATAGCATGTACATTACTAGAGTAAAATAATGTAATCGCCAAGACCTACTATAAAGATTTATGAATTAAATTATCAATAGGGTTAAAGACAATGGACATAATCCCCCTCCTGTTATAACCAATCTTACAACATTTACTTACTGTGCAAATGCGACAGATTGTAAATTATCAAATAATAATAAAATAATCTTCTAAAACATGGAAAAACGTTGAAAGGTACAAACATAGTGATTGTTGAGGACTTAAGCAAAACGACTAGATCTATTATCTAATGCGTCCAAAAAGTATGGCTAGAAACAAAATGTAAATGGAATTATTAAGCGAGTATTGAGTTTATAAAAGTTTTATTATATACTCTGGAAACATTATACTAGTATAAAGCGAAACGGTAGTGTCAACATATTTCCACTGATTTAGATTTAATCTCACTCATATTTTTTTTCTGTATTTAGTTACTTAATAACTTCTTTTTTTTGTATTTAAATAAATTTCATTTCTTTCTGATTTCTATACACATCTTCTGCATATTTTTCGTTTATAGACGAACTTTGTTAATTTGATTAATGGTTAGCGACCTTTGTCGCTCTTGCGGCACCATTTACCCCCTTTTCAATGACAAATTAAGTTGGTTTCCCATACTTTCATAAAATTTAAGATCATTTCATGAGGTACGTAATAGCAGTTTATATACCAAGAGCCTGAAGTGCCTGATTTAATCCCGAGGGCAAAGTTTATTTCAAGACCAGTAGGCGAGGGAAATATTCACCTGAGGGATTAAAGGCATTTCAGTCCTGTGGTATATGCTCTATTTTTTGCACTTAAAACCCTCGTTTTAGCAATACATTATAAATAAAGATTAATTTTAAAAGATTTAAAATCCATATTCGTATGTTGATAATGGATAGCTTTGATAACAATGATAGCACTATTCAAATTTTGTAGGTTTCCTAGATAATAATAATAATATAATAATACTTTTATTGTTCAACAGGTACCATAAACAAAGTGAAAATTTATGTTCATTTGGAGTGATGTTTCATTTGAAAAAGCTACACGGGAACTACTGCCGATAAAATCTAAAAAAATATATATAAAAACAATTCGAAGCTTCAGCAAGTGGTGTGACAATAAAGAAGTTCAAAAATACCCGGAATCTCTGCTGCTAGTATATTTTTATGAACGATCAAGAAATGTGCAAGCTATCATTTGAGTGATATTCGATGTTGAAGGGATTGTTGGTGGTTAGAAATAATACTGATTAAATTACTTTCATTAAAAGAAGAAATGGTGGCTTGTCACCTGAAAAGTTAAAATTGCACCAGAACAAGTTCATCAATTCTTATTAGATGCATTAGACGAGGTATTTTTAATGATCAAAGTAATTAGTTTTATCAAAAACATATAATTATACTCTGTAGTTATCAACTGTATAAAATTGTTAATAATAAATGTAATTTACATAAAATAATTTTTAAAAATATTTTACTGGTTCATGTGAATACTTGTTTACTTGTCAATTTAATCCCTCCGAGATTGTAACTGACACTTCAGTCTACGAGCAGGAAAAATAAATTAAGGCATTTAAACCCGGAAGTGCAAAAATACATTTATATATATATATATATATATATATATATATATATATATATATATATATATATATATATATATATATATATATATATATATATATATATATATATATATATATATACAGGGTGAGTCATCGAAATGCCCGTCTTCGATATCTCCCTTGTCGTTAGAAATACGGCATATATTTATTAACAAAATTTATTCGACAACTAAAGGAGCATAACGTAAAATTAATTTCACATATACAGGGTGTAACGTAACGGCTAGATGAGAATTGTTTGTCTTTTTTTAAATGGAACACCCTATATATTTTTATATATTTTGAATTGTATTTTATACGCCTATACGGACATATGATTTTTTTTTTAGTTTTCCGCCACGTTGTCAAGTTTTTCCGTTTTTTCTCTAAAAAAGGCCGAATACACGCATTGCTTTATGAAGGCGTACTAAAGTTATTTTAACAGTAAAAATTAGGATTTTTTTTTTCTGCACAATTGTAACTATACTCTATGTTTCTAAATAACTTTTATTAAATTTAATTATACAGGGTGTCCAATAAAACGAATCAAATTTGCTCCACTTCAAATGACTATAACTCGTTATTTTCAAATGGAACACCCTATATTTTATTATTCTGTTATGTGTCTTTTTCTATTACCTTCATTTATTATTAAGGGTATCCTATGCCTAAAATGTATAATTTTACTGTTTTTCACCATTTTTCACTATTTTGTTTATTTTATTAAAAATTAAATCTTAAAAATTATTTTACGTTATGCTCCTTTAGTTGTCGAATAAATTTTGTTAATAAATATATGCCGTATTTCTAACGACAAGGGAGATATCGAAGACGGGCATTTCGATGACTCATCCTGTATATATATATATATATATATATATATATATATATATATATATATATATATATATATATATATATATTACATCGTTACATCGCTCCAGAAGATGGGAACCGCACCGTCAGCACTGCCCCACGGTGCAACATGACACCCCTTTTAGAATAATTAGATAAGATTGTAGTTGTCTTAGAATATTTTATGTTATATTGTATTTAGTCTTAGTTGAACTGTTAAACGGAAAACATCTGAATTTAAATTGTACTTTTGTTAGTAACAAAATAAAAGTTTTTAAAAACACAGCGACTATAAATAAAACTTTAAGTGGCGCAGTCGGTAGGATTGCCAAAACAAAATTAACGGATATAATTTTGTTTCGTCTAACGATTTATTTGGCAATCGACAAAAGTCGCGAGTGAAAAGTTGAAGTCTCTGACAAAGTTGAACGTATATCAACTGCATCCTGACCCGCCAGCTGAGCGAACATCAGCCGGTGCCTGCCTACCTGACCCGTACGAGATGAGAGGACATCAGCGCGACCGAGCCCAGGACACCAGGACAACCCCAGGAAGATTACAACACAGCCAAGGACCAATGTACTGGATTCTCCTGCTGTAAGTACATGTCGCTTAGAGGCTCAACACTTTTTAATTTAAATTCAGACACAGAAAATTCCACTCAGTCCGATTCTGACTCCGATCTAGAAGATCGTATACAAAATTTACACATTGATCAAAGAATAATTCTGAAACCAGCAACTCTCCTAACAAACGCAATGGCAGTAGTACCACTACGTAAAGAATATTTGGACATGGTTCCTGACTTTCATGGTGAAAGAGAATTATTACCTAGATTTATAGAAGTCTGCCAAAAATTAGTTAATACATTTTACAATTTAGCCAACCCAAACGATTTCCAAAATGAATATTTAATGTGTACTATTTATTCAAAAATTAAAGGCGAAGCTGCCGTTTTCATTGCGTCCTGTGACATTAGAACATGGGATGATTTAAAAAATGCATTAATTAGCACATATGCAGATAAACGTGATATATTCACATTAAATATCGAGTTAACAGAACTCAAACAGAATCATAACGAAACCGTTTTTGATTTTTATAATAAAATTACAAAAGTATTAAACATGATAAAATCTTACATTGCTACTCATAAAAATAATAATGAGAAACCAGTTTTAACTGAATATTTTAGAGAATATGCTTTGAGAATTTTACTCAAAGGGTTGAAAGAACCCATTGGTCAGCTTATGCGTGCCAAAAATCCTCAAAACTTAAGTTCCGCATTAAATATGCTTACAAACGACTTTGAATTCGAGTCACCTAAAAATATTAAACCGACTCAAAATAATTTTAAACAACCTATAAATTATTCGCGATTCCAACAAAATAAACTACCACCTAAAATAACTCATTACTCTCAACCCCAAAAAACAAATAATTACACATATCAAACACCAAAACCATTCACTCAAAATACATTTCAAAAACCAAGACAATTTACACAGCAAACAAGAGTTACGAATAATTATAAACCAACACCCATGAGTATTTCAACAAGAAACACTTTCCAACCACGACCAGGACCGTCTCAGCAATATGCTAGACCCACGCAAAACACTGTACACGAAGAAATGTATAATATAGATAAAAATGAAATCAACGCTGAATGCGAATTAAATTGCATTCCCGAAAACGAAAACACCATAATAGAACATTCAGATGAAAATCCAAGTTACGATTTTCAAAATTTTGAACAAAACCATCTTTTAGGAGCAGTAGCCTCGGAAATAGAACAGCACCAGTTCAACGAATCGAACTGATGAATTTAACTAATAATCAAAGTAAATTACCGTACATTATTTTTCCCGAGAACAATTTAAAAGTTCTCATAGCTACAGGAAGTACTAAATCCTTTATCAAACCAAATATTGCATATAAATATTATAAAAACTCGATAATTAATGATCCTTTCAAAATTTCGACAGCTCACGGAACATCCACAGAAAATTATAGTACTTTTATTCCAGCTTCAAAAATATTTAATTTAAATAAAAAGAACCTAAAATTAAAATATCACCTTTTCGATTTTCACGATCAATTTGATATTTTATTGGGACTAGATAATTTGAAATTATTAAAAACAGTTATAGACTTGAATCAAAATTTATTAATTACATTAAATTCGAAAATTAAAATTAATCATCACAATTCCGAGAATAAAGGAGACGTTAACAACATCTCACATGAAAGTAGACACGTTATCTTATTTCCGAGAACTGAGAAGGTAATCAGAGTTCAAGTACATAAGAAAGACGGCACAATATTAATCCCCGAAATAAAAACTAATAATATTTTAATTCCCGAATGTGTATCCAAAGCCCAAAATTATCATGCTTTTTGCACAGTAATAAATTTATCAAATGATCAAATCAAATTAAACTTATTGAAACCAATTAAAGTTGAAAGTATTGATAATTACGAGACGTACTCTAGTCCGAATTTAAATTTTATACAAACAGAAAATTTAAAATTTGACTTATCAAAAATTCGTACTAATCATATGAATGAAGAAGAAAAATTAATAATCACTAAATTAATTCACGAGTATTCGGATATTTTTCATTTAGAAAATAAGCAGTTGAGTTTTACGAATCAAATTAAACATTCTATTAAAACAAAAGACGAAATTCCTATTTACACCAAATCATATAGATATCCAGAAATTCATAAAGAGGAAGTACGATCTCAAATACAAAACATGCTTGATCAAAATATCATAAGACCATCATGTTCACCATGGTCGTCACCGATTTGGATCATGCCTAAAAAACTAGACGCCTCTGGAAAAAGAAAGTGGCGTATAGTCATAGATTACCGTAAGTTGAATGATAAGACAATTGACGATAAATACCCGATACCGAACATTATTATTTAAGTCATATTGTTACCCCTAATGGCGTAAAGCCAAACCCTGATAAAATTGTAGCTATTCAAAATTATCCGATTCCGAAAACCCCGAAGCAAATAAAAGGCTTTTTAGGACTCCTCGGTTATTATAGATTATTCATAAAAGACTTTGCTCGAATCACTAAACCTCTCACTAAATGCTTAAAAAAGGACGCTACTATAAACATTGACGATCCCGATTATATTAAATGTTTTGAAACTTGTAAAAATCTTTTAATAAATGAACCAATCTTACAATACCCTGATTTCACGAAAGAATTCAACTTCACCTGCGACGCAAGCAATGTTGCGATTGGCGCCGTGTTATCGCAAGGCAGCCTAGGTAATGACCTTCCCATTGCATATGCAAGTAGAACTTTAAATACAACTGAAATGAACTACTCAACAATAGAGAAAGAACTTTTATCTATTGTTTGGGCGACACAATACTTCCGACCCTATATATTTGGACGGAAATTTAAAATTTTTACAGACCACAAACCTCTACAATGGCTTTTTTCATTGAAACAGTGTAGTCAAAAATTAATTAGATGGCGTTTAAAATTGGAGGAATTCGATTAAAAAATCGTATATAAAAATGGTAAATTAAATATAAATGCCGACGCTTTGAGCCGTATACCACAAAATAACGAAACACTTATTCAAAATTCCCCTGAAAATTTAGAAACAGAATCACCTCTTGCTCAGTACCAAATGTACTTAGAAAGTAAACAAAATAATTTACCTAGTGATTATAAAATCTTTGAAGTAGAAGGTGATCTTTTTAACGCACCTCACGATGAGAGTCTTGCTCATTGTGTTAGTAAAGATTTGGAAATGTTTCGTGGTATCGCTAAACAATTTAGAGAAAAATTTCAAAATTTACATAAATTAAAAGCTCAAAATCCTGAATTATATAATTTAGTTTACTTAAAAAGTAAAACCAGATTTATAATTTATTTAATATCAAAAATTAATCATTATAATAGGCCATCAAATCAGGATATGTTTTATACACTTTTAAATTTAAAAATATTTTGTCAAAAACATAAAATAAAAAATTTAAATATCCCAAAATTAGGATGTGGTAAAGATTTATTACAATGGTCAAATGTAAAATCAATGTTAGAATTTATTTTTAAAAATACTGATTTAATGATCACTGTTTATAAAAAACCAATTGACAATAAAATACCAGATTATGAACTGAATGCTAATGAAACTAATGATTGTGACGCATTCTTTAAATATATGGATGACTTTAATCAACAACTTGCAAAAGATAAAAATAATATACCGAACGACAACGAGTCCCTAATAGTAGAAGTAGACAAGAAAACTCAAGTTCAAGACGACGATGATGATAGTGACAATACTATACATTCAAATTTAGAAGACCCAATTATTGGTATACCAATAATTGAAAGTGCAGTAAATTATGGAAAAAATCAAATTATAATATCAGAAGTTGAACATAGCCCCAGTGATCCTAAAATTTTAAAAATTCATGAGAATAAACAAAGATTCTTAGTACAATTTTCTAAAACAAACCCTGAGTCAGAAATGATTAAATTTATTAAGGAATTTATTGTACCTAAAGTTAAATATCATTTATATTTTAAAAATGAGTTGTATGAAAAATTCAGTAGAGTACTTCAAACATATTTCAAAAATTCTAGTATAAAATTTGTAAAATGTACAAGAATGTTAACAGACGTATACGACGAAGATGAAGTGATTCAATTAATTCAGAACTATCACGAAGGAAAAACCAACCACCGCGGACTTGATGAGACATTAGCTCGAATCAAACAACAATATTACTGGCCAAAACAGAGAACACTCATCCAATCTTATATAAATAACTGTGAAATCTGTCAGTTAACTAAATATGATAGAAAACCGTTAAAATTGAAATTTAACATTACTCCCACACCTACGAAACCCTTTGAAATTATTCATGTAGATAGCATTGCATTAGAAAAAGTAAAATTTCTTACAGTAGTAGATTCATTCTCTAAGTATGCTCAAGCATACAGATTAAATTCAGCACAAGGGATAGAAATTGTAAATAATTTAATAAAATTCTTTACTCACCACGGTATACCAGACACAATCATTTCAGATAACGGCTTGGAATTTAAAAACTCTCTAGTTAGAGAATTATTAGAATTACATAAAGTAAAAATTCATTTCGTTAGTTCACAACATCCTGAATCTAACGGCATCATTGAGAGATTCCATTCAACTTTAATAGAACATATAAGATTGTTTAACAATCAAGACGAATACAAAAAAGAAGCTATAGAGACAAAAGTAAATTATGCGCTTTTAGCCTACAATAACACAATACATTCCGTTACTAAATTGAAACCATTTGAAATAACACTTGGTCACCTAGACATAAATTCCCCATTTAATATTGAAATTGATAAACAATTAGTAAATAATTATATATCTCATCATAAAGATAAAATGAAATTATTGTATAAAAAAATAAATGAAAAATTACAACATCATAAAGAAAAAATTATAAATAAACGTAACGAAGACCGCGATGAATTACCGGAAATCCCAGAACGAGTATATGTAAAAAATCGTCAAAAACAACAAAAGACGCGTAATAAATATAAAGCAGAAATAGTTAAAAGCGTAAACCCGAAATTAAAAACCGCAAAATTAAATGTAAGACACGGTAATACAGCTGAAAATATACACCTCTCAAATATTAAAAAACCTAAAAAATCTATTAATAAATTTAAAAATCTTCCAGGTTGTTCGGGTTCTGCTATGGATCCGAAATAATAAACATAACGGAGAACAGAGGCATTCTGCCAATAAACTTGGGACCCGCAAAATTAGAAAAACTTCAATACACATTTGTACACTATTACGACCTAAACCCACTCTTAAATGAATTCAACAACTTAAACAAACAATATAATCTTCTAAAACTAAACGTGGCTAATAAAACCATTCAACTAACTGAGTTTGAAAATAATAATAAAATTTTGGAATATGTTCGTGGAAATATCGTTGAAAAACTAAATCGAATGACACTTTATTCAAAATCAAGAAGTAAACGTGGCCTTATAGATGGCCTGGGGACCATATTTAAACAAATAACAGGAAATTTGGACGCAGAAGATGGCAAAAGATATAATCAAATTTTGAAACATTTAGAAGAAAACCAATATCACCTTGAAAATCAATTAAAACTGGCATATTCTGTTAATAATAAATTAATAAGAAATTTTAACACAACAATTCAAAACATTCGGCATAACGAATCTATTTTAAAAGAAAAAATTGAACATTTGAATAAATTATTAAACCTTAATCTTAATCTGAATGAAATTCTTTTCGTAAAAGACCTGTATAATCAATTAATAACACTTTATAGTACAATCTTGAATATTGTTCAAGATATTGAAAACTCAATAACATTTTGTAAGATGAGGACATTGCACCCCTCTATCATAAATCCCGAACAGCTGTTATCAGAATTATATAGAATATCGCATTATTATCAAGGACAATTACCTTTTGAACCAAAGTTAAAAAATATGTTGGATTATGAGTCATTGTTAAAAGTAAATTGTAAAATTGAAAACGCACAGATAATTTATTTTATTTCAATTCCAATAAATTTCGAAAAGGATTTTGATTTATATTATTTGCATCCATTACCTACTAGGTATGAGTCAGAATTCGTTACTGTAATACCTGACGTTAATTACTTTTTAAAATTGAAAGATAATGAAATAAAGCCTCTAAGTAGCATGTGTACTAAAAGCAGAGTATACCAGTGCCCAAATGAGTTTCACGCTCATTTCAACCCGTCCTGTGAAGAAGACATCCTGCTCAAGGGAAACTCAAGCCAATGCCATTTCACAAAATTAGAAATCAATAAAAACCACATCGAAATTATTCCCGAAATTTACCAATACTTGGGAATATTTCCAGAAGAAGAAAGAATCACGGTCCAGTGCCCGGATAACACAAACATTAAAACATTAGTGGGTGTATACTTAATAAAGGGAAATAAGTGTGCGATTATATTTAAACAAAAAACATTAAATTATTTGGAGAAGACATCTGGAACACCTTTAATATTACCAAAATTAAATTTCAACCTTAGTGAAAATAAAATATCAAACATAACCATTAAATTAAAGAAAATTAAACTTGAAGATATTCCAATCCACACTCCTACAATAATTAAACATAACTTAACGAGATATTATTCACTTAACATTTGGACATTATTATTATACTTTGGAATAGTTATAACAATTATTTATGTTTCATGTAAACGTTTAACTGCAAAATTGGTTAAACGAAATCAACAGAACCACCAAGCCAAACCAGAAGAATCTCAACTTCCCGGGGGAGCTTTGTTCTAAGGAGGGAGGAGTTACATCGCTCCAGAAGATGGGAACCGCACCGTCAGCACTGCCCCACGGTGCAACATGACACCCCTTTTAGAATAATTAGATAAGATTGTAGTTGTCTTAGAATATTTTATGTTATATTGTATTTAGTCTTAGTTGAACTGTTAAACGGAAAACATCTGAATTTAAATTGTACTTTTGTTAGTAACAAAATAAAAGTTTTTAAAAACACAGCGACTATAAATAAAACTTTAAGTTATATATATATATATATATATATATATATATATATATATATATATATATATATATATATATATATATATATTGCTATGGAGAATGATGAAATCTAGACCTCCATAAAAATTATATTGTTACGTTTTTGTTAAAAAAAAATTTGAATGTTTTGTAACCAAAACAGTTATTTATGTGTATCAATAAAGAACACAAATGACAGCAATTATTGCAATAGCAGCTAAACAATGAAACAAGACAGCAAGCATAGTGAGGCTATATGATAAGAATGAATGAATCGAGCTTCAAGACAGGTGCGGCTTTAGATGACAAAAGTGAATTAAGGATCGTGGTAGGCCAAATGACACCTGGGATACCATCATCAACAAGACTGAAGAAGAGTTGCACTGCAAGTTGTACGAAGGATAGCGATGAATAAGAAACAATGTGCGAAATTTGTGCACGATTACGAGACATACTATACTCGTATGATTATTAATGTTGTTTAATCCATAAACCAGCAACCAGCATTATAGTTCAAGTTGACTAAATTATTTTAGAAACAGCTTAAAATAAAACATGTTTGTCTGAAATAATTTACAAACGTTTCATGCCAAAAATAAATCAAAATATAGTTAATAAAACTTAATTTTAATCACAGTTGTAGTAGCAATCAAAAGTTTGAAGTAGGTTTAAAGATAACATTGACGTCATGTTGTTTAACAATGGCGAACCCGTATTTAGCCAGAATTAAATGCCCTGTTACATAAAGCGTCGTAATGTAATCACGTTGTTAATTACGGAACAAGTTGAATTGAAATAAAAAACAATGCATGTAATAAATGTCAAGTTCAATAGAATGCATTAAACTAATAATAAAATATGTATTAGAAACTTTAACCTGTAAATTATAATTTATTGAATTAAAATAACAAATTGTAGTTTGAACCATTTTGGTCTGTGAATTTAACACTGTATGCAACCTAGATCTTTGCTTTCCAAAAATCGTTTAGGTTAATCTTGAGATGTGCTACTTCACCTCCTATTTGGATGAAACTTCGTGTATTTATCACATTTTGTTTGCACATAAAGGAAAATATTCAAACAAGTGGTGATCGAACTTCGATGGACCTTGAAATCACTAATTGTTTTTACTGTTTTATAATATTTTATCTTCGAAATGGACGATTCTGTCACATTTTGCGTAAAACTAAAAAAAAACACTAATAAGTGGCGGTCGGACTGGGATGACATTGAAAACACAGTTTAATGGGTTACTTTATTCGTTCAACGTGGAAGCAAACTTATCTTCAGATAAGTTCCATTATATTTCAGTACTTCGATTTCTAGTTTGTCGATCGTGAGTTGTATAGGCTTGGGGTTTGTTCATGAAAAGTGCAAGCGAAGCGAAATTACCTACAGCTTTTGCAAAATAAACTACGTCTAAATTTATTATATATTGGAATTATTTACAATTTAACCCTGCACTTTACAACGTATAGCAGCAGAGTGGTCTGCTGTACAATTCTACATATTCACTGTTATTGGAAGAGTGTAAGATTTGACTCTATCCTGGCAGTTAACTACTGGAAGAAGCCAACTGGTTCTGCATATAAAATCTACCTTTTGCGAGTGCTTCGTTTAATAGTGCAACTGCTCCGATTATTATATTATTCTACAAGACGTCAAGCTATAGACTTGCCGCATCTCTTCTGTACTGCAACGATTCAGCGACTTCCCAAGGCTGGTCTTCAGAGTCCGTCAGAGCAGCTGAAGAATCCAACACTCTTCACTTAAGTCCGTCCGCCGCAGTGCACGAGTGTCCAGACTATACGGGTTAGAGTTTATCATATTTCAATCAATTACATATATAGAACCAGTCTTCGTTCTTACCACTCTGGTCCTTCGATTCTACGTTTAGTAATATTCTTTAAATTAAAATAAAATACAGTCCATATCACTTTATTACTAAACAAGTGGTATGTTTTTACTGCAGCGATTTTACAGGTTCCTTTGAAGGACGGTCGAAGTATTTCGCTGGCTGATGATGTTTGATACCGATATTGAAACACTTAAAACTAAGGATTTCAGATTTTCAACGGATTTAATTCGTTTTAAATTTTCGAACCAGATAACCTTGTTTTCGCATCCTACCCACGGCGTGGGTTATATTTTTGCAATAAACAATATTATTTTTAAAAATTTACTTTATTAGCACAATACATTCTTCAATTTTTCTATATAATGTGATAGCAGTGAGATATTTACGTAAATTAATCAAAACAAAGTTTATACAAACCTACTTACATCTATTTTATAGATATTTGCAATCAAAAGCTATTTAAATTATTAAAAATAGTTTGTGGCAAGTATTGCAATAACTTCGATCATCTAAATAAATTCAGTGCATATTTCTTACGACTGTGCTTGAAAATCTAGTTATTGCTTCGGTATGAATAGTTACTTTACACACAATTGCCCAGTATACAGAAATGGATATGATCTGTAATGAGAGATATTATATATTTAATAATTATCTGTTTTTAAATTTTATTTAAAAAGGGGGCTAAACTTACTTGAAGTAAAATACCCTTATCTAAGCAGAAAAATTTCATTTTTATCAAAGTCTTTTCAGATTTAGAAACAAATAGCAAATGTTGTTTTATCTAAAATATTAATGCGTTAATGAAATTTCGTTAGCAAATAGCAAAATATTACTTTTCTTGTCGCCCTTGAACTTGCAGAAGTTAATAAACTTGAGGACAGATTCTGTGTATATTTTATTTCCTACAACAAATATTTCATAATTTATATGTAATTTACATGAAACTATTGCTGATTTTTTCTTCCATATACTCACCATTCCTTTGTATGCGTCATGTATAAATGTCATTATTACAATTGACATGATATGTTTAAATATAATGAAATAATAATAAAAAAAAATTTATATGAACTAAAGAATAAGTGCCTGTGATACAATAATTTAAATTATAAGATAAGGAACAAAAATTGTAAAATATTTCGAGAGTAATTACTACTTGTGTAATATTCTTGTAAAGTTTCATAACCTCTTGCAATTTCTCATAATTTCTCCAATATGACTTTATTTGTCTTAGTAGACGAATTTCCTGAATGTGCTTTTCAAACAAAGTTATAATTTTCGTTCTATTTGGCACTTCCTGCTTCACGTACAACTGTTGAAATCTTGGTAAGATTACCAGAGGAAATGGTAGAATTGACAATAATTTAACAGTGGGAAATACAAAACTATAAACAATGAATTTCAAAACGCTTCGAAATGAGTTCAATATAGGACAAAATTCAAACAAACAAAGATATATATGGGGCGATAAAATTACACTAAAAAATATGATTAGGAATAGTTGAATTACAATTTTTTTATCATTAAATCCATTTCTCAAAATTCCATGAAAAGTATTATTTACTTCGTTTAAATACCGCAGAATTTTGTTAATCTGAAACAGATGAAAACAACAATTTGGATGAACAGAAAACTGAAAATAAGTTGTGGATAGTTCAATCTACAATTAATACAGTGAAACTCGGACTAATAATACTATTACTATTAATTTCGAAATAGGGGGTTCAGTAGTAGAAAAATTTAGCTGAAAGGGTTCCTTTAGGACATCGATTGTAATTCGACTGATATTTTACTTCAATATATTTATTACAATTCCGACCTCAAATAAATATACAAGTTGTGGGTACAATTTTGATGAGCCACTTGCCTAGTAATGTTAAAACTAAATTAAAATCCTGTAAAAGTCTATTAAAATCCGGAAGAGGAAGTTTTGATAAATGGGTATGAAACCACGAAGAAATGGCGCTCGTCAAATGGATGGACAGCAGATCGATGGTTATGGCAAAAACAAATGTCTGTGTCTGTCTCAGATATATAGGCCAAGTTAATTACTTTGACTTCTATAACCCTTGCAATTTCGACCACAATAGTGAAAACCGCTTATGGTGAACATATAGCAATAGGAAATAGGTTTCATTTACAAGCTCTTTCGGTTCATAATCGATTACACAACAACTATATAGAGAATTGACCTGAGAAGTTCTCATTGTGGAAATGTTCTTAGTAAAAATGCCTTGCAAGAACGACAACTAACAAATTGTTTCACTGGATGTTGTTACTCGTGGGCCATATTACTCTATTTGCTGATAATTTTCCATGTGCTAAATTATTTTTCATATTTTAATATTAAGCATAATAGAGATATTAGGTTTGTTTGTTTGCGCCTGCGAAAAATGTAAACAAGTTAATTTTGAAACATGGACTGGAACGGCGAATGGAATGAAGCGCATGTGCGTGCTCATATTTTGTTTTGACACCTAACCTTAAATGTGAATATAAATAAAGGAATTCATACATTATTCGCCACAAAAAAGAAATGTTTCAAAGTTAACTTGTTTACATTTTTCGCAGGCGCACTGAAATTTGTCACGAACATGTCACAAACTTGTCAGAAATGACCACTTGGAACAAACCTATTATTTGTTAAAAGCAGGTCTTCGATACTACACAACTATTGATAAATATTATTCTGTTCTCATTTTTACAACTTTTACAATGCTCTTCCTATTACCTAATTCAATTTCATTGTTTCGTGTTTGCCAGAGTGATTCTATTGTATGAACGATATTTTTTTTATATCCATTGTAAATGGCTCTAGTAACAACGTCTTGTATAAAATCGTCCATTTTACTTGAACTAATATCTTTTATTGTTCTTTTATTCGATACACTTCCTCTTTTTACTATGGCCTGAACTCACTTTTGTTAAAATTTATGTTTTTATCACACGTAGACCTAAGAAATACCCTAATCTATTTTATTAGGACTAAGTAATCTAGCAGTAACATTCCAAATTCCGTTAAAAATTTTCTATGAACAAGTGTATTCGTTATGGACTGTGTTATTGATATTTCAATATTATTAACAAGTACGGCTCTTGTAACTATACTTAAAAAAATTGGTACGAATTGTAAATTTTACTGGTCCATTCTCTATATAATCGTCTTTTGACACTTCATTGCATTGGCTCTTGTAGGTTCCTGGAAGAAGTATAGACAAGATGGAAATTTTTTTGGTATACTTTCGAAAGATTTTATGGCTCTACTAGATTTCAAACTGTATGGTTAGCAAAACACTGGATCTACGAGGTAAATTTGGATTTGAGGATAACCATGATAGCCAGAGGAAGAAATAGAACTAAAACAGTTGAGACGTAAAGTGTGTTTCAAAATTTAGTAGAACCATTTCGACTTACTAATTGCAGGGCGAACCCCAAGATAGCAGGCGGTCCGTGCATCGAAAGAAAAGAGCCGGATTATATTAAATTTTGAACTCAGCTTAAATATTTATATACAGAGGAAATTTCCGAATTCCTCGAAAACAAATTTAAATGAAATTAACTTTGAGTTTTCAGTATAGAGTAATTACACATTAGAAGAAAACCGTTAGATAATCCTATTTGGAAACCATATATAAAGAGTCAAAAACTAGTCCGAATTCAGTTGCACACAAACATTATTTGTGGAGTGAACGGCATTAAGAAATCTATTAAAATGTGGAGACCATGGGGTGGTGATGAAAATGAAGAAAACGTCGTGCATGTGGACGAAAAAAGAAAGCATTTGTCGAATGATGCAAAACAAATCATACAAAATGTATATAATTCTTTGTGTGAGAATAAAAATGAAAATTCAGCGCTTCAAAAAACAACAGAATTAACCAAAGTACCCTATAGTACAGTGTGGAAAATTGTACAAACGGAAATAAAAGAGAAAAAACAAAGATGTGATACTGGGAAATCACGAACATTGAGTGAATTTGAAAAAGACGTTATACGTAGATCAATTTATGATATGTATAGAAAAAAAAAAAACATTGCCGACTACAAGAAGTTTACACCAACATCTGACCAAACTGTTATTAAATGTTCACATTCAACGCTATACAGAACTATCACGGGCATGTCATTGTTGTAATCTCCCTATATAATTATAAGAATTATTTATCTTTTAGTTATTTGTGAGACGTATATTCTGCTTATGTCGATGGAATGTCACGTATTCATTTCTGTTTTATTTTTATTAATGATATCACATCCTGTTGATGCCTTTAGCATCCCCTTCAGCATTCTTAGAACTGTTATTGTCTAGAGATTTTTGATGATGTATGCCCCCGTAAGAATGCTGAGTATGAATATTTGTCTCGGCTACCTAAGGCTGAGACGTGAATCGAGAAGTCAGTCTGTTACCATCAGCAGCTCAGTTAAGACCTAGAGTCTGTTACCATCCTCGACTCAATTAAGACCTAGAGTCTGCAAATCATCAGCGACTCAATTAACTAAATTATCGGCTCAAAGTTGTAATCATCTGTAAATAACTGTACAAAGTAATGAATATTAGTTAATAAACTTATATTTAACCAACACGATCTTTATTAGTGGGTTTGGCCCTTAGATCCTGCTCTTACCCATTCTCCGGAATTAAAAATAAATATTAAAGTTGTATTTGTTGTAGCCAATCAATCCAGGTTACAACAACATATAATAATTGGTGGCAGCGTGTGAGATTTAATAAAGCGGATATAATAAAGTCGTGAAAACTACAGTGCCGCGTCGGAAGTGACAATAATTGTGATTGTGAAGTTTCAACCATTCGTAACTCCATAATTCAACTAAAGAACTCGCGGGTCGAGCTTAGAAAAAGCCCACCAATTACCCCGATTCTAAATACCAAAGTCAAGTGTGATCAGCTACGGAGCTAGCCGCGCACTTTTCCGTCGCGTGACAAACACAGCGCGCAGAGTACACAGAGCCGTATTCAATCAATTTCTACAAAAGTTTCAATTTCTACGAGGGTTCCAGTCCCATTTCTACAAGGATTCCAGTCAATTTACGATGGTTCCAGTCCCATTTCTACAAGGGTTCCAGTCCCAGTTTCTACGAGGGTTCCAGTCCCAGTTTCTACAAGGGTTCCAGTCCCAGTTTCTACGAGGGTTCCAGTCCCAGTTTCTACAAGGGTTCCAGTCCCAGTTTCTACGAGGGTTCCAGTCCCAGTTTCTACAAGGGTTCCAGTCCCAGTTTCTACAAGGGTTCCAGTCCCAATTTCTACGAGGGTTCCAGTCCCAGTTTTTACAAGGGTATCAGTCCCAGTTCTACCTTCACTATGAAAGTGTAAGTGTTTTATTTTCTACGAGTGTTTTTATTTAAGTTTATGAGTAACGGAATCCAAAGTTTATTCAGTGAGTTTCAAAGTGTTATTAATAATTTTGATAATTTGTTCGTTATGGCCCATTTATCACTAGAAGCAGCCATTAGTATATTAATTGAATATAGAGGGGACGATAGTGTCAAATTACAAGAATTTTTAAATTGTGCTAAAATTGCTTATGATAAAGTTGCACCCGCCGATAGACCGACCATTTTAGCAATAATAACATCAAAATTAAAAGGAAAAGCATATCAGTCAGTAAGATTTAGGGAAATTAATACATATGATAATTTAAAGAAAATATTAGAAGAGAATTTTGCAGATCGACGATCAATGAATAATTTACAATTAGAATTAAACGCATGTAGACATTTGCCAAATGAATCAATTTTAAGTTATTGTATGCGTATCGAAAAATTATTCGCTCAACTTTGTTATGTCAGTACCTCTGGTCAGGATGAGGATAAAGCTGAAACGATACAAGATTTATTACGGAAACAAACCTTAAATGTATTTATTGAAGGGTTACGCCAACCCATAAAAATGTTTGTAAAATCACAAAACCCTGATAGTTTAGAAAGAGCTTTTACATTAGCTAAAGAGGAGGAAGTAAATTTAACTTCTGATGAAAGATCAGTAAAGTATTTTGGTTATCCACAGGAAAAATCTAAATTTACCCCTAGATCCAACTCTGTCTCTGACAAAAATAAAATTAAATGTTTCACTTGTGGAGCTTTTGGCCATAAGTCGCCTAATTGTAGGACAAATACACAACCTTCTACATCTTATTCTACTCCTACGTATAATCAATTTAGAAATTACAACCCTGGTTATAATAATTATTCCCGTAATTTCATAAAGCAAGAAAGACCATCTGTTAATGTTACTCAGTTGTTTTGTCGATATTGTAAAAAGGATGGTCATGATATACAAAATTGTCGAAGAAGAATTTATAATGAAAATAATAAACCAAATTTCAAAGCGGGTCCATCAAGACTAGATCAGTCGGGAAACGAGAAAGGAAGCGCTACGGCGAACCGTGTAGCGGCTTCTCAAAATATTCCACGTTAAGCGGTTCAAAATCAAAATTTAATCAATTTAATTCTCATGTTAATTCCGTTAAAGAAGATAGAAATTTAAGTACTCAGAATTTTAAAAATGAATTACAAGAATGTCCTCAATATATTGTGAATAATCATAATAAAAATTCAAATGTTTTGATAACAAATGAAGAAAATTTAGAGAAATTAGATTATGTTACAGTACCAATTTCAAGTTTACGAAATAATTCTGGAAAATTTTTGCTTGACACAGGCTCAGATATTTCATTAATTAAATTGAGTTCTATAAAAGATGATATTTTAATTTACCTTGATTATGCGATAAATTTAAAAGGAATTACAAATGAAGTAATAAAAACGCATGGACTTACCGTATGTGAAATAGAAAAAGAAGGTGTTAAATTTAAATATCCATTTCAAGTTGTCCCTAAGAGTTTTGCTTTAAAAAGTGAATATGACGGTATTTTGGGAAAAGTCATTATAAAGCTAATATTTGTTACGAAGATAAAGTTTTAAGATTCACTTGTGATAACGGTGAAATTTCTCTACCATTACTTTCTCAAAATCATGAAATTATTATACCTCCACGTTCAGAAATGTTAATTCAAGCTAATACTACTTCTACTGAAGAAGGAATTTGTTATGCCCGAAATTTAGAGGAAGGGTTATTTATGTCGAACTCAATTACAAAGCCGGTTAATGGAAAATGCATAGTTTCTATTATGAATATTACAGAAAATGAAAAGAAAATTAAAATCCCCTATGTCGAACTTGAAACTATATATTCTGTAAATAAAGTAAATTTTGATAATAATGATGAACAAACGGAAATAAGTTTTGATGCCAAGCGAGTAGATAAAGTCTTATCCTCGATTCGTAGTGATCATTTCAATGTAGAAGAAATAATTTCGTTGCAAGAATTATGTGCAGAATATTCTGATTTATTTTATTTAGAGGGTGATAATTTAACTTGCACTGAAGAAGTTAAACACCAAATCAAAACTAAAGACGATGCTCCAATTCATGTTAAACCTTATCGCTTACCTGAAGCGCACAGATCTGAAATTCAATCTCAAATAAATAAAATGTTAAACGAAGGAATAATAACTCACAGTAAATCTCCTTGGAATGCACCTTTATTAGTTGTTCCAAAAAAATTAGACGCCTCTGGTAAACAGAAGTGGCGTATTGTAGTTGATTTTCGAAAATTAAATAATATCACTGTAGGTGATGCATTTCCACTGCCCAATATTACAGATATTTTAGATCAATTGGGAAATTCAAAATATTTTTCTACCCTTGATTTAGCATCTGGATTTTATCAAATTAAAATGGAGCCAAGTGACCAAGAAAAAACCGCGTTTTCTACCCATTTTGGTCATTTTGAATATTTAAGAATGCCTATGGGGCTTAAAAATTCCCCTTCTACTTTTCAAAGATTGATGAATGTAGTACTTAGTGGTTTACAAGGATTATCATGTTATGTTTATTTAGATGATATAGTTGTTTATTCGTCTAATTTAAAAGAGCATATTTCTAAATTACAAACAGTATTTGATAAATTAAGAGAATATAATTTAAAATTGCAACCAGAAAAATGTGAATTCTTACGAAAAGAAGTAGTCTTTTTAGGCCATATTATTACAGATCAAGGTATAAAACCAGATTCGAGTAAAATTTCAGCTGTTAAAAATTTTCCGCGTCCAAAAAATGAACGCGATATTAAATCCTTCTTAGGACTTGCTGGTTATTATCGAAGATTTATAAAAGATTTTTCTAAATTAGCCAAACCACTTACCCATTTATTAAAGAAAAATGTAAATTTTACTTGGAATGATAATTGTGAGAAATCATTCGTAACTTTAAAAGAAACTTTAACAACCGCTCCCTTATTACAATACCCAGATTTTAATAAACCATTTATTTTAACCACAGACGCTAGCAATCATGCTATCGGAGCTGTTTTGTCACAAGGAGATATTGGAAAAGATTTACCTATTTCATATGCCTCTAGAACTTTAAATTCTGCTGAACAGAACTATCCTGTTATTGAAAAAGAATTCTTAGCCGCTGTCTGGGCTGTAAAACATTTTAGACCATACTTATATGGCAGAAAATTTACTATTGTAACCGATCATAACCCGTTAGTTTATATAAATAATTTAAAAGACCCAGGAGCACGCCTTATGCGATGGCGAATTAAATTAGAAGAATATGATTATTCAATAATTCACAGACAAGGAAAATCAATCCCCCATGCAGATGCTCTTTCAAGAATATATAATATTAATGCAGACCAAAGTAATAATGTTTCTTATTCAGAATTTTTAGAAGTCATTAAAAATAAAATTATTATTAATAATAATATAAAAGAATTCTACGAAGATTTGTTTAATGCACCGCCGGAGTTTGCTTTAGCTCATTGTGTGTCAAAAGATTTTGAAATGTCACAAGGTATTGCTGAAAAATTTAAAGATAAATTTAATCATGTTCAGGAATTAAAAGGTCAAAATAAAGAAATTCATGATATAGCACATTTGAAATATGAATCACGAGATATTTTATATTTAATTACTAAAGAAAATTATTTCGATAAACCAAATTATGAAGATGTGTATTTAACGTTATTAAATTTAAAATCATTTCTTATTGAGAATAAAATAAATAAGTTAGCAATTCCAAGAATAGTGTCAGGCTTAGATAGAAAAAAATGGGAAAAAGTTCGTATTATGTTACGTTATATTTTTAAAAGTACTGATATTTTAATTCATGTGTATTATTATAATCCAAGCGTGGATTTATCAGAGGAGGAAAAATTGCAATTAATTCGAGATTATCACGATAACCCCTTAGGAGGACACCAAGGTATATCACGTACATATAAACGTATGCGTTTGAAATATAATTGGCCAAATATGAAAGCAAATATTATAGAATATATAAATAAATGTAGTAAATGCCAGAAAAATAAATCTTCTAAATTAAAAACTATTGCTCCCATGGAAATTACTACCACGTCTTCTAAACCAATTGAAAAATGTTTTTTAGATATTGTCGGACCAATTACGGAAACAGAATCCGGTAATAAATTTATACTTACCTTTCAAGATGACTTAACTAAATTTTTAGAAGCAATTCCTATTTCAGATCATACAGCGTATACTATCGCTGATAAATTTGTTAAACATATAATTTGTCGATATGGTATTCCAAATTCAATCCTAACCGATCAAGGTTCAGATTTTATGTCAGAAGTTTTTAAAGATGTTTGCAAATTATTAAAGATTAAAAAATTAAATACCACTGCTTATCATCCTATGTCAAATGGAGCACTAGAAAGATCGCATCATACCTTGGCAGAATATTTAAAAGCATTTATAAATCAAGACCAAACAAATTGGGATGAATTTGTTCCTTTTGCTATGTTTACATATAATACCACCCCACATACCTCTACTGGTTTAACACCATTTGAATTAATTTATGGATTTCAAGCTGAAATACCCACATCGGTTAAAGCTCCTCCAAATTTAAATTATACATATGATGATTATGTTCAAGATTTAAAATTAAAATTACAAATCTCTCATGAATTAGCTCGTGATAAATTAATACAGAAGAAACAAAAGTCGAAAGAAACTTATGATAAGCACGCACGAGAGATCACATTTTAAGTCGGCGATAAAGTGTTACTATATGATGAAAGTGTTCGCCGAGGTCGGAGTAAAAAATTAGATCCACGTTGGATTGGCCCATTTACAATTATTTCACAAGACTCTCCTGTCAATTTTGTTATTAAAAAGCGGAATAAGAACTATAAAGTTCATTGTAATCGTTTAAAACATTTTCATGATTAATGGATATAACCATTATCTATTTATATAATTTTGATTTTATTTCTTTTTATATTTCTCTTTTTATAAATATTACCTTACCTTTTTGAAAATATATTATTTTGTTTTAGGATATTAATCCTTATTATGCTGACTGTAGCGATTACGAAGTCTGATAATGACTTCAATATAACCTCGTTTGAATATTCCCCTGGAATTTATTTTGAAAATATTGGCGAAGCACAATTTTATAGTGATAAATGGAAAGTAATAACATATATTGATATAAATAATATGATAAGAAAATTTGATGTTATATTAAGTATTATGATTTAACAAGAGCTAACTGTGTTATTATTAAAAATAAATTTCCTGGTATTCAACTGTGTCAACAGTTCACACGAGCAACTGAATTATTAATTTCTAATATAAAAGAAAAACAAGATACAATTTTTTCACTTATTGGTCATCAAAAAACGATTTAAGAGAGGATTGATTAATGCCGTTGGTAGACTCTCAAAAGTTTTATTTGGCACTTTAGATGATGAAGATGCACATTTTTATAATGATAAAATTAAACAGTTTTCGAATAATGAAATAGAATTGAGTGAATTAATTAAACACCAAAGCTCAATAATTCAAGATTCTCTTTCAAATTATAATATGACAATTAAAAAGATTAATTCAAATGAAAACCTTTTGAGAAATACTGTTAATCGAATGTCAGATATAATTCATAATGAAACAAGTGCAATTAATATTTTAGAAGCTAGAGAAATGCTCGATGAACGAATTTCATTATTTTCTTTTATGTTTGAACAATATCAATCTGAATTAAATGAATTAATTAATGCAATTTTATATGCAAAGAAAGGAATTATCCACCCTGTTATTTTAACACCCAAACAGTTGACCAGAGAATTAACACAGTTAAGCAGTATTATACCAGAAAATGTAAAATTTCCTATCCTTATTAATGATAATGATATTTATTTAATTTTTGATTTATTAGATATAAATGTTTTCTTTTGTGAAAGTAAATTGATTTATATAATTAACATTCCATTGGTAGAATATGATAATTTTAACTTGTATAAATTACTTCCAATACCAGTTCATTTGGAATTAAAGAAATTTGCATTTATTCGTCCTGATAGCAATTATATCGCTATAGATAAAGTGAAACAAAAATTTATTCAATTATCTAAATATGAATTAATGAAATGTAAAGTAATTTTGTCTTATCTTTGTGAACATGTTAATCCAGTCTATACAGCTAATTTCCAAAGTTGTGAAATTGAATTATACAAACTAGCTGATAGAATCCCTTCTAATTGTGATATGAGATTTGGTATTATAGAAGAATCAATTTGGATGAAATCAATACAGTATAATAAATGGATTTTTTCTATTCCTGAAGAAGAGAATATTTTGATAAATTGTAATAATGATAAATCAGTAGATATTAAATTAAATGGAACAGGAAGCATCACTATTAATGAAAATTGTAAAGTTTATACAAAAGATGCCCTGCTGATACCATCTAAACAAATCTCATCTAAAGTTTTCTTGGATTATTTACCACAATTTGAATTAAATCAAAATATTATTAATACGACAAATTTTTCTAATATTAATTTACCAAGAATTAATAAATTTAATAATCATTTAAATAATTTGAAAGAAGTTAGTAAAAGTCTTGATCAAATAAATAAAGATGCAAATGAACTGATTAAACATGTAAAATTAAATGATGAATTTAGTAATTATACATATGCTACCTATGGATTATTATTATTGATTGTTGTTTTTGTAATATTATATATGAGGAATTATTTAAGGAAGTTATAACTTTATTTTGTCATGATCCATGTAAAAGAGTATATGATGGCGAGATGTCCACCAGTCAAGGCAGTATTGAATTTGCTAGACCAGGTGTCTTTGTTAGTCACGTTAATATAACAGAAGAAAATAGAGATGAGTTATCTGTTGCACATGCCGCTATCAGTAAAGAGGTTTTAGATAAGAAAGTAAAAGAAAAAACATTCTCCAAAATAAAACCCAGTTTGTAAATTGTTTCATGTTTTTTCTTTTTCTTAGGGGGAAGGTGTTGTAATCTCCCTATATAATTATAAGAATTATTTATCTTTTAGTTATTTGTGAGACGTATATTCTGCTTATGTCGAAAGAATGTCACGTATTCATTTCTGTTTTATTTTTAATAATGATATCACATCCTGTTGATGCCTTTAGCATCCCCTTCAGCATTCTTAGAACTGTTATTGTCTAGAGATTTTTGATGATGTATGCCCCCGTAAGAATGCTGAGTATGAATATTTGTCTCGGCTACCTAAGGCTGAGACGTGAATCGAGAAGTCAGTCTGTTACCATCAGCAGCTCAGTTAAGACCTAGAGTCTGTTACCATCCTCGACTCAATTAAGACCTAGAGTCTGCAAATCATCAGCGACTCAATTAACTAAATCATCGGCTCAAAGTTGTAATCATCTGTAAATAACTGTACAAAGTAGTGAATATTAGTTAATAAACTTATATTTAACCAACACGATCTTTATTAGTGGGTTTGGCCCTTAGATCCTGCTCTTACCCATTCTCCGGAATTAAAAATAAATATTAAAGTTGTATTTGTTGTAGCCAATCAATCCAGGTTACAACAATAGTGACATATGAATTAAACAACAAGAGCTATTTTTTCACATAAAATGAGGCTTGGTATCGCAGAACATTTCAGATTTCTGGAAGCAACAGCTAATTTTAGAAGTAATATTTTAAATGTATTTATAATTTTTTATATACCTATTTAATCAATCGAAATTTATGATTGCAGGTGAGCGAATTATAAACGCTAACCACATAATATTATGTGGAATATTAAAAAATTAAGATATAATGTAGGGAATATTTGAACTTTATCTGCAAACCAGTGCAATTACTGCAAAGCCACGTGAAATAAAAATATATTTAGAGTTCTACGGAAAATTCAAAAATTATTAATGCAGAATTCAGGTGTAAAGCTGGAAAAAGTGCCAAATTTAAACACGTATCAGCAGTTTTATATTTTGTTAAGATCAACCATACGGACTGAAGATAGCTCAACATGAACATGGCTTTTTTGAAACAATATATCATTATTATAATAAATGAAACATATAATGTTTTATACCTACATTTGTAGATAAAAGTCCAAGGTTTTGTAATAAAATTTAAAAAGCAAATTTTGTTTACAAATTGTATATAAACATAATTTTCAAAGTAGTAAAATATATGCCATACATTCCCATGAACGACTACAGTAATGCAAATAATTTTTTTATTTATACATATGATCGTCTATGACATAGGTACCAAATTTATTTATAATTTTTGTGTTTTTTTGTATATTTTTATTTTTTTCTCAAAAACTAAACTCAAATTAAAAATAAACTTAGTATGTTATAGATGAGCATATTTATAAATATACGAATTATTTTCATTACTGTAGTCGTTTATGGGAATGAGAAATACAGTATCAAAGTTCTGAATTTTTGACCAACTCAACTAGACTTCAACGAATATTTTTTTATAGTATAATATTTCAGCTACCCTTTTCATCCACATGTATAAACACTAGAAAGTTCAATAATAATAATAATTGTTTTGGATTAACGTGAGGTGTTAACGTGAGTTTAGATCGGCTCCAATAATTCAACCCAAATAAGGGAAATATTGAGTCAAGTTAGACAAATTTAACACAGTGCATAATAGGCGGTGAGATCTCACAGTGGAAGTAAAGATTTCATAGTGCTCGCAAATAAATAATAAAAACTGTGGTTAAAACAAATTACAATAAGTGTGAAACGTTAATTAACAGCTGTGACGCGCCCAAGGCTAAACGTTCGCACTTTGCAAGCGCACAGCAGCACTGTACAGAGCGCGCTGCTAGCGCGCTGCCTGGCAAATCTAACAGGGGCGTATCAAAGGAGAGTTTAGAGAAGCCTCGAATGAGTGATAATTTCAGAGGGAAATCCAATTCTGAACCCAAAAGAAGAAGTGAAGCTGAGGAACCAGGTGAAATTTTTAAAAGAAGTAAATTAACTCGAAGGTCACCAACAAATAGTAATAAAAAGGAAGGAAATCCAAATGTCTAACAAAATAATGCAGGAAATAAAAGATAATAAAGAAGAGTTAAAACAGCATATTACCGAAACTTACAACTTAGTATTAAAACTACAACAAGAGATTCAGGAAAAAGAGGAAAAATGGGAGAAGGAAAAGAAGCATTTAAAGGAGCGGTTAGCAAAGGTAGAAGAAGTACTGGAAACTGTAACTAAAAAAGAGAGGAAAAATAATATTGTAATCAAAGGATTACAGCTGAAGAACGGAAATGAAGAGAACCTGAAGGAGATTAAAACTTTCTTGAAGAATGAACTGAACCAAGAACCGGACATAAAGGAAGCGTATGCTATCAAAACTACTAGTAATCTTAAAATAGCAGTGGTGAAATTAAATAACTGGCAGGACAAAACAATAATAATGAAAAACAAAAACAAACTTGGACAAAAAAAGATATTCATAGAAGATGATCTAACCAAGGAGGAACAGAAGATACAAGCAGAATTACGTAAAAAGGCCAGAGAAGAAAATAGAGTGAAAAGTAGCTTTATGAAAATATTTATTAATGAAGAACGCTACGATTGGAACAAGGCCACGAACAGCCTAAATGAAAAGCCAAGCACAAAGGCGTCAAAAAACGATTAAATAAAGACGAGAAGGGAAGGACGGACGTGCAAAAAATACATATGCAAGGAAAAGGGACACGAACTGGAGAACTAGGAAATATTGAAAACTGGAACATAAGAGGGTTAAAAAGTAAAGAAAAAGAATTAATCAAGGAATTTGAAAAGGCTAAGTTGGATATGCTAATAATAACCGAAACAAAAATGAAAGGAAAAGGAATAATTAACATAGGGCCAAATCACATATTAATATATAATGGAGTAGAAAAAAAAGTCAGAGCAAAAGGAGGAGTAGGATGTATTCTAAAAAATATATATGGGAGTCAATTAACAAAGTGGCAAGGGCATACACACAGAATATTGCCACTAAATATAAACAGTGCGCACAAAGAAAAGATGAATATAATTGCAACGTACGGACAGAGTGAAGATGCAACGGCAGAAGAGAAGGATAGTTACTGGGAGCAGCTACAGACTATAGCAGACAGCTACAATGAACCCATATTTATAATAGGAGATATAAATGCGAGAGTAGGCAATAAAAACAAAGGTATAGAAGAGATTATGGGGAAAAAATGGAGAAGAACACATAAATAACAACGGAAGGAAGTTCATTGATTTCTGCATTTTTAATGATCTCACAATATTGAACACAAAGTACATGCATAAAGACATCCACAAGATTACAAGACAGGAACCAGCAAGACAGGAAAAATCGATGATCAATTATTTCGTAACAAACTCAACAAACAGAAGTAAGATATTAGACGTCAAAGTAAGCAGAGGTTTTGAAATTGGTAGCGATCATTTCCTGGTTAGAATGAGACTTAAAATGAAGAATGGAGAAGCAAAAAACCCGATTCTAGGCCAAAAATAAATCAAAGAGAAGATAAAACTATATAAACTAACAAAACCGGAGATAAAGGAAAAATACCAAAGAATACTGGAAGAGGAATTTTCAAAAATAAACAAGCCCAATACACATAACACAGAACAAATATGGGCAACATTTAAAAGGATAATTATGGAAGCAGCTAAGAAATCATGCGGAATATATAGAGAGAATACAAACTTTAAACAAACAGCATGGTGGAGTAAAGAAATTAGCAAGGCAATAAAAAAGAAAAAAGAAAAATGGGAGAAATACCTCCGCACGAAAAGTCAAGCAGATTACGGAAATTATAAAGAAGCAAGGAAGATAGTCAAAGAAATGGTTAAGAAAGAAAAACAGGTAACCTTTAGGTAAGGGAGGTATTGTTTTTGGTCAAAAATTTGGGTAGTGAGTTTTCAATGAATAAGCACGTTTTAGGGTTCCTTCAATACGACTTTGCTATTTTCGCGATGATGTCTGTATGTATGTATGTATGTATGTATGTACCGGGAGTTTTTTTTATCAGTATACATAGGACTGCGTCATTACCATAGTTACAGTCAAAATGATTGATAGCAATGTATTAAAGCGTTTTTTTTATGAGTGCACATAGGGATAACTTACAGTTATTAAAAATAATAATTCTTACCAATTCAATGTAATTTATTAAGTACTAAAGCAATTAAAACAAATTTCTTATTTGTTTAAACTTGCATTGTTTGTTTCAATATGTTTAACTATTATTAATAATCAATGTAAATTATCCCTATGTTCACTCTTAAAAAAACGCGGTAATACATTGCTGTCTATCACTTTAACTGTAACTATGGTAATAATACATACCTATGTATACTGATAAAAAAAACTCCCGGTATGTATGTATGTATGTATGTATGTATGTATGTATGTATGTATCTATGTATGTATGTATGTATGTATGTATGTATGTATGTATGTATGTATGTAAAAATGTATGTATGTATGTATGTATGTATGTATGTATGTATGTATGTATTCATCATTGATGAAATTAAAAATTTTGAAAGGACAGTTCGTTCTGTTGTTTCATCCACAAGAGCTCATCGATGCTTATTGGCCAATGTGCTATTGGCATTACCACAGAACAAAACTACAGTACAGCTTTCTTGTGGTGCGGTTCACGTCACTATCTTCTTTCTCACTTTCTCCCACTAGAATCAAATCAGCAATCACTATTGCAAAACAAAAACAAAACAAAATTACCGACATCGGCTTCATTCGTGATTGCTCGTATAAAAACGAAGTAGGCGTTATTTCATTCTCACTTACTGTGTGATCATTTCTGTGCAGACATCTTGTGCAACAACTAGTGTTAGTAGTTTTTACAGTTTTACTGATGTTTATATAATTCACGCATTTCATTTTAATTTGGAAGTTTTCTTTTGCTTATATTGTACTGTAAGTATAAATATTGCTTTATTTGAATTTGTTGTAATTTGCTATTTGAGTAAAGTATATGAAACGAAACAGAATATGCGTGAGTCACGTGTGTTGAGATGTTTTTTTCAGTTATAATTGTTAAAGATTATCAGTAGGAACTAATATACAGGGTGTTGACCGCGACCCCGGAACATAGGACTTTAACATGTAAAATCATACTTTCGTAATTTTCTGCTTAACCAATTATATTAGACAAAAAAGGTTCAAATAAAGTTGAGAGATCATAAAATTCTACATCAGAATCAATAAACAGAATTAATTATACATGCCATATAGCCCCAGAAATTAAATATGAAAATATAAAAAATTAGCTCAAAAATCGGGTTAGCTTTGAAAATGAAACAAAATTGTATACAATTGGAAATGAAAATTGAATATTTTATTAATTATTATTATAAATTGCATAATTGACAATTTTTTTTATAATTTTGTTTCATTTCCAAGGCTAACCCGATTTTTGAGCTAATTTTTAATATTTTCATATTTAATTTCTGGCGTTATGGGGCATGTAAATTCAATTCTGTTTATTGATTCTGATGTAGAATTTTATGATCTCTCATCTTTATTTGAACCTTTTTTGTCTAATATAATTTGTTAAGCAGGAAATTACGAAATTATGATTTTACATGTTAAAGTCCTATGTTCCGGGGTCGCGGTCAACACCCTGTATATATTTTATTTAACGTTTTATACGAGTGATGGCAGAAATTTCTAGTGATTGTGTTTTGTAGTATTTATATTAACAGTCTAGGGTAATCCCATAGTAACAAAATTTATGGAAAATACATGTGAAATAGGGGAATCCCCGAACTATTGCGCTTTCATTTGCTCGGTAAAGCAAGATGGGATGTACACTACTGACAGAAATTTCCAGACGTTTTCCATGGCTAGAAGCGAATTTGTGATTAAAACTCACACAGTAGTCTCACTCTCTGTCGGCACCTTTGATGTATTGTAGCATGTCAGATGTTCTTGCGCATCCCATGCCCCGCTCTGTGGACTGAGCGGCGGCAGGCGATGTTACTGAAATAAGCGATCAATACTGATGATATTAGTCCACAGAGCGGGACTTATCGCTTCACGTTACAAAAAACCCTGGGAGTGCGACTACTGCTTATAGCACCTATACTGTGGTATTACCTTTACTACGTATTACCTTTTATCACTATTACCTTTACTACGAGTAGACAAAGACAACAACAAATATAGAATGAAACTATAGCGCTCTCTCTCTCTCGCACTCATTGCTCTTATAGACTTCCGGCTCCGGATGGGTGGCTGCGCCAGAATGCCCCTTAATTCCCTACTGATAAGCACTTTTAAGGGTCTGTAGAATTTTAATAGTTTCGCGATGATGTCTGTGTGTGTCTGTCTGACGGTCTGTGCGGATCTCTGGAGTTATGGTTTCTCAAAACTTTGATATTGTGTGATATCAATTGTATACCCTTGAGAAGAGCTGATTAGTTTTTGGTGGTAATCCATTAACAGGAAAAGGTAGTTTACTTGAAGCCCTATCAAGTTATTTTGAAATATCTCAATAAATTATGGTTTAATGAAAATTTTTGTTATTAGAATAGTGTTTTAAATATTATTATCTACAATTGTTGTTTGAAACATTTTTCTCTAACTGTCGCCATTTACGAATTACAATACGATAAAGAAAAATTAAATTTTGACATTTTCGTTTACATCTGCTAACCCGTGCTTCTTGAAAAAAAGTTGAAAATGTCATTTTTGTCATGTCATAATTGAAAAGTAAATTTATTGAAAGGATGATCGTTTCTTGATAGTGATGGTCCGTGTCCCAAAAAATACAATTTTGTTTATTTTTGCTTCTTATAATTATATGAAGAGCTGAATAGATTTTGAAGAAAATTGGTAAACCGGAAGTAGCAGTTCACTGAAGCCTGTAAGTTTTCCGTGAAAAAACACGGTTATATTAAATTTTTCATCAATTTATGTTATTTTGAAAGTTGTAGAATATTTAATTTTACATTTGTTTTGATTACACTAATTTTATTATTTTCGTTAGTTTTAGAGATAATAAAATATAAAGAAATTAAATTTCATAAACCTTGCATTCCATGTGCACCATGCAAACACTTAAAAAATTTCTATTTTTATGAAATGTGACACATGTCATGTTGTTGTGATTGTGATGCTGTTTTCTTAGTGAATTATAAGTCAGAAAATTAAATAAATATACGAAATAAAATTTAATTTTTCAAATAGAAATAGAGAATAAACAAATAAGAAGGTATCTTTCTGTATCATGAAATGCTATTTTGCACCGTTTAAGAGTTGTATTGGGCGGGAGGTTATGTGCTGACTACATCAGATTTTTTTCTAACTTATCAACATGGATACGAAGTAAAAGAATAGTTACAACAATCTATGGCAGGAATGTAATAAATAAAAACAAAACTTGACGTTCTAAATTTACAAATAGCTATTTTCTGTCCCATTTGGTGCTAAACTACAACAGTTTTACCCTCTTTATTTAATAAGTATTTTATTTTATATTTTTCTATATGAATATACTAAAATATAAACTGAGTAAATTCATAATAAACTGCGGACAAATATTTGTATTATAAACAAACTCCGGTGAATATTATAATGAAATGGTAGGGCTATAACAAGTAAATGTGTGGCTGCTCTTCTCATTCATTTTTAAGATTTATATTTTTAATTAGGATGTAAATAGTTTTGTCACTGAATACATACTGTTTTTTTTAAATGAAGGTGAAACGGAAAGAACATTATTAAAATTAAACTTTTATGTACCATAGGTGGTAACATTGCGACAATCGTGGTTCTGTCAAATATTCACCTTCACTCTACAAAATAAACTATATAAATTGCACCTATTTATCAGACTTTTGTTTGTTGTGTCTTAAGTCAAACTACTTGATAGTGTGTTAGTGCTAGATGACAATGGAATTGCAGTTCAAAAACAGTTAACATATTGTTTGCCTGAAATTGTAAGTAAACATATACTTTCATTAAACAGCCATGTATACGTGTTATTTTGTTATTTGAAGTTTGAACATGCTCTATTATTGTTTATATGAGATCCAAATTCGTTAAAGCATCAATTTACTTAAATCTGTGGGAACATGGAATTAATCAAGTTAAAGTCTATGAAAACAACACCCATAAAACTGCAAACCATTGTATAGTTCTATCATTTAATAAAGTATTCGCCGTATATGTAACACAAGTAACTGGTCGTAACTAATCTAATATTCTAGCTACTTTAAGTTATGTCATTGATTTATCTGCCATCAAATGAAAGTATAATTTCGCAATCTGTACATATTATTATGTATATTATCAAGCCTGCGTGTAGAGGTTGAGCTTGTATGGTATTTTACACAATCTACAAAAACGGTGCAGTGATTTATGTAAATTGCAATTCACGCGTTAAATTCACTGTATAAACGCTACTTCATTCCTAAATGAACAGTTTTTAGTTTATTACCTAGCGTCGACCCCCGCCTACGGCGGGTGTCTCAGCTAGGGCTCCGCCATCTCTGGAAATCTAATAAAACTTATGTAGTTATAACAATATAATAGGAGAAAGTTTGAGGGAAAATGTAAGGGAAAAATGCAAACGCAATATTCCAGTCTTGATTCACACTGTTCTGAACATTTATTCAATCAAATGCGACCGGTTTCGGCCATGTAATGGCCATTATCAAGCATACCGGCGAGAACTAAAAAACTACAAGGAAACTGTCCACAGGTAACAAAATAAACATAATAAACCAAACCAAATTTTTTGATAAAATTATACAATAATTTTTTGGTGGAAGAAATACTCAACCACCATCAGACAAACGAGAAGAAAGATTGTGTTCAGAGTTGTATCGAACAGTTTCGAACTATGCGATGCTAGCGCGAGGAACAGGGACTGAATTTAAATAAATCGTTGGAACCGGCCGTTAATAAAACTTTTGATTGCTATTATCTTAATTTTTTAATAGTTTTGAGAATGTTATTTAATTATAACATACTACATACTCCATGAAAATTATTTTATAATATATAAATAAAGACAAGTCCGTGGTAAGATAGATACAAAGAATAAATATATTTCATTGTTGTAATCAAGCGTTTGAAGAAGTTTAACCTGCCGCTTACTGGAAACACACAAAGGCCACTGGTATAAATTTGTTACTATTGGTCGCATTAGAAAAATTTACATAATCTACATAATTTGATTTTCATGCCTCGTAATTTTATAGCACCTACAACAAATATTTCAAAATGAATACGATTGACAAATAAAATCCAAGCACCTGAACGTTGTAGATTAAATTTGATAATTTGAATAGAATTAAAACGTATTGCAATGATGGAACATTACATTCATCAAGTTTAACAATGAGATTATTGTACTGTCAATTTTCATTTACAAATAAATTGCACAAAACTATCGTTAAAAATAAATTTTCTCCAATTGGTCACGTCAAAATATCAAAACCTTATCAACTATATTCACTTCTTGAAATTTCTTCTACACATGTTTTCGCTAACGTATTTCACAATAAAAAATGTTTGTATAATTAACACACTTTAAAATACCATTTTTCTATCTGTGGAATATGATGGTTGAAGAACTTACCATTTTGTAACAAGTTATTATCTAAATATTTAAATTCATAACACTTGCCGTATACAACATAGCATGGAGCACATATTACACATTTCAATCAAAACTGGAACCGCCCTCTCTCAAAATATGATTGGTTTCACTTTATTTTATTCATTTTTTACTTATTTCTAATTGTACTTGTCAGTACCCTGCGCAGATAATTTTCCGTTTAAAACTTGTATCAAAGATCAAAGAATACAACAATGCACTGATTACTGTGTTTACTGATTACAACAAAGAATTATTGCAATATCAAACGTATATCTTTGACTATTGCCACATGTAATGAAATTGTTGAACATTATTAAATCTTTGAATTGGAGGTGAATTCTAGGCATTTGAAATTTTTCAACTTTTGTAGAAACATGTTTTTTTTTCAAAAGATTTTTAAAATATTTTAAAACAGTAAACATATTTTCGCATATATTGTAAACACAAATAAATTTACAAATAAATTCCAGCATGTCTACAATTAATGTAATTAATATTTAAAATTTGAAACTGAACTGTCAAAAATGACAAGTAGTTATTCATTTGCTACTACATTCAAACGGCATGTACAATCAAAGCGAAAAATTTTATTTGAAATTATTTTCATTTTCTTTAATTTGCTTATATAAAAATTTACAAAATATAGGCATATTTACACATTTATTCTAAACACAAATAAATTTACAAAAATTGCCCAGTTTGTCTGCAATTAGTGTAATTAATATTTAAAATTTAAAACTGAACTGTCAAAAATCATTCAATTATTAAAAATACGTGATCGTAAAAAATTAAAACGTCACATGTCGCTTTGATCTTTAACAAAATTCAGCTTTTTTGACCTTTTTAAAGGACAAAATGAGGTAAAATAAAAATTCTGTTCCGAAAAGGCACTAAACGAAAAAATATACTATCTAACAGTGAAAATTTCAATTAAATCGGTTACTCCGTCTAGGCTGTAAAAATGCGCAATTGCGAGTGATTATTCTATTGATCCGACCCTTGACTGATTAGTATATAAGACTAGCGGCCCGACCTGCTTCTCAGGCCTGTCCCCTAGGCTCCGCGTCACTGAAGAAGATTACAACTGAAAATGTAGAAAAATAAATTGAATAGACTTAAATAACTTCAAATTTATACCAAACAATTGGCGAAGCAAGGTCGTCACTACGTTCCTCGCTTCCATGTCAGTACTAGACGAAGAAAGCTCGTCACTTCGTTCCTCGCTTTCAAGCCAGTGCATAGGCAAAGCAAGCTCGTCACTTCGTTTCTCGCTTCAATGTTACTAATATTTGGCACTTTAGTTTAAATCTCTTCCGTGAGACATTTAGTTCAATACCAAACACGTTAGGATTTAAATAACATTTATAAAAAACCAATGACGATTTACCAAAATAATTTTTTGACATTTGAGTTAAAATATCCTTTATGAGACTTTTAATTTGATACCAAACACGGTAGGAATTAAATATCATTTATACAAAATACTTAACGATCGTCCAAAACAACTTTTTGACACTTGAGTTCAAATCTCCTCCGGAAGAACTTTAATTTGATACCAAACACGGTAGGATTATAATAATATTTATAAAAAACAATTGACAATCGTCCAAAACAACTTTTTGACACTTGAGTTTAAATCTCCTCCGCGAAGCCTTTAATTTGATGCCAAATACGATAGGAATTAAATATCATTTATACAAAACAATTAACGATCGTCCAAAAAAACTTTTTGACACTTGAGTTCAAATCTCCTCCTTGAGACCTTTAATTTGATACCAAACTCGGTAGGATTGAAATAATATTTATTAAAAACTATTGACAATCATCCAAAACAACTTTTTGAAACTTGAGTTCAAATCTCCTCTGCGAGACCTTTAATTTGATACCAAACACAGTAGTATTTAAATAATATTTATAAAAAACATTTGACAATCGTCCAAAACAATTTTTTGACATTTGAGTTCAATTCTCCTCCGCGAGGCCTTTAATTTGATACCAAGCACCGTAGGAATTAAATAACATTTATACAAAATAATTAACGATCGTCCAAAACAACATTTTGACACTTGAGTTCAAATCTCCTCCCAGAGGCCTTTAATTTGATACGAAACACGGTAGAATTTAAATAATATTTATAAAAAACAATTGACAATCGTCCAAAACAACTTTTTGACACTTGAGTTCAAATCTCTTCTGCGAGACCTTTAATTCAATACCAAACACGGTAGGATTTAAATAATATTTATAAAAAACAATTGACAATCGTCACTTTATTTTAAATCTCGAACGTGAAACTTTTAATTTAGTACCAAACACGGCAGTATTAGAAATGAAAAACAACTCCTGATAAAAAAAATCATTCTGAAATTCAATCAATCAAGTTTGTCGAGCAGTAACATCTGTTTATTTTTTGACGCGGAAAAGAAACCATCTATGAAGAGAAAAATAATTTTCAACTTTTTTGTGTTAGATAAGAAAATAACTCATTTGAATTTTACCGCCTTAAATCCTTAAAAGAATCGTGGTTGACGAATAAAGACATATGTCACATTTATTTTGAATTTGAAAAAAATATGAAAAAAAAATTTACATTTAAAAAAATTACAAAATAGTAAACAATGTACGCACTATTATTCTAAACACAAATAAATTTGCCAAATTTATCTAACTTGTCCACAATTAAAGTAATGTATAATTAAAACTTCGAACTGAACTGTCAAAAATGACAAGTTGTCATTCTTTTTTTCAAACAATTAAAGATAAAGTGTATTGACAGTTCACTTTGAAATTGTAAAAATAAATTACTTTATTTGTAGACAAGTTAGATAAGTATGGTAAATTTATTTCTGTTTAGAATAAATTAAAGTACATGTTTAATATTTTGTTTAATTTTAAAACATCAATTTAAAAATAACAAAATTAATTTCAGAGTGAACTGTCAATTCCCTTTATCTTTGAATTTTTAACAGGAGTAACAACGCGTGTTTATTTAACATAAACTACACGGAATACGAGGCACCCCTTGATGTAAAAATTTCACGTCTTTCACATTTAATATTTCGCACATCATGTGTAGGAAAAATCTGAGACATACAAAAGGCACTGTTCCACAGGGTCCTTTAACACCCAAAAAAATTTCACCCGAATACATTAAACCGTCTAGGCTGTAGAAATGGGAAAAAGTGGTTGCTAGATTGGCTAATCTATAGAGTGGATATTGCCGAATAGTATATTGGACTAGCGGTCCGACCTGCATCGCAGGTCTGACCCCTAGGCTTCGCGACCCTGAATAAGATTACAACTAAAAATATAGAGAAATAAATATAGTAGTCTCTTCGTTCCTCGCTTCCAAGTCAGTACATTGGCGAAGCATGCTCGTCACTTCGTTCCTCGCATCCATGTCAGGACATCGACGAAGCAAGCTCGTCACTTCTTTCTTCGCTTCCGTGTTAGTACTTTTAGATTTTAAATCTCCTCCGTGATACCTTTAATTTCATACCAAATACGGTAGGATTTAAAAAACATTTATAAAAAACAATTGACAAACGTCCGAAACAACTTTTTTAAACTTTAGTTCAAATCTCCTTCATGAATCCTTTATTTTGATACCAAACACGAAAGGATTTAAAACATTTATGAAAAACAATTGACAATAATCCAAAACAACTTTTTGACACTTGAGTTCAAATCTGCTCCACGAAACCTTTATTTTGATACCAAACACGGTAGGATTTAAAATATTTATGAAAAACAATTGACAATCATCCAAAACAACTTTTTGACAATTGAGTTCAAATCTCCTGCGTGAGATCTTTAATTTGATGCCAAACACAGTAGGATTTACGTAACATTTATAAAAAAAAAATTGACGATCATCCTAAATAACTTTCTAACACGAGTTTAAATCTCCTTCGGGAGACCTTTAATTTGATACCAAACACGATAGGATGAAAATAAGATATATAAAAAACAATTGACAATCATCCAAAACAACTTTTTGACAGTTGAGTTCAAATCTCCTACGTGAGACCTTTAATTTGATATCAAACACTGTAGGATTTATATAACATTTATAAAAAAAAAAATGACGATCATCCTAAATAACTTTCTAACTAACACTTGAGTTTAAATCTCCTTCGTGAGACTTTTAATTTGATACGAAACACGATAGGATTAAAAACAAAATTAACAATCGTTCAAAATAGATTTTTGTGTACGAATTTTGATTAATAAGAAAATTCTGTAATTCAGTATGAATATTTAAAACGATCTTGAAAATAATTTTAATTCTTTTTGTATTAGATAAATAATTAACTAATTTAAATTTTACCGCCTAAAATGCTTAAAAGCATTGATGTTTACAGGCAGAGACATCTATTATACTTATACTAAAAACTGTCAAAAATTACAAGGTGCACACAAATTTGTGAAAAGTGACAGCTACAATTTTAATTTTTTTGATTGAGTTTTAAAATATTAACAAAATAGTACACATGTATGCTCATTCATTTACTCTCTAAACACAGATAAATTTACAAAACTTCTGAAACTTGTCTAGATTTAATATAATTTATACTTAATTTTTAAAGAGATCTGTCAAAAATGACAAGATGAACACTTTGTGAAAAGTTACAACTACAATACAGTTATTCATTTAAAATCAACAAATTTCACATTCATAGCAACGCTCGCATACTCTGATTTCCGCCTTATTTATTTAATATCTCGCACATCATGTGTACTAAAAATCGCAAACACCCAAAAGGCACTGCTCCAAAAAATTCTTCACATCCCCAAATAGGTTTCACGCGATTCCATCAAACCGGCTAGGCTCTAGAGGAGGGCAAATATTTGGTTGCTAGGTTGACTAAAATATAGTAAAATACTCAAGCCTTTTAGTATAAGGGACTAGCGGTCCGACCTGCTTCGCAGATCTGACCCCTAGGCTCCGCGACTGTAAGGAAGATAGCAACTAAAACTATAGGAACATAAATTGCAAGTTTAATCAGATACCTTAAATGTGTTAACAACCAATTGTCGAAGAAAATTTGTCTCTTTGTTCCCCGCTTCCTTGTTAATAAATTGGCGAAGAAATTGGCATTAAATACCCCTAATTTAGGTTTCTAGTAATTACAACAAAAAGAATTGCTGATCGGTATTATTTATGACAAAGAGGATTCATAACTACTTTTTCCTACTTTTTGAGCCTAAACCATTGCATTCAATACTCCACAAGGTAGGTTTAGGGAAATTTTCAGTAAATTAATTGCCAATCGTACTGATTTCTAATAAAGATGGGTCATTTCTAAGTTCCTTAATATTTCACTCGTAAAACATTTCACTTGGTACTCCACAGGTCGCATATTCATGAATTTTAATGAAAAGCGATTGCCGATCATAATTGGTTTGCGGAAAAAATTACAAAAAATGCAATAGATTTTTCGTGGACATTACCAAGATAAAGTGTTTTAATTTTTGCCCCTTCAATAGATTCCAATTGACTTTACAAAAATAACTATCTGCCAACTCTTAAAACATTTAGTCTACAAAATTTTTTAAAAGTTTAAACAATTGTCGATCGTAATGATTTGAGATAAAATTTCGTCACTTCGACCTTCCTTTCGATATCAAATAAGTGATATTTAAAAGAAATTTATATTAAATACAACTTGCATTAATATTTGATCATGTAATGAAGACTTTTGTAAATCTGACATTTCTATTGTCTTCTTGGAAATTTAGAAATACCATCAATAATAATGTATAATAATTTCCATTCCATATTGACAAATTTGACAAATATACATTATTTTTACTAAATTTGTTGGTGTAATACCAACCTTATCCAGTCTTACGTCAGCTTGTTAGTTACACTTCAAAGTACAATCGAAGCAAAAAATTTAAACTTGTCTATCAAGGTTCTTATTTGATACCAAACACATTTTTCTAATGACTTTTATGAAAACAATCGGCCAGCCTCCATTTTTTATATTATCATTTGTTCAGCCTATTTGACACCTTTCTTTTGATACCCGCGTCACTAAAGAAGATTACAACTGTAGATAAATAAAATTAGTAGTCTTAAATAACTACCATTTAATAACAAACAAATGGCGAAGCAAGCTCATCACTACGTTCCTCGCTTCCATGTCACTAAATTGACAAAGAAAGCTCGTCACTTCGTTCCTCGCTTCCATGTCAATACGTCGACGAAGCAAGCTCGTCACTTCGTTCCTCGCTTCCATGGTACTACTTTGTGACACTTGAGTTTAAATATGAACTTTAATTTAATACCAAACAATTGGCGATTGTGCAAAATAACTTTTTGATACTTAAGTTTAAATCCACTCCATGAGACTTTTAATTTAATATCAAACACGGTAGGATAAAAATAACATTTACACAAAACAATTGATAAACGCTCAAAACAACTTTTTGACACTTTAGTTCAAACCTCCTCTGCGAGACCTTTAATTTGATTCCAAACACTGTAGGATTTAAATAACATTTATAAAAATACAATTGTCGTCCAAAATAACTTTTTGACACTTGAGTTTAAATCTCATGTGTGTGACCTTTAATTCAATACCAAACACGGTAGGATTTAAATAACATTTATACAAAACAATTGACAATCGCCCAAAACAACTTTTTGACACTTGAGTTCACACATCTTTTGCGAGACATTTAATTTGATTCCAAACAGGGTAGAATTTAAATAACATTTATAAAAACAATTGACAATCGTCCAAAATAAAATGTTGATACTTAACTATGAATCTCATGATTGAGATCTTTAATTCAATACCAAACACGGTAGGATTTAAATAACATTTATAAAAAACAATTGACGTTCGTCCAAAATAACTTTTTGACAATTGAATTTAAATCTCATGAGTGAGACCTTTAATTCAATGCCAAACACGGCAGGATTTAAATAACATTTATACAAAACAATTGACAATCACCTAAAATAACTTTTTGATACTTGATTTCAAACCTCCTCTGCGACACCTTTAATATGATACCAACCACGGTAGGATTTAAATAACATTTATAAAAAACAATTGACGTTCGTCCAAAATAACTTTTTGACACTTGAATTTAAATCTCATGATTGAGACCTTTAATTCAATACCAAACACGGCATGATTTAAATAACATTTATACAAAACAATTGACAATCGCCCAAAACAACAATTGACACTTGAATTCAAACCTCCTCTGCGAGACCTTAAATTTGATTCCAAACACGGTAGGATTTAAATAATATTTATAAAAACAATTAACGATCGTCCAAAATAAATTTTTGATACTTGAGTTTAAATCTCATGATTGAGACCTTTAATTCAATACCAAACACGGCATGATTTAAATAACATTTACAAAAAACAATTAACCATCGTCTAAAATAAATTTATGAACTCGATTTTAAATCAGTGCTGTAAAACTTTTTATTTAGTACCAAACACGGCAGGATTAGAAATAAAAAACAACTGATGATTGTTCAAAATAACATTTTGACAATTCTACAGATTTAGATAAAAAAAATTCTGAAATTGACTATAAATATTTAAAACGATCTTTTTTTATTATATAACTAATTAACTAATTTAAATTTTCCGCCTAATACTTAGAAGCATCGATGTTTTCGAGCAGAGACATCTGTTGTATCTTTTGAGAAGAAAATGAAATCAGCTATGAAGTGAAAAATAGTTTTCAATTTTTTGTATTAGAAATTTACTCATTTGAATTTTACCGCCTAAAATCCTTAAAAGGATCGAGGTTGACGAACAAAGACATCTGTCATATTTATTTTAAATATGAAAAAAATATGAAAAAAAAAATTCAAATTTAAAAAAATTACAAAATAATAATAATGTTTGCTCATTTTTTCTAAACACAAATGAATTACCAAACTTGTCTAAATAGACTACAATTGAAGTACTCGTAATTTATATTTAACATTTCAGACAGAAATGTCAAAAATAACTAGTTGCACAAAAATTTGTGAAAAGTGACAGCTACAATTTTAATTTTTTTAACTGACTTTTAAAATAATTTCATAATAGTACACATGTTTGCTTATTTATTCAAAACAAATATAAATTTACAAAACATCTTCAAGTTGTCTAGAATATATGTAATTTACACTTAATTTTTGAAATAGATCTGTCAGAAATGACAAATTGAACATACATTTTTGTAAAGCTACAACCATAATCAACAAACTCCACTTTCGTAGCAACCCGCACACTTTGATCCATAACCTTATTTATTTAATATCTCGCACATCATGTGTACTAAAAATGTGAATTCATAAAAAGGCGCTATTCCCAAAAATTCTCTAACTTCCGGTAAAGGTTTCACTGAAATCCGTCAAACCGTCTAGGCTCTAGAGCTGCGCACAAATTGGTTACTAGGCAGATGAAAATATAGAAAGTGAATTTTGCCTTTTAGTATATGGGACTAGCGGTCCGACCTGCTTCGCAGGTCTGACCCCTAGGCTCCGTGACACTGAAGAAGATAGCAGTCTCTTTGTTCCTCGCTTCCAAGTCAGTAAATTGGCGAAGAAAACACGTCACTTCATTCCTCATTTTCATGTCAGTACATTGGCGGAGAAAGCTCGTCACTTCGTTCCTCGTTTTCATGTCAGTGTCTCTTAACTTTTCGTCTCTAAAACAGTTCATTTAATACCCCTAAGTTAAGTTTCTAGTAATTTCCACAAAAACAATTGCTGGTCGTTATTATTTATGATAAAGAAGGTTCATCACTACTTTTTCCAACTTTTTGAACCTGAAACGTTACATTCAATACTTCACAAGCTAGGTTTAGGGGAATTTTCAGAAAAGCAATGGCCAATCGTACTGATTTATAATAAAGATCGGTCATTACTAAGTTCCTCAATATTTCACTTCTGAAACATTTTACTAGATACCCCACAGGTCGCAAATATTCATAAATTTTAAGGAATAATAATTGCCGATCGTAATTGGTTTGCGAAAAAAAATTACAACAAACACAATTAATAAATTTTCCGTGGATATTACGAAGACCAAGTGTTTTAATTTTTACCCTGCAATAGATTTCAAGTAACTTAAAAAAAATGATTATCTGCGAATTCCTAAAACATTTCATTTCATACCCCATAAGTTAGATACCTAAAAAAAAAAATTAAATTTAAATTAAACACAATTTGCATTAATATTTGATCATATAATAAAGATTTTTGCCAATCTGACATTTCTATTGTCTTCTTGGCAATTTAAAAATACCGCTAATAATAATGTATAATACAACGTCAAAGTAGAATAAAATCGTGAAATTTTTACGGAAATTTTTTTCCTTTAAATTTCGCGGTTTTTTAAATTTTTATAAAATTTGATCGTGTAATATCAACCGTACGCAGTCTTAGTTATCTTGTCAGTTACACTTCAAGGTACAACCGAAGCGAATAAATTTAAATTTGTCTATTCAAGATTCTCATTTGATACCAAACACTTTATTTTTCTGATGTCTTTTATGAAAACAATCGACATCCGCCATTTTCTATATTATCATTTGTCCCGTCTATTCGACATCTTTCTTTGGATACTCAAAAAGTGATTAAAAAAAAAATTAAATCAAACATTTAACAACTTAATTAATATTTGATCATGTGATAAAGACTTTTGTCAATCTGATATTTCTATTGGTAATTTAAAAATATTATTAATAATAATGTACAATAATTTGCATTCTCCTTTGTCAACAAATTTGGCGGATTCACTTTGTTATTATTAAATTTGATCGTGTAATACCAACTTTACATAATCTAACTATAAAAAAAATTAAGATGGAATTTTTTTTTTAATTTCAAGGTTTTATTTTATTTTTATTAAATTTGTTCATGTTATAAAGACTTCTGTCAATCTGACATTTCTATTATTATCTTGTCAATTTAAAAGAACCGTCAATAATAATATATAATAATTTGCATATTACATTGTCGACTAATTTAACGCAATTACTTTATTTTTAATAAATTTGATCGTGTAATACCGACTTTTCCTAGTTTAAATAAAAGTTGCATCAAAGTGAAATTTTTTTATTGGAAATTATTTTATCATTTAAATTTCGCGTTTTTTTATTTTTATTAAATTTGATAATGTAATAAAGAATTCTGTCAACCTGACATTTCTATTATTATCTTGTCAATTTAAAAATACCGTTAATAATAATTATAGGAAGTTTTGTCGGAATTTGGACAGGAGTTAAACAAAAATCACTCTTCCATGTCTAACGTTTCAACTATAATATAGCCATCATCAGAGTTTCTACAAAATAAAATAAAATGTTGTCAGGTACCAACATATGTTATACAATGTCATGAAATTACAATTTAAAAAGTTTGGTTAAGTGAAAAAACATTATATTATATATTTTATAACAAATTATTTATGATAAAAAACAACAAACCAAAAAACAACATACCATTAGCATGGAAATTCGTTAAAGTAATATCTACAAACATCCAGGAGTATTGGTTACAATATACAATGGAAAAAGATAGAACTGCGTAAAAACAGATGTTCACCATTAGAAGAAATGCTAAAGACTGGCTTGCAAGTCGCAACAACAAGCTAATTGATGAAAGTTACTAAAACTTAACAAAATGGATATGCAAAATTACCAAAAATAAACTATATGAAACTACTAAATTATATTGAAATATATTTTGTTAAGAAATTGGACATCTCTTCTGAAATTAACTGTATTATTACTTGATATATGTAACATCTCCAAAAATAATCTTTTTTTGTAATTAGATTCTTTATCCAGAACTCTTACATTTTCAAAATCAAATTGATGTCCATTTTCTGCATGATGAGCAGTTAGCGCAGTCTTATCTTTTTTCATGTAATGTTTTTTACAGTCATTTTTATGTGTTTGTATTCTTTTACATAGCCAATTTTTAGTCTGGCCTATATATTTAAGATTACAATCTTTACATTTTATTTCATATATGACATTTGTCTGAAAATCAAGTGGTGTAGGATCTTTTAAATTAGAAAAAATTTGTGTCAATTTCCTGGTGTTGTAGAATACAAGATCTATGTTAAAATTATGAAAGATATGACTTAATTTTTCAGACAAATGTTTTACATAAGGAATTTTGAAATATTTCTTATTATCTACTGTTACATTATTCGCTGGAGTTCTGTTGTTATTATTATCTGAATTAGATGACAAAATTTTATTAACCAATGCTTTGGGGTAGTTATTACTAATAAGTTTAGTACGTAAGTTATTAATATTATTTTGAACAAAAGAATCATGACATAGATTGACACACCGATATTTAAGAGCTTTAATGGTATTTATTTTTTGTCTAATTGGGTGAGCTGAATTGAAATTTAATATTCTATCAGAAGTTGTTGGTTTCTTGTAAAAATCCGAAATTAATGTACCATCTTCCTTTCTAATTAACAAGATATCAAGGAATGGTAATTTCCCCTCATTTTCCAATTCAATAGTAAACTGTAAGTTATCGTTATATTTGTTAAAATGGTCTAGTATGAGATTACTGGAGTTTTCTGGTACTATAGCAAAAATATCATCTACATATAACTTAATATACACAATTTTAATCGGAATGTTATCAATAATCTCTTTCAGAGCTTTGGTCATTACCAAATTTGCGAAAATTACTGAGGCTGGGTTACCCATAGCACAACCGAAAATTTGGTGGTAAATTTTATTATTAAACTGAAAATAGCTACTATCAAAAATAAATTCAACTAAGTTGATAAATTGTTGCAAAGGAATCTTGGTAAATTCTTGGATAAAATCCCATTTATCTTCTATAGCACTCAATACTAATTGTTTAGGAATATTAGTGAACAATGATTTTACGTCTAAAGATATTAAGATATGCGACGGTGGTACATTAATTTCGTGGATTTCTTTCACTAATTCAAAAGAGTTTTTAACATTAAAGATGAATTCATCATTGATATTACTAAGTATGTTGGCAACGAATTTAGCTAACAAATATGATGGACAATCTATGCATGACACTATCGGTCTAAAACTAATCGGTGGGTCTTTATGCGTTTTAGGTAAACCGTACAACTTTGGTATTTGTGAATTGTATATTGTTAATTGTTTCTTAGTAATCTCATCTATAAACTGATCTTCATGCAACTGTTTGATTAATTTATTATTTAAATTTTGAAATTTGACCGTTGGGTCTTTAGTCAAAGGTTTATAAAAGTTTTGGTCATTTAACATTTCTTCTAACGAGTTAGTGTAATGATCTTTATACAGTATAACTGTAGATTTACATTTATCAGACTTTGTTACAATAATATTTTGATTATTCTTTAAATATTTCTTGGTCTCGTTAAATTGTGTATTTAGTGCATTATATTGACTGACATTAACGGGTTTGTTAACATGATTAGTTATTAAATTAACTGAAGCAGATCTTAATTCATTTTTATTATCTGTTGTTAATGTATCTTGACTTTCAATACAATATTCAATATCAGTTATTAATTTTTTCTTTACCATTTCTTTAGCATTTCTTCTAATGGTGAACATCTGTTTTTACGCAGTTCTATCTTTTTCCATTGTATATTGTAACCAATACTCCTGGATGTTTGTAGATATTACTTTAACGAATTTCCATGCTAATGGTATGTTGTTTTTTGGTTTGTTGTTTTTTATCATAAATAATTTGTTATAAAATATATAATATAATGTTTTTTCACTTAACCAAACTTTTTAAATTGTAATTTCATGACATTGTATAACATATGTTGGTACCTGACAACATTTTATTTTATTTTGTAGAAACTCTGATGATGGCTATATTATAGTTGAAACGTTAGACATGGAAGAGTGATTTTTGTTTAACTCCTGTCCAAATTCCGACAAAACTTCCTATACTTAATAAACAACCTTTGGACACAACTACAATTCTCGTTAATAATAATAAACAATAATTAGAATTCTACATTTTCGACAAATTTGGCGGATTAACTTTATTTTTACTTAATTTGATCGTGTAATACCGACTTTTCTTAGTTTAACGGCAAAATAGCATCAAATTGAAAAATGTTATTCGAAATAATTTTTTCCTGTTAAGTTCGCGGTTTTCTTCATTTTTATAAAATTTGGGCGTGTAATACCGTCCTTCTTCAGTCTAACGTCAGTTTGACAGTTATACTTTGAATTTAAATTTCCCGGTTTTATTTAATTTTCAGTAAATTTGATCGTATAATACAGATTTAGCGTCACCATAACATATAAACTTCAAAATGCAATCAAAAAGAAAAATTTTATTAGCCATTATTTTTATTTATTTTAATTGACTTGTCTAGAATTAATGTAATTTTTAATTAAAATTTCAAACATCTGTCAAAAATAACACGTTGCACAAAAATTTGTGACAATTTTTGATTACAATAATGCAAATATTTGATTACAATAATGAAAATACTTGATTACAACAATGAAACTCTTTCATTACAATAAATTATTATATAAAACAATAAAAGTATATTATTTTTTCACACTAGAAATTATTATTCTAATCTCCATACCAATATTTTAAAACTGATCCTGGTCAAAATGTGTCCGTATAAATAGCTGCCGAAAAATATTTCCTCTTGGAATATTAGCAGGTTGTTGGCAGGGTAGAGTAGCATAGTTTTCATCATGAATATGACAACTTTCGTCATCAACAGTTTGAGATTTAAATAACTACGTAAGATAATTTAATTGAATTTAATAAGAAAACTGCTGACATATGTACTGTAATCTTCCTCTTCATGAATTTTTCTTATAATATATAATACAGCTAATGCTATATTGCTTCATTAGTATTTAATAATTTTATGCGTAATTCTATAGTTGATATCTTGTAAATACAACAAAATTTAATTTTATCATTGATGCTTGATTTGTTTTTCTCTACAACATAAAATAAAAATATATCTTCCTACTATGTATTATATTTAATTTCACTATTTATAAATGAAGAATCAACTTTTTTAACGATTCCCTCACTCGATATACCGTGAAATGTCAAAATTTTTCACAAATTCAGGAATACATAATGTTTACACTTTGATAGCCCTAATACATCGAATAAAATTAGTTTCATTGGTATTTAATCATTTCGTACATAATTGTATAGTATTTCATAAATTCTTCCGTGAAAATATAACCAAACTTATGGTTGATTTTTTTTTTTATGGAATTCTTGAAACATGAGTTCTCTGCAATATAATCAGGAAAATGTATATTGTACAATTAAATTATACACACTTACCATAAATTATAATTAATTTTTGGTTGTTTATGTAAAAAACAACATTTTTAATCAATACAAGATACTTCAATCTGTACAAGGATTTTGAATTAAAAAGTTGTATGTTTTCATTTTGACTGCTCCTAATTCATCCAATATAATTTGTTTTATAAGTATTTATTAATTTCTTCCGAAATTCTATAGTATTTTCAAATTTAATTTGTTCTTTGTTCATATAACCTAATTTATATATGACATTTATAACGAAGTTCGTAATGTATTTCCTGCAAAATTATTAGGAGAAATGATATTCTATAATTAAATTATACACTTACCATGAATTTCATTTAATTTCAGTGTATTTGTAATTTAGTACGTGACCCAAACTATTTTTCATAAAATATTGACGTTTACAAATCAATTTGAATTAATTGCAACTGTCAAAATATGTAAATCATTTCTACCACTTTAAAAAATTTACAAAATAGTACTCATGTTCGCTCCTTTATTCTAAACACAAATAAATATAGCAAACTTATCTATCCTGTCTACAATTAAAGTAATGTATAATTAAAATTTTGAACTGAATTGTCAAAAATGACAAGTTATCATTCTTTTTTAAAAAAAATTAAAGATAAAGTGTATTGACAGTTCACTTTGAAATTTTAAAAATAAATTACTTAAATTCTAGACAAGTTAGACAAGTATGGTAAATTTATTTCTGTTTAGAATAAATGGGCGTACATACTTAATATTTTGTAAAATTTGAAAACATCAATTGAAAAATTAAAAAATGAATTTGAAAGTGAACTGTCAATACCCCTTATCTTTGAATTTTTAACAGAAGTAGCAACGCGTGTTATTTAACAAAAGCTACACGAAACAAAAAATTAGTTTATTTACTTAATATCTCGCACATCATGTGTAATAAAAATGTGAAATAATGAAAAGGCCCTATTCTCAGCCAAACTGTAGGTGCTTGTAAAGGTTTCACTCGAATATATCAAACCGTGTAGGCTCTAGAGCTGCGCACAAATGGTTTCTAGGTAGCAAAAATTTTAACTGAATAGTATATTGGACTAGCGTCGACCCCGCCTACGGCGGGTGTCTCAGCTAGGGCTCCGCCATCTCTAAAAATCTCACAAAACTTCTGTAGTTATAATAATATAATAGGAGAAATGTTATTGGTACTGTATAGCGGTTCGACCTACTTCGCATATTTAATCCCTATGCTCTTCGACCCTGAAGAAGATTTCAACTTAACTAAAAGTATGGGATAATGAAACATAGTGCTTTGTTAATAATATCTCATATAAGACCATGCAATTGGTGAAGAAAGGTCATTCCTCCCTTTCATGTAACTAAATTGGAGAAGAAAGCTCGTCACTTCGTTCCTTGCTTTCATATCACTAACATTGACGAATATCATAACTTTGTTCTTCGCTTCCATGTCACTATTGGAATTTTCGTGTCTCCCAGAAGTTGTGTCTCCCATGTTTTTCATTCAGGAAAGAGTGTGTTTTCCATTGATGGAAGTTGTGTGTTTACCATTGAATAAAATTGCGTATTTTTCATTGAGGGAAGTTGGATGTTTACCATTATGGAAAGGAGTGATTTTCATAGAGGGAAGTTGTGTGTTTTCCATTGAAGGAATTTGTGTATATTCCATTGAGGGTAGTTATGTGTTTACCATTGTAAAAATTTGTATATTTTCCATTGAGGAAGTTGTGCGCTTTCCATTGAGGGAAGTTATGTATTTTCCATTGAGGAAAGTTGTGCTATTAGCACTGAAGAAAATTGCATATTTTCCATTAACGGAAGTTGGATGTCTACCATTGTGGAAATTTGAGTGATTTCTATAAGAGGATGTTGCGTGTTTTTTATTGAATACCCTATAAGTTAGCTTTCTAGTAAATTCTACAAAAACAATTGCAGGTCGTAATGATTTGTGATAATGAATATTCCTCACTAACGTTCCTCAACTTACTGCTCCTAAAACATTTCATTTAATACCCCACAAGTCAGGTTTCTATGAAATAAAACAAAAAAACAAGTGCCGATCGTAACGATTTGGAATAAAAAAATTTCGTCACTGCTGTCTTTCATTTCCTGTTATTCAAAAATTTCATTTAATAAATTAGTGTTCTAAGCATTTTTATGAAAACAATTGACAATCGTAATGATTTGTTTTAAAATGGGTCATCACTACATTCTGCAACTTCCCACTTTTAGAAAATTTCACTTGATACCCCACAAGTCAGGTTTCCATGAATTTTTCGAAAAAAAAAAAAACAATGGCCCATCGTATTTTATTTCATTTCACTTACAAAAAAAAAAATTCTATCCGTCGTTCCATATTTTTCACAAATCGTTAGAAATATTTTTCAAGACTTTTCATTTGATACCAAACACGATATATTTTTGATGACTTTTAGAAAAACAATCGACAATCGGTCAACTTTCTTTTTTTATGTAATCATTTATCTCGTCTTTTCGAGACATTTCTTTTGATATCCAATAAGTGATTTAAACAAATAATTAAATCAAACACAATTTACATTAATATTTGATCATGTAATAAAGACTTCTGTCAATCTGATACTTCTATTGCCATCTTGTCTTTTTAAAAGTATCTACAGTCAATAATAATTTGCATCCTACATTAGCTTCAAATACCGCGGTTTTACTTTATTTTACTAAATTTAATCGTGTAACACCCACTTTTCTCAGGTCTTCAATATACAATCAAAGCAAAAAGTTTTATTCGACATTTCTAAAAAAATTTAAATTAACGTTTAAAAAACTTGCAAAATATCAAACACGTTTGTTCATTTATTCTAAACACAGATAAATTTACAAATCTTCTCCAACTTGTCTACAATTAATGTAATTTATATTTAAAATGTAATTCTGAACTGTCAAAAATGACAAGTTGTCATAGATGTTCATCTTAAATATTTCACAGCCACCTCACTTAGTTAATTCTGGCCCAAAAATGCATGTTTTTTCAAGTTTTCTCGCACATCACGTGTAAGAAAAATGTGAATTCATAAAAAGCACGTAGCCCTAATCAAACTCTAAATATCTATAAAGATTTCACTCATATCCATCAATCTGTCTAGGCTCTAGAAATTGGCAAAATTTCGTGATGAATCTATACATATATAGGCACCGAATTAGCCAAAATAGTATATGGACTAGCGGTCCGACCTGCTTCGCAGGTCTGACCCCTAGGCTCCGCAACAATGAAGAAGATAGCAACTAAAGCTATAGGAAAATAAATTGCAAGTTTTCTCAAATACCTTAAATTTGTTAGCAAGCAATTGTCGAAGAAAGTTTGTCGCTTTGTTCCCCGCTTCCTTGTTAGTAAATTGGCGAAGAAAGCTCGTCACTTCGTTCCTCGCTTCGATGTCAGTACATCGGCGAAGCAAGCTCGTCACTCCGTTCCTCGCTTCCATTTCAGTAGTTGAAGTTTTCAGAGGAGTTCTCTGGTTTTCATTAAGAGAAGTTCTGTGTTAACCACTGACAAAATTGTATGTTTTTCATTGAGGGAAGTTGTGTGCTTACCATTGACTCAAGTTGTATATTTTCCAATGAGGAAAGTTGTGTATTTACCACTGACGAAAGTTGTATGTTTTTCATTGAGGGGAGTTGTGTGTTAACCACTGACGAAAGATGTATTTTTTTATTGAGGGAAGTTCTGTATTAACCACTGACGAAAGATGTATGTTTTTATTGAGGAAAGTTTTGTGTTTACCACTGACGAAAATTGTATGTTTTCCATTGAGGGAAGTTATGTGTTTTCTATTGAGGGAAGTTTGTTCATCACTGAAATATTCTCATTTTATTCCAACAGTTGGCGAAGCAAGATCATCTCTTTGTTACTTACTTCCATGTCTAGTACCTTGGCGAAGCAAGCTCGTCACTTCGTTCCTCGCTTCCATGTCAGTAGCAAGCTCGCCGCTTTGTTCCTCTCTTATATGTCAGTACACGGTTGTGTGTTTCCCACTGTCGAAAGTTGTATGTTTTTCATTGAGGAAAGTTGTGTGTTAACCATTGACGAAAGTTGTATGTTTTTTATTGTGGATAATTGTGTTTTTATCACTTACAGAAGTAGTATGATTTTCATTGAGTAAAGTTGTATGTTTTTTTATTGAGGAAAGTTGTGTGTTAACTACTGAAAAAAGTTATGTTTTTCATTAAGGGAAGTTGTGTGTTTACCACTGACGAAAGTTGTATGTTTTCCAATGAGGGTAGTTGTGTGTTTCCCACTGACAAAAGTTGTATGTTTTCCATTGAGGGAAGTTATGTGTTTCCTATTGAAGGAAGTTGTTTGTTCATCACTGAAATATTTTCATTTGATTCCAACAATTGGCGATCGTCCAAAACAACTTTTTGATAATTGAGTTCAAACCTCCTCAGCTAGACCTTTAATTTGATTCCAAACACGGTAGGATTTAAATTACATTTATACAGAACAATTGACAATCGTGTAAAACAACTTTTTGACACTTGAGTTCAAACCTTCTTTACGAGATCTTTAATTTGATACCAAATACGGTAGAATATAAATAGCATTTAGAAAAAACAGTTAACGATCGTCCAAAATAACTTTTTGACACTTGATTTTAAATGTCTGCTGTGAAACTTTCAATTTAGTACCAAACACTGCAGGATTACAAATAAAAAACAACAGATTGTTCAAAATAACTTTTTATATTAGATAAGTAATTAACTTAATTAAATTTTGCGCCAAAAAGAGCAATCTAAGTTGTCGAGCAGAGACATCTGTTTTTTTTTTGAGAAGAAAAAGAAACTGTCTATTAAGTGAAAAATAATTTTTAATTTTATTGTGTTAGATAAGAAGTTAACTCATTTGAATTTTACCGCCTAAAATCCTTAAAATAATCGAGGTTGACGAACAAAGACATCTGTCTAATTTATTTAAAAATTGAAAAAAATATTAAAAAAATTAAAAATTTAAAAAAATTACATAATGATAAACATGTTCGCTCGTTTATTCTAAACACAAATAAATTACCAAACTTGTCTAAATAGACTACAATTAATGTAATTTATATTTAAAATTTCAAACAGATCTGTCAAAAATGACACGTTGCACGCAAATTTTTGAAAAGTGACAGCTATAATTAAATTTTTTTTTAAATTGACTTTAAAAATATTTACAAAATAGTACACATGTTTGCTTATTAATTATAAACACATATAAATTTACAAGACATCTTCAAGTTGTCTAGGATATATGTAATTCATACTTAATTTTTGAAACAGATCTGTCAGAAATGACAAATTGAACATAAATTTTTGTAAAGTTACAACCAGAATCAACAAACTCCACTTTGATAGCAACCCGCACACTCTGATCCGTAAACGCATTTCCGCCTTATTTATTTAATATCTCGCACATCATGTGTAATAAAAATGTGAATTCATAAAAAGCACGTATTCCCAAAAAATCTCTAACGTCCAGTAAAGGTTTCACTGAAATCGGTCAAACCGTCTAGGCTTTAGAGCTGCGCAAAAATTTGGTTACTAGGCAGATGAAAATATATATAGAAAGTGAATTTTGCCTTTTAGTATATAGGACTAGCGGTCCGACCTGCTTCGCAGGTCTGACCCCTAGGCTCCGCGACACTAAAAAATTGACTGACGATTGTTGTATGTTTTTCATTGAAGATAGTTGTGTGTTAATCACTGACAAAAGTTGTATGTTTTTCAATGAGGAAAGTTGTGTGTTTACCACTGACAACAGTAGTGTGTTTTTCATTTAGAGAATTTGTGTATTTACCAATAACAAAAGTTGTATGTTTTAATTGAGGGGAAGTTGTGTGTTAACCACTGACGAAAGTCGAATGGTTTTCATTGAGGGTAGTTGTGTGTTTACCACTGACAAAAGTTGTATGTTTTGTATTGAGAAAAGTTGTGTGTTTACCACTGACAAAAGTTGCTGTTTTCCATTTAGGGAAATGGTGCGTTTTCCATTGAGGGAAGTTGTCACTTCGTTCCTCGTTTCCATGTCAGTACAATTTTTGAGATAAGTTGTGTTTCCTGCTGACAAAAATTGTATGTTTTTTATTAAGGGAATTTGTGTGTTACCCACTGACAAAAGTAGTATGTTTTTCATTGAGGGAATTTATGTATTTACCAATAACACAAGTTGTATGTTTTTAATTGAGGGAAGTTATGTGTTAACCACTGACGAAAGTTGAATGGTTTTCATTGAGGGAAGTTATGTGTTTACCACTGACAAAAATTGTATGCTTACCACTGGTAAAAGTTTTGTTTTTCATTGCGGGAAGTTGTGTGGTAACCACTGACGATAGGTGTATGTTTTTCATTGAGGGAAGTTGTGTGTTAACCACTGACGAAAGGTATATGCTTTTTTATTAAGGAAAGTTGTGTGTTAACCACTGACGGAAGTTGTATGTTTTCCATTCAGGGAAGTTGTTTTTTCATCACTGAAATATTTTCATATGATTCCAATAATTGGCGAAGAAAGCACGTTTTTTAGTTCCTTGCTTCCAAGTCCAGTACATTGGCGAAGAAAGCTCGTCACTGCGTTCCTCGCTTCCATGTCAGTACATAGGCGAAGCAAACTCGTCACTTCGTTCTTTGCTTCCATGTCAGTACAAGTTTGAAGGTAGTTGTGTGTTTCCCACAGACGAAAGTTGAATGTTTTTTAGTGAGGAAAGTTGTGTGTTAACCACTGACAAAATTGTATGATTTTATTGAGGGAAGTTGTGTGTTAACCACTCACGAAAGTTATATGTTTTTCATTGGGGAAAGTTGTGTGTTAACCAGTGACGAAAGTTGTATTTTTTTTAATGGAGGAAATTTGTGTTCGTTGTTCAGAGATTTTTCGAAATTAGTGTAAAAGTGTATTGTGTGTGCTCGAAATTCATAATTTTCTATTAAAAGCGGTTTTCCATTGTTACAATATTGTGATTCCCACTGAAAGAAATTTCAATGTTCACCATTTTATGCCTATATTTTCGTTATCTTTTTCACATTAAATAATATATACCAAATTATTTTCAAAATTCCTGAAATGATGTAAAATTTGTATAAATACGAAAACGTCAAACGTCAAACGTGACATTCAAACTGTTATTCATTTAAAAATACATATAAATTTAAACGTCAAAATTGACATTGAAACTTTTATTCATTTTAAAATCAACAAACTCCACTTTCGTAGCAACCCGCACACTTTGATCCATAACCTTATTTATTTAATATCTCGCACATCATGTGTTCTAAAAATATGAATTCATAAAAAGCACGTATTCCCAAAAAATCTCTAACTTCCAAAAAAGGTTTCACTGAAATCGGTCAAAACGTCTAGGCTCTAGAGCTGCGCACAAATGGTTACTAGGCAGATGAAAATATAGAGAATGAATTTTGCCTTTTAGTATATAGGACTAGCGGTCCGACCTGCTTCGCAGGTCTGACCCCTAGGCTCCGCGTCACTGAAGACGATTACAACTGAAAATGTAAAAAAATAAATTGAGTAGTCTTAAATAACTTCCATTTAATACCAAATAATTGGCGAAGCAAGTTCGTCACCACGTTCCTCGCTTCCATGTTAGTGCATTGACAAAGAAAGCTCGTCACTTCGTTCCTCGCTTCCATGATACTACTTTGTGACAGTTGCGATTAAATCTCTTCCTTGAGAACTTTAATTTCATACCAAACACGGTAGGATTTAAATAACATTTATAAAAACAAATGACGATCGTCAAAAATAACTTTTTGATATTTGAGTTTAAATCCACTTCATGAGACTTTAATTTGATACCAAACACAGTAGGATTTAAATAATATTAATGCAAAAGAATTGACAATCGCCCTAAACCACTTTTTGATACTTGAGTACAAACGTCCTCTGCGAGACCTTTAATTTGATTCCAAACACGGTAGCATTTAAATAACATTTGTACAAAACAATTGACAATCGCCCTAAACCACTTTTTGATACTTGAGTACAAACGTCCTCTGCGAGACCTTTAATTTGATTCCAAACACGGTAGGATTTAAATAACATTTATACAAAACAATTGACAATCGCCAAAAACAACTTTTTGATACTTAAGTTCAAACATCCTCTGCGAGACCTTTAATTTGATTCCAAACACGGTAGCATTTAAATAACATTTGTACAAAACAATTGACAATCGCCCTAAACCACTTTTTGATACTTGAGTACAAACGTCCTCTGCGAGACCTTTAATTTGATTCCAAACACGGTAGGATTTAAATAACATTTATACAAAACAATTGACAATCGCCAAAAACAACTTTTTGATACTTAAGTTCAAACATCCTCTGCGAGACATTTAATTTGATTCCAAACACGGTAGCATTTAAATAACATTTGTACAAAACAATTGACAATCGCCCTAAACCACTTTTTGATACTTGAGTACAAACGTCCTCTGCGAGACCTTTAATTTGATTCCAAACACGGTAGGATTTAAATAACATTTATACAAAACAATTGACAATCGCCAAAATCAACTTTTTGATACTTAAGTTCAAACATCCTCTGCGAGACCTTTAATTTGATTCCAAACACGGTAGCATTTAAATAACATTTGTACAAAACAATTGACAATCGCCCAAAACCAATTTTTGATACTTGAGTACAAACATCCCCTGCGAGACCTTTAATTTGATTCCAAACACGGTAGGATTTAAATAATATTAATGCAAAACAATTGACAATCGCCCTAAACCACTTTTTGATACTTGAGTACAAACGTCCTCTGCGAGACCTTTAATTTGATTCCAAACACGGTAGGATTTAAATAACATTTGTACAAAACAATTGACAATCGCCCAAAACCACTTTTTGATACTTGAGTACAAACATCCCCTGCGAGACCTTTAATTTGATTCCAAAAACGGTAAGATTTACATAGTATTTATGAAAAACAATTGACGATCATCCAAAACAACTTTTCGACACTTGAGTTCAAATCTCCTGCGTGAGACCTTTAATTTGATACCAAATACAGCAGTATTTATATAAAATTTATAAAAAAACAGATGACGATCATCCAAAATAACTTTCTAACACTTTAGTTTAAATCTCCTCCGTGAAACCTGTAATTTGATACCAAAAACGATTGTATTTAAATAACATATATAAAAAACAATTAATGATCGTTCAAAATAACTTATAGTCAGTTCTACGAATTTAGATTAAAAAGAAAATTCTTGATTATAAATATTTAAAGCCATCTTGAAAATAATTTTCAACCTTTTCATATTAGATAAGTGATTTTTATTATTTATACGTTACCGCCAAAAACACTTAAAAGCAACGAAGTTGACGAATAAGAGCATCTGTTATAAAGTATAGTCAAAGCGAAAATTTTTATTGAAAATTATTTTCTTATTTTTAAATTAACGTTTTAAAATTTTACCAAATATTAAACATGTACGTTCCATTATTCTAAACACAAATAAAATTACTAAACTTATCTAACATGTTTACAATTAAAGTAATTTATATTTAAAATTTCTAAGTGAACTGTCAATGAAATCCATAAATGTCACATTCATAGCAACGGGCACAATTCTTTTTATTTAAAATTGAACAAAAAGTACCACGGATAGTGTGATTTTGTAAATTTTGACTTTAATTATTTAATATCTTGCACATCATGAGTAAGAAAAATGTGAATTCATAAAAAGCACGTATTCCCAATCAAACTCTAATTGTCCGAAAATGTTTCACTCGAATCCATCAAATCGTCTAGGCTGTAGAGCTGCGCACAAATTGTGCAAATTTTCGGCCTTATTTATTTAATATCTCGCACATCATGTGTAAGAAAAATGTGAATTTATAAAAAGCACGTACTCCCAATCAAACTCTAAATGCCTGTAAAGGATTCACTCGAATATATCAAACCATCTAGGCTCTAGAGCTGCGCACAAATTTTATAAATTGGTTACTAAGCAGATGAAAACATAGAGAAATACTAAGACGATTAGTATATAGGATTAGGGGAATTTTCAGAAAAGCATTTGCCAATCGTACTGATTTATAATAAAGATGGCTCAATATTTCACTTCTAAAACATTTTACTTGGTACCCCACAGGTCGCAAATATTCATGAATTGTAAGGAAAAATAATTGCCGATCAGAATCGGTTTGCGAAAAAAATTACAACAAACACAATTATTAAATTTTCCGTGGATACTCGTATTACCAAGACTAAGTGTTTGAATTTTTACGCTTGCAATAGATTTCAAGTGACTTAAAAAAAAATACACCACAAGTTAGATACCTAAAAAAAAAAATTTAAAAATTTAAATTAAACACAAATTACATTAATATTTGATTATATAACAAATATTTTGCCAATCTGACATTCCTATTGTCTTCTTGGCAATTTAAAAATACCGTCAATAATAATGTATAATAATTTGCATTCCACATTGTCGACTTTACCTAATCTAACGTCAAAGTAGAATAAAATCGTGAAATTGTAATGGAATTTATTTTTTTTAAATTTCGCGGTTTTTAAAATTTTTATAAAATTTGATCGTGTAATACCAACCAACCAGTCTTACGTTATCTTGTCAGTTACATTTCAAAGTACAATTAAAGCTAAAAAATTTTAACTTGTCTATTCAAGATTCTCATTTGATACCAAACACTATATTTTTCTGATGTCTTTTATGAAAATATTCGACAGCCGCCAATTTTTATATTATCATTTGTCCCGTCTATTCGACATCTTTCTTTGGATACCTAAAAAGTGATTTTAAAAAAATAATTAAATCAAACACAACTTAATTAATATTTGATCATGTAATAAATAATTTTGTCAATCTGATTTTTCTATTGGTAATTTTAAAATAATATCAATAATAATGTACAATAATTTACATTCTCTTTTGTCGACAAATTTGACGGATTTACTTTATTATTACTAAATTTGATTGTGTAATACCAAAGTTACTTAATCTAAAGTCAAGTAAAATAAAAAAAAAGTTGGAAATTTTTTTTTTCTCTAAATTTCATGTTTTTATTTCTATTATTATCTTGTCAATTTAAAAGAACCGTCAATAATAATATATAATAAATTGCACCCTACATTGTCGACAAATTTAATGCATTTACTTTATTTTTAATAAATTTGTCGTGTAATAGCGACTTTTCCTAGTTTAAAGTAAAAGTAGTATCAAAATGAAAATTTTTTATTTTACAATTGAAAATGTAGATATAAAAAGTGATAGTCTTTAATAACTTCCAATTAATACCAAACAATTGGCGAAGCAAGCTCGTCACTATGTTTCTCGCTTCCATGTCAGTACATTGACGAAGAAAGCTCGTCACTTCGTTCCTCGCTTCCATGTCAGTGCATCGACGAAGCAAGCTCGTCACTACGTTCCTCGCTTCCATGTCAGTACATTGACGAAGAAAGCTCGTAACTTCGTTCCTCGCTTCCATGTCAGTGCATCGACGAAGCAAGCTTGTCACTACGTTCCTCGCTTCCATGTCAGTACATTGACGAAGAAAGCTCGTCACTTCGTTCCTCGCTTTCAAGTCAGTGCATGGGCAAAGCAAGCTCGTCACTTTGTTTCTCGCTTTTATGTTACTACTATTTGGCACTTTAGTTTAAATCTTTTCCGTGAGATATTTAATTCAATACCAAACACGTAAGGATTTAAATAACATTTATAAAAAAACAATTGATGATTTACCAAAATAACTTTTTGACACTTGAGTTGAAATATCCTTCATGAGACTTTTAATTTGATACCAATCACGGTAGGATTTAAATAACATATATCTTATCTGCGAGACCTTTTATTTAATACGAAACACGGTAGGATTTAAATAATTTTTATAGAAAACAATTGACAATCGTCCAAAACAATTTTTTGACATTTGAGTTCAAATCTCTTCCGTGAGACCTTTAATTTGATACCAAACACGGTAGGATTTAAATAATATTTATAAAAATCAATTGACAATCGTCCAAAATAACTTTTTGACACTTGAGTTCAAACCTCCTCCGCGAGACCTTTAATTTGATTCCAAACACGGTAGGGATTAAATAACATATATACAAAACAATTAACGATCGTGCAAAACAACTTTTTGACACTTGAGTTCAAATCTCTTCCGCGAGACCTTTAATTTGATACCAAACACGGTAGGATTTAAATAATATTTATAAAAAACAATTGACAATCGTCCGAAATAACTTTTTGACACTTGATTTTAAATCTTCTCTGCGAGACCTTTTATTTAATACCAAACACGGTAGGATTTAAATAATGTTTATAAAAAACAATTGACAATCGTCCAAAACAACTTTTTGACACTTAAGTTCAAATCTCCTCTGCGAGACCTTTAATTCAATACCAAACACGGTATGATTTAAATAATATTTATAGAAAACAATTGACAATTGTCCAAAATAACTTTTTGGCACTTGAGTTCAAATCTCCTCTGCGAGACCTTTAATTCAATACCAAACACGGTAGGATTTAAATAATATTTATAGAAAACAATTGACAATTGTCCAAAATAACTTTTTGGCACTTGAGTTCAAATCTCCTCTGCGAGACCTTTAATTCAATACCAAACACGGTAGGATTTAAATAATATTTATAAAAAACAATTGACAATCGTCACTTTATTTTAAATCTCGAACGTGAAACTTTTAATTTAGTACCAAACACGGCAGGATTAGAAATGAAAAACAATTATTTTGAAATTAAATAAATATTTAAAACGATCTTATTATATTAAATAAGTAATAAACTTATTTAAATTTTACCGCCTAAAATAAAGCATCAAGGTTGTCGAGCAGAGACATCTGTGTATTTTTTGACGCGGAAAAGAAACCATCTATGAATTGAAAAATAATTTTCAACTTTTTTGTGTTAGATAAGAATTTGAATTTTACCGCCTAAAATCGTTAAAAGAATCATGGTTGACGAACAAAGACATCTGTCATATTTATTTTGAATTTGAAAAAAATATAAAAAAAAATTCACATTTAAAAAAATTACAAAATAGTAAACAATCTACGCACTATTATTCTAAACACAAATAAATTTGCCAAATTTATCTAACTTGTCTACAATTAAAGTAATGTATAATTAAAACTTCGAAGTGAACTGTCAAAAATGACAAGTTGTCATTCTTTTTTTCAAACAATTAAAGATAAAGTGTATTGACAGTTCACTTTGAAATTTTAAAAATAAATTACTTTAATTCTAGACAAGTTAGACAAGTATGGTAAATTTATTTCTGTTTAGAATAAATTAAAGTACATGTTTAATATTTTGTTACATTTTAAAACATCAATTTAAAAATAACAAAATTAATTTCAGAGTGAACTGTCAATTCTCTTTATCTTTGAATTTTTAACAGAAGTAGCAACGCGTGTTTATTTAACATAAACTACACGGAATACGAGGCCCCCCTTGATGTAAAAATTTAATGTCTTTCCTATTTAATATTTCGCACATCATGTGTATGAAAAATATGAATTCATAAAAAGCACGTAGTCCCTAGTGCCCTTTACATCTCAAAAAAATTTCACCCGGATCCAGCGCACCGTTTAGGCTGTAGCGATGAATAATTATGGTTGTTAGATTGGTCAAAGTATAGAGTGCATATTGCCGAATAGTATATTGGACTAGCGGTCCGACCTGCTTCGCAGGTCTGTCCCCTAGGCTCCGCGTCACTGAAGAAGATTACAACTGAAAATGTAGAAAAATAAATTGATAGTCTTAAATATATTCCAATTAATACCAAACAATTGGCGAAGCAAGATCGTCACTACGTTCCTCGTTACCGTGTCAGTACATTGACGAAGAAAGCTCGTCACTTAGTTCCTCGCTTTCATGCCAGTGCATTGGCATTAAATAACCCTTAGTTAAGTTTCTAGTAATTTCCACAAAAACAATTACTGATCGTTATTATTTATGACAAAAAAAATTCATCACTACTTTTTCCTACTTTTTGAACCTAAAACATTGCTTTGAAAACTAGGTTTATGGGAATTATCAGAAAATTCATTGCCAATCGTACTGATTTGTAATAAAGATGGGTTATTTCTAAGTACCACAATATTTAACGTCTAAAACATTTCACTCGGTACTCCACAGGTCGCATATTAATGAATTTTAATGAAAAAAAAATTGCCGATCGATTGGTTTGCGGAAGAAAATTACAACAAAGATTATTCGTGGACATTTCCAAGATAAAGTGTTTTAATTTTTACTCCTACAATAGATTTCAATTGACATTAAAAAAAATAACTATCTGTCAAATTCTAAAACATTTAGTTCGAGAAACTACAAGTTAGGTATCTACAAAAATTTTAAAAAGAAGTTTAAACAATTGTCGATCGTAACGATTTGAGATAAAATAACGTCACTTCGACCTTTGTTTAGATACCGAATAAGTGATTTTTAAAAGAAGTTTATATTAAGTACAACTTGCATTAATATTTGATCATGTAGTGAAGACTTTTGTCAATCTGACATTTCTATTGTCTTCTTGCAAATTTAGAAATAAAGTCAATAATAATGTATAATAATTTGCATTCCATATTGACAAATTTGGCAGATATACATTATTTTTACTAAATTTGTTCGTGTCATACCAACCCTATCCAATCTTACATCAGCTTGTCAGTAACACTTCAAAGTACAATCCAAGCGAAAAAATTAAAACTTGTCCATCAAGATTCTTATTTGATACCAAACACATTTTTCTAATGACTTTTATGAAAACAATCGGCCAGCCTCCATTTTTTATATTATCATTTGTTCAGTCTATTCGACACCTTTCTTTTGATACCCGCGTTACTAAAGAAAATTACAACTGTAGAAAAATAAAATGAGTAGTCTTAAATAACTTCAATTTAATACCAAACAAATAGCGAAGCAAGCTCGTCATTACGTTCCTCGCTTCTATGTCAGGAAATTGGCGAAGAAAGCTCGTCACTTCGTTCCTCGCTTCCATGTCAGTACTTCGGCGAAGCAAGCTCGTCACTTCGTTCCTCGCTTCCATGATACTACTTTGTCACACTTGAGTTTAAGTATGTACTTTAATTTAATACCAAACAATTGACGATCGTGCAAAATAACTTTTTGATACTTGAGTTTAAATCCGCTCCATGAGACTTTTAATTTAATATCAAACACGGTAGGATTAAAAGAACATTTACACAAAACAATTGATAAACGCCCAAATCAACTTTTTGACACTTGAGTTTACACCTCCTCTGCGAGAACTTTAATTTGATTCCAAACACTGTATGATTTAAATAACATTTGTAAAAAAACAATTGACGTTCGTCCAAAATAACTTTTTGACACTTGAGTTTAAATCTCATGAGTGAGACCTTTAATTCAATACCAAACACGGTAGGATTTAAATAACATTTATACAAAACAATTGACAATCGTATAAAATAACATTTAGACACTTGAGTTCAAACCTGCTCTGCGAGACCTTTAATTTGATTCCAAACACGGTAGGATTTAAATAAAATTTATACAAAACAATTGACAATCGCCCAAAATAACATTTTAACACTTGAATTCAAACCTCCTCTGGGAGACCTTTAATTTGATTCCAAACACGGTAGGATTTAAATAACATTTATAAAAACAATTAACGATCGTCCAAAATAAATTTTTGATTCTTGAGTTTAAATCTCATGATTGAGACCTTTAATTCAATACCAAACACGGTAGGTTTTAAATAACATTTAGAAAAAACAATTAACGATCGTGTAAAATTACTTTATGACACTTGATTTTAAATCTGTGCCGCAAAACTTTTAATTTAGTACCAAACACGGCAGGATTAAAATTAAAAAACAACTGATTGTTCAAATTAACTTTTTGACAATTCTACGATTTTAGATAAAAAAAATTCTGAAATTGATTATAAATATTTAAAACGATCATTTTATATTAGATAAGTAATTAACTTATTTAAATTTTACCGCCTATAATACTTAGATGTTGTCGAACAGAGACATCTGTTGTATTTTTTGAGAAGAAAAAGACCATCTATGAAGTGAAAAATAATTTTCCACTTTTTTGGGTTAGATAAGAAGTTAACTCATTTGAATTTTACCGCCTAAAATCACTAAAAGAATCGAGGTTGACGAACAAAGACATCTGTTATATTTATTTAAAATTTGAAAAAAATTTGAAATATAAATTCAAATTTAAATAAATTACAAAATAATAATAGTGTTTGCTCGTTTATTCTAAACACAAAAAATTACCAAACTTGTCCAACTGATGCTACGTGTTTGCACTCGGCGTGCCAATGTTGCTATATCGAACCCGGGATCTTAAGGGTTGAACCTCGGCTAAACTCAGTGAAGACGGGGTGAGTCGGGGAATGTTATTGTTGAGGGCGCCAGTCGGCCAGAGCCTCAAGCGGTCCAACCTAATTCCGTTGACCGACGAGTAAATCGAGCTCGGATTAGGAAGGGGTGAGAAAATGGCAATCAAAATAATATTACGCATTCACGAGTAAACTTGACAGCTATATTAATTTAAAGAAAAGGCAAGGTAAATGTACAGAACATTAAACAAACTATTAAACGCCTCAGTAACAAATCTAGTCAAGAGGAAAATTAATGTAGAAAAAAAACAAAAGAAAGTAAACTGAAGCAGTGGGTCGTTGTGTTTCAGTAGTGTCTAGGACGGCTAAGTTGGCGTAGTTGCCTAGATGAACAGAAGGCGCTAATAATAAAATCACGGCGGCTCGGTGGTACCAGCGAACGCGACGCGAGCGCGGAATTAGAGCAGACGCAGCCCTAATCACTAACACGACGCACGAACAACACACTAACCGTGCATCAACGCACAAACAAATTTGATCTAGTGAATCAATATGAAACACTTGACTAGACCTAACAGTCAGTGAGTAAATTAACATAAAATAATTAACGTAATAACTGTCAATGGACGCTGAGCGTCAAACATAAATAATAATAAACAGTTCAAAATAAATGAGAAAATAAAATGGTTCGCTTAGCTGAGCTGAGATCCAGACGTTGACAGTGAACAGCGCTACGGTCGACGAGGCTGACGGCCGGTTGGCGGATGAGCTCGAAGCTTCCCGAAGTGGCAATCCACTGACGAATGATTTCCAAGATGGCGCAAGGCTCGTAGCGATGGAACGATGCTCGAATCGAGGTGACGTCATTCGCAAGATGGACAATGGAATGATTCGTACTCGTAATGGTTAAGTTGAATACGAATTCACGATGTAGGATGGATGAACCATATGAGTTTCGAAGGAAACTCAACGTATATCAAAAAAAATTAAAATATACGTAAACGTAAAAGTAAACGTAAACGTAAAAAAAACGTTAACGTAAGAAAAAAGCGTAAAAAAAAACCTGGAAATAAATTTGTAATTAGGTCAATGTAAAAAGGCGGGTCTTCGCAGCAAAACGGGTTTTTTAATTAATTTACCTGAGATCTTGTGCGGTTTTAAAGCGTAGAGAGTTATCTTGCTCGAAATTTAATCCGGATAAATCCGTAGAATTATTCAAAATACTCAAACAAATTCCAAATGGTGGTGCTACTTCGAATCCCAACAATGGTTTTCAAAATGTACGCAAACTGATTGCAAATCACAAAATTGAATTCTCAAAAAAATAGCACTACTTTCGAGGTTGAAAGTACTCAAAACAATGGCTGATAAAAACCGTTAAACATAATTACTTGAAAAGAAAATCTAGTTTTGTCATGCATTTTACTAATTAAATTTTATAGGTTGGCATCAAATTGCTGCGTCGAACCAAGGGCTTTTTTACATTATAACCCAATCACGAAGAATGAAATGCATCCCGGTAAGAAAGGTTGCTTCAATTTTGGCGGAATAAACAAAGAAAACGAATTCAGAAGATAGATATAAACACAACAATCGAAGATTGTAATATTCACAACTTCAGGGAAATAGGATAGGATAATGGATAAATGCAACTACTTAAAATGTAAAACTAATATCTTTGACCAAATGTTATTTTAAATAAATATCGCTACAGTACGTGGCGCGCTCAAACGGCAACGGTAAAACAAGGAACCAAATTAAATTAACAAATGTCAACAACAAAATTAATTACCAACAAAGAATTAAGTAAATGAAGCTAAATTATAAAAATTACAAAATGAAATGACGTGGTGGTGAAAGAGGAAACAAAACTAAGGTAGGTGTTATTTTAATTGTGAAATACTACTGATTTTATTTTACTAAGTTAATCTATATTTTTAGGTTAGAATGAAAAGATTGAAGGAAAGGATAATATTCTAGGATTTTGGAAAATAGGATCAAAGGACGAAATTGGAACGTTACACTGAACTACAATTAAAGTAATTTTTACTTAAAATTTTAGACTGAAATGTCAAAAATAACTAGTTGCACAAAAATTTGTGAAAAGTGACAGCTACAATTTTAATTTTTTTTATTGACTTTTAAAATATTTACAAAATAGTACACATGTTTGTTCATTAATTCTAAACACAGATAAATTTACAAAACATTGAAATTGAACATAAATTTTTGAAAAGTTACAACCAGAATCAACAAACTCCACTTTCGAAGCAACCCGCACTCTTTGATCCATATCTTTATTTATTTAATATCTCGCACATCATGTGTACTAAAAATGTGAATTTATAAAAAGCACGTATTTTAAAAAAATCTCTAACTTCCAGTAAAGGTTTCACTGAAATCGGTCAAACCGGCTAGGCTCTAGCGCTGCGCACAAATGGTTACTAGGCAGATGAAAGTATATATAGAAAGTGAATTTTGCCTTTTAGTATATGGGACTAGCGGTCCGACCTGCTTCGCAGGTCTGTCCCCTAGGCTCCGCGTCACTGAAGAAGATTACAACTGAAAATATGGAAAAATAAATTGGGTAGTCTTAAATAATTTCCAATTTATACCAAACAATTGGCGAAGCAAGCTCGTCACTACGTTCCTCGCTTCGATGTCAGTACATTGACGAAGAAAGCTCGTCACTTCGTTCCTCGCTTCCATGTCAGTGCATCGACGAAGCAAGCTCGTCACTACGTTCCTCGCTTCGATGTCAGTACATTGACGAAGAAAGCTCGTCACTTTGTTTCTTGCTTTTATGTTACTACTATTTGGCACTTTAGTTTAAATCTCTTCCGTGAGATATTTAATTCAATACCAAACACGTTAGGATTTAATTAACATTTATTAAAAAACAATTGACGATTTACCAAAATAACTTTTTGACACTTGAGTTGAAATATCCTTCATGAGACTTTAAATTTGATACCAAACACGGTAGGATTTAAATAATATTTATAAAAAACAATTGACAATCGTCCAAAACAACGTTTTGACACTTGAGTTTAAATGTCCTCCGCGAGGCCTTTAATTTGATACCAAACACGGTAGGAATTAAATAACATCTATACAAAACAATTGACAATCGTACAAAATAACTTTTTGACACTTGAGTTCAAATCTCCTCCGCGAGGCCTTTAATTTGAGACCAAACACGTTAGGATTTAAATAATAATTATAAAAAACAATTGACAATCGTCCAAAACAACTTTTTGACACTTGAGTTAGAATCTCCTCCGCAAGGCCTTTAATTTGATACCAATCACGGTAGGATTTAAATAATATTTTTTAAAAAACAATTGACAATCGTCCAAAACAACTTTTTGACACTTAAATTCAAATCTCCTCCGCGAGGCCTTTAATTTGATACCAAACTCGCTTCGCAGGTCTGTCCCCTAGGCTCCGCGTCACTGAAGAAGATTACAACTGAAAATGTAGAAAAATAAATTGAGTAGTCTTAAATAACTCCCAATTTATACCAAACAATTGGCGAAGCAAGCTCGTCACTACGTTCCTCGCTTCCATGTCAGTACATTGACGAAGAAAGCTCGTCACTTCGTTCCTCGCTTCCATGTCAGTGCATCGACGAAGCAAGCTCGTCACTACGTTCCTCGCTTTTATTACAGTACTAGACGAAGAAAGCTCGTCACTTCGTTCCTCGCTTTCAAGTCAGTGCATCAGCGAAGCAAGCTCGCCACTTCGTTCCTCGCTTCCATGTCAGTGCATTGGTGAAGAAAGCTCGTTACTTCGTTTCTCGCTTTCATGTTACTACTATTTGGCACTTCAGTTTAATTCTCTTCCGTGAGATATTTAATTTAATAACAAACACGTTAAGACTTAAATAATGTTTATAAAAAACAATTAACAATCGCCCAAAACAATTTTTTGACACTTGAGTTCAAATCTCCTCCGCGAGGCCTTTTATTTGATACCAAACAAGGTAGGAATTAAACAACATTTATACAAAACAATTAACGATCATCCAAAACAACTTTTTGACACTTGAGTTCAAATCTACTCCGCGAGACCTTTAATTTGATACCAAACACGGTGGGATTTAAATAATATTTATAAAAAACAATTGACAATCGTCCAAAACAACTTTTTGATACTTGAGTTCAAATCTCCTACGCGAGACCTTTAATTTGATACCAAACACGGTAGGTTTTAAATAATATTTATAAAAAACAATTGACAATCGTCCAAAACAACTTTTTGACACTTGAGTTCAAATCTCCTCCGCGAGACCTTTAATTTGATACCAAACACGGTAGGTTTTAAATAATATTTATAAAAAACAATTGACAATCGTCCAAAACAACTTTTTGACACCTGAGTTTAAATCTCCTCCGCGAGACCTTTAATTTGATACCAAACACGGTAGGATTTTAATCATATTTATAAAAAACAATTGACAATCGCCCAAAACAACTTTTTGATATTTGATTTCAAATCTCCTCTGCGAGACATTTAATTCAATACCAAACACGGTAGGAATTAAATAACATTTATAAAAAACAATAGACAATCGTCCACTTTATGACACTTTATTTTAAATCTCTAACGTGAAACTTTTAATTTAGTACCAAACACGGCAGGATTAGATATACAAACTGATGATAAAAATATAATGCTGAAATTGATTATAAATATTTAAAACGAACTTTTTATATTAGAAAAGTAATGAACTTATTTAAATTTTACCGCCTAAAATACTTAGAAGCATCGAGGTTGTCGAGCAGAGACAACTGTTTTATTTTTTGAGAAGAAAAAGAAACTATATATGAAGTGAAAAATAAATTTTAACTTTTTTGTATTAGATAAAAAATTAACCCATTTGAATTTTACCGCCAAAAATCCTTAAATGAATCGAGGTTGACGAACAGAGACATTTGTCATATTTATTTTGAATGGAAAAAATATAAGAAAAAAATTCACATTTATAGCTATTAACATTCCTAGTGATGTTATGAGTATTATAACTGCCGCAGATGTCAGTTTGAAATCCGAGCTCGTAGAGCGAGGATTTTAAGACATCTAAGGCCTGTTATTACTCATAACATCCGTGGTTTGTTCAATAGTTTACCGGTTTCAGAATATGACGACGTTAGTGTCATTAATAAATATTATTTTATGAAATCCTTGTATGAATAACGTCTGTCATAATTTTAGAAAGTGATCAAGTAAGTCTGATTGTTTTTATTTCACACCATGGTTACACTTGTTTTCTATCATATTAATAAATAATATTTTTACTTAAACGTCAATGTGTTCATAATGGCTAAATAAAAAGTGGATTTTGGCGATGCAGATTGCCTGAAAATATTTGAAACGCAGCAGGTAAAGCTCTGAAAACCTTAATTCCGTGTGTATTAATAAATAGCGTTATATTATCATTGTGTTTTATTTTCATTTTCTTGACTATTTTGACAGGTCAGTAAGGTAATATTACCCTACAGCATAGAGTTATGACATACTTACCCTGCCTACTTTTGTGCATGTAAACATAGGTTTAATCTCCTGAAACCGGTAAAAAAATATACAATATAGAAAACATGTTTCCTCATTTATTCTAAACACAGATAAATATACAAAACTTTTTCATTTGGTCTAGAATTAATTCAATTTATATTTACAGTTTCAAACAGATATGTCAAAAATAACAGGATGAACACAAATTCGTGAAAAGTGACAGCAACAATTTTAATTTTTTATATTGACTTTTAATATATTTACATTATAGTACACATGTTCAATCATTTATTTTAAACACAGATAAATTTACAAAACATCTTCAACTTGTCTAGAATACATGTAATTTTTACTCAAAATTTGAAACAGATCTGTCATATATGTCAAATTAAACAAAAATTTGTGAAAAGTTACAACTACAATCAACAAAGTACACATTCGTAGCAACCCGAGGCCCCCCTTGATGGAAAAATTTAATGTCTTTCGCATTTAATATTTCGCACATCATGTGTAAGAAAAATATGAGACATACAAAAGGCACTGTTCCACCGGGTCCTTTTACACCCAAAAAAATTTTCACCCGAATACATCAAACCGTCTAGGCTGTAAAAATGGGCAAAAGTGGTTGTTAGGTTGGCTAAAATATAGAGTGACAGTTCAGACCCACGCCGATTAGTATATAGGACTAGCGGTCCGACCTGCTTCGCAGGTCTAACCCCTAGGCTCCGCGACTCTAAAGAAGATTGCAACCAAAATGTAGAGAAATAAATTGAATAGTCTCTTCGTTTCTCGCTTCCAAGTCAATACATTGGCGAAGGATGCTCGTCACTTCGTTCCTCGCATCCATGTCAGTAAATCGGCGAAGCAAGCTCGTCACTTCGTTTTTCGCTTCCATGCTAGCACTTTTGGATTTTGAATCTCCTCCGTGAGAACTTTAATTTCATACCAAACACGATAGGATTTTTAAATAACATTTATAAAAAACAATTGATAATCGTCTGAAACAACTTTTTGACACTTTAGTTTAAATCTTCTTCATAAGATTGATAACAAACACGGTAGGATTTAAAACATTTATAAAAAACAATTGACAATCATCCAAAACAACTGGTCCAAAAGTGTAGGAGTTGACAGTCGACCTAAAGGTTTCACTTGTCATTTACCATCACGCTACTGAACACTGAACTCGAAATAATATGACACAGTTCATGCTATGAGTTCTACGATTTTAAATCCCAATAATAATGTACGACAAATTTAATTTTATTGAATTCTAGTTCTGCAAGTGCAGATTTCAAAATCGAGAAGTACAATTTGTGACACATTTTATAATTGCAAAATATCTTCACTTCGAGGTGACCCTTTAAATACCACCGTGGATAACTTAGATGAAATACAGATCCCAAAAATAATTGGTAATTACAATATAAACTGAATTTATTACAAATCATATAATTACTTATAAAATATCTAAGACTCTCGGTTAATTACAACTAAGACTAAGATAAAATATGGAGCTGCAAGTCCAATAGATAGATAAATATAATTTAGTCAGCTTATATATTTGACATAATTATATTTAATCTACAAAAAATATAGAGTTGCAATTTCAGATTAAAAACTATCTTATTCAACGATTGATAGATAGACAGTTATCCTACTAATTAATATGATTAGTTCATATTAAATCAGTACCAGTTAGGAACAATTGAATTCTATGAAATTCCAATCTAAATTAATGCCAATTTCCAAGTCATGAAAAAACACACATACATACATAACATGATACTATATCCCACTCAGTGGGGTAGCACGAACCAACAATCAATCTCCTCTAAAATTCATATTCTTTCACACCACTTTCGCTTCGTCCACATTCATAATGCGATTCATACATGCTCGTCTCTTCTTCAATCAATTATACTTAACTACTTATTCCTCGGACGCCTGCGGAATCGGGTCACTTTCAATCTCACCCGCATATATATTAGTTTCAACAACCTTTCATTCGACATTCGCTCAAGATTTTCAATTCACCCCAACTGACTCATTCCCATTTTCTTAACAACATTCTTCTCAATCTGACACTCACCATACACCAATGTATTGGGATACATTCACGTCTTGCATACTCGAACACTCCTCCCAATATCTTATTTCCACAGCAGTTATACGGCGTACATGCTTCTTCATCCACACCCAACATTTAGAATCATACATCATTGTACAACCAGTCACCAAATCATTCTTCTCAAACACCAACACTTTACATTTATCGACATTGAACAACAGATTTAAACCTTTCCCTGCTTCACAATCATTCTTCTCAATTGCTTCTCATTTTAACCAAACACAATATCATCCGCATAAACCAACGCAGGCACCATATGTACACCATCCTTTCCATTCAATGACTTTTGTAACAACACATCCATATACAAATTAAACAACCGAGAAGACATTCCGCAACCCTGTTTCTCACCAACATCTACGAAACCAATCACTGAATCTACCACCAACTCTCACCGTAGTCTTATTTCCTTCATACAACGCTCGAATCGCTCCCAACAAATTACCATCAATACCGTACTTTACAAGTACATCCAACAGAACACCTTTTTGTTCTTATCAACCTCCTTGCATATCACTAAACTTAGAAATTGTTAAGGCTCGCACCTTATGAATTAGAATTTTTCCATACAACTTCCCTTTCACACTGAACAAACTTATCGCTTGAAAATTTGTACATTCACTTGAACTGCTTTTGCCTTTAAATAAAGGACAAATGACAGGAGCCACACACCGTTTCAAAAAAAAATTTGAACAAATAAACTAACCAATCAAATAATCTTTCACTACCATATTTCAACATTTCATTTGTTATACCACCCATACCGGGAGACTTACTATTATTTAGACGCATCAATGCAAATCTGACGTCACCTTCATCTATATCCCATTCAACGTTTCTAGCATTTATTCTATTTTTTCCTTTATTATTCATTCCATTTACACCACCATACAATTCCTTAAAATACTCGCACCATCTATTCTAACATCTGATTCACTGGTCTTATACTCCCACCTCTCTATCTTTTTACAGTCAGTCAAATCATTCTCTTATTCATATTAAAATAATTCGTTAATGTTTGACTCACCAATTCATCAAAACGTTTTATAACTCGTTCATTACAATAATTGTACATACATACATACATAACATCACGCTATGTCCCACTTAATGGGGTAGCACGAACCCAGAAACACAGTCAACCAACAATCAATCTCCTCCACACCACTTTCGCCTCGTCCACATTCATAGTGCGATTCATACATGCTTGTTTATTCTTCACACTCGGAATCATTCGTTCACGCAACAAACCATCAATCATACCCAACCAGTTATTCCTCGGACGCTCACGAAATCGTTCACCTTCAATCTCACCTACATATATTAGTTTCACCAACCTTTCATTCGACAATCGCTCAACATGTCCAAACCACCTCAACTGACTCACTCCCACTTTCTTAACAACATTCTTCACAATCTCACACTCAACATACACCAATGTATTCCGTATACGATCACATCAATAATACAATAATTGTAATAATTATAATTGATTAAAATAATATACTGATTAGAACAGTGTATTAATAACAATAATTTTTTGATTACAAATATGCACGGACTACAACAATATACTCATATCGATTACAACAATGAACTTATTTGAATACAGAAATATATTTGTGTTGATTACAACAATACATTTGATTATAACAATGTACTGATTACAATATGGGAGGCATTTTAGTTTCCTGCCGACTTAAGAGAAGGCATTATGAGTATTAAATTACATAAAATAAATTATTTTAAATTCATTGTAATTTAAAATAGTGACCCAAAGGTCATTTTCATTTTCCAAAGAAAGTTAAAAACATATTTCTAATGTAAATGTCAAATTTTGATAACGTGCTAATGAAAAATAAAATAAAATTTGTGAAACATATTAATTTAATTTTATTAATTTCCGCGCCATACACGTGAATCAGTTCCTATAATGTAGTTTCCTGCCGTGCCGCAAAAAGCAGCACTATCGGTTATGTTTTGTAACTTTGGACAAATAGCATTCAGCAATCTTACAAAGTTACTATCTCCCGTCATTTGATAGTTTAGTAATCAGCTTTTTAAATTATGTGTTATTTTCTTTTTAAATAATTTATTTTGCAATATTTAAACATATTTTCCAATATTTTTATGTCTTGCCTCTGCAGTTTTCTATCTCATCAAATTGCACATTATAGAGAATATTTTCAATGTTTATAAGCATTCTAAGCTTTAATAAGCATATGTCGATTTAAGATAAATTTGACGTATGTCGATTGGCTAAGAATGACGTATGTCTTTTCTTGATTCTGCCATAACTGGTACAAAGCCATATAAAAATGCCTATTTTATAAACTATAGCTATTATATAAATACCTACCTTAAAATTATTGAAATACATTATTGTACTAATTAAGTTTGTCTGAATACATTAAAACTTGATAAATTTCAACTTTTGTTCATTACGGGCACATCTATAGCTTATAGGTTTATCTTAAATATCTTAAGTTATCTTAAAAAGTTACGGTTACTGTTCAGTTTGTCATAACTTGTTATAGAAATAATAAAAAGCTTGCAAATGCATAATAATATGCAAATTTTAAATTTGCGTATTTATTATAGGAAGATGAATATGAACTGTAAGTAATATTTACGTTATATAATTAAAATTTATTAACATTTGTTAATATTTGAGGTTACCAATGTTAAATTTTTAGTAATCACATGCAAATTATAAGAAAAAATATAAGGGATGCAATGAACCCATTTGAATTGCAAGATAAGCATTTGGTTTGCCAGTTAATTGTTCCCATTTTAGCACTAAATAATTTTCACCTAGTGTGAGGTTTATGGTATTTGATCTAAAGACGTAATCTCCTTTCCATGCATTGTAAATATGCCACATATTGCTCTTTCATCGTATTTTTTGTTCGTTTTCTTTTGCTGTAAAATAATTTTATCATTTTATTATAATGTGAATCGACAGAAATATACAAAATGACAAATAATAATAAATTAAAATAATTTTATATTTTTATTATAATCTGAATCAACAGAAATATATAAAATGACAAATAATAATAATTGTATCTTAGCTCATTTTGAATTGTAATCAACACAAATCACACAAACAATTTTGACATATATCGTTCTGTCAACTTTTGATAACTGTCAATTGACAATGAATCAGTGTACTTAACCCCAGAAAAATAAATACTGTTTATTTGCATTTAAGAATTTAGAAAACTTGTATTTTTATTTATTTTAATAGTATTAATTCGTTTTTAATAAAAAATATCGTTAAATAATATAGCTGTAAATAAAATATTATCCGTGTTTTTTAAGTATTAAAGGTAGATACTTGTTTTATTTTCCAAAGAGTGGCAGTCTTGGTTTTAAGATATCTTAAAGTCGTAGTTATAGAAATCAGAAGTTATAGACTTGCGTTCAGAATACCGATTTATGAAAATCTATTAGACTTCAACTTATAGATTTCTCTTAAGCTATAGATCTTAAAAGTTATAGATTTTTAAGATAATGCTCAGAATCCCACTATAAATCTCCTCCACGAGGCCTTTAATTTGATACCAAACACAGTAGGATTTAAATAATATTTATAAAAAACAATTGACAATCGTCCAAAACAACTTTTTGACACTTGAGTTCACATCTCCTCCGCGAGGCCTTTAATTTAGTACCAAACACGGTAGGATTTAAATAATATTTATAAAAAAACAATTGACAATCGTCCAAAATAACTTTTTGGCACTAGAGTAAATCTCCTCGACGAGGCCTTTAATTTGATACCAAACACGGTAGGATTTAAATAATATTTATAAAAAAAAACAATTGACAATCGTCCAAAACAACTTTTTAACACTTGAGTTCAAATCTCTTCCGCGAGACCTTTAATTTGATACCAAACACAGTAGGATTTAAATAATATTTATAAAAAACATTTGACAATCATCCAAAACAACTTTTTGATACTTGAGTTCAAATCTCCTCCGCGAGGCCTTTAATTTGATACCAAACACGGTAGGATTTAAATAATATTAATAAAAAAAAATTGACAATCGTCCAAAACAACTTTTTAACACTGGAGTTCAAATCTCCTCCGCGAGACCTTTAATTTGATACCAAACACGGTAGGATTTAAATAATATTTATAAAAAAACAATTGACAATCGTCCAAAATAACTATGACAATTTATTTTAAATCTCTAACGTGATACTTTTTATTAAGTACAACACACGGCAGGATTAGAAATAAAAAACAACTGATGATAAAAAAAAATAATTCTGAAATTGATTATAAATATTTAAAACAATTTTTTTATATTAGATAAGTAATTAACTTATTTAAATTTTACCGCCTAAAATACTTAGAAGCATCAAGGTTGTCGGGCAGAGACATCTGTGTATGTTTTAAGAAGGAAAAGAAACCATATATGAAGTGAAAAATAATTTTCATCTTTTTTGTGTTAAGCCCGTCTGACACGATACAAAATTTAATACTAAATTTAGTATTAAATTTTAATATAAAATATTATGGATCGTGTATGTACAAAAATGTATGAAAGCATGTACGAAGTCTCCTTGTAATAACTTTTTGTACAAAGTGTTCTAATTTCTTGTATGAAATATGCGCAGGAACGGTTGGAACTGTCAGGTGAGACTTTTAACTTGCTTGTAGCGTTTCTTCCTACTTCTAAATAATACGATTGTATGTAAAATAAGTTAGATTGAAATGTGGACGCAACAACAAGTAGAAATTTTGATTGAAAGCTATCGAAATCATGAATGCACTTTTGCTGTCAAATTGAAAATGTATAAAAATAAATATACTTAAACAAATACTTTCTCGCATATAGGTATCTTCTTTTTAATATATTATTATTATGAAGATGCTAAGCAAACTAACTACTATTGGTCATATGCCGCTTAATGAGTGGATGACAGTAAATTTATGTACACAACACAAACGATCCTGCTCTTTAATGAGATTCGAACCCACCACCTATGGCGTGCTAGGCCAGTGACATAGCCGCTACGCCAGCAAGATGGGTTTTTAATATATGGTTCTAATATCTTCAATTTTCAGTTCTTCGTTTAGCAAATTCAATATCTCAAATTCCTCGGTTTTTCTCAGTAACCATTTTCGTGATAAATTTTTCTATTCTTCTTTGAGTTCTGCTTTTTAATGACAATACTTTGAATTATTGTTACTAAAAACAGCAACTGTTGCAAGTAATAATCGCCTTCGTGTACCACTATTCATTATTATTACAGCTCAAAATTATTTTCAGGTTAGAAAACTGTCACCAAACTGTCACTGTAACGAAATTATTTTGAATGAATACACATTGCGCATATGCAAAAACAAAAAATTTATATACAAATTTAGTACCATGGCAGACAGAAATTTTAATCTTATATAAATTGTAATATTAAATTTTAATACAATATTTTATACAAAATTTAATACTAAATTTAGTACTAAATTTTGTATCGTGTCAGACGGGCTTAGATACAAGGAGCACCGTTAGATAAGAAATTAACTCATTCGAATTTTACCGCCTAAAATTCTTAAAAGAACCGAGGTTAACGAACAAAGACATCTGTCATATTTATTCTGAATTTGAAAAATGTATGAAAAAGAAATTCACATTTGAAAAAATTACAAAATGTTTCCTCATTTATTCTAAACACAAGTAAATTAACAAACTTGTCCAACTTGACTAAAATTAAAATAATTAATTTCAAATAGATCTGTCAAAAGTGACACATTGCACACAAATTTATGAAAAGTGACGCTATGATTTAAATATTTTAATTGACTTAAAAAATATTTACAAAATAGTACACATGTTTGCTCATTAATTCTAAACACAGATAAATTTACAAAACATCTTCTAGTTGTCTAGAATATATGTAATTTATACTTAATTTTTGAAACAGATCTGTCAAATGTCAAATTGAACACAAATTTTTGAAAAGATACAACTAGAATCAACAAAATTTTCGCAGTAATAGCAACGGTGATTCAACAAACGCTACGCTGTCGCACACTTGCTCTAAAAAAATTTGCCTTATTTCTATAATATCTCGCACATCATGCGTAAGAAAAATCTGAAACCTACAAAAGGCACTGCTCCAGAAAAATCTTTAAATCCCTAAATAAGTTTCAAAACAATCGAACGCGCCGTTTAAGCTGTAGCGAGAAGGAACTGGTTGCTAGATTGGCTAAACTATAGACAAATACTCAGCCTGATTAGTATATTGGATAAAAATAAATACGTACCTTTTCAAATAAATGTAAATAGTAATCCGGCATAGTTGTATTACACGAATTCAATAATTTTGCAACACATTTTAAGACGCAGACACTAAGCACTTCATTTTCTCCGGTAAACACATGTGAGCTCAGGCTCAGATAGCGCTGAGCGCTGTATCTCAAGAATTTTACACCGTTGCGCATGCGTGAATGTCGTCACTACATTGAAGAACTCTGTAATTTTACATTTATGATAATGCCATTACAATATGCTTATGTATTTTTACAACATTGTATGCAGAAATGCATATAATTTGTAAATTTACATTGAAATGTGTAATTTCACATTAATGTTATATTGAAATTACACAAATATTACAAATTTTCATATTTTTACATACGTTGATTTATATTTACATAAAACTGGTAAATTTCAATTAATATTCAAGTATATATAAATAATATTGTGATTACATATAAAATAATGTAAAAGATACATAAATTGTAAATGTAAATTTACATAATTTTTTTACAGTGTACTGGAGAAAGCGGTGACCCCATAATTGTACCCGTGACTTGTTTATAAAATCCACCTTCATATGTAAAATAGCTGCTGTTATATCAGAATATGATCAGGTTTGTGAAATCTTCTTGTGGAATATCAGTTTTTTTATTTATAATCAACTCTTTCGTTCTAAAGTTTAAATACTTTATACTTTGGGCTAATATCTAGAGAAGAAGTGACTCAGTATATTAATGAAAATATTAAAGAACCAATGAAATCATTGCTTAAAGATAATTATTCGAATAATAAAATTGTGAAAACTGTTTGTTATTTGAGTACAAAATTAGAAATTTTGATCGAAATTCCTATATTTGAACAAAAAACTAACATCCATCAAGTAACTAGAATCCCCACCATAATTAATGGAAATTTAAAAACTTGAAATATCCTTACTGGCTTTTATTCCATTGGTAGTAAAGAAATTTATAAATTGGAACATTGTACGTTTATGAGAGAAATTATTTATGTGTAAAGAAATCAATAATATTAATGAAAACTGTCTCTCTGAAATATATTTGAACAAACCAACTGCTCACTGTAAGCAGGTTGTACTTGATAAAAATAATTATGTAGTAAAAATAGATTTTTCTAATATTAAGTATATTGTATCTCCTTATAATAGTGGTTATAAAATAGAATGTGAGGAAGAAATAATTAATAAGAATTTGAAGGGAATCTTTTTAATAAATAATTGTAAAATTAATGATGAGAATGAAAAATATAGTTTTAACTTTGGAAAGATGATAAATTTAAAGATGGATATTAATAAGCATGAATTATTGCCAACGATAGAACCTGTAATTAAAATAAAAAATTTAGAAGAACATTCTTTAAAACCAGTGTTTGGACCTCACTCGCCATCTGTGTTTGAATAGTGAATTCGCTTGGCCTTGTCGCTGTATAATTTTTCACCACGCTTTTATAACGAGTTCTTGTGCTCTAATTACTCTATTTACGCTAACTCAGAGTTATTGCAACTCTAGTTAATTTGCTTTATAGTTTAAACGCTTAATTATATTGCTTAAATTGTGTTTTATATGCTTTATGCATAGCTTTAAATTTGTTTCATTTGAGTTAAACTCAACGCAGACCACATGGTCATTGTCGCTTATTTTTTGCTTATTTGTGCTTAATTTACTTTTACTTGCAGCTTTTAGCATCGCTTACAACGTTTCTCCACTTGCTGGTATAGTAAATGCATTTTATTATCTGCTGGACATAGAGTTTCCACTGCATGCATTTGATCTAGAACACACAGCTGATGCTAAATCTGGTATTCAGGTATCACTTACTGTTTTATAACACTACTGGATAATCGTAAGTACTTAGTACTATTTTTCAATCATTTGCACGCTCTGCACATCTGTTTTAGTGCCATCATAACTTTAGATTGATCTAGTTACGAAATCGATCCAGTTTTATATTTATATCAGTTATATAGCGTTTATTTGATCTTATTCAATTATTTTACTAGTTTATATATATTTTTTGGGTTATATTTTCGCTACTTTATGCATTTATACTACGTTCATAAGGGTTATAATTCTTATTTATTTGCTGCTGTTAATTTATTTATCAATCACGTATTTCTTAGTCAAATCGGTCGTTTGAGATATATCATACATTCAACGCTTTAGTTTATATTTTATTTAAGCTATTTTTTGGTATTTTTACTATATTTAATTTTTAGTAATTTGATTCGTTTACTTGCACTTTGCTGCACGCTTACTTACACTCCTTTGAGTTTGATATATTATTTACTACGCTGTCTTTATTTTTATTTGTTATTTCTGATTATCGCTTCGCTTTACCGACTCGTAATTTATATGCACTCACCTCGACGTTCACTCTTGCCTTTATTTACGGTGTTGCCTCACACTTTGCTGTTGGTAGCTCTCAAGTTTTAGCTTCGAATACCTGATTAACATTTGTGGGCCTACCTATTTTTCCTATCTATCCAAGAGCTTTACCTTTGTGTTAGTCCTTGTAGATCGCTCCTACAAGGTGAAGAGTGTCCGTACCTACAACATTGATTTATTGTTTCTGGGTTCTTCATTTATTCAGTCATTTTTTGGGTCATCTTTGTATCCTCGACACGTCACCACTACCTATCCGTTATTTACTTTTGCAGTTCACTTATATCTATGCAACGCAACGCACACAGACGCACCACGGTCATCCGTAGAACAAATTTACAACTTGTTTTAGACCTGCATCGCCACAACCAGTATTGTTCGAGAAATTAAATAAAGAGAACTCACACTCTATTTTTAATAGTATTTTGATAATAGTTATAATAATTGTTATTATTGTTAGTAAAGTTTGTAAGAAATTCTGTAGAAAGGAACGTGATATTATCTAACATTATTGAAACATAAGTATAAGTATTTTGTTTCAATAACGTTTCTCTTAAGGATGGAGGAGTTAGATAACGGTTCTAACAGAATCGCACCACATTCTATACTCCTATTTCAATATGTCAGCAGTTTCTTAGATGAGGAGTTTAGCAGTGTATTATTTAAGATAGAATAGTCAGAATGTATCCAGCTTGTAAAGCGAACAGTTGTATCTTGTTTTTGCTAACTTAAATAAATTTTTTAAAAACACCTTTTCTGATTGAACAAACATAACTTATATGGTGCACCTCCTGTTGTTATGTTTGGTTTTATTATGTGTAAATATTTATAATTTTGAGAACCTTTTATTGCACTATTAGAATCATAATTTCTACGATGAACATTTGTTTTTAATGCAATATCTAAGTAACTGTTTTCATCTTTTTTTCGTAAGAAAGTGGTCATTTTTTAAAAAGTAATTCATACAAACCATACGTTCCTTTATACCATTTATCACCGACTTAAATGTCATTGTATTCTATTTCAATTGGTGAATTACCAATCATGAAACGATCATGTTGTAATCGAACTCCATACACGGTATCAGAATCTTTAGCAGTTGCAAAGTGAAATAAATATGAAAATATGAAGTTAATAAATTTTTAAAATTTAATTAACAACACCTGTAGAAATAGTTCCTGATTGTTAATTAACTTTATACTTTTTGTCATAATTTACTATAATGTATTTCTGCTTTACTTATTTATAAATTTATATTGTGTGAAATTAGATGGTATGTACCACTGATATTTTGTATTAATATTAAAATTTAAATAATATAACATCTTAACAAAAAAAAATTCTATGTTTAGTTTTGAAAATGGAAATATAATTTTCCGAAACGTCGACAAACAATCAGATGAACTTTAATTATATCCGAATTATTTCCTGTCCAAATTCAGATTACATTTTTTCAATTCAAGTTCTGGATACGATTTAATTAAAAAGTGTAAGTAAATTTACATAGAATTCCATGATTAATAAATAACGATTTAAAAGAAGTAATGTTTAAATAACAAGGAAACAATAATTACTGTGTTTTATATGTAATATACTTTGTTTATAATTCTAGCTACTGTGATTATACATAATGTAGATGGTAGGAGATTGGTTCAATTATTAACTATTATCTAAAGAATTTATGAATAATGATGAAAATAATTGTTCAAATATGAATAAACAGTAAAAATAAACACTGATTTAATTGTGCACCAATCGCATGTAGTCAATTATTTATAAACGCTTAAAAGAAATGAATCATAAGAGTTATTTCAAAGTAGTACTGTGTGAATTCATTTTTAATTGTTATATTTATTTTTGTACTCATACATTGAAATTTGTTATTTCGCGTTGCCTAAGCAACGTCCGAAATGTCCATTTCCCAGGTCTTCAACATACAGACAACCGAATGTTTAGGAAATCTCGACCCAACGGGTATCGACATCCCAAACTACACTCTTGACCTAAAAACTATCACTTACAGTTCACGGTACGTAATATACTATTAACATCCAATTGTCAAAAAAATATTTTGACATGCTTTTTTTTTTGACAACTATTAACATTTTAAAGATTACTTTGTATTTTATATTGATGCTTCACACCTGAGGATAACTTATCTGTAGATCAGTAAATTGTTACATTATCTGGAACTATACAATATGGCGCAATTATTTAAACGAGGATTGTGCTTGTAATTTGAAAAATGTTTATAATATCTGCACCAGTAACAAAATTTAATACAAGTTCATTTACCATTGACAACAAATACATGTTAAGAAAGTACTGCACAATTTCAGATTTCACGAAATATCACTAAAATTGGCATATACTTTTATTGTATTTTTATATAATATACACCCTAACTGGCAGATTCACGAAAAGAATTAACGCTAATTTTCAAACTCTGTAACTTTATTTCTAAATTAATTAAATTAACAAAATGTGTCAAATTTTATGTTAACCTATCTTAACTACAACCTTAGTTAACATAAATATGTTTAAGGATGGTAACTGAAGTTACGACTAATAATAAAAATAGGATTAGCGCTAATTCTTTTTATGAATCTGCTTGTAAGAAACTCAATGCTGTAGAGCGCATCGTCATATCTCTTAAATTTATAGAGATATGTCAATTTTCGATGTTTTTCGAAATGCTACTTTGAGTGACTGTAACTTAAAATCTATTAAAGATATTGAAAAATAAACTCAGTTCTGTTCGTTTCATGCATTTTATTACAAATTAGCAAAAAAATTTTTTCCCCCAAATTACGATAGGTGATAACTCAAAATATATAAAAGATTCAGACTCGCAGACTGGACCATTCGATTCAGCTCGTCAAAATACATAAGTATGTAAAATTTCATTAAAATTGCTTTACGAGTTATAAAGTTAGAGCAAAAAGTGTTAAAATGACGTTTTTGGCGAAAAACGTCAAAGGGTAACCCTTGACGTTTGGCTTGAAAAAGGCCATTTTCAGACTTTTTGCTTTAAAATTTCAACCCTCCATCCGAATATTATGAAATTTTTAGAGTTTATGTATTTCGATGAGCTGAATCCAATGGTTTAGTCTGTAAGTTCGTATCTCGTTTCTTATTTGAGATATTGCTGATCGAAATTATGTGGAAAAAAATTCCAAAATTTTCTATTTTTAAAAAAAATTTGTTATTTTGCTATATTATGCACGAATAACACAAAACTGAAGTGAATTTTTCGATATCTTTCGTAATTTTTGAGTTGCAGTTCCTCAAAGTTGCATTTCGAAAAACATCAAAAATCGCCATATCTTGAAAAATTTAAGAGATATGATGATGCTCTCTGCACCAGTGAATTTTTTAGGGCTTATATTATATAGAAATACAATGAAAGTATATGCCATTTTTTAGTGATATTTCGTGAAGTACATCATATGATGAGTAAGAAGAATGTTTTACGCAAATAAGAAATATAATAAATTTACAAGTGAATACGGTAAATATTATAAATATTGTAACAGTACAATCGTCTAGTATAAAAAATATCCGTCAATCGTCGCATGCGTTGTGTTTGTAATAAATAAATGTAACCCCAAAAATGTTCGTAATACGAAGTAGCTATCAATGGTGGGGGAATCGGGATAGGTTCAGTTGAAATGAAAGAGTTAAAATTCCTTCCAAAAGACATGACTGTGAAGTCACACCTGGTGCATTTATTGAAATCAATAAATATCCAGAATAAAAGTAAATCATCATAATATTATTATAATAATTTAGAACGAACAGTGTGATTCGAACACAAAGTTCTGTCGTGGAAACATAACTCTCCGACATTCGCCCTTAATCGCAAGAGGGAAACCACGACAAAAACCTCAAGCAGAGAGAACCAACAAATAAATATTAAATATTGTAATTAAGGGAATTAATATGACGTTAATCAGATTTAAATATCTCATAAATTGAACAACAGCGACACTTCCAGACGAACCACAACAATTTCATGGAGTATTCAACACTCAGATTATTTACTGTTAAATCGGTGAATCAGTGTTTTCTGTTATCGTAGTTTATACTGCATAAGTGTAATTGCATGAACAGTAGTCTCTTTACAGAGAAATTCGTAATCTGCGCAACGCACAGGGTATCTCCATATGGAGAAGTTTGTTATCGTTGGTGCAAAAATGCACATAATCGTTGATGCAAAAATGCACATAAACAACAGAAAACACTTGAACAAAGAATTACTCAAGACTCAATAATTATATCATTGTGGCCGTTGTCAGTATCGCAAACTAATCTTGCCCCAAAATGAATTGTTATTTTTGTGAGAAATAACCATTCTTAAAACTGAATCATGTCATTAAGTCGAGAGTTCCACAAACAAAGATTATGATGGGTAAAAGGATACTCTGTGCCATTGGTCAGCCAAAGCAACTAGAGCGGTGATTTATGGATCTCATCCGTACCTTGCCCAAAGGTAACAAGATGAGTAAAGGAACATCAGTGCCTCGAGTACGAAAGCAACAAGATGGGTGAAGGAACATCAGTGCCTCGAGTACTAAAGCAACAAGATGGGTAAAGGAACATCAGTGCCTCGAGTACCAAAGCAACAAGATGGGTAAAAGGAACATCAGTGCCTCGAGTACCAAAGCAACAAGATGGGTAAAAGGAACATCAGTGCCTCGAATTCCAAAGGAACAAGATGGGTAAAAAGGACATCAGTGCCTCGAGTACCAAAGCCACAAGATGGGTAAAAGGAACATCAGTGCCTCGAATTCCAAAGGAACAAGATAGGTAAAAAGAACATCAGTGCCTCGAGTACCAAAGCAACAAGCTGGGTAAAAGGAACATCAGTGCCTCGAGTACCAAAGCAACAAAATGGGTAAAAGGAACATCAGTGCCTCGAGTACCAAAGCAACAAGATGGGTAAAAGGAAGGTGAGAACTCCTAGACTTACTCTAACATAGAGTCAGAGTGGAGACCACGCATGGTCTCCTCGACTGAAGCAGATTTTACAGTATATATACAACAATTTCCCTCTCGTTCCCTCAAAAAAACCCAGTGCGACACGCTCAGTCAGTTACATCTCCATCCCACCGTGGTAGACTGCCTGACGCTTGTAGTTGCAGCTGCGCTAGTACGTCGCAGACCTCACAACGAGCCCGCTGACGTCGGTCAAGTTGTTTACTTCGAGCGCGCTAATGTCATCTCATGACGAGCCTTCCAAAAATAGCGTAAACTACAAAAAAACAACATAAAAGAAAATAGTATTGATACCAAAACAAAACATTACTATGGCCATAGAAAACAATATTAACACAATTAAAATATATTTAGAAATTGTCGTACCGCTTCAATATTTTAATTGTTTTCTAATATATTAGACAAATTAATTTGTGTGTTTATATTTATAGTACAACTTTGACAAATATCAAAAGAACTCCTTGAAGAACTTCATTTCTTTGTATGGATTGTTATTAGTTCTATACTTTTCGTACAAAAAATATTGTATTAACCTCTTGCGTGAACTCGGTTCCCGAATTCGTTCCATGGCAGCGCTCGCAAGCTCGCGCCTCCAAACACTCATCCGGCAACCAAGCGTTCCCGCATTTGGTATGTAAATAACTATTTATTCATAGCGTGATAAGTTACAGTCTATGTTTATATGTACACAAATTGACACATTTAATATTATAGGGAGCAAAATAAAACGGGGTCGTTTTAAATGAACGAATTCACTTATTTTTTACCTCTCGCATATATACCGGATGTCTAGTTTTTGGTATGGGATATAAGAAATGTTAAAATTTTTATTAGGAGATAGTTCGTTCAATATAAATTTTAGAACAAACATATAAATACAAAAAAAGTTTAGAAATAAACACTCCTTCTTTCATTAAACAATTTTATATTTCTGTTAATCGTTTCCTGTGCTGGAATAGAGCGTCTCTGATCAAATGTGCTAAATAAATTACTTGAAATAACGAAATTCCCGCAAAATATTATTTTATCTATTAAATTTTTTTTTGAGATGGTATAAATATCCACGGTTACTGATTAATAATTTAATCAAGTTAATAATTATTTATTAATAAATTTTTTCTTCAAACATCATAAAAGCACGTTGTTGTATTTATAACCAACAAGCAGAAGTTAAATTTTTTCGTCGCCGACATAAAAGTGTTTCCTTGGTAAAATAGCCCCCGTCCAATTAATTATCAGGTAGGCCTTTGAAAACAAGCAGACGGTAAATTGTGTAATTAGGCTATTATAAAATACAGCTTAAAAAATAACGTCTACAATATTTGAAGAGCCTTGTAAAAAATGTCTCGGTGCTACACACTTGAAAATGTATTAGTTCAAATGGTTTAAGAGTTTATAGTACAGTCAAAAAGATAATTTTAGAACGTTACCTTTGAAGCACGGGTTGTCGAGCGCATACTTGTCTCCTTGCTCGGGGTCCGCCTCCAACACGAGATGTTTTTCTGGAAATAAATCCAATAATTAATACAATTGCATTAAGAAGTGTTCAAATTTTTTACGTATGAGCCGAATTCTCAACACAGGACAGCTTAAACCCAATTTTGAAATGTACAATTAAACTAAAGTATGTTCTCATGAAATTACACAGAAAACTCAAAACAAATTTTATTTGTGTCAGTACCACTTTGTTTTGTAAACATGGTTTAGTTTAATTTTTTAATTTCTCAGTTTCACGGTGAGCTTAACCTTCTTTGAGAATTCGGCTGTATTTATTTAAATATTGTATATAGATTCAGTAGTTGAGTTTTTATAAAAATCAAGAAAACTATATATGGATTTGAAATGAGTTTTTCCACGGCACCTTTCTCCATTTTAACAAGCAGTTCATTTCATATTAAATAAATAAATTTAATATATTTTTGGAAGTTAACAACGAATATCAACTGTCAAATCGCAGTTATTACGATTTGACATCTGTTGTCGATAGTGAAACCAAGTGAGCTATTAAGCCAATCTTATTCAGATTATTCTAGTAATAGTTAGTAATTTTGTCTTTATCTGATCAATAAAGAGAAAAACTATTCAATTAATGTTGTCCTTACAAACGGTAAAAATTTGTTTGATATAAAATAATTTGCTTTACAAAACAGAAAAGCTCGTATAACAACAATGAATTATGTATGTTCAAGAATTAAATCAATGCTTTCAAAATAAATAAGAATGCTAGAAATTACAACAATGCGCAGAAATAGAAAGGCTGCAATTATATTAATGAGTCCAACAATAACAATAATCCGACTGATACAGTTTACATTTCCCCACCATTTTGTACATTCAACCGATATTTAATTACAGCTTCGTCCTTGTACAGTTGTAGAATTACGATACGCGATATTTTCTACAACTGTTCACAACATTCAAAACATACCAGCTTGTTGGCCGCTCAAGCATTGCAGAACAGCTTTAACATTGACCTACGCCAATTTGATTGTTGGCGGCAAGCCTCGGCCGCTTTCAAGGTTATGTAAACAAACGAATAACGAATCAAAATTGCGGGAACCATGACTTCAAGAGGATTTTCACTGTTACAACTAAAATTAGTATCGCGTGACATTTGAAATTAAAAATAATTGAAATTTGATGTGATGGTAAAAATTGTAACAAAAGTAGATTTGTTTAATTCGAACTCGCATTGAAAGAGTGCATACGAATAGCGTGATGAAATTATCTATTTTCTAAATTAGCTGTTTTATTTGAAAACATGTAAATCACACGCACCTAATAAATGCATGATTCTTTCCGCAAACCGTAAACGAGGTATATCGTTAAAACTGTTTTACAACCCAATTTTGTAAACACATCACGAGTAAAACCAAACACGTAGTACATAATAGTTGACTTATTCACAAGCAGATCGCGCTAGTTATTACCGATTACTTCTCCACCTTACATGACATCATACACAACGTATTTAACTTCACTTTCAACAACTTAAGAGTTCTTGCATTCCTAACCTAACCTATTCCACAACGATGTGTCAACATATAGAGCTTCGATAAACTAGTACAGTGTTGCCATGTTTAATTTATAAGAAAAAGAATAGATGTTGTTTTTCTCGAGACAAGGTTAACACATTGAAACTATCAATTACCAGGAAACCACTGATTATCAATAATAAAAAAAGGATGATTTTTAATTATGTAACTATATAAATTGTAAAATCAGTTATGAACGAAAGAGTTAACCAATAAAACATTCAAATTCAAGTTAATTTTATTCGCGTTTACTTGTTCAAGAAAAAAGTTCGGAAGAGAATTAATATTAGACTTCTTAAACAAAGTTTATCAAAACTTGTTTCTTTAAAGAATGCATACATTTATAGAAAACATTCCGGAGTTTTTACATTAAAATCACTTTCCGATTATAATTTAACAAACGTATTATAACCACTAGTGGAAGCTGTTATCTCAGACACACGTCTTGAAGGTCTTCACCGCGATGTTTCGCAGGTATTTGTCCATGACACGTATGTCTGTGATAATAGCGTTTTCTGCAAAGGTTACATACATGGAATGTTAATTGCTGGGGCGAATTATGGATCCAGCGACGCCCAAACTTTATTTGTGATATTTGTATGGTGGCTATTAAAATGTTTTTTTTTGTATAAAGATGCCAAAAATTGCGTAATAAAAAGTAGTACTATTATATGTGCTTTCCTTTTTAGGAAATGCATTAGAATATATAAGTACAAAGTAACGGCGCGACAGCGCAGGGGTAATAGTGTTAACCTCTGGGTTCGAATCCCGGTCAGGTTTCAAAAATTATCAGAGCTTGATTTGGATCTCTCTCACTCCCGTCGCCATTTCAAGTTGGGATAAAATTAACTTGACAACCATAAATCTATCGGGCATCGGCTGGTGGTTGTAACAATACACATATGGCATCTATGTAATGAAAAACGTGGCAATGCAATGAAATTTATATATGTTAGTGTGTCTCAAAATGGGTAAGCCATTGAGACAAAAAAATATATCTTTGGAAGTTCTTAATTCATTATATGTGTTTGAAGTTAAAAGTACGAAGGGACAACAAGAAGAAAACAATATGAAATTCAATATATATTCTTACGAAGTTGTTGAACTAAAAACTCCGATGGCAAAAAGTTTTCTCAATATTTAATGAAATTTACGAAAAAGGAAAGGAATGTAACGTGGTACTTACTAAATTCCGATAGGAATTAATAATTATTAGAAATAGTAATATGAAAAATAAGCGCAGTGTATTTAGGTAGATAGTTTTTTGCACAAAATTTGTGATATTTGTTGCAAGTTGTATTAGCATTTAGATAGGCTTAAATTTATATAAGCATGCGCGGCAAAAAATAAAGCCATAATTGTGACACTTGTATAAGAAAAAGAAAAATATATTCTTTAGTTCGCTGAAATACGCAAGTAGTATACATCGCAATTAATTTTTAACATTGATTGTCTCTTGGTTCTATTAAAAACTTAAACCACACACAAAATGGATGAGCCATTGAATCAAAAAATATATTTTCTTGTGTGCTGGTATTTCAATGTAGCTATAGAATAGACCAGATCATCAGATAACTGTATGTGTCGAACAAAATAATATGAAGTTTACTAAAAAGGAGCTTGTATATTTGTAGACGATCACAATGAATGAATATAGGCATTAGTTGTGATTACGAGATACTTATTGAATATAACCAGGAATTAGTTATTATTAGATATAGTAATACGAAGAATATTCTTAGAGTTTTGATAAGAGTAAAAGAAAAAAATTGAAATAAACAGAATGACATAAATAAATAAAAATAAAATAAATATATCATCACGCCTACTATTTTTCCATTACAGATATTAACAAATACTCTCCAGCTCTGCAGAGGTATTTATTACGATTTACTGACGTTTGCAGGTCGTTTAATGTAATAATATTTAACAATGGTGATTATTATGTAAAAACAGCATATTCAATTATATGCTCATGAAAATTAAAACCACAAACTACACATAATAGACGTATTATTAACAATAATTATCATGATTCATCTTTCCATAATTCTTATTCAGAATTACGACAAAAAATGTGTTACCTAACATTTTGTAGGAAGAAATTACAAAATTGCGTGGTACAGAATATTAAAATAGATCGCCCACGACAAAAACATTACGAAAAAAACGTTTGTTTTAAAATTAACTGTTGTTAAAACATCAAGAAACATTTATTTATTAATCTTTTCAGGGCCAAAAGTTTCCCTATAAATACATTTGCAAAATCTATAAAGGAAATTATGACCTGTAAATTAAACAAATAGATTGCAAAATAGTAGTAAGCGTTTTCTAGCCAGAGACAGAAATCCAACGTCAAGTGAGAAACCTTCAACTGTCACTGTTTGCGCGATGATTCATTCTGATTGGCGGTTGCTGTTTGTGTTGCAAATGTTTGTTGATGAAAAAATATACGTGATTGTTGTCGCATATCCAATGCAGAATTGTGTTAATTACAATTCCCTTTTCTGTGTTCATTATAGAACATGAATCAAATTGTAGTTGGTGTGATTAAAAGAGAAAAGAATTTTAAAATGACCACAATATATTCTGGCGAGTCAAAAGATGGTTAACCTTGATAACACGACACGATTTTTGACATGAAATAACTTGACATGATCCGAGACAATCCGACTAGTGGAAAATAAATATTGAACCATCGTGAAAAGTATGCACATCAGGGTTGTCAAAAACCCGGGTTTTTTCGAGATATGCCCAACCCACTGGGTTTTTTGAAAAAAAACCCAGCCCATTACTGGGTTTTTTCAAAAATAAAAAATATTATATTTTTCATGTAATACAAGTTAAAAATAATTGCAAGAAATTCTAGTTTAATATATTTTTAATTAGAATATAACGTAAAACGAATTTTACTAAACTGTACAAGTTTATTCTTGATATTTTCATACGTATGCTCTTCTCTCAAACTTGTAATAACCAGCTCGCCGTGCAGCTTGTGTTTGGTTTCTGGATGAACATTTTTTATTTTTTGACAGAAGCAAATTTTTCTTTTTTGCATATAATAATTGTATAAAAATAAATAGGTCTTTATGAACTTATATTGTTCTTAAATAAATTCTTTAACATGCCTAAATTTTTATAATAACTGGGTTTTTTACGATTTTTTTCAAGTGGGTTTTTGCCGAAAAACACCACTGGGTTTTTTCGGGCTGGGTTTTTTCATGACAACCCTGACGCGCATTCAGTTTTGAAATGAAAGTGTAGTTTGATTTAGTAGAACCAAAGCAGAATAACCAACTACTACAATGTTGTATCGATATTGGTAAAAGATAAACAATTCTCAATTTGTACTATGCATACAGACTATGCATGATAGTGATTCAAGCAAATGCATTGACAATCTTTTAACAATAATGCAGACATTGCGATTATTGTATTATCACTTCAAATATACCATTAACATATGAAAACTAAAAAATTGAAGCAAACCGCTTCCATATTAATCATGATGACTTTAATGAGTCAGTGCGATCACAAGAGGAAAGGAGTAGTTTTAAAAGGTTGATTTCTGAACCTGTGTGAGACATAAGCTCAAAATTATATATTTAACAAAAAGATAAGAATAATGAGGAAACATATGTATGATACAATAATTACTGTACCAATGAGGAGGATCTATTATCATATTAGAATTGAAGGACTTTGTTATGAAGGTTGGTTTCTCAACCTGTGTGAGACATAAGCTCAGATTTATATATAATAAAAAGATAAGAAGAATATGGTATTATTTTGGTTTGTCCCAGTGAGGGGGATCTAATGGATTCCAAATCATTCGGCCTCAGTATTTAAAATTGTGAAACTAATTCTGTTTCTAACAATTTCTATAAGAAAAATACATTATAGTATGTTTTAAGCTTGACATGCTATATGGATATTGCGGTTGTGTCGTGTCATGAAGACTTATTGATATTACCTATTAAATTTGGTTAATATCTCATCCTTCATACGTATCTCACAACTATTTTTACCATTTCCTTAACATTAAAAAGACAGCTTATTTTTATAAAACTTGACAGCAAACCCTTCATCAACAAGTAAAGTAAAATTCACTTCGATGATATTTATTAGTTAAAACCCTCAAACGATTGAGGAAGCTTAGTATTAAATGTTGTGAAACTAATTCCGTTTCTAACTATTTCTGTAAGAAAAAGATATTATATTATGTTTTAAGCTTGGCATGCTTTATGAATATCGCGGATGTGTCGTGTCATGAAGACTTATTGATATTACTATTAAATTTGGTTAATATCTCATCCTTCATACGTATCTCACAACCATTCTCCATGCCAGCAAGAAACAGACCTAATTTTTATAAAACTTGGTAGCAAACCTTTCATATAAAATTTACATGTAAAGTAAAATTCACTTTGACATGATATTTATTGAAACTTGCCTGTCATGCTATATGAATATCGCGGTTGTGTCGTGTCATGAAGACTTATTGATATTACTATTAAATTTGGTTAATATCTCATCCTTTATACGTATCTCACAACCATTCTTAATAACTTCAAGAAACAGACCTAATTTTTATAAAACTTGACAGCAAACCCTTCATATACAGTTTACATGTAAAATAAAATTCACTTTGATGAAATTTATGAGTTAAAATCCTCAAACGATAGAGGAAGCTTAGTATTAAATGTTGTGAAACTAATTCCGTTTCTAACTATTTCTGTAAGAAAAATATATTATATTACGTTTTAATATCGGGGATGTGTCGTGTCATGAAGACTTATTGACATTATGTGTTATAATTTGGTTAATGTCGCATTCTTCATTCGTATCTCACAGCCATTACCTACAGAGGTCTAAATTTAATACAACCCTTTTTTTAGATTATAATTTAATGAATCTTACGTTCATGTATCGAAATGTCTGTGTCGTGTACATGAAGACTTATTGACATTACCTGTTATAATTTGGTTAATATCTCATCCTTCATACGTATCTCACAACCATTCTTACCATTATCCTAACATTAAAAAGACAGCTAATTTTTATAAAAGATTACAGCAAACCCTTCATCTACTTTTGACCTGGAGAGTAAAATTCACATAGATGATATTTATTAGTTAAAATCCTCAAAACCACAGGCCCCTGGCTCTTCAGCAATGCAACTGAACTAATCTATTAAAACAAAATGAGGAAAAACGTAAGCTGAAGAAATAATAAATAAAATAAAAATGAAATCAGAAAAAAATCGGGACAACCAGGTAATAAAAAATTAGAACAAAAACATAACAGACAGAATGAAAATCACGTGACCATAATTAACACAAATTAAAAGGCATATTAAGTTGCATTTTGTAAAATTTTACATACAAAATTTGGCGTGCAATGAATTCCATAAGAAATCGAAAATTAATTTGCATATGAAGTCGTCGATAAACGATTCGGTTTTTAGCACCGATAAGCACAATGGAACCTACTCAGTTACTACTTAAACTCAAGTAATTTGTCAATTTAGAAATTATTTCGAAACAATATGAGAAGGAGAACCATGAAAATTTTTTATAATCATATAATTTAATGTTTAGCCCATATTTTGAAAAACTCTCTGGATTTGAGTTTAGATTATCTCATAACTATTTACAAAAAAAAAAATTAACATTAAATTATTCTAATTTAGAAGTTCAAAGCGTTTAGAAGTAAGCGCATTTGTAAAAATATTAAGATTTAATTTTTCTTTTAGAAATTTTTGGGGTGAAACAAATTATGTTTCCAATAACAATAAAAAGATATGGGGATATTTGAAACTGGCCTGTCATGCTATATGAATATTGCGGTTGTGTCGTGTCATGGAGACTTATTGATATTATCTATTAAATTTGGTTAATATCTCATCCTTCATACGTATCTCACAACCATTCTCTATAACTGCAGAAGAAAGCTAATTTTTATAAAACTTGGCAGCAAACTCTTTATTTATAATGTAAATTTAAAGTAAAATTCACTTTGATGATATTTATAAGTTAAAACCCTCAAACGATAAGAGGAAGCTTAGTATTAAAAGTTGAGAAATTAATTCCGTTTCTAACTATTTCTACAAGAAAAAAAACATTACATTATGTTTTAAGCTTGGCCTGCTATAAGAATATCGCGGATGTGTCGTGTCATGAAGACTTATTGATATTACCTATTAAATTTGGTTAATATCTCATCCTTCATACGTATCTCACAACCATTCTCCATTCTCAAAAAATAAAGTGACAGCTATTTTTTTTATTTTGATAGAATACAGCAGACTCTTCATCTCATTTTTACTTTGGAAGTAAAATACGTTATGGTGAAACCTACCACGTGAAAATAAATACGAAAACTATATAAGGAAGCAAAGTGGCTGACAAAATATAACAATTATCTGCAACATGCAATAAATGGAAAAGTAGGGATCTATAGTAAAAATATTTTATTGTACTATATTCATTGGTACAGTTATTTTTCATTGGAAAATGGACAATCCCTGTGACGAAGAAGAAGCAAAATTTAAGTGCATTTAAAAAAAAAGTTACATTACATAAAGAGATAAGAACGAATTTTGTTCCTGCTACTTAAGACATCCCAACTAAAAGTGTGGAATGATATTATAACCTCATGTCTTAAGTGTCCGGTAATTACAGTTTTTAAGTGTTAAATTAAGGACAAAATAAATGCAAAATTAAATAAAACAAATTCACACAGCTCATAGGGCTGTATCGTGTCATTGCCGTTACCTACAATAATTTGTTTAATGTCTTATCGTTCATACGTATCTCACAGCCATTTTCTCGAAAAACTAGGGTTAAATTTAAGAGAAACATTGAAATGCTGAATTAACAAAAGATTCTGTCCGAATTTTACCTTGCAAGAAAAATACGTTCAGATTATTTTTATTATGTCATCAAACTATAACAAAAAAAGAAAACAACTAACTAAACAATTATTTGTAATTTACAATAAACGGTGAAGTAGTTTTCGAAATACAAAATTAAAGGATTCGCTTCTGGTGTAATAGGAGCTACAAAAATTACACAATCGTAATGTCATTATGAAGAGAAAAGGATCTATGTTACAAAAGAATTTAAGGACAGTGCCGTTAAGGTTGGTTTAGGAATCTTTGTGAACCGGAATATGAAATAAAAAAGATTAGAACATGTATTATATTGGTTCCATTGTAAAATATTCACTGGGCCAGTCTTCGTGTGACATTGATGTGGTTGGTGAATCATTAACTCAATATTAAAAGTTGAGAAACGAATTCTGTTTCTAAAAACTTTTATAAGGAAAATATATGGATGCTATATAGATATCGCGATTGTGTCGTGTTATGAAGACTTATTGATATTACCTATTATAATTTGATTAATATCTCATCCTTCATACGTATCTCACATGCATTCCTCTATCATAACATTTAAGAGACAGCTATATTTTGTTTCAAAAAAGATTACAGCAAATTTAAATTGATTTGGATTTAAGAACTATATCGTTGAGATTGATTATGAATTTTTGTGAACACATTACTAGGCCTGAAACTGCATTTCTAAACAAAAAGAAAAGAGAAAAAAAATTATTTATATTACTTTGTACAGTCAATAGGAAAACAGTCACTGTACTTTTCCTAGATCAGGGTCCATCTTCATATTAGAATTGAAGGACTTTGTCACTAAGCTTGGTTTATGACTCTTTGTGAGCCATTATATATTAAATAAAAAGATAGGATCAATGTGGTATTATTTTGATTATTTTTGTAATGATTTGTCCCAGTAAGGAGGATGTAATCTTTGTAGTGGATTCCAAATTCTTCGCATTCAGTAGGTATTACTTAAGCTGTGAAATGAATTATTACCAACAACTGTAAGAGAAAGACAATGAGGCCTATTTTAAGCTTGGCATGCTTTATGATAATTGCGGTTGCGTCGTGTCATGAAGACTTATTGACATTACCTATTATAAATTTAGTTAATGTTTCATCCGTCATACGTATCTCACAACCAATCATAGATTTGTTTTTGTATGTCGTGTCATAACAGAATAGTAATATTAGAACAAGGATAATTTATTGACATTATAAACCGAGAGTTTGCAAGAAATTTAAGTTTATATGAATATTATAAATTCAAATGAAATCGTCTACTGAAGGATATTCTGAACTTAGTTTCCATCAATAAAAATAGAGCATCAAAACATTATGACAAAAAAGATTACTGTTCTGCGGCTAACAACGAAAAGCCCCAAAAAGACTAGCACCGAAAGTTACACAGAAATTTAAATGTAGCTCCCATGAAACAATCTGGTCTTGGTAGGTCTTAATGAAGCATTTATTTGCGTCGAAATATGTTTAGAATCCCTGAAACATTTGTGGTTTTATCCAAAGGAAAGAATGAATCTTAAGAAGATTTGTAAATTTCCTAGATCATTCGGGGGATGTTCAATTTGAGACAATTGCATGTGTCGTGTCATGGGGATTTATTGACATTACTTTTTATAATTTGGATAATGTCATCCTCCATACGTATCTCACATCCACTGTGCCAATGAGGAGGATCTATTATCATACAATTGAAGAATTTGGGCAGTTAGTTTAGATAAAAATATATATTGGTTTGTCCCTTTGAAGAGGATTATATCATTCAAGTGGATTTGAAATCATTCGGACTCAGCATTACTTAAGTTGTGTAACGAATTTTGTAACATACAACATACTGCTACAAGAAAAAGATTATGATGACTTCGCAATATTACAAGAAAATTTCTTATTATTGAATAAGAAGCATAATAATATGCAGAAGACAAGATTAAATAACACAAGAGAATCGATAAATTACGAAAAATTATGCCAAAATAAATTAAGGGTGTTATCAAAATAATATTGTGCGTGGTAAAAATTCCAATCTGAATATTTGAGAGAAAGAAAAAGTGAAAAATATATTTACTCAGCTTGGTATGCTATATAGATTTCGTGGTTGTGTCGTGTCATGAAGACTAATTGACATAACCTATTATAATTTGGTTAATGTCGCATCCTCCATACGTATCTCACAACCATACTGCATCTTAGCATTAAATAAACCCCTTTAACTTTAACTTTAATTTTCAGCACTTCAATATAAAAGAACATTAGGTGAAATTAAAAATGATTAGGAGCAATTATGCATCTAAACAGATAAATGAATATAAAAGTTTAAAAACTGTTTCACTCAGCTTGGCAATCAGTGCCATATCGAAATATCGATTAGCGCATAAGCCATTATCATCATAGTGAAATTATTAATATTATCTGACAGTAATTATAAAAAAATTAAATTGTTATATATCATTTTAAAGTTCCAATTTAAGTGTTTAGCACAATATTGGATCTGGTACTAAATTGAAAATGGTAATCATTCTTGATGAATAAACTCATATGATGCCAGTAAACAAATAATATAATTTTCCTATGACAAATCACAAAATTACAAAAATATTCAGAGAGGAAAACACCCACAATTTGAAGTATTTAACGTATTCATTAATAATTTTTTCACCATCATTTACATACCCGTGAGGAAATGAGGTGGATTTGCACAGTTTGCACACAAATTAAAACGTCATTAGTCAGGTGGCCAAAATCACAACAAAACAAACGTACAGAAATTACTGTGAAATGTTCTCACGAGCTACGGATGTGGAGATTGTGAACGAGCCAGACAGTTGTAGACAAGAAAAAGCGATAAGAATGTCTGCGTTGATGTCTGCTATATGATTAGGTAATTAAGAACTGTGTAATAAATTCGATGAAAAGAGAAAAATATTTGTATTTTTATTGTTGTACCAAACATAGGTACAACCACGAGCCTCTATTAACGGCCTATCAACAACAACATACATTATAATATTACGGTACTTCTACAACACCGCCACATTGCACCAGCCACTCCAAAAGAAGCATTGGAAGTTCAGAATCGAGTACAGATTTTGGATCATAGCCGACTGATGCTTCATGGCGTGGTGGATATAGGTTAGGTCGACCATCGAGGTTGATTGCAAGTTGTACAGACGCTTGGAATGCGTTGTGAGTCGGTGTTGCTGATGACCTCTGCAGTGACGTCTGTCAGAAAAAGGTTAAAATTGTTTGGAAAATTGAACTGTATTTTAATGATTTAATTCAGAAAAAAACACAATTTAAATTATTTTGAAAGTAGAAACCCCAATAGTATAAAGAAATACGAAAATTGTTATTTGCAATTAATTTATCAAAACTAAAATTCCGACATTTACTTTGAAAATTGCTAATTAGTATGTAACCAAAACATTGCAAACAGAAGAGACCAAATCTCAATGACCAGACTCCGCATAGAACACATCAAGACAGGATCCAATCAAATGAAAAACATGTGACAAAACACTAACTGTTGAACATATATCGTATTGAACACACAAGGGAAAGAAGAACACACCAGAATTCAAACAACTTTAAAGAGGCCCTATCCGAAAAAAAAACACAAAAAATACAATAAACTTTCTAAAAGCATCATTATATAGTAAACTATAATATTAATACTTTGTACCTAAAACACAGATAACAATCCACTGTTAAAACTTATTGTACCCAGATAAAAATAGCCAAGTAGCTGAAGTATCTGCTAATTCACTTAAAAAAAAAAAACCTTGCAAAAATGTACTAAGTAATATATTCCATAAGGAGTTGTCAGCCAATAGTTCTTGCAAACCAAAAAAAGTGTAGTAGACTATTTTCAATTCGTACATAAATTTAAAAAAAAATTAATAATGTGATTTCAAATAAAATGATAAGAAATCATGTTTCAAAAATGGAAACACAGGCCTCGAAAAGGTTAAACAAATGAAAATGATATTAGCTTTAAAAAACTAACTGGGTAGTATTTTATCACAAAATTATTAGGTACAATTGACAAAGATTGAACTAGTTGCACACAATTTTTCAAGATATAAACTTTATATGAGTAGAATACCAATCAGCTCAAGAACAATTAAAATTGTCATTAGGAAATTAACATTGTGAATGCCGATGAAATAATTTTGTTCTAATTTTACTTAAGATTCCATAAACAAAAAGGAACAGTTAAATATATAAAAAAAAATAGAAGCAATTATAAGCATTAAATTTTATCTAATCAAATAATGAATCTTCGACAAAGAGGGGGGATCTTCCTGCAATAATCTAGTCCATCCAGCGGCTTTGTCAGGTTTTTGACATACATATTTTGCTTCAAAATTAATATTATGTACAATTAGACAAAGAAAGAACAATGACACACTATTTGTCAAGGTAGAAATTGCTTTAAATTGTAGTAATACTTCCAAGTGATTAGCTATATAAATTTATGGTTGAACGTATAATAAAAGTATAAATTCAGGAACTGAATGACTGCACTGTAAATTAAAACCCGATCATTATTAATCGAACAAGTGCCGTTGTCAATAGGAAATAGGAAATTAACAATGAGCTGAACAATGTAATTGAAAACAATTTTACTTTTACTTAAATTTAAAAAACACAGATGGAATATTATTTAAAAATAAAAAGGAAAATTAGAAAAAATTTAATGATCCGAGTAGGAAGAGACTTATTGATATATCTCTTATTTAATCAATTAATAAATCCTCGAAAGAAGGAAAATACTTCGCCTACAAATCTAGTTTACCCAGTGGCTGTGTCGTGTCATGAAGACTTATTGACATTACCAGTTATAATTTAGTTAATGTCTCATCTATCATACGTATCTCACAACCATTCATAGATCATAGATCTTAGTCCAAGATCATTAAAACCCATTCTAGAAGACAATGAAAATCGACGTCGAAATTAAAAGATGACCTGAATATTAATAACTGTGATGAATAATGAAAAACTCCACAGTTGAATGAAAATGTATACTTTAGTACTAAATAAAACAAGATTCCGTCAATAAATAGAGCATCGAAACATCGGGTTAAATAAATGATGAAAGATGAAGTTATAAGGACAGTTCCACAATTTTGTATGTGTCTGTGGGAAAAAAGAAAAACGTAAAGGCAACATATACAATGAAATTTCAATAAATGTCTGGAGATTGAAACAAAGAGTTGTCGATATATGCCTCCGAAACATTTCTGTGTTAATAGGGACAATTAGAAATCTGGACAAAATATGTCCATATTTTTCCTAAAGATTTAAATTTCCTGGAAAATTCAGGGGTGACCCCGATTTGTATCAGTTGGTAGATGTGGCGTGTCATGGAGACTTACAGACATTACATCTAATAAAATAAATAATGCTCCGTACATATCTCACATCCATAACCTTATGAAATAGTGGTAAAAATACTTCTGTCTAATAAAATAAAAGGAACGGCCATTTACAAAAAATATACCATTAAATATTAACAGAAATAACGAGAATATAATACGCATTCTCATGAACGCACTCACAATGGAGAACGAAGATTGATTGGGCATTGCCTATTATAATTTGGTTAATGCTTTCATGTATTCGTATCTCAAATTCATTCTCCAGCTATAACTCTGGTTTCTATGTAGTTAAAGAAGATTTAGTGAATTTACTAATCAAATTAATAAATCTTCAAAAAGAAACAAAATATACGAAATTAGGAAATGAAATGTGTCGTGTCATGATGATTTATTGACATTATTTGGTTAATGCCTCATCCGTCATACGTATCTTATACAATTATCCATGAGGAACAAGAAATAAAATTAGTTACATGATAAGAAAAAAAAATTCCCTCCATAACGTAAGTTAAGCAAGGCTGCACGCGGTTAATAGTTTCAAAGGAAATAAACACGACGAAACTATGAAAAATGCTATGATATAGTCTAGTGGAAAGTTTTGAACTAGAATTTGAGAAGTCACAACAAATTAACTATTGTTTGATAGCATTATATACCAAACATTTGGTTCAAATGATTGAAAAAGTAAAATTTTTTGAATAGAAATAAACCACGAAACATCCATAAACAGACTTTTCTTAGGGTGTATTTAACATTTTTGCATTGCTCACAAGTATATATTCATATTCAATTTCAGATTGTGACTTCTGTTTCGCTAAAAAGTATCACGAAATATTTATTGTAAGCAAAAGCAAAAGAGGAAAATGTAATCCATTCAGCAATTGTGTCGTGTCATGAAGATTTATTGACATCAACCTAGTGTTTTGACCACATATCTGATCATCATACGTATCCCACAATTCTTTAAAATTGCATCTGTATCGCGTATCTACTTTGCGGAATCATTTACTTGACAAATATTTCTTTTAACTACTTTTAAACTAAAGTTTACTAAATAAAAAAGAAAAGAACGTAAAAATGTAAAAATGTCTGTGTCGTGTCATGAAGACTTATTGACATTACCTGTTATAATTTTGTTAATATCATATTCTTCATACGTATCTCACAGCCATTACCTACAGAGGTCTAATTTAATAAAACCCTTTTTTAGAATTTAATGGATATTACGTTCACGTCTGAGTCGTGTCATGAAGATTTATTGACATTACCTGTTATAATTTTGTTAATATAATATTTTTCATACGTATCTCACAGCCATTACCTACAGAGGTCTAATTTAATAAAACCTTTTTTTTTAGAATTTAACGAATCCTACGTTCATGTTACGAAATGTCTGTGTCGTGTCATGAAGACTTATTGACATTACCTGTTATAATTTTGTTAATATCATATTCTTCATACGTATCTCACAACCACTAGTAAATAAAAAAAAAATCCATCTTGAATATATGACTCAAGAACTGTCAAAGTTGCTTTGGAACAGTGCAAGCGCTTTGAATCAAAAAAATTGTAAATAATAATAGCTGTGCCGTGTCATGAAGAATTATTGACGTTATCAGTTATAATTTTTATAATACCTCATTATACATACGTATCTTACAAGCAAAAATGTAAGTATGAAATATGTAATTTCTTATCGACAAAATAGCAACGGCCAGGTGAAATAACGCAAGAAGTTGTTCCCCAAGTTGATCTCGCTCAACCCATTAACAATCAACCGGAAATGGTTAAGCAGCCGGTTGAAACAAACTCTACTTCTGATGAGAGCCAGCCTTCCGGATCTTCGCAAACAATTGAGGAATTATCTTGCATTATTGCACAAAAGGAGCGTTTTAAGACGAATCATCAAATTACTCATATATAAATGATTTGTAGGTGTTTCCTATTATTAATATTATAATTGTAGATGATACTAACAATTTGTAGTCATTAAAAAAACAAAAATTTGTTGTAGCTAAAATGGATAAGGAAATATATTTTGTAAAGCAATAAATCACTAAAGTTTGTGTAGTGTAAGGAAAATAAATTACAGCATTTTGACGGTGTAAACAAAATGTTAACTTTAAACAAACATAGAAATGTAAAAAAAAAATAGCACATATAATCCTGCATACACATCTCACAACCATTCTCTTTTGCAATCATGACTAAATACATGGCTAATTTAGCGAAGAGATACCTGAAGAACTATCTGTAAATATGTCGATAATCTAATATTGATCAGTATTCACTTACAGCAAGGAAAACGAACTAATAATTGAATATCCAACATTTGGTTCAAATGATTCACGAAGCTATGAAAACTAAGAAATATCTATTGGCCACAAAGTACTAAATTGTCTTACAATACTTCCAAATATTATAAAGTGCTTTACGCACAAGTAAATATTCATATTCATTTCTAGAATGTGAATTCTGTTGGTGCATAAAATGGTCAAGGAAATATTATCTATAAAGTATAATACCAAATATTTAAATATTATAAGATGCGGCTGTGTCGTGCCATGAAAATTTATTTCCAAAACTCATACTGCAGTTTATTTTTAAATTTCAAAGGATAATAATTCACCGCACTTGTACTGGACTAACTAAATAGTACAAGCAGGGAAAAATAAATCTAAGTATTGTAAAATGGCTGTGTCGTGTCATGAAGACTTATTGACATTATTCGATTTAATTTCGTTAATGTCTCATCCTCATACGTATCTCACAACCACTGTGTATATTTGTCCTTGTTACTATATAACAAGCTCCAATGAACATAAAGCGTTTGAATACCTGCAGAAACACGAAAAAAAAATGAACGTTCTCATAACGCATAAATATTGATTGTCATGACTATTAATAAAAAATTATTTCGATTTAACCTTATGCAACAATTTTAAAATTAAATATTATAGACAAACTTAAATCCAGAATTAGTTTCCATCGGTGGACAAGATATGTAATGCCTGAGCAAGAATTTTAAAATGACCAGAGCTTTTGCAGTGTAAGGGAAATTTTTAATTCTTTCTTTCATGGAAACAGGGAAAAAATTGTTCTTGAATGTGAACACGAACCCGAACACGAACACGAGTGACTATACAAAACCAAAAAATGACCTGAATGCTTATAAAATAATATACTGATAAATAAAAAACTGTAAATATTCTATTCGAACCTATAAAAAAAACCAATTAAATTAAAGGAGAGATTTAACATTTTAAAACGTAGAATGTTGATTAATATGATTATTGTCATTACTATATGTAACGATAAATAGAGCCCTTTCACATTAATGTTATTCGACAATGTATGTTATGTAAAAATTTTAAAATTATTCATTAAAAACAGCTTAAATACAGAATCAGTGTTTCCGTTGCTGAAAAATCAAATTATGAGCACTGTTATGTAAATACAAAATCTTAAGATGAACAAATTTGTTTGGAGAATTAAGAAAATAAATATGAAATGATGCAAGGAAATTAAAATACCGACGAAATAATGAAAAAACTCGATCGTATAAGTGGAAGATAAGTTTACGCTATAATATAAAATATAAAACGTTTAACTTATACAGTAATAGAAGGTGATATTACATTAGATAGTTCTTATTTTACTTGAAAATTTGTATATTTCCTAGAAGAGACTGAAGAGCTCCCGAATTTCACTTCAGTTGTAGAAGTAAAATTAATTTATATAATTATATTTATGCAAATGTTACACAAATATATTCTCAAATTGTAATAAAACTCAAAAATGATACATTTTGTTGAAATTTCTCATTGCTTATTGCAATCATATGCAGGACTTGGCGGCTGTATCGTGTCATGAAGGTTTGTTGACATTAGGTATTATAATTTAGTTTTATGTCGCATTCTTCATATCGTATCTTACAATAATTTTCTAAGTATTAATTTTAAAATTACAAAATACAACGTATTCTGTCCAGGCAACAGAATTTCATATTCAAGCAGCTGATAATGTAAGCATGACATTCAGAACATCCTTCATTTCAATTTTAGTGTAGAAAAATATTAAAGAGAAAAAAAACTTCAATAAATAAAGAATTGATAGTAGCAATTATGGATAAATGAAGTTAAAAAAATATTTCACTCAGCTTGGCATTCAGTGCCATATCGATAACTCGATCAGCGCATAAGCCATTATCATCATAGTGAAATAACTGCTATTTTCTGACAGTAATTAAAGAAAATTATATAATACATTATTCCAAATAATCAATTTACAATACCAATTTAACTATTTAGCACAATAAATACAAAACAAAATCTACATTGAACATTTAGATATTTATTCATAAAAAAATTTAAGAAGTAAATAAACAATTGTTTCGAAGTATTATCTTTACACAACAAAGTTGCATATAAATTTAAAAATTAAACACCTTAAATCCAAAAACAATTCCCCTTGCTGGAATATTGGAAAAGCTAAAATTATTTCATTAATACAGCTATATCTACTTCAATTAAATGCCATTGCCACAGACAGAATAGTCATATTAAAAAAATATTTAGACAAAGTTGAACATTGACATTGCAAGAGCATTTTTAATGGCGATAATAATGAAAAAATCTATGGAACAAATACACATCTTAAACAAAATGAATGATGAAGATTTATGGACAGTTCTATAATTGATTCCGGTGTCTGTATTATAATTTAATGCCTTCACAACCCAGGCCAAGCAGTTCAATAATAAAATAGAAGAAATACTTTGGGACATGTGTTGTAGATCCATTCAGATTTGGTTAAAAAAAAAACGTTCAGTTAAAAATGATTGATAATTCGGGTGATGGAGTCTTAAGGAGAATACCAGTTATAATTTGGTTGAAATATCCTATTCTTCATACGTATCTCACAACCAATAAAAGAATTTTCAAACAAATCATAGATTCTTTTGGCTGTGTCGTGTCATGACAGAATAGCTATATCAGCACAAGGACTAACATTGATCAGAAAACACTAATAAGGAAACATGTTGGTTCTAACTTGAATTTAATCAAAACTTTTATTTGTATTTATTTATGTTAATTTGAAAATAATGTATATAGCTCTTGCTAGGATAAAATAAAACTATTATTTGGATTATAAAAAAATATGTTTGAAATTGAAACATTTATGTGGTAATACAGACAAAAATAGAAAAATTTTTGGCTGTGTCGTGCCACGAGGACCAAGCGTTTGTTATAAACACTAATAAGGAAACATTTTGGGTCCAACTTGAATTTAATAAAAACTTTTATTTTTATTTATTTATTTTAATTTTAAAATAATGGATATAGTTCTTGTTAGACTAAAATGAAACAATTAATTACTCAACGAAAAATATGTTTGAAGTTGTAATATTATGTTATAGTAATACACACAAAAAAATATAAAAAAATTACAAAAGTGTCCATATTTTTGATAGATATGTATATTTTCCTAGAAGATACAGAAGAGGAATTGAATGGAACCACGTTGTCATAAAGACTTTTTGTAATTTAGATCTATCAGCATATTTTTATCATTAATTCAATCTATTTGACTAAAAATAAAGAAATAGAATTAGCGAGTTAAAAATCCTTTTATGATTATACATTAATGTTCTGTTAAAATTAATAAAACTACTATTAAATATGAAGTTCTTTCCAAATATTTCACTGTAGTTATTGGATTTTAGGTTTTCTACAGCAATTTAAATAAGAACAACAAGAATATCTACACTAAAAATCCCGTCTTTGTATACAGAAATTTAATGAGATCATTAAGCAAAAACAAAAATGAACTGTATTGAAGTTCGTGAACAATCTAATATATCTGGGGAGAGTGTCGTGTAATATTTACATCACTGTTCATAGCACAGTATATAAAACATTTCGTTCAAATGATTCACAAAGATGTGCAAACTTATTAAAATGGTAAAAGAGACCTTAAAAAATAAAAATGGTTGTGTCGTGTCATGAAGAATTTGTTTCATCCCTCATACGTATCTCACAACCACTGTATGTATATGAACTTATGATGATAAATAAAGACAAATTCCATCTTGAATATAACGCATTTGAACATATTCTGTTCCAACAAAGAACAAACAAAACAAATGAAATTATTTGGAATTTTCAAGTAATTGCCGTTATCATATGCACAATCCAATATACTAAAAGGCTTAATTCACTTTCTATATATCTATATATATTTTCATCTGCCTAGTAACCAAAATTTGTGCGCAGCTCTAGAGCCTAGGCGGTTTGATGGATTTAAATGAAACCTTTACTGGAAGTTAGAGATTGTTTTGGAATAGGTCCTTTTCGTGAATTCACATTTTTAGTACACATGATGTGCGAGATATTAAATAAATAAGGCGCAAATGCGTTTAAGGATCAGAGTGTGTGTGTTGTTATGAAAGTGGAGTTTGTTGATTCTGGTTGTAACTTTACAAAAATGTATGTTCAATTTGTCATTTCTGACAGATCTGTTTCAAAATTTAAGTATAAATTACAAATATTCTAGACAACTTGAAGATGTTTTGTAAATTTATCTGTGTTTAGAATTAATGAACAAACATGTGTAATATTTTGTAAGTATTTTAAAAGTCAATTAAAAAAATAGAAATTGTAGCTGTTACTTTTCACAAATTTTTGTGCAACTAGTTATTTTGACATTTCAGTCTGAAATTTTAAATATAAATTACTTTAATTGTAGTTCAGTTAGACAAGTATGGTAATTTATTTATGTTTAGAATAAATATGCAAACATTATTATTATTTTGTAATTATTTTAAATTGGAATTTTTTTTTCATATTTTTTTTTAAATTTAAAATAAATATGACAGATGTCATTGTTCGTCAACCTTGATTCTTTTAAGGATTTTAGGCGGTAAAATTCAAATGAGTTAACTTCTTATCTAACATAAAAAAGTTGAAAATTATTTTTCGCTTCATAGATGGTTTCTTTTTCTTCTCAAAAAATACAACAGATGTCTCTGCTCGACAACATCGATGCTTCTAAGTATTTTAGGCGGTAAAATTTAAACAAGTTAATTACTTATCTAATATAAAAATTTCGTTTAAAATATTTATAACCATTTTCAGATTTTTTTTTATCTTAATTCGCAGAATTGTCAAAAAGTTATTTTAAATAATCAGTTGTTTTTTATTTCTAATCAAGTGTCACAAAATTATTTTACACTATCGTTAATTGTTTTTTCTAAATGTTATTTAAATCCTGCCGTGTTTGACATTAAATTGAAGGTCTCACTCGTCAGATTTAAACTCATGTGTCAAAAAATTATTTTGAATGATCGTCATTTGTTTATTTATAAATGTTATTTAAAACCTACCGTGTTTGGTATTGAATTAAAGGTCTCAATCATGAGATTTAAACTCAAAAATCAAAAATTTATTTTGGACGATCGTTAATTGTTTTTATAATTATTATTTAAATCCTATCGTGTTTGGAATCAAATTACAGGTCTCGGAGAAGAGGTTTGAACTCAAGTGTCAAAAAGTTGTTTCGGGTGATTGTCAATTGTTTTGTATAAATGTTATTTAAATCTTACCCTGTTTGGTATTGAATTAAAGGTCTCGCTCATGAGATTTAAACTCAAGTGTCAAAAAGTTATTTTGGACGAACGTCAATTGTTTTTTTTTTAAATGTTATTTAAGTCCTACAGTGTTTGGAATCAAATTAAAGGTCTAGCAGAGGAGGTTTGAACTCTAATGTCAAAAAGTTGTTTTGTGCGATTGTAAATTGTTTTGCATAAATGTTATTTAAATCCTACCGTGTTTGGTATTGAATTAAAGGTCTCACTCATGAGATTTAAACTCAAGTGTCAAAAAGTTATTTTGGACGAACGTCAATTGTTTTTTAAAAATGTTATTTAAATCCTACAGTGTTTGGACTCAAATTAAAGGTCTCGCAGAGGAGGTTTGAACTAAAGTGTCAAAAAGTTGTTTTGGGCGTTTATCAATTGTTTTGTGTAAATGTTATTTTTATCCTACCGTCTTTGATTTAAATTAAAAGTCTCATGGAGCGGATTTATCAAAAAGTTATTTTGCACGATCGTCAATTGTTTGGTAATTAATTAAGTGTCACAAAGTAGTACCATGGAAGCGAGGAACGAAGTGACGAGCTTTCTTCGGCAATTTACTGACATGGAAGCGAGGAACTTAGTGATGAGCTTGCTTCGCCATTTGTTTGCTATTAAATGGTAGTTATTTAAGACTACTCATTTTATTTTTCTATCTTGTAATCTTCTTTAGTGACACGGGTATCAAAAGAACGGTGTCGAATGAACTGAACAAATGATAATATAAAAATGTGGCCAGCACATAACCTCCCGCCCAATACTATTCTTAAACGGTACAATATTTTTACATATTCTTTGTAAAATCATTATAAAAGAGGTGAGAACAAACTTCAAACTTGCTACCATCTTTTGATGAGATCAAGGTTTCTGAAATATATTTTTATTATTCGGAATACGAATTTATATAAGCAGGATTTTTTGGTATTATATTAATCCCGTATATGGTTGGAATAAATGTCTTTTGCATATAAGTGTTAACATAATATTAAAACACACTTATCCTATTCAAAAAAATCTGATGTGCCCAGCATTTTAACCTCTTAAACGGTACATAATAGTATTCGATGATACAGAAACATACCTTCTTATTTGTTAATTTTCTATTTATATCTGAGAATTTTAATTTTCTTTCGTATATTTATTTAATTTTTTGACATATATTTCACTAAGAAAACAGCTTCTCAATCAAAATGACTTGTCACATTTCGTAAAAAATTTTTCAATGTTTCCATGGTGTACCAGGAATGCAAGATTTGTGAAATCTAATTTTATTATCTCTAAATCCCCTTCCACTAACATCCTTGGGGGCTATGATTTGACGGCTGGTAACCGCACTTCATACGAAAAAATATATCACTTAAAGAGATCTGCGTAAGCAGAGTGCCACACCCGTAATGGGTAAAGGGCGTGATGATATAATTTATTTATTTTATTTTATTTAAATCAAATGAAAATTAATGAAATTTGTGTAATCAAAACACAAGTATAATTAAATATTCTACAACTTTCAAAATAACATAATTTGTTGAAAAAAGAAATTTAACCGTGTTTTTACACGAAAAACTGTCAAGGGCTTCAAGTAAACTGCTACTTCCGGTTGACCAATATTATCCAAAATCTAATCAGCTCTTCATTTAAATATAAGAAGCAATAATTTACAAAATTGTATTTTTTGGTATGAGTATTTGAGTTATGCGAGACGAAAAATTTGCCACAGACTACACACACATATACATACATACAAAATTGTATTGTAGGGACCCTAAAACGTGCTTATTCATTGAAAACTCACTACCCAATTTTTTGACCAAAAACAATACCTCCCTTACCTAGAGGTAGGCGGGAGGTAAAAATGGAGGCTGGCCGATTGTTTTCATTAAAGTCATTAAAAAAATGTGGTTGGTGTTGGTATCATATAAGAATCTTGATGGACAAGTTTTAATTTTTTCGCTTCGATTGTACTTTGAAGTGTAACTGACAAGAGAACGTAAGACTGGATAAAATTGGTATTACACAAACAAATTTAGTAAAAATAATGTATATCTTCCAAATTTGTCATATGGAATGCAAATTATTGTACATTATTATTGACGGTATTTCTAAATTGGCAAGAAGACAATAGCAAATTCAGATTGACAAAAGTCTTCATTACATGATCAAATATTAATGCAAGTTGTATTTAATATAAATTTCTTTTAAAAATCACTTATTCGGTATCGAAAGAAAGGTCGAAGTGAGGTAATTTTATCAAAAATCGTTACGATCGACAATTGTTTAAACTTTTTTAAAAATTTTTTTTGTAGATACCTATCTTGTAGTTTATCTAACTAAATGTTTCAGGAGTTGGCAGATAGTTATTTTTTTAAAGTATATTTAAAACTATTGTAGGGGTAAAAATAAAATACTTTATCTTGGTAATGTCCACAAAAATCTATTATATTTGTTGAAATTTTTTCCGCAAACCAATTATGATCGGCAATTGTTTTTCATTAAAATTCATGAATATGCGACCTGTGGAGTACCAAGTGATATGTATTAGAAGTGAAATATTGAGGAACTTGGAAATGACCCATCTTTATTACAAATCAGTACGATTGGCAATTAATTTACTGAAAATTTCCCTAAACCTAGCTTGTGGAGTATTGAATGCAATGGTTTAGGCTCAAAAAGTAGGAAAAAGTAGTGATGAAACCTCTTTGTCATAAATAAAAACGATCAGTAATTGTTTTTGTGGTAATTACTAAAAACCTAACTTGGGGGTATTTAATGCCAATGCACTGACATGAAAGCGAGGAACGAAGTGACGAGCTTTCTTCGCCAATTTACTAACAAGGAAGCGGGGAACAAAGAGACAAATTTTATTCGACAATTGTTTGCTAACAAATTTAAGGTATTTGATTAAACTTCCAATTTATTTTCCTATAGTTTTAGTTGCTATCTTCTTTAGAGTCGCGGAGCCTAGGGGTCAGACCTGCGAAGCAGGTCGGACCGCTAGTAATATACTAATTGCACATGAAAACAAATTAAGGACTAACTACTGACAGAAGTTGTACCACAAAAAATATGCGAAAAAGAAATAAAAATTAAATCGCCCAAGAAAATTATTTGCTTTCCAATTAACAAATAAAACGAAGAGTCCAGAAATAGAATAAAAAAAGAAAGAAGAAGCAGAACAATTAAAAATTCTATCAATGTAAAAATTATTTGTTTTCTTGTTATCCAGAAGGAAGAACAAACCTTATTTGATAGATTGTAGATATCTATGATTTTTATTCCAAATTACGATCCTTTACTAGGATTACAGTCTGTTTTGTAAGTTTCAAAATAGCAGTGTCGTGTCTTGAATATATATTGACATTACCTATTAAAATTTGGTTCTAATCAGACAAGTTTTTCTTAACGCGTATAACATTTTGCTTTTCGAACATTTTTTGTAAAGAAAATAACGTTACAGTTTTTTAAGTCATTCCAAGTCCTTTTCTTCTTCACTAAAGTTTGAAATAAAATAAATGACAAAAATAAAGAAAAATGCATCACTAATTGAGAATACTTCTTTTAATTTAGCAAATATCTCATTCTTCATACGTATCTCACAACCTTTCAAAGAATATTCAAATCAATCATAGATTCTTTTGGCTGTGTCGTGTCATGACAGAATAGTAATACGTAAAAAAAAATGAATGTGTCGTGTCATGAAGAATTATGTTATTTTATTCTTCATACGTATCTCATAACCACTCGCATTTTTCTCTACTTTACATATAGAATTTTAGTGAATTTATTAGGAAAGTATATGTTTACGGCAATAGCACAATACCTTCTACAACAAACCGTAGTTAAAATGACAAGGATGTGCAAACTTATTAAAATGGTACAAAAGAACGTAAAAAATGAAAATGGTTGTCGTGTCATGAAGAATTTATTTCATCCATCATACGTATCTCAACCAGATTAAATCACAAAAATAAAACAAATTAAATACTATTGAATTGTCTTGGGCCATGTCCGGATTCCAGGCAATTCCAAGTCTTTGTCTACATCTACACTAAAGTTTGTTTAGTGTAAGGAAAATAAATTACCGCATTTTGAGGGTGCAAACATAATGGTCTCTTTAAATGAGTATAAAATTGTAAAGAAAAAAAAATAGTTATGTCGTGTCATGAAGATTTATTAACATTACTATTATAATTTGGATAATGTCTTATCCTACATACGTATCTCACAACCATTCTCTTCTATTGCAGTACATGTACAATTATCACTGTAACTATATTAATCAATATTCGCTTATTGCAAGGAAAATTAAAAAATTTATGAAATTATGTAAATTCTGGATGGTCGATTTGGAAAGATTTGTGCTAGAATGTGAGCATATTAACAAATTTAATCATTGTTTGATGACATTGAATTGGGTTCAGATGATTCACAAATCTGCGAAAACTAAGAAAAATCTATTGGGCACAAAGTACTAAATTGCTTGACATTTCACCCAAATATTGTATGGTTGTTAAAGCATTGCAACTTAAACATATTTTAGAAAGATGGTTTCCGATCCTGAACGCATATACATTTTGCTTTACGCACAAATAAATATTCATATTCATTTCTAGATTGCGAAATCTGTTGTCGCTAAAATGTATAAAGAAATAATGTTTTATATCGAACATAATACTATATATTTAATATTAACCAGTTCAAGCATTTAGAGTATCTATTATCAGATGTGCCTGTGTTGTGTTGTCATCAAGACTTATTGAGATAATCTGTGATACCTAAATACAGGTTTATCCGTTATTCATATATCACAGCGTTTTCCTTGAAAAACTTGGGAGTGAAATTTAAAACAGAACAGTTCATTTTTAAATTGCAAAGAATAATATTTCACCGTTGTACTGCATTAAGTAAATAGTACAATCAGGATCAGGTAAAATGAAGGCAAGTATTGCAAAATTGCTGTGTCATGTCATGAAGACTTATTGACATTACACGGTTTAATTTCGTTAATGTCTCATTCTCATACGTATCTCACAATCAATTTATTACTCGTATTGTGTAACTAAAGTAATAAAAAAAAGAAAAATAAGAAAATGCAATTCCTGTAATACTGATTGGCATGACTTACTATCAATAATAATTATTTCGCATTAATCTTATGCAACAATGTTGAAAAAACAAATATTAAAAACATTTTAAATCCAGTGACAGTTTCTGTTTTCGTTTATGTTAGAATTAATTAAGATTTTTAAAATGACCAGAACTTTCTTAGTGCAATAGGATATTTTCAATTCCTTATAACTTATAATGAAAAAATTTTATCATCCAGAGAAGGAAAGAAAGGTACTTGAATGTGAATACCTGACATACAGTTCCATAATTGTTATACAAAGTTAGAATTGAAATATTACAGCTGATACTGTGTTCGTTTGAACTAGCAGTTAAATGCTCTCTAAAATAACAGTATATTACTTTCAACATTATCTACATGATTTCCATGACAGATAGATCAGACAAAAGTAATACGTTATGAAATTTAAAATGATTCGGAGACTTATTGGCATTACCATATAATTTACCTAATAAATCAAAATTGTACATATTCTGTTAGAATTTATAAAGAAAACCAATGAAATTAAAGAAAGAAAACTCAACATTTTTAAACGTAGAATATTGATTAACATGGTTATTACAATGTGACGAAGAATTCATGGATTTACATTAATGTTATTCAACAATTGTTATTGTATATAAATTTGAAAATTATTTATTAAAAACATCTTAAATCCAGAAACAGTTTCTGTTGCTGAAAAAGCAAATTATGAACACTGTTATGCGAATACAAAGTTTTTAAGATGAACCAATTTCATTGCCACTAAGAAATGTTTAGGAATATAAAATAGAATGATCCAAGGAAATAAAAATATCCACGAAATAATGAAAAAACCCGATCATATAGTGGAAAAATAAGTAATATTTTTTGATAGTGCCGTGTCAACAAATCAATAAAACAAGAAATTCTATTCATCCATAGACATTACGGATCAAAAAATTGTGCCAATTCAATATCATAAAACTGAGAAAATATTTTATTAAAATATGTCTTGTGTAATAACATATATTGATTGGTTCAAATACATATCATGAATTACAAAGTGGCTGTCGTGTCATGACCTGTTAATATCTAATCCTTCATTCGTATCTCACAATATTCTGTAAGTATTAATTCTTAATATAAGTACACTTAAAGACAAATATAACTGGACTGTAAACGTTGCTTGGAAATATCTTATACTTACATCCTTATACAGTCCATAATATATAAATATAAAGAATTAAAAAATTACTGTGTCGTGTCATGAAGACTATTTTGCTAAAGGTTCAGCAGAGAACCCGGTGCAGACCAACGCGAAGAACAACGAGGAGGAGAAACATGGAAAGAAGGAAGAAATTGTAAAAGCAATACAAAAGAATAAACTTCTCCATCTAAATCACTTTTCCTTGGCGATTGTCTCTTCGCATACCATGTACCAAACGGAATGATTCCCAAAGACAAGGGTGTACGTTGACAAGAAAGAAATTGGTGGATTACAAATTGTATGAGAAGGTTCACGAAAATTTATCTGGTTTCGATAGTAAGCAACAAAAATGTTGGCTTGCCTTGGCTTGGCTTTACATATCAATATAGGCAGATAATACGCTATTCAAAAAACATTGTGCTTATCGAACATGTAAATATTCATATTCATTTTTAGATTGTGACTTCTGTTGTCGCTAAATGGATAAGAAAATAACGTTATAGTTTTTTAAGTCATTCCAAGTTCTTTCTACTTCTTCACTAAAGTTTGAAATGTAATAAAAACAAAAATAAAGAAAAATGAAATGCTGTATAGCCGAAAAAAAATATTTTCGGTGTGTCACTGGCCATTTACAAAATTTGACCAAGAATAAAAATATTTAAAAAAAATAATTGTTTCGTGTCATGAAGATTTATTGACATTTACCTAATATAATTTGATTAATGTCTTATCCTTCATACGTATCTCACAACCATTCTCAATTGTAATCATGGCTAAATTTGTTTTATCCTTCATACCTATATCACAATCACATTTTCCGGTGATTTTTAACAGGTTGTATTTCAGTAAAAAATGGTCGTTTTGAGACTCATTTTGAAGCTTTAAGATTTTTTTGCTAAAATTTTTTTGGAGCAACGGTTCTCATGCAATTCTAAAAGATAGCGGGAAAAAATAAAATTACAATTTTTTTTTTGTCCAAGAGTTTGAAACACAAATTTCATTTCAGACAACATGATCAGATAGCCAGATTATTTGGCATTAATTTTCTACTTTTGTAAACCTCTTTTTTGAGTAGTGTATTTTAAGAAGGCAATTGTTACGAGTTTCGGGAATATGGTAGTTTATAAAAATGTACGAGAAAAACAAGTTTTGTTAAAATTACTTGTTTCTCAATGTTATGAAACATGAAGTTATTCTGCAGTATTTCACGTATCAATTCTGCTGGAAGTGGCTCCAGTAAAAGAAAAAAAAAATGCTTTATTGGTGGCTGGGCAGTGTCGTGTCATGAAGTTCTACTACAGTATAACGTAATAATTAGGTTAGTTTCATCCTTCATACGTATCTCACAACCATATTTTGATAATTGAAAAACTCTGTTAAGAAACAGGTTATTATTTAGGTATAATGTATACGAGTAGAGAAATTGCATAAAAAATTACATATTGGAAATATACTTTCGTCAAAATTTATGAAGTAAGCTAATAATCATTTCGTTTTGGATCCATTAACAAGGAGAGTTAATTGGTGGTTGCCTATGTCGTGTAATGAAGAATAAGATTTGAAATATATATTCTCTTTCATTCGTATCTCAAAACCACTTTACAAAATATATACAAATAGATCAATTATAGAATTTCTTATAGAAACACAAAGAAGAAATTTTATACATATATTAATCACAAAAAAAGTGTAGAGCTTTTCGCCTACTATATATATTTTATTATGAATGAAACGTAATTGAATGATTTGATAACAGATTTAAATAAAAATTAACTCGAAAGCTTTATCCACTTGGCGGTTGTGTCGTGTCATGAAGACTTATTGACAAATGTTATAATTTGGTTTGTCTCATTCCTTATACGTATCTCACAACCATAATCCAATAAAATCATATATGGCAAATTACCATTGCAACGAATATAATATTGGTTAGAACTCTTTCATTGCACGGTAAATAAAAATGTTGATAAAATTATGAAAAACTCATGGTCGAGAAAAATGAGAAGAAAACTATAAAAAATTAAGTACCTAGTTGCCAAAGATATTTTCAAAAAATAATGACGAATGATGAAGCTGTTAGAACAGTTTAAAAATAGTGATTCTATGTATTTACAGTGAAGTATGCAATTCCCAAAAACAAAAAAACAAAAAAATAGTTCTTTTGTCTCTCCATACCAGTGTACAGAAATTTCTTGGTGTGTATAAGAATATTTTGATATGCACAAAATATATATACTTCATTTTCATTCTCGGATTACTACTTTCGTTAACGCTATATATAAAACGTTCAACTTGTGAGGAAAGAGAAGGTGTTATCATATTAGTTAGCCCTTATTTTAACTGAAAATTTGTATATTTCGTAGAAAAGTCGGAGGAGCTCCCGAATTTCACCTTAGTTGTAGAAGTAAAATTAATTTACATAATTATATTTATACTAATGTTACACAAATATATTCTCAAATTGTAATAAAACTCAAAATTGATGTATTTTGTTAAAATTTATCATTGTTTATTGCAATAATATGCAGGACTTGGCGGCTGTATCGTGTCATGAAGATTAGTTGACATATTTTAATTTAGTTTTATGTCGCTTTCCCCATACAAGGTGTCCACTGATTTTTCGAAAAAAAAAAAGTTATCAAGTGACCTCACAGTTTTAAAAAAGTGTTCTAAAGTGACCCATTTAGGGGCCTATTCTTATAACTTACATGTTAATTTGTAACGACCTGTTAAAGAATTTAACCAACGATAACAGACGTCATTGAATTAAAAATTTCATTTGACATAAAAATTAACATTGAAGTTACAGAATAGACCTTTATGTGACTCATAAAAATAAAAATTCCCTATTTGGTATTCTTGATTTTGGTACGCAGCCCCGATGAGTTGACGAGAGCAGAATAGCGTGCGCACAACTATTCAAAATAAAAATTACCAAACCAACACAATATAAATTAAATAAATAATAAAAATAAATTATTTATTTATTTATTTTATATTTATATAAATTAAAACATACAATTTTAATTCCGACAAAAATAAAAGACATTTATTCGAAAAGTATGACTATTAACTAAGTATATTTATTTGTAAAATAAAACCTATAGTGACGTTTTTCATCGAAAAAGTGAGTTTAAGTTACTTTAAATGAAAAAAGTGACCAAAATCACTTTAAGTGACCTTGGTGGACACCCTGTTCATATCATATCTTACAATAATTTCTATTTTCAAAGTATTCATTTTAAAATACAAAATACATCGTATCTCTCCAGGCAACAGAATATCAATTACTTTTCAATCAGCTGCTAATGTAAGCATGACATTTAGAACACCCTTCATTTCGATTTTAGTGTAGAAATTTATGAAAGAGAAAAAAAACTTCAAGAATTAAAGAATTAATAGTAGCAATTATGGATAAATGAATAAGTAAAAAATATATTTCACTCAGCTTGGCATTCAGTGCCATATCGATAACTCGATCAGCGTATAAGCCATTATCATCATAGTGAAATAGACATTTTCTGAGAGAAATTAAAGAAAATTGAATTATTCTACGTAGAAAACATTAATAAGATAAGAATCATTATTTAAGGATTTCGCACAATAACGCATGTTATTATATTTAAAATGCTCGTCATTCATCGTATGATGCATCAAACAAAACTGTGTGTGGTAAAACAAATTTTCAAAACAAAATCCATCTTGGACATTTAAATATTTATTTAAAAAAATAATAAAAAATAATTTAAAAAATTTCGAAGTCTTATTTTTGTACAACAATGTCTATGAATTTAACTATTAATTAATAAAAACAGCTTAAATAAATAAACAATTTCCGTTGCTATAAAAGCTAAAATTATTTCATTAATGCAGCTGCATCTACTTTAATTAAATGCCGTTACCATAGAGAGAATAGTCAAATGAAAATATATAATTAACATAAGCTGAACATTGTCATTGCAAGGGTTTTTATTAATGGCGATAATATAAACAAACCAAAATTATAATAAATAATATAATATGAACAATGAAATTTTAATCGCGATAATATAATGAAAATCTCTATGGAACAAAATTTTTCTTTCTTAAAAAATAAACCAAAATGACTGATGAATATCTAAAAAAAATAAAATAATTTGAACAATGGACAAGGGCTTTTTTACTTGCGATAATATAATGAAAAACTCTATGGAACAAATAGATATCTTCATAAATAAACAAATCAAGAATGAATGATGAAGATGACTACTTAATAATAAATTAAATACCTTCACAGTCCGAACGAAACCAGTTAGAATAAAACAGAATATATTCTGTCAAAAACAAAAACATTTGTGATAGATCCATACAGATATTTTCTTTGCTGAAAAATCAAGTTTAAAAAAGTTAAAAATGACTGTGTCGTGTCATGGAGTCTTATTGACATCACCTATAATTATTTTGTTAATGTCTTATCCTTCATACGTATCTCACAACTATAACATTTTAAACTTGCGTAGAATTTAAGATACAACCATTTTTTTAGAATTACAACTGCGTTGCGTATTTTACTATAACATATATTTTTACACATTCATTCCAAGTCCTCCACTAAAGTTTACATAATGATGAGGAAAATATTTGCATTTAAACGCTGGAAAAATGGATTGTTCGTTTACCGTATCAAAATGGCTGTGTCGTGTCATGAAGACTTATTGACATATCACATTCTGTATACGTATCTAACAGCCAATGTGGAATGTTTATGTTTACCATAACTAAATACAATGATGTTTATCTTGAATAAAGCATATTTGGATATGTACTTAATTAAAATGAAGATAACTAAATTTAATTCTTTTTCATTATCATAAATTTACAGTGTGTAGAAAAATGTATGACAAGATACTAAACATCATTTTATATAACAATGTTGTAGTATCCAAATTAGTAAAAACAGTTTAAATTTACCAGGAAAAATAAATATTTTTTGTGATTTTAAATATGAATACTCGACCCCCTTTACAAGTTAAAAATTCTGGCGACCTCTAAGGGCCATAATAACTATTTCACTGAATCAAAAAACCACTTATTTTGTAATAACTTTGTTTCTGCCGAGACTTAAATTGATCAAAAAATCAAGTCTACTGATCGAACCAAGAAGATGAAAGAAATCTTCTATTAGCTACTGACTGCATGATTAAAAATGGAATTTTATTCGCATCGCCTATTGCTATTCGTCACTTGCTACATATGTAAACTAACGTTCTCTTCAACGGAAAAAAATGTGCAGTTATCATAGAAAAAATAGTAATACCATCACAAGATAAGAAAATATTTATAATAATTTATAGAATTGTCATTAAGAACTGGCCTGGAAAATAACGGAAACTGTTCAGGAAATTATAGATAACCTGAACATTTAACGTACCCATAAATTTAAAGCAAACAAAAAGATACAATAAAATCATTGAAACTAAAACAATTTAAAAATGATGGAACGAATCCGACAGAATTACAGAACAAAAGTGAAGAAGAAAATTAAAGGACTCGTCTGTTTGCATTTCAGTAAAATTCTTTGCTAAAATCCAACACACAAAAATGAAAATAAAACAGAATGCAATCTGTCAAAAAATAAAAGCACTTGTAATACAGACAAATTATACTTTTAGTGGTAAAAAGAGCGTAAAAAGTTGAAAATGATTGTGTCGTGTCATGAAGATTTATTGACATTAGCCATTATAGTTTGGTTAATGCTTATCCTTCATACGTATCTCACATTAGTTATAAGTGTTTCTAGCACAACATAAAATGGAACGTATCCGTTAGAATATTACAAAGCAAAAATGAATGATGTATATTCAAGAATGTGTCAATTTTGCATTACAGTTAAATACTTCCAAAGTTCCAAACCCAAATAATGGAGAACAAAACAGAAAACACATTTTTTGGAAAAACAAAAAAGTTTTAACTCAAACAGATTATGTCTTAATTGGTTAAAATTGTTTGTGTTGTGACATGGAGTTTCATTGAGAATACTAATTATAATTTAGTTAATGTCCCATTATTCATGCGTATCTAACAAGAACTCGAAATAAATTAAAGTTTGTAGATATTCTGTCCGAATAAAGAAAACCAATGAATGAAATTAAAAAAATGAACAACCATTTTATTTCGTTAATTAACAAATTACTTTAGAATTTTCATTAACCCCATTGTATATAAAAATATTGTGGAGTATAAATTTTAAATGAATAATTAAAAGAGTTGAAATCCAGGAACAGCAAAAATAATTAGGATTGTCATTACGAATTGTTCAGGAATTTAATAATAACTGAGGCATTTATTACCAAAGAATAATATCGATAAAAAACTTTAAAACTTTGACTCTTCTTCGCAGCGATTCAAATCTTCAAAACTGGAGAGTGTTCAACTTGCAAAGATCTATTATATATGGTCAACTCAATGAAGTTTATGTAATAGATTACAATAGAACCATATGCTATGAAATTAATTATGATTATTAAAAAGTGGGGACTTTTATATTTTGCAAACATTTATTTCGGGCATTCCAAGTCTTCTTCTACTTCTACACCAAAGTTTGTTTAGTGTAAGGAACATAATTACAAGAGCAAGTAATTTTCACCAGGAAAGAAAAATAATAATAATAAAAAGTATATAATGGTTGTGTCGTGTCATGAAGATTTGCATTTCCATGTTCTTCATACGTATCTCAGAACCACTGGTAAATAACAGCATATAATCCTTTTATTTATTATTTAATTGATGGCTCAAGAAAAACTGTAGTTGTTATAACAACAATTTAAGTAAATGATTCATAAAGCTGTGAAATCGTTAAAAAAATCAGTTAAAATGGCTGTGTCGTGTCATGAATATTTTAGCTAATGCTTCATTCGTATATCAATAAAATATTTACTACAAAAATAATGTCAAATTTAGTTCAGATTAAAAATCGTTTATGAAGATTTTTAAATATAATTTTACCAATCATATTATGAATTATTGGGTAGTTTTGTCGTGTCATGAAGACTTATAGACATAACTTCATTCGTATTCTTATAATTAACTATATTCCTGCAAAATATCTTGCAGAACGAAAATTATTCATCGAAACAATGAAAACAAATGAGGAAAGCAAATTGATATAATTGGTTATTTTAAAATTCACCATTTCAATATAAAATGGATTCTCTGGATTGCTATGTCATCAAATAAGATTTGACGTCTCGTTCTTCATAGGTATCTCACAACCACTGGTAAATAATATATTCAAAAAAAGATACAGGGTGTTTTTAGAATTCAAAGATCTGTAAATAGTAGACTTTGAGGTGTTCAGGTAATAACTAGGTACATAAAGCAATATTTTGTGATAATTTATTATGATTATTGAAAAGAGGGGGCATTTTTATTTCGGAAATTTCAAGTCCTTTTCTACAATATATACCGAAGTTTTTTCATGTAAGGAAAATTATTACAAATATCTGCGTAAGTTAATTTTCACCAGCAAGGGACAATAAAAAAATCAAAATAGCTATGTAGTGTCATGAAAATCTATTCCATTACCTTTTACAATTTGGTTAATGTCTTTCATTTAATACGTATCCAAAACAAAATCAATTTTGAACATATTTTGATCAGATATTTAAATGAAATCAATTTGACAGATTTATAAAGCTGAAAATCGCTATAATAAATGCTAAAGTAAAAAATGGCTGTGTCGTGTCATGAAGACCTATGCATTTTACAATTTGGCAATGTTTCGCCCTTCATACGTATCTCACAGTTCCCTTGTAAACAACAAAACAAAATCGATCTTGATCATATTTGCATCATATATTCTAAACAAACTTATATTGATTTAAATGATTTATAAAGCTGTAAAATCTCTTTAACAAACATTGAAAGTAAAAATAGATGTGTCGTGTCATGAAGATCTAAACAGAACTTCATTCGTATCTCACGACTATTTTCAAGATAAACTATACCATTACCGTGTAAGTTGTATCGTGACATGAAGACATTGGTATCTTACAACTAATTAGATAGAAAAAAGGTTTTTCATTGGTATCCACTGTTCTGAATATTTAAAATCATTTACGAAGATCTTAAATTAAACCAATCATATTTAATTACTTAGTAGTTGTGTCGTGTCATGAAGACTGATTGATAGATCCATTCCGCGAAATATCTTCCAAAACAGAATAGTTTTGCAAAAAATAATTCAAAGAATAGGAAACAAATGAAGAATGCAAATTAATTTAATTGGTTATTTCAACAATTCAATATAAAATGGAGACAGAGATGAACTGTAATTCTTTGGATTGCATTGTCATCAAATGAGATATGACGTTTCGTTCTTCATACGTATCTCACAACCACTGGTAAATAATAAAATAAAATCCATTTTGAATATATTTGATTCAAGAACTGTCAAAGTTGCTAATATTGGAGCATTAACATAAACTAATTTGGAACGGTGCAAGTGCTTTAAACAAAAAAATAAAAACTAAATAATAATAGCTGTGTTGTGTCATGAATAATTATTGATATAACTTCATTCGTATCTTACAACTAATTAGGTAGAAAAAAGATCCTTCCCGCGAAATATCTTCCAAAACAGGATAGTTTTTCAGAAAAAAATTATTAACAAAGAAAACTAATAAAGAATGCAAATTAATTTATTTGGTTATTTTAAAATTTACCATTTCAATAAAAAATGAAGACAAAGATGAACTTGTATTTAATTCTCTGGATTGTATTTGTCATCAAATGTGATATGACGTCACGTTCTTCATACGTATCTCACAACCACTAGTAAATAATAATAAAAAAAAAATCCATCTTGAATATATGACTCAAGAACTGTCAAAGTTGCTTTAGAACAGTGCAAGCGCTTTGAATCAAAAAAATTGTAAATAATAATAGCTGTGTCGTGTCATGAAGAATTATTGACGTTATCAGTTATAATTTTTATAATACCTCATTATACATACGTATCTTACAAGCAATGAATGAATAAGTTACAGATTATTTTACGAGAGAAAATTTTTCAATACACTTGTTGCAAATTTAAAAATTATTTCATTCTGTATTGTTCCATAACAGAACGAACGAGCATTCATTCAGTCTAATCAAAAAATTGACTACATATGAATAATAAAAAGGACATTAAATGTTATAAAGTGAGTAACGTCTCATTGTTCATTCGTATCTCACAATCTTTCATCATTTAAAAATTCCGGCTAAATCAAATTTTTAATATTGAATTTAAACAAGCAAATAATAATTCAACAAAATTACGAATGTAAGAAGAGTTAAGTTATAAAATAAAAATGTAAGTATGAAATATGTAATTTCTTATCGACAAAATAGCAACGGCCAGGTGAAATAACGCAAGAAGTTGTTCCCCAAGTTGATCTCGCTCAACCCATTAACAATCAACCGGAAATGGTTAAGCAGCCGGTTGAAACAAACTCTACTTCTGATGAGAGCCAGCCTTCCGGATCTTCGCAAACAATTGAGGAATTATCTTTCATTATTGCACAAAAGGAGCGTTTTAAGACGAATCATCAAATTACTCATATGTAAATGATTTGTAGGTGTTTCCTATTATTAATATTATAATTTTAGATGCTACTAACAATTTGTATTCATTATAAAAACAAAAATTTGTTGTAGCTAAAATGGATAAGGAAATATATTTTCTAAAGCAATAAATCACTAAAGTTTGTGTAGTGTAAGGAAAATAAATTACAGCATTTTGACGGTGTAAACAAAATGTTAACTTTAAACAAACATAGAAATGTAAAAAAAAAATAGCACATATAATCCTGCATACACATCTCACAATCATTCTCTATTGCAATCATGACTAAATACATGGCTAATTTAGCGAAGAGATACCTGAAGAACTATCTGTAAATATGTCGATAATCTAATATTGATCAGTATTCACTTACAGCACGGAAAACGAACTAATAATTGAATATCCAACATTTGGTTCAAATGATTCACGAAGCTATGAAAACTAAGAAAAATCTATTGGCCACAAAGTACTAAATTGTCTTACAATACTTCCAAATATTATAAAGTGCTTTACGCACAAGTAAATATTCATATTCATTTCTAGAATGTGAATTCTGTTGGTGCATAAAATGGACAAGGAAATATTATCTATAAAGTATAATACCAAATATTTAAATATTATAAGATGCGGCTGTGTCGTGCCATGAAAATTTATTTCCAAAACTCATACTGCAGTTTATTTTTAAATTTCAAAGGATAATAATTCACCGCACTTGTACTGGACTAACTAAATAGTACAAGCAGGGAAAAATAAATCTAAGTATTGTAAAATGGCTGTGTCGTGTCATGAAGACTTATTGACATTATTCGATTTAATTTCGTTAATGTCTCATCCTCATACGTATCTCACAACCACTGTGTATATTTGTCCTTGTTACTATATAACAAGCTCCAATGAACATAAAGCGTTTGAATACCTGCAGAAACACGAAAAAAAAAATGAACGTTCTCATAACGCATAAATATTGATTGTCATGACTATTAATAAAAAATTATTTCGATTTAACCTTATGCAACAATTTTAAAATTAAATAATATAGACAAACTTAAATCCAGAAATAGTTTCCATCGGTGGACAAGATATGTAATACCTGAGCAAGAATTTTAAAATGACCAGAGCTTTTGCAGTGTAAGGGAAATTTTTAATTCTTTGTTTCATGGAAACAGGGAAAAAATTGTTCTTGAATGTGAACACGAACCCGAACACGAACATGAGTGACTATACAAAACCAAAAAATGACCTGAATGCTTATAAAATAATATACTGATAAATAAAAAACTGTAAATATTCTATTCGAACCTATAAAAAAAACCAATTAAATTAAAGGAGAGATTTAACATTTTAAAACGTAGAATGTTGATTAATATGATTATTGTCATTACTATATGTAACGATAAATAGAGCCCTTTTACATTAATGTTATTCGACAATGTATGTTATGTAAAAATTTTAAAATTATTCATTAAAAACAGCTTAAATACAGAATCAGTGTTTCCGTTGCTGAAAAATCAAATTATGAGCACTGTTATGTAAATACAAAATCTTAAGATGAACAAATTTGTTTGGAGAATTAAGAAAATAAATATGAAATGATGCAAGGAAATTAAAATCGAGACGAAATAATGAAAAAACTCGATCGTATAAGTGGAAGATAAGTTTACGCTATAATATAAAATATAAAACGTTTAACTTATACAGTAATAGAAGGTGATATTACATTAGATAGTTCTTATTTTACTTGAAAATTTGTATATTTCCTAGAAGAGACTGAAGAGCTCCCGAATTTCACTTCAGTTGTAGAAGTAAAATTAATTTATATAATTATATTTATGCAAATGTTACACAAATATATTCTCAAATTGTAATAAAACTCAAAAATGATACATTTTGTTGAAATTTCTCATTGCTTATTGCAATCATATGCAGGACTTGGCGGCTGTATCGTGTCATGAAGATTTGTTGACATTAGGTATTATAATTTAGTTTTATGTCGCATTCTTCATATCGTATCTTACAATAATTTTCTAAGTATTAATTTTAAAATTACAAAATACAACGTATTCTGTCCAGGCAACAGAATTTCATATTCAAGCAGCTGATAATGTAAGCATGACATTCAGAACATCCTTCATTTCAATTTTAGTGTAGAAAAATATTAAAGAGGAAAAAAAACTTCAATAAATAAAGAATTGATAGTAGCAATTATGGATAAATGAAGTGAAAATAATATTTCACTCAGCTTGGCATTCAGTGCCATATCGATAACTCGATCAGCGCATAAGCCATTATCATCATAGTGAAATAACTGCTATTTTCTGACAGTAATTAAAGAAAATTATATAATACATTATTCCAAATAATCAATTTACAATACCAATTTAACTATTTAGCACAATAAATACAAAACAAAATCTACATTGAACATTTAGATATTTATTCATAAAAAAATTTAAGAAGTAAATAAACAATTGTTTCGAAGTATTATCTTTACACAACAAAGTTGCATATAAATTTAAAAATTAAACACCTTAAATCCAAAAACAATTCCCCTTGCTGGAATATTGGAAAAGCTAAAATTATTTCATTAATACAGCTATATCTACTTCAATTAAATGCCATTGCCACAGACAGAATAGTCATATTAAAAAAATATTTAGACAAAGTTGAACATTGACATTGCAAGAGCATTTTTAATGGCGATAATAATGAAAAAATCTATGGAACAAATACACATCTTAAACAAAATGAATGATGAAGATTTATGGACAGTTCTATAATTGATTCCGGTGTCTGTATTATAATTTAATGCCTTCACAACCCAGGCCAAGCAGTTCAATAATAAAATAGAAGAAATACTTTGGGACATGTGTTGTAGATCCATTCAGATTTGGTTAAAAAAAAAACGTTCAGTTAAAAATGATTGATAATTCGGGTGATGGAGTCTTAAGGAGAATACCAGTTATAATTTGGTTGAAATATCCTATTCTTCATACGTATCTCACAACCAATAAAAGAATTTTCAAACAAATCATAGATTCTTTTGGCTGTGTCGTGTCATGACAGAATAGCTATATCAGCACAAGGACTAACATTGATCAGAAAACACTAATAAGGAAACATGTTGGTTCTAACTTGAATTTAATCAAAACTTTTATTTGTATTTATTTATGTTAATTTGAAAATAATGTATATAGCTCTTGCTAGGATAAAATAAAACTATTATTTGGATTATAAAAAAATATGTTTGAAATTGAAACATTTATGTGGTAATACAGACAAAAATAGAAAAATTTTTGGCTGTGTCGTGCCACGAGGACCAAGCGTTTGTTATAAACACTAATAAGGAAACATTTTGGGTCCAACTTGAATTTAATAAAAACTTTTATTTTTATTTATTTATTTTAATTTTAAAATAATGGATATAGTTCTTGTTAGACTAAAATGAAACAATTAATTACTCAACGAAAAATATGTTTGAAGTTGTAATATTATGTTATAGTAATACACACAAAAAAATATAAAAAAATTACAAAAGTGTCCATATTTTTGATAGATATGTATATTTTCCTAGAAGATACAGAAGAGGAATTGAATGGAACCACGTTGTCATAAAGACTTTTTGTAATTTAGATCTATCAGCATATTTTTATCATTAATTCAATCTATTTGACTAAAAATAAAGAAATAGAATTAGCGAGTTAAAAATCCTTTTATGATTATACATTAATGTTCTGTTAAAATTAATAAAACTACTATTAAATATGAAGTTCTTTCCAAATATTTCACTGTAGTTATTGGATTTTAGGTTTTCTACAGCAATTTAAATAAGAACAACAAGAATATCTACACTAAAAATCCCGTCTTTGTATACAGAAATTTAATGAGATCATTAAGCAAAAACAAAAATGAACTGTATTGAAGTTCGTGAACAATCTAATATATCTGGGGAGAGTGTCGTGTAATATTTACATCACTGTTCATAGCACAGTATATAAAACATTTCGTTCAAATGATTCACAAAGATGTGCAAACTTATTAAAATGGTAAAAGAGACCTTAAAAAATAAAAATGGTTGTGTCGTGTCATGAAGAATTTGTTTCATCCCTCATACGTATCTCACAACCACTGTATGTATATGAACTTATGATGATAAATAAAGACAAATTCCATCTTGAATATAACGCATTTGAACATATTCTGTTCCAACAAAGAACAAACAAAACAAATGAAATTATTTGGAATTTTCAAGTAATTGCCGTTATCATATGCACAATCCAATATACTAAAAGGCTTAATTCACTTTCTATATATCTATATATATATATTTTCATCTGCCTAGTAACCAAATTTGTGCGCAGCTCTAGAGCCTAGACGGTTTGACGGATTTCAGTGAAACCTTTACCGGCAGCTAGAGATTTTTTTGGAATAGGGCCTTTTCATGAATTCACATTTTTAGTACACATGATGTGCGAGATATTAAATAAATAAGGCGGAAATGCGTTTACGGATCAGAGTGTGCGGGTTGCTATCAAAGTGGAGTTTGTTGATTCTGGTTGTAACTTTACAAAAATTTATGTTCAATTTGTCATTTCTGACAGATCTGTTTCAAAATTTAAGTATAAATTACATATATTCTAGATAACTTGAAGATGTTTTTTAAATTTATCTGTGTTTAGAATTAATGAACAAACATGTGTACTACTTTGTAAGTATTTTAAAAGTCAATTTAAAAAATAAAAAAATGTAGCTGTCACTTTTCACAAATTTTTGTGCAACTAGTTATTTTGACATTTCAGTCTGAAATTTTAAATATAAATTACTTTAATTGTAATTCAGTTGGACAAGTTTGGTAATTTATTTGTGTTTAGAATAAATATGCAAACATTAATATTATTTTGTAATTATTTTAAATTTGAATTTTTTTTTTCATATTTTTTTCAAATTTAATTTAAATATGTCAGATATCGTTGTTCGTCAACCTCGATTCTCTTAAGGATTTTAGGCGGTAAAATTCAAATGAGTTAACTTCTTATTTAACATAAAAAAGTTGAGAATTATTTTTTGCTTCATAGATGGTTTATTTTTCTTCTCAAAAAATACAACAGATGTCTCTGCTCAACAACATCGATGCTTCTAAGTATTTTAGGCGGTAAAATTTAAACAAGTTAATTACTTATCTAATATAAAAAGTTCGTTTTAAATATTTGTAATCAATTTCAGATTTTTTTATCTAAATTCGTAGAATTGTCAAAATGTTATTTTAAACAATCATCAGTTGTTTTTTATTTCTAATCAAGTGTGACAAAATTATTTTACACGATCGTTAATTGTTTTTTCTATATGTTATTTAAATCCTGCCGTGTTTGGCATTAAATTGAAGGTCTCACTCATCAGATTTAAACTCAAGTGTCAAAAAATTATTTTGGACGATCGTCATTTGTTTTTTTATAAATGTTATTTAAAACCTACCGTGTTTGGTATTGAATTAAAGGTCTCAATCATGAGATTTAAACTGAAGTATCAAAAATTTATTTTGGACGATCGTTAATTGTTTTTATAAATATTATTTAAATCCTATCGTGTTTGGAATCAAATTACAGGTCTCGGAGAAGAGGTTTGAACTCAAGTGTCAAAATGTTGTTTTGGGTGATTGTCAATTGTTTTGTATAAATGTTATTTAAATCCTACCGTGTTTGGTATTGAATTAAAGGTCTCACTCATGAGATTTAAACTCAAGTGTCAAAAAGTTATTTTGGACGAACGTCAATTGTTTTTTTTTAAAATGTTATTTAAGTCCTACAGTGTTTGGAATCAAATTAAAGGTCTAGCAGAGGAGGTTTGAACTCAAATGTCAAAAAGTTGTTTTGGGCGTTTATCAATTGTTTTGTGTAAATGTTATTTTTATCCTACCGTGTTTTATTTAAATTAAAAGTCTCATGGAGCGGATTTAAACTTAAGTATCAAAAAGTTATTTTGCACGATCGTCAATTGTTTGGTAAATAATTAAGTGTCACAAAGTAGTACCATGTAAGCGAGGAACGAAGTGACGAGCTTTCTTCGGCAATTTACTGACATGGAAGCGAGGAACGTAGTGATGAGCTTGCTTCGCCATTTGTTTGCTATTAAATGGTAGTTATTTAAGACTACTCATTTTATTTTTCTATCTTGTAATCTTCTTTAGTGACACGGGTATCAAAAGAACGGTGTCGAATGAACTGAACAAATGATAATATAAAAAATGTGGCCAGCACATAACCTCCCGCCCAATACTACTCCTAAACGGTACAATATTTTTACATATTCATTATAAAAGAGGTGAGAACAAACTTCAAACTTGCTACCATCTTTTGATGAGGTCAAGGTTTCTGAAATATATTTTTATTATTCGGAATACGAATTTATATAAGCAGGACTCTTTGGTATTATATTAATCCCGTATATGGTTGGAATAAATGTCTTTTGCATATAAGTGTTAGCATAATATTAAAAGACACTTATCCTATTCAAAAAAATCTGATGTGTCCAGCATTTTAACCTCTTAAACGGTACATAATAGTATTTGATGATACAGAAACATACCTTCTTATTTGTTAATTTTCTATTTATATCTGAGAATTTTAATATTCTTTCGTATATTTATTTAATTTTTTGACATATATTTCACTAAGAAAACAGCTTCAAAATCAAAATGACTTGTCACATTTCGTAAAAAATTTTTCAATGTTTCCATGGTGTACCAGGAATGCAAGATTTGTGAAATCTAATTTCTTTATATTTTATTATCTCTAAATCTAATGAAAATTAATGAAATTTGTGTAATCAAAACACATGTAAAATTAAATATTCTACAACTTTCATAATAACATAATTTGTTGAAAAAGGAAATTTAACCGTGTTTTTACACGAAAAACTGTCAAGGGCTTCAAGTAAACTGCTACTTCCGGTTGACCAATATTATCCAAAATCTAATCAGCTCTTCATTTAAATATAAGAAGCAATAATTTACAAAATTGTATATTTTGGTAAAAGAGTATTTGAGTAATGCGAGACGAAAAAATTGCCACAGACTACACACACATATACATACATACAAAATTGTATTGTAGGGACCCTAAAACGTGCTTATTCATTGAAAACTCACTACCCAATTTTTTGACCAAAAACAATACCTCCCTTACCTAGAGGTAGGCGGGAGGTAAAAATGGAGGCTGGCCGATTGTTTTCATTAAAGTCATTTAAAAAATGTGGTTGGTATCATATAAGAATCTTGATGGACAAGTTTTAATTTTTTCGCTTCGATTGTACTTTGAAGTGTAACTAACAAGAGAACGTAAGACTGGATAAGATTGGTATTACACAAACAAATTTAGTAAAAATAATGTATATCTGCCAAATTTGTCATATGGAATGCAAATTATTATACATTATTATTGACGGTATTTCTAAATTGGCAAGAAGACAATAGAAAATTCAGATTGACAAAAGTCTTCATTACTTGATCAAATATTAATGCAAGTTGTATTTAATATAAATTTCTTTTAAAAATCACTTATTTGGTATCGAAAGAAAGGTCGAAGTGAGGTAATTTTATCAAAAATCGTTACGACCGACAATTGTTTAAACTTTTAAAAAAAAATTTTTTTGTAGATACCTATCTTGTAGTTTATCTAACTAAATGTTTCAGGATTTGGCAGATAGTTATTTTTTTAAAGTAAATTTAAATCTATTGTAGGGGTAAAAATAAAATACTTTATCTTGGTAATGTCCACAAAAATCTATTATATTTGTTGAAATTTTTTCCGCAAACCAATTATGATCGGCAATTGTTTTTCATTAAAATTCATGAATATGCGACCTGTGGAGTACCAAGTGATATGTATTAGAAGTGAAATATTGAGGAACTTGGAAATGACCCATCTTTATTACAAATCAGTACGATTGGCAATTAATTTACTGAAAATTTCCCTAAACCTAGCTTGTGGAGTATTGAATTCAATGTTTTAGGCTCAAAAAGTAGGAAAAAGTAGTGATGAAACCTCTTTGTCATAAATAATAACGATCAGTAATTGTTTTTGTGGTAATTACTAAAAACCTAACTTAGGGGTATTTAATGCCAATGCACTGACATGAAAGCGAGGAACGAAGTGACGAGCTTTCTTCGCCAATTTACTAACAAGGAAGCGGGGAACAAAGAGACAAATTTTATTCGACAATTGTTTGCTAACAAATTTAAGGTATTTGATTAAACTTGCAATTTATTTTCCTATAGTTTTAGTAGCTATCTTATTTAGAGTCGCGGAGCCTAGGGGTCAGACCTGCGAAGCAGGTCGGACCGCTAGTCCAATATACTAAAAGGCTTAATTCACTTTCTATATATCTATATATATTTTCATCTGCCTAGTAACCAAAATTTGTGCGCAGCTCTAGAGCCTAGGCGGTTTGATGGATTTAAATGAAACCTTTACTGGAAGTTAGAGATTGTTTTGGAATAGGTCCTTTTCGTGAATTCACATTTTTAGTACACATGATGTGCGAGATATTAAATAAATAAGGCGCAAATGCGTTTAAGGATCAGAGTGTGTGTGTTGTTATGAAAGTGGAGTTTGTTGATTCTGGTTGTAACTTTACAAAAATGTATGTTCAATTTGTCATTTCTGACAGATCTGTTTCAAAATTTAAGTATAAATTACAAATATTCTAGACAACTTGAAGATGTTTTGTAAATTTATCTGTGTTTAGAATTAATGAACAAACATGTGTAATATTTTGTAAGTATTTTAAAAGTCAATTAAAAAAATAGAAATTGTAGCTGTTACTTTTCACAAATTTTTGTGCAACTAGTTATTTTGACATTTCAGTCTGAAATTTTAAATATAAATTACTTTAATTGTAGTTCAGTTAGACAAGTATGGTAATTTATTTATGTTTAGAATAAATATGCAAACATTATTATTATTTTGTAATTATTTTAAATTGGAATTTTTTTTTCATATTTTTTTTTAAATTTAAAATAAATATGACAGATGTCATTGTTCGTCAACCTTGATTCTTTTAAGGATTTTAGGCGGTAAAATTCAAATGAGTTAACTTCTTATCTAACATAAAAAAGTTGAAAATTATTTTTCGCTTCATAGATGGTTTCTTTTTCTTCTCAAAAAATACAACAGATGTCTCTGCTCGACAACATCGATGCTTCTAAGTATTTTAGGCGGTAAAATTTAAACAAGTTAATTACTTATCTAATATAAAAATTTCGTTTAAAATATTTATAACCATTTTCAGATTTTTTTTTATCTTAATTCGCAGAATTGTCAAAAAGTTATTTTAAATAATCAGTTGTTTTTTATTTCTAATCAAGTGTCACAAAATTATTTTACACTATCGTTAATTGTTTTTTCTAAATGTTATTTAAATCCTGCCGTGTTTGACATTAAATTGAAGGTCTCACTCGTCAGATTTAAACTCATGTGTCAAAAAATTATTTTGAATGATCGTCATTTGTTTATTTATAAATGTTATTTAAAACCTACCGTGTTTGGTATTGAATTAAAGGTCTCAATCATGAGATTTAAACTCAAAAATCAAAAATTTATTTTGGACGATCGTTAATTGTTTTTATAATTATTATTTAAATCCTATCGTGTTTGGAATCAAATTACAGGTCTCGGAGAAGAGGTTTGAACTCAAGTGTCAAAAAGTTGTTTCGGGTGATTGTCAATTGTTTTGTATAAATGTTATTTAAATCTTACCCTGTTTGGTATTGAATTAAAGGTCTCGCTCATGAGATTTAAACTCAAGTGTCAAAAAGTTATTTTGGACGAACGTCAATTGTTTTTTTTTTAAATGTTATTTAAGTCCTACAGTGTTTGGAATCAAATTAAAGGTCTAGCAGAGGAGGTTTGAACTCTAATGTCAAAAAGTTGTTTTGTGCGATTGTAAATTGTTTTGCATAAATGTTATTTAAATCCTACCGTGTTTGGTATTGAATTAAAGGTCTCACTCATGAGATTTAAACTCAAGTGTCAAAAAGTTATTTTGGACGAACGTCAATTGTTTTTTAAAAATGTTATTTAAATCCTACAGTGTTTGGACTCAAATTAAAGGTCTCGCAGAGGAGGTTTGAACTAAAGTGTCAAAAAGTTGTTTTGGGCGTTTATCAATTGTTTTGTGTAAATGTTATTTTTATCCTACCGTCTTTGATTTAAATTAAAAGTCTCATGGAGCGGATTTATCAAAAAGTTATTTTGCACGATCGTCAATTGTTTGGTAATTAATTAAGTGTCACAAAGTAGTACCATGGAAGCGAGGAACGAAGTGACGAGCTTTCTTCGGCAATTTACTGACATGGAAGCGAGGAACTTAGTGATGAGCTTGCTTCGCCATTTGTTTGCTATTAAATGGTAGTTATTTAAGACTACTCATTTTATTTTTCTATCTTGTAATCTTCTTTAGTGACACGGGTATCAAAAGAACGGTGTCGAATGAACTGAACAAATGATAATATAAAAATGTGGCCAGCACATAACCTCCCGCCCAATACTATTCTTAAACGGTACAATATTTTTACATATTCTTTGTAAAATCATTATAAAAGAGGTGAGAACAAACTTCAAACTTGCTACCATCTTTTGATGAGATCAAGGTTTCTGAAATATATTTTTATTATTCGGAATACGAATTTATATAAGCAGGATTTTTTGGTATTATATTAATCCCGTATATGGTTGGAATAAATGTCTTTTGCATATAAGTGTTAACATAATATTAAAACACACTTATCCTATTCAAAAAAATCTGATGTGCCCAGCATTTTAACCTCTTAAACGGTACATAATAGTATTCGATGATACAGAAACATACCTTCTTATTTGTTAATTTTCTATTTATATCTGAGAATTTTAATTTTCTTTCGTATATTTATTTAATTTTTTGACATATATTTCACTAAGAAAACAGCTTCTCAATCAAAATGACTTGTCACATTTCGTAAAAAATTTTTCAATGTTTCCATGGTGTCCCAGGAATGCAAGATTTGTGAAATCTAATTTTATTATCTCTAAATCCCCTTCCACTAACATCCTTGGGGGCTATGATTTGACGGCTGGTAACCGCACTTCATACGAAAAAATATATCACTTAAAGAGATCTGCGTAAGCAGAGTGCCACACCCGTAATGGGTAAAGGGCGTGATGATATAATTTATTTATTTTATTTTATTTAAATCAAATGAAAATTAATGAAATTTGTGTAATCAAAACACAAGTATAATTAAATATTCTACAACTTTCAAAATAACATAATTTGTTGAAAAAAGAAATTTAACCGTGTTTTTACACGAAAAACTGTCAAGGGCTTCAAGTAAACTGCTACTTCCGGTTGACCAATATTATCCAAAATCTAATCAGCTCTTCATTTAAATATAAGAAGCAATAATTTACAAAATTGTATTTTTTGGTATGAGTATTTGAGTTATGCGAGACGAAAAATTTGCCACAGACTACACACACATATACATACATACAAAATTGTATTGTAGGGACCCTAAAACGTGCTTATTCATTGAAAACTCACTACCCAATTTTTTGACCAAAAACAATACCTCCCTTACCTAGAGGTAGGCGGGAGGTAAAAATGGAGGCTGGCCGATTGTTTTCATTAAAGTCATTAAAAAAATGTGGTTGGTGTTGGTATCATATAAGAATCTTGATGGACAAGTTTTAATTTTTTCGCTTCGATTGTACTTTGAAGTGTAACTGACAAGAGAACGTAAGACTGGATAAAATTGGTATTACACAAACAAATTTAGTAAAAATAATGTATATCTTCCAAATTTGTCATATGGAATGCAAATTATTGTACATTATTATTGACGGTATTTCTAAATTGGCAAGAAGACAATAGCAAATTCAGATTGACAAAAGTCTTCATTACATGATCAAATATTAATGCAAGTTGTATTTAATATAAATTTCTTTTAAAAATCACTTATTCGGTATCGAAAGAAAGGTCGAAGTGAGGTAATTTTATCAAAAATCGTTACGATCGACAATTGTTTAAACTTTTTTAAAAATTTTTTTTGTAGATACCTATCTTGTAGTTTATCTAACTAAATGTTTCAGGAGTTGGCAGATAGTTATTTTTTTAAAGTATATTTAAAACTATTGTAGGGGTAAAAATAAAATACTTTATCTTGGTAATGTCCACAAAAATCTATTATATTTGTTGAAATTTTTTCCGCAAACCAATTATGATCGGCAATTGTTTTTCATTAAAATTCATGAATATGCGACCTGTGGAGTACCAAGTGATATGTATTAGAAGTGAAATATTGAGGAACTTGGAAATGACCCATCTTTATTACAAATCAGTACGATTGGCAATTAATTTACTGAAAATTTCCCTAAACCTAGCTTGTGGAGTATTGAATGCAATGGTTTAGGCTCAAAAAGTAGGAAAAAGTAGTGATGAAACCTCTTTGTCATAAATAAAAACGATCAGTAATTGTTTTTGTGGTAATTACTAAAAACCTAACTTGGGGGTATTTAATGCCAATGCACTGACATGAAAGCGAGGAACGAAGTGACGAGCTTTCTTCGCCAATTTACTAACAAGGAAGCGGGGAACAAAGAGACAAATTTTATTCGACAATTGTTTGCTAACAAATTTAAGGTATTTGATTAAACTTCCAATTTATTTTCCTATAGTTTTAGTTGCTATCTTCTTTAGAGTCGCGGAGCCTAGGGGTCAGACCTGCGAAGCAGGTCGGACCGCTAGTAATATACTAATTGCACATGAAAACAAATTAAGGACTAACTACTGACAGAAGTTGTACCACAAAAAATATGCGAAAAAGAAATAAAAATTAAATCGCCCAAGAAAATTATTTGCTTTCCAATTAACAAATAAAACGAAGAGTCCAGAAATAGAATAAAAAAAGAAAGAAGAAGCAGAACAATTAAAAATTCTATCAATGTAAAAATTATTTGTTTTCTTGTTATCCAGAAGGAAGAACAAACCTTATTTGATAGATTGTAGATATCTATGATTTTTATTCCAAATTACGATCCTTTACTAGGATTACAGTCTGTTTTGTAAGTTTCAAAATAGCAGTGTCGTGTCTTGAATATATATTGACATTACCTATTAAAATTTGGTTCTAATCAGACAAGTTTTTCTTAACGCGTATAACATTTTGCTTTTCGAACATTTTTTGTAAAGAAAATAACGTTACAGTTTTTTAAGTCATTCCAAGTCCTTTTCTTCTTCACTAAAGTTTGAAATAAAATAAATGACAAAAATAAAGAAAAATGCATCACTAATTGAGAATACTTCTTTTAATTTAGCAAATATCTCATTCTTCATACGTATCTCACAACCTTTCAAAGAATATTCAAATCAATCATAGATTCTTTTGGCTGTGTCGTGTCATGACAGAATAGTAATACGTAAAAAAAAATGAATGTGTCGTGTCATGAAGAATTATGTTATTTTATTCTTCATACGTATCTCATAACCACTCGCATTTTTCTCTACTTTACATATAGAATTTTAGTGAATTTATTAGGAAAGTATATGTTTACGGCAATAGCACAATACCTTCTACAACAAACCGTAGTTAAAATGACAAGGATGTGCAAACTTATTAAAATGGTACAAAAGAACGTAAAAAATGAAAATGGTTGTCGTGTCATGAAGAATTTATTTCATCCATCATACGTATCTCAACCAGATTAAATCACAAAAATAAAACAAATTAAATACTATTGAATTGTCTTGGGCCATGTCCGGATTCCAGGCAATTCCAAGTCTTTGTCTACATCTACACTAAAGTTTGTTTAGTGTAAGGAAAATAAATTACCGCATTTTGAGGGTGCAAACATAATGGTCTCTTTAAATGAGTATAAAATTGTAAAGAAAAAAAAATAGTTATGTCGTGTCATGAAGATTTATTAACATTACTATTATAATTTGGATAATGTCTTATCCTACATACGTATCTCACAACCATTCTCTTCTATTGCAGTACATGTACAATTATCACTGTAACTATATTAATCAATATTCGCTTATTGCAAGGAAAATTAAAAAATTTATGAAATTATGTAAATTCTGGATGGTCGATTTGGAAAGATTTGTGCTAGAATGTGAGCATATTAACAAATTTAATCATTGTTTGATGACATTGAATTGGGTTCAGATGATTCACAAATCTGCGAAAACTAAGAAAAATCTATTGGGCACAAAGTACTAAATTGCTTGACATTTCACCCAAATATTGTATGGTTGTTAAAGCATTGCAACTTAAACATATTTTAGAAAGATGGTTTCCGATCCTGAACGCATATACATTTTGCTTTACGCACAAATAAATATTCATATTCATTTCTAGATTGCGAAATCTGTTGTCGCTAAAATGTATAAAGAAATAATGTTTTATATCGAACATAATACTATATATTTAATATTAACCAGTTCAAGCATTTAGAGTATCTATTATCAGATGTGCCTGTGTTGTGTTGTCATCAAGACTTATTGAGATAATCTGTGATACCTAAATACAGGTTTATCCGTTATTCATATATCACAGCGTTTTCCTTGAAAAACTTGGGAGTGAAATTTAAAACAGAACAGTTCATTTTTAAATTGCAAAGAATAATATTTCACCGTTGTACTGCATTAAGTAAATAGTACAATCAGGATCAGGTAAAATGAAGGCAAGTATTGCAAAATTGCTGTGTCATGTCATGAAGACTTATTGACATTACACGGTTTAATTTCGTTAATGTCTCATTCTCATACGTATCTCACAATCAATTTATTACTCGTATTGTGTAACTAAAGTAATAAAAAAAAGAAAAATAAGAAAATGCAATTCCTGTAATACTGATTGGCATGACTTACTATCAATAATAATTATTTCGCATTAATCTTATGCAACAATGTTGAAAAAACAAATATTAAAAACATTTTAAATCCAGTGACAGTTTCTGTTTTCGTTTATGTTAGAATTAATTAAGATTTTTAAAATGACCAGAACTTTCTTAGTGCAATAGGATATTTTCAATTCCTTATAACTTATAATGAAAAAATTTTATCATCCAGAGAAGGAAAGAAAGGTACTTGAATGTGAATACCTGACATACAGTTCCATAATTGTTATACAAAGTTAGAATTGAAATATTACAGCTGATACTGTGTTCGTTTGAACTAGCAGTTAAATGCTCTCTAAAATAACAGTATATTACTTTCAACATTATCTACATGATTTCCATGACAGATAGATCAGACAAAAGTAATACGTTATGAAATTTAAAATGATTCGGAGACTTATTGGCATTACCATATAATTTACCTAATAAATCAAAATTGTACATATTCTGTTAGAATTTATAAAGAAAACCAATGAAATTAAAGAAAGAAAACTCAACATTTTTAAACGTAGAATATTGATTAACATGGTTATTACAATGTGACGAAGAATTCATGGATTTACATTAATGTTATTCAACAATTGTTATTGTATATAAATTTGAAAATTATTTATTAAAAACATCTTAAATCCAGAAACAGTTTCTGTTGCTGAAAAAGCAAATTATGAACACTGTTATGCGAATACAAAGTTTTTAAGATGAACCAATTTCATTGCCACTAAGAAATGTTTAGGAATATAAAATAGAATGATCCAAGGAAATAAAAATATCCACGAAATAATGAAAAAACCCGATCATATAGTGGAAAAATAAGTAATATTTTTTGATAGTGCCGTGTCAACAAATCAATAAAACAAGAAATTCTATTCATCCATAGACATTACGGATCAAAAAATTGTGCCAATTCAATATCATAAAACTGAGAAAATATTTTATTAAAATATGTCTTGTGTAATAACATATATTGATTGGTTCAAATACATATCATGAATTACAAAGTGGCTGTCGTGTCATGACCTGTTAATATCTAATCCTTCATTCGTATCTCACAATATTCTGTAAGTATTAATTCTTAATATAAGTACACTTAAAGACAAATATAACTGGACTGTAAACGTTGCTTGGAAATATCTTATACTTACATCCTTATACAGTCCATAATATATAAATATAAAGAATTAAAAAATTACTGTGTCGTGTCATGAAGACTATTTTGCTAAAGGTTCAGCAGAGAACCCGGTGCAGACCAACGCGAAGAACAACGAGGAGGAGAAACATGGAAAGAAGGAAGAAATTGTAAAAGCAATACAAAAGAATAAACTTCTCCATCTAAATCACTTTTCCTTGGCGATTGTCTCTTCGCATACCATGTACCAAACGGAATGATTCCCAAAGACAAGGGTGTACGTTGACAAGAAAGAAATTGGTGGATTACAAATTGTATGAGAAGGTTCACGAAAATTTATCTGGTTTCGATAGTAAGCAACAAAAATGTTGGCTTGCCTTGGCTTGGCTTTACATATCAATATAGGCAGATAATACGCTATTCAAAAAACATTGTGCTTATCGAACATGTAAATATTCATATTCATTTTTAGATTGTGACTTCTGTTGTCGCTAAATGGATAAGAAAATAACGTTATAGTTTTTTAAGTCATTCCAAGTTCTTTCTACTTCTTCACTAAAGTTTGAAATGTAATAAAAACAAAAATAAAGAAAAATGAAATGCTGTATAGCCGAAAAAAAATATTTTCGGTGTGTCACTGGCCATTTACAAAATTTGACCAAGAATAAAAATATTTAAAAAAAATAATTGTTTCGTGTCATGAAGATTTATTGACATTTACCTAATATAATTTGATTAATGTCTTATCCTTCATACGTATCTCACAACCATTCTCAATTGTAATCATGGCTAAATTTGTTTTATCCTTCATACCTATATCACAATCACATTTTCCGGTGATTTTTAACAGGTTGTATTTCAGTAAAAAATGGTCGTTTTGAGACTCATTTTGAAGCTTTAAGATTTTTTTGCTAAAATTTTTTTGGAGCAACGGTTCTCATGCAATTCTAAAAGATAGCGGGAAAAAATAAAATTACAATTTTTTTTTTGTCCAAGAGTTTGAAACACAAATTTCATTTCAGACAACATGATCAGATAGCCAGATTATTTGGCATTAATTTTCTACTTTTGTAAACCTCTTTTTTGAGTAGTGTATTTTAAGAAGGCAATTGTTACGAGTTTCGGGAATATGGTAGTTTATAAAAATGTACGAGAAAAACAAGTTTTGTTAAAATTACTTGTTTCTCAATGTTATGAAACATGAAGTTATTCTGCAGTATTTCACGTATCAATTCTGCTGGAAGTGGCTCCAGTAAAAGAAAAAAAAAATGCTTTATTGGTGGCTGGGCAGTGTCGTGTCATGAAGTTCTACTACAGTATAACGTAATAATTAGGTTAGTTTCATCCTTCATACGTATCTCACAACCATATTTTGATAATTGAAAAACTCTGTTAAGAAACAGGTTATTATTTAGGTATAATGTATACGAGTAGAGAAATTGCATAAAAAATTACATATTGGAAATATACTTTCGTCAAAATTTATGAAGTAAGCTAATAATCATTTCGTTTTGGATCCATTAACAAGGAGAGTTAATTGGTGGTTGCCTATGTCGTGTAATGAAGAATAAGATTTGAAATATATATTCTCTTTCATTCGTATCTCAAAACCACTTTACAAAATATATACAAATAGATCAATTATAGAATTTCTTATAGAAACACAAAGAAGAAATTTTATACATATATTAATCACAAAAAAAGTGTAGAGCTTTTCGCCTACTATATATATTTTATTATGAATGAAACGTAATTGAATGATTTGATAACAGATTTAAATAAAAATTAACTCGAAAGCTTTATCCACTTGGCGGTTGTGTCGTGTCATGAAGACTTATTGACAAATGTTATAATTTGGTTTGTCTCATTCCTTATACGTATCTCACAACCATAATCCAATAAAATCATATATGGCAAATTACCATTGCAACGAATATAATATTGGTTAGAACTCTTTCATTGCACGGTAAATAAAAATGTTGATAAAATTATGAAAAACTCATGGTCGAGAAAAATGAGAAGAAAACTATAAAAAATTAAGTACCTAGTTGCCAAAGATATTTTCAAAAAATAATGACGAATGATGAAGCTGTTAGAACAGTTTAAAAATAGTGATTCTATGTATTTACAGTGAAGTATGCAATTCCCAAAAACAAAAAAACAAAAAAATAGTTCTTTTGTCTCTCCATACCAGTGTACAGAAATTTCTTGGTGTGTATAAGAATATTTTGATATGCACAAAATATATATACTTCATTTTCATTCTCGGATTACTACTTTCGTTAACGCTATATATAAAACGTTCAACTTGTGAGGAAAGAGAAGGTGTTATCATATTAGTTAGCCCTTATTTTAACTGAAAATTTGTATATTTCGTAGAAAAGTCGGAGGAGCTCCCGAATTTCACCTTAGTTGTAGAAGTAAAATTAATTTACATAATTATATTTATACTAATGTTACACAAATATATTCTCAAATTGTAATAAAACTCAAAATTGATGTATTTTGTTAAAATTTATCATTGTTTATTGCAATAATATGCAGGACTTGGCGGCTGTATCGTGTCATGAAGATTAGTTGACATATTTTAATTTAGTTTTATGTCGCTTTCCCCATACAAGGTGTCCACTGATTTTTCGAAAAAAAAAAAGTTATCAAGTGACCTCACAGTTTTAAAAAAGTGTTCTAAAGTGACCCATTTAGGGGCCTATTCTTATAACTTACATGTTAATTTGTAACGACCTGTTAAAGAATTTAACCAACGATAACAGACGTCATTGAATTAAAAATTTCATTTGACATAAAAATTAACATTGAAGTTACAGAATAGACCTTTATGTGACTCATAAAAATAAAAATTCCCTATTTGGTATTCTTGATTTTGGTACGCAGCCCCGATGAGTTGACGAGAGCAGAATAGCGTGCGCACAACTATTCAAAATAAAAATTACCAAACCAACACAATATAAATTAAATAAATAATAAAAATAAATTATTTATTTATTTATTTTATATTTATATAAATTAAAACATACAATTTTAATTCCGACAAAAATAAAAGACATTTATTCGAAAAGTATGACTATTAACTAAGTATATTTATTTGTAAAATAAAACCTATAGTGACGTTTTTCATCGAAAAAGTGAGTTTAAGTTACTTTAAATGAAAAAAGTGACCAAAATCACTTTAAGTGACCTTGGTGGACACCCTGTTCATATCATATCTTACAATAATTTCTATTTTCAAAGTATTCATTTTAAAATACAAAATACATCGTATCTCTCCAGGCAACAGAATATCAATTACTTTTCAATCAGCTGCTAATGTAAGCATGACATTTAGAACACCCTTCATTTCGATTTTAGTGTAGAAATTTATGAAAGAGAAAAAAAACTTCAAGAATTAAAGAATTAATAGTAGCAATTATGGATAAATGAATAAGTAAAAAATATATTTCACTCAGCTTGGCATTCAGTGCCATATCGATAACTCGATCAGCGTATAAGCCATTATCATCATAGTGAAATAGACATTTTCTGAGAGAAATTAAAGAAAATTGAATTATTCTACGTAGAAAACATTAATAAGATAAGAATCATTATTTAAGGATTTCGCACAATAACGCATGTTATTATATTTAAAATGCTCGTCATTCATCGTATGATGCATCAAACAAAACTGTGTGTGGTAAAACAAATTTTCAAAACAAAATCCATCTTGGACATTTAAATATTTATTTAAAAAAATAATAAAAAATAATTTAAAAAATTTCGAAGTCTTATTTTTGTACAACAATGTCTATGAATTTAACTATTAATTAATAAAAACAGCTTAAATAAATAAACAATTTCCGTTGCTATAAAAGCTAAAATTATTTCATTAATGCAGCTGCATCTACTTTAATTAAATGCCGTTACCATAGAGAGAATAGTCAAATGAAAATATATAATTAACATAAGCTGAACATTGTCATTGCAAGGGTTTTTATTAATGGCGATAATATAAACAAACCAAAATTATAATAAATAATATAATATGAACAATGAAATTTTAATCGCGATAATATAATGAAAATCTCTATGGAACAAAATTTTTCTTTCTTAAAAAATAAACCAAAATGACTGATGAATATCTAAAAAAAATAAAATAATTTGAACAATGGACAAGGGCTTTTTTACTTGCGATAATATAATGAAAAACTCTATGGAACAAATAGATATCTTCATAAATAAACAAATCAAGAATGAATGATGAAGATGACTACTTAATAATAAATTAAATACCTTCACAGTCCGAACGAAACCAGTTAGAATAAAACAGAATATATTCTGTCAAAAACAAAAACATTTGTGATAGATCCATACAGATATTTTCTTTGCTGAAAAATCAAGTTTAAAAAAGTTAAAAATGACTGTGTCGTGTCATGGAGTCTTATTGACATCACCTATAATTATTTTGTTAATGTCTTATCCTTCATACGTATCTCACAACTATAACATTTTAAACTTGCGTAGAATTTAAGATACAACCATTTTTTTAGAATTACAACTGCGTTGCGTATTTTACTATAACATATATTTTTACACATTCATTCCAAGTCCTCCACTAAAGTTTACATAATGATGAGGAAAATATTTGCATTTAAACGCTGGAAAAATGGATTGTTCGTTTACCGTATCAAAATGGCTGTGTCGTGTCATGAAGACTTATTGACATATCACATTCTGTATACGTATCTAACAGCCAATGTGGAATGTTTATGTTTACCATAACTAAATACAATGATGTTTATCTTGAATAAAGCATATTTGGATATGTACTTAATTAAAATGAAGATAACTAAATTTAATTCTTTTTCATTATCATAAATTTACAGTGTGTAGAAAAATGTATGACAAGATACTAAACATCATTTTATATAACAATGTTGTAGTATCCAAATTAGTAAAAACAGTTTAAATTTACCAGGAAAAATAAATATTTTTTGTGATTTTAAATATGAATACTCGACCCCCTTTACAAGTTAAAAATTCTGGCGACCTCTAAGGGCCATAATAACTATTTCACTGAATCAAAAAACCACTTATTTTGTAATAACTTTGTTTCTGCCGAGACTTAAATTGATCAAAAAATCAAGTCTACTGATCGAACCAAGAAGATGAAAGAAATCTTCTATTAGCTACTGACTGCATGATTAAAAATGGAATTTTATTCGCATCGCCTATTGCTATTCGTCACTTGCTACATATGTAAACTAACGTTCTCTTCAACGGAAAAAAATGTGCAGTTATCATAGAAAAAATAGTAATACCATCACAAGATAAGAAAATATTTATAATAATTTATAGAATTGTCATTAAGAACTGGCCTGGAAAATAACGGAAACTGTTCAGGAAATTATAGATAACCTGAACATTTAACGTACCCATAAATTTAAAGCAAACAAAAAGATACAATAAAATCATTGAAACTAAAACAATTTAAAAATGATGGAACGAATCCGACAGAATTACAGAACAAAAGTGAAGAAGAAAATTAAAGGACTCGTCTGTTTGCATTTCAGTAAAATTCTTTGCTAAAATCCAACACACAAAAATGAAAATAAAACAGAATGCAATCTGTCAAAAAATAAAAGCACTTGTAATACAGACAAATTATACTTTTAGTGGTAAAAAGAGCGTAAAAAGTTGAAAATGATTGTGTCGTGTCATGAAGATTTATTGACATTAGCCATTATAGTTTGGTTAATGCTTATCCTTCATACGTATCTCACATTAGTTATAAGTGTTTCTAGCACAACATAAAATGGAACGTATCCGTTAGAATATTACAAAGCAAAAATGAATGATGTATATTCAAGAATGTGTCAATTTTGCATTACAGTTAAATACTTCCAAAGTTCCAAACCCAAATAATGGAGAACAAAACAGAAAACACATTTTTTGGAAAAACAAAAAAGTTTTAACTCAAACAGATTATGTCTTAATTGGTTAAAATTGTTTGTGTTGTGACATGGAGTTTCATTGAGAATACTAATTATAATTTAGTTAATGTCCCATTATTCATGCGTATCTAACAAGAACTCGAAATAAATTAAAGTTTGTAGATATTCTGTCCGAATAAAGAAAACCAATGAATGAAATTAAAAAAATGAACAACCATTTTATTTCGTTAATTAACAAATTACTTTAGAATTTTCATTAACCCCATTGTATATAAAAATATTGTGGAGTATAAATTTTAAATGAATAATTAAAAGAGTTGAAATCCAGGAACAGCAAAAATAATTAGGATTGTCATTACGAATTGTTCAGGAATTTAATAATAACTGAGGCATTTATTACCAAAGAATAATATCGATAAAAAACTTTAAAACTTTGACTCTTCTTCGCAGCGATTCAAATCTTCAAAACTGGAGAGTGTTCAACTTGCAAAGATCTATTATATATGGTCAACTCAATGAAGTTTATGTAATAGATTACAATAGAACCATATGCTATGAAATTAATTATGATTATTAAAAAGTGGGGACTTTTATATTTTGCAAACATTTATTTCGGGCATTCCAAGTCTTCTTCTACTTCTACACCAAAGTTTGTTTAGTGTAAGGAACATAATTACAAGAGCAAGTAATTTTCACCAGGAAAGAAAAATAATAATAATAAAAAGTATATAATGGTTGTGTCGTGTCATGAAGATTTGCATTTCCATGTTCTTCATACGTATCTCAGAACCACTGGTAAATAACAGCATATAATCCTTTTATTTATTATTTAATTGATGGCTCAAGAAAAACTGTAGTTGTTATAACAACAATTTAAGTAAATGATTCATAAAGCTGTGAAATCGTTAAAAAAATCAGTTAAAATGGCTGTGTCGTGTCATGAATATTTTAGCTAATGCTTCATTCGTATATCAATAAAATATTTACTACAAAAATAATGTCAAATTTAGTTCAGATTAAAAATCGTTTATGAAGATTTTTAAATATAATTTTACCAATCATATTATGAATTATTGGGTAGTTTTGTCGTGTCATGAAGACTTATAGACATAACTTCATTCGTATTCTTATAATTAACTATATTCCTGCAAAATATCTTGCAGAACGAAAATTATTCATCGAAACAATGAAAACAAATGAGGAAAGCAAATTGATATAATTGGTTATTTTAAAATTCACCATTTCAATATAAAATGGATTCTCTGGATTGCTATGTCATCAAATAAGATTTGACGTCTCGTTCTTCATAGGTATCTCACAACCACTGGTAAATAATATATTCAAAAAAAGATACAGGGTGTTTTTAGAATTCAAAGATCTGTAAATAGTAGACTTTGAGGTGTTCAGGTAATAACTAGGTACATAAAGCAATATTTTGTGATAATTTATTATGATTATTGAAAAGAGGGGGCATTTTTATTTCGGAAATTTCAAGTCCTTTTCTACAATATATACCGAAGTTTTTTCATGTAAGGAAAATTATTACAAATATCTGCGTAAGTTAATTTTCACCAGCAAGGGACAATAAAAAAATCAAAATAGCTATGTAGTGTCATGAAAATCTATTCCATTACCTTTTACAATTTGGTTAATGTCTTTCATTTAATACGTATCCAAAACAAAATCAATTTTGAACATATTTTGATCAGATATTTAAATGAAATCAATTTGACAGATTTATAAAGCTGAAAATCGCTATAATAAATGCTAAAGTAAAAAATGGCTGTGTCGTGTCATGAAGACCTATGCATTTTACAATTTGGCAATGTTTCGCCCTTCATACGTATCTCACAGTTCCCTTGTAAACAACAAAACAAAATCGATCTTGATCATATTTGCATCATATATTCTAAACAAACTTATATTGATTTAAATGATTTATAAAGCTGTAAAATCTCTTTAACAAACATTGAAAGTAAAAATAGATGTGTCGTGTCATGAAGATCTAAACAGAACTTCATTCGTATCTCACGACTATTTTCAAGATAAACTATACCATTACCGTGTAAGTTGTATCGTGACATGAAGACATTGGTATCTTACAACTAATTAGATAGAAAAAAGGTTTTTCATTGGTATCCACTGTTCTGAATATTTAAAATCATTTACGAAGATCTTAAATTAAACCAATCATATTTAATTACTTAGTAGTTGTGTCGTGTCATGAAGACTGATTGATAGATCCATTCCGCGAAATATCTTCCAAAACAGAATAGTTTTGCAAAAAATAATTCAAAGAATAGGAAACAAATGAAGAATGCAAATTAATTTAATTGGTTATTTCAACAATTCAATATAAAATGGAGACAGAGATGAACTGTAATTCTTTGGATTGCATTGTCATCAAATGAGATATGACGTTTCGTTCTTCATACGTATCTCACAACCACTGGTAAATAATAAAATAAAATCCATTTTGAATATATTTGATTCAAGAACTGTCAAAGTTGCTAATATTGGAGCATTAACATAAACTAATTTGGAACGGTGCAAGTGCTTTAAACAAAAAAATAAAAACTAAATAATAATAGCTGTGTTGTGTCATGAATAATTATTGATATAACTTCATTCGTATCTTACAACTAATTAGGTAGAAAAAAGATCCTTCCCGCGAAATATCTTCCAAAACAGGATAGTTTTTCAGAAAAAAATTATTAACAAAGAAAACTAATAAAGAATGCAAATTAATTTATTTGGTTATTTTAAAATTTACCATTTCAATAAAAAATGAAGACAAAGATGAACTTGTATTTAATTCTCTGGATTGTATTTGTCATCAAATGTGATATGACGTCACGTTCTTCATACGTATCTCACAACCACTAGTAAATAATAATAAAAAAAAAATCCATCTTGAATATATGACTCAAGAACTGTCAAAGTTGCTTTAGAACAGTGCAAGCGCTTTGAATCAAAAAAATTGTAAATAATAATAGCTGTGTCGTGTCATGAAGAATTATTGACGTTATCAGTTATAATTTTTATAATACCTCATTATACATACGTATCTTACAAGCAATGAATGAATAAGTTACAGATTATTTTACGAGAGAAAATTTTTCAATACACTTGTTGCAAATTTAAAAATTATTTCATTCTGTATTGTTCCATAACAGAACGAACGAGCATTCATTCAGTCTAATCAAAAAATTGACTACATATGAATAATAAAAAGGACATTAAATGTTATAAAGTGAGTAACGTCTCATTGTTCATTCGTATCTCACAATCTTTCATCATTTAAAAATTCCGGCTAAATCAAATTTTTAATATTGAATTTAAACAAGCAAATAATAATTCAACAAAATTACGAATGTAAGAAGAGTTAAGTTATAAAATAAAAATGTAAGTATGAAATATGTAATTTCTTATCGACAAAATAGCAACGGCCAGGTGAAATAACGCAAGAAGTTGTTCCCCAAGTTGATCTCGCTCAACCCATTAACAATCAACCGGAAATGGTTAAGCAGCCGGTTGAAACAAACTCTACTTCTGATGAGAGCCAGCCTTCCGGATCTTCGCAAACAATTGAGGAATTATCTTTCATTATTGCACAAAAGGAGCGTTTTAAGACGAATCATCAAATTACTCATATGTAAATGATTTGTAGGTGTTTCCTATTATTAATATTATAATTTTAGATGCTACTAACAATTTGTATTCATTATAAAAACAAAAATTTGTTGTAGCTAAAATGGATAAGGAAATATATTTTCTAAAGCAATAAATCACTAAAGTTTGTGTAGTGTAAGGAAAATAAATTACAGCATTTTGACGGTGTAAACAAAATGTTAACTTTAAACAAACATAGAAATGTAAAAAAAAAATAGCACATATAATCCTGCATACACATCTCACAATCATTCTCTATTGCAATCATGACTAAATACATGGCTAATTTAGCGAAGAGATACCTGAAGAACTATCTGTAAATATGTCGATAATCTAATATTGATCAGTATTCACTTACAGCACGGAAAACGAACTAATAATTGAATATCCAACATTTGGTTCAAATGATTCACGAAGCTATGAAAACTAAGAAAAATCTATTGGCCACAAAGTACTAAATTGTCTTACAATACTTCCAAATATTATAAAGTGCTTTACGCACAAGTAAATATTCATATTCATTTCTAGAATGTGAATTCTGTTGGTGCATAAAATGGACAAGGAAATATTATCTATAAAGTATAATACCAAATATTTAAATATTATAAGATGCGGCTGTGTCGTGCCATGAAAATTTATTTCCAAAACTCATACTGCAGTTTATTTTTAAATTTCAAAGGATAATAATTCACCGCACTTGTACTGGACTAACTAAATAGTACAAGCAGGGAAAAATAAATCTAAGTATTGTAAAATGGCTGTGTCGTGTCATGAAGACTTATTGACATTATTCGATTTAATTTCGTTAATGTCTCATCCTCATACGTATCTCACAACCACTGTGTATATTTGTCCTTGTTACTATATAACAAGCTCCAATGAACATAAAGCGTTTGAATACCTGCAGAAACACGAAAAAAAAAATGAACGTTCTCATAACGCATAAATATTGATTGTCATGACTATTAATAAAAAATTATTTCGATTTAACCTTATGCAACAATTTTAAAATTAAATAATATAGACAAACTTAAATCCAGAAATAGTTTCCATCGGTGGACAAGATATGTAATACCTGAGCAAGAATTTTAAAATGACCAGAGCTTTTGCAGTGTAAGGGAAATTTTTAATTCTTTGTTTCATGGAAACAGGGAAAAAATTGTTCTTGAATGTGAACACGAACCCGAACACGAACATGAGTGACTATACAAAACCAAAAAATGACCTGAATGCTTATAAAATAATATACTGATAAATAAAAAACTGTAAATATTCTATTCGAACCTATAAAAAAAACCAATTAAATTAAAGGAGAGATTTAACATTTTAAAACGTAGAATGTTGATTAATATGATTATTGTCATTACTATATGTAACGATAAATAGAGCCCTTTTACATTAATGTTATTCGACAATGTATGTTATGTAAAAATTTTAAAATTATTCATTAAAAACAGCTTAAATACAGAATCAGTGTTTCCGTTGCTGAAAAATCAAATTATGAGCACTGTTATGTAAATACAAAATCTTAAGATGAACAAATTTGTTTGGAGAATTAAGAAAATAAATATGAAATGATGCAAGGAAATTAAAATCGAGACGAAATAATGAAAAAACTCGATCGTATAAGTGGAAGATAAGTTTACGCTATAATATAAAATATAAAACGTTTAACTTATACAGTAATAGAAGGTGATATTACATTAGATAGTTCTTATTTTACTTGAAAATTTGTATATTTCCTAGAAGAGACTGAAGAGCTCCCGAATTTCACTTCAGTTGTAGAAGTAAAATTAATTTATATAATTATATTTATGCAAATGTTACACAAATATATTCTCAAATTGTAATAAAACTCAAAAATGATACATTTTGTTGAAATTTCTCATTGCTTATTGCAATCATATGCAGGACTTGGCGGCTGTATCGTGTCATGAAGATTTGTTGACATTAGGTATTATAATTTAGTTTTATGTCGCATTCTTCATATCGTATCTTACAATAATTTTCTAAGTATTAATTTTAAAATTACAAAATACAACGTATTCTGTCCAGGCAACAGAATTTCATATTCAAGCAGCTGATAATGTAAGCATGACATTCAGAACATCCTTCATTTCAATTTTAGTGTAGAAAAATATTAAAGAGGAAAAAAAACTTCAATAAATAAAGAATTGATAGTAGCAATTATGGATAAATGAAGTGAAAATAATATTTCACTCAGCTTGGCATTCAGTGCCATATCGATAACTCGATCAGCGCATAAGCCATTATCATCATAGTGAAATAACTGCTATTTTCTGACAGTAATTAAAGAAAATTATATAATACATTATTCCAAATAATCAATTTACAATACCAATTTAACTATTTAGCACAATAAATACAAAACAAAATCTACATTGAACATTTAGATATTTATTCATAAAAAAATTTAAGAAGTAAATAAACAATTGTTTCGAAGTATTATCTTTACACAACAAAGTTGCATATAAATTTAAAAATTAAACACCTTAAATCCAAAAACAATTCCCCTTGCTGGAATATTGGAAAAGCTAAAATTATTTCATTAATACAGCTATATCTACTTCAATTAAATGCCATTGCCACAGACAGAATAGTCATATTAAAAAAATATTTAGACAAAGTTGAACATTGACATTGCAAGAGCATTTTTAATGGCGATAATAATGAAAAAATCTATGGAACAAATACACATCTTAAACAAAATGAATGATGAAGATTTATGGACAGTTCTATAATTGATTCCGGTGTCTGTATTATAATTTAATGCCTTCACAACCCAGGCCAAGCAGTTCAATAATAAAATAGAAGAAATACTTTGGGACATGTGTTGTAGATCCATTCAGATTTGGTTAAAAAAAAAACGTTCAGTTAAAAATGATTGATAATTCGGGTGATGGAGTCTTAAGGAGAATACCAGTTATAATTTGGTTGAAATATCCTATTCTTCATACGTATCTCACAACCAATAAAAGAATTTTCAAACAAATCATAGATTCTTTTGGCTGTGTCGTGTCATGACAGAATAGCTATATCAGCACAAGGACTAACATTGATCAGAAAACACTAATAAGGAAACATGTTGGTTCTAACTTGAATTTAATCAAAACTTTTATTTGTATTTATTTATGTTAATTTGAAAATAATGTATATAGCTCTTGCTAGGATAAAATAAAACTATTATTTGGATTATAAAAAAATATGTTTGAAATTGAAACATTTATGTGGTAATACAGACAAAAATAGAAAAATTTTTGGCTGTGTCGTGCCACGAGGACCAAGCGTTTGTTATAAACACTAATAAGGAAACATTTTGGGTCCAACTTGAATTTAATAAAAACTTTTATTTTTATTTATTTATTTTAATTTTAAAATAATGGATATAGTTCTTGTTAGACTAAAATGAAACAATTAATTACTCAACGAAAAATATGTTTGAAGTTGTAATATTATGTTATAGTAATACACACAAAAAAATATAAAAAAATTACAAAAGTGTCCATATTTTTGATAGATATGTATATTTTCCTAGAAGATACAGAAGAGGAATTGAATGGAACCACGTTGTCATAAAGACTTTTTGTAATTTAGATCTATCAGCATATTTTTATCATTAATTCAATCTATTTGACTAAAAATAAAGAAATAGAATTAGCGAGTTAAAAATCCTTTTATGATTATACATTAATGTTCTGTTAAAATTAATAAAACTACTATTAAATATGAAGTTCTTTCCAAATATTTCACTGTAGTTATTGGATTTTAGGTTTTCTACAGCAATTTAAATAAGAACAACAAGAATATCTACACTAAAAATCCCGTCTTTGTATACAGAAATTTAATGAGATCATTAAGCAAAAACAAAAATGAACTGTATTGAAGTTCGTGAACAATCTAATATATCTGGGGAGAGTGTCGTGTAATATTTACATCACTGTTCATAGCACAGTATATAAAACATTTCGTTCAAATGATTCACAAAGATGTGCAAACTTATTAAAATGGTAAAAGAGACCTTAAAAAATAAAAATGGTTGTGTCGTGTCATGAAGAATTTGTTTCATCCCTCATACGTATCTCACAACCACTGTATGTATATGAACTTATGATGATAAATAAAGACAAATTCCATCTTGAATATAACGCATTTGAACATATTCTGTTCCAACAAAGAACAAACAAAACAAATGAAATTATTTGGAATTTTCAAGTAATTGCCGTTATCATATGCACAATCCTATATACTAAAAGGCTTGAGTATTTTACTATATTTTCATCTGCTTAGTAACCAATTTATAAAATTTGTGCGCAGCTCTAGAGCCTAGATGGTTTGATATATTCAAGTGAAACCTTTACAGGCATTTAGAGTTTGATTGGGAGTACGTGCTTTTTATGAATTCACATTTTTCTTACACATGATGTGCGAGATATTAAATAAATAAGGCCGAAAATTTGCACAATTTGTGCGCAGCTCTACAGCCTAGACGATTTGATGGATTCGAGTGAAACATTTTCGGACAATTAGAGTTTGATTGGGAATACGTGCTTTTTATGAATTAACATTTTTCTTACTCATGATGTACAAGATATTAAATAAATAAAGTCAAAATTTACAAAATCACACTATCCGTGGTACTTTTTGTTCAATTTTAAATAAAAAGAATTGCGCCCGTTGCTATGAATGTGACATTTATGGATTTCATTGACAGTTCACTTAGAAATTTTAAATATAAATTACTTTAATTGTAAACATGTTAGATAAGTTTAGTAATTTTATTTGTGTTTAGAATAATGGAACGTACATGTTTAATATTTGGTAAAATTTTAAAACGTTAATTTAAAAATAAGAAAATAATTTTCAATAAAAATTTTCGCTTTGACTATACTTTATAACAGATGCTCTTATTCGTCAACTTCGTTGCTTTTAAGTGTTTTAGGCGGTAACGTATAAATAATAAAAATTACTTATCTAATATGAAAAGGTTGAAAATTATTTTCAAGATGGCTTTAAATATTTATAATCAAGAATTTTCTTTTTAATCTAAATTCGTAGAACTGACTATAAGTTATTTTGAACGATCATCAATTGTTTTTTATATATGTTATTTAAATACAATCGTGTTTGGTATCAAATTACAGGTTTCACGGAGGAGATTTAAACTAAAGTGTTAGAAAGTTATTTTGGATGATCGTCAACTGTTTTTTATAAATTTTATATAAATACTACCGTATTTGGTATCAAATTAAAGGTCTCACGCAGAAGATTTGAACTCAAGTGTCAAAAAGTTGTTTTGGATGATCGTAAATTGTTTTTCATAAATACTATGTAAATCCTACCGTGTTTGGAATCAAATTAAAGGTCTCGAAGAGGACGTTTTTACTCAAGTATCAAAAACTGGTTTTGGGCGATTGTCAATTGTTTTGTACAAATGTTATTTAAATCCTACCGTGTTTGGAATCAAATTAAAGGTCTCGCAGAGGAGGTTTGAACTTAAGTATCAAAAAGTGGTTTTGGGCGATTGTCAATTGTTTTGCACAAATGTTATTTAAATCGTACCGTGTTTGGAATCAAATTCAAGGTCTCGCAGAGGACGTTTGTACTCAAGTATCAAAAAGAGGTTTCTGGCGATTGTCGTTTCTTTTGCACAATTTTTATTTAAATCCTACCGTGTTTAGAATCAAATTAAAGGTCTCGCAGAGAACGTTTGTTCTCAAGTAGCAAAAAGTGTTTGTGGGCGATTGTCAATTGTTTTGCACAAATATTATTTAAATCCTACCGTGTTTGGAATCAAATTAAAGGTCTCGTAGAGGACGTTTGTACTCAAGTATCAAAAAGTGGTTTTGGGCGATTGTCAATTGTTTTGCACAAATATTATTTAAATCCTACCGTGTTTGGAATCAAATTAAAGGTCTCGCAGAGGACGTTTGTACTCAAGTATCAAAAAGAGGTTTCGGGCGATTGTCGTTTGTTTTGCACAATTTTTATTTAAATCCTACCGTGTTTGGAATCAAATTAAAGGTCTCGCAGAGAACGTTTGTACTCAAGTTGCAAAAAGTGTTTGTGGGCGATTGTCAATTGTTTTGCACAAATATTATTTAAATCCTACCGTGTTTGGAATCAAATTAAAGGTCTCGCAGAGGACGTTTGTACTCAAGTATCAAAAAGAGGTTTCGGGCGATTGTCGTTTGTATTGCACAATTTTTATTTAAATCCTACCGTGTTTGGAATCAAATTAAAGGTCTCGCAGAGGACGTTTGTACTCAAGTATCAAAAAGAGGTTTCGGGCGATTGTCGTTTGTTTTGCACAATTTTTATTTAAATCCTACCGTGTTTGGAATCAAATTAAAGGTCTCGTAGAGAGTATCAAATAGTTATTTTTGGCGATTGTCAATTGTTTTGTATAAATGTTATTTAAATCCTACTGTGTTTGGTATCAAATTAAAAGTCTCATGAAGCGGATTTAAACTCAAATATCAAAAAGTTCTTTTGGACGATCGTCAATTGTTTTTATAAACGTTATTTAAATCCTTCCGTGTTTGGTATGAAATTAAAGTTCTCAAGGAAGAGATATAATCTCAAGTGTCACAAAGTAGTATCATGGAAGCGAGGAACGAAGTGACGAGCTTTCTTTGTCAATGCACTAACATGGAAGCGAGGAAAGTGGTGACGAACTTGCTTCGCCAATTGTTTGGTATTAAATGCAAGTTATTTAAGACTACTTAATTTATTTTTTACATTTTCAGTTGTAATCGTTTTCAGTGAGGCGGAGCCTAGGGGTCAGACCTGCGAAGCAGGTCGGACCGCTAGTCCAATATACTAAAAGGCTTAATTCACTTTCTATATATCTATATATATTTTCATCTGCCTAGTAACCAAAATTTGTGCGCAGCTCTAGAGCCTAGGCGGTTTGATGGATTTAAATGAAACCTTTACTGGAAGTTAGAGATTGTTTTGGAATAGGTCCTTTTCGTGAATTCACATTTTTAGTACACATGATGTGCGAGATATTAAATAAATAAGGCGCAAATGCGTTTAAGGATCAGAGTGTGTGTGTTGTTATGAAAGTGGAGTTTGTTGATTCTGGTTGTAACTTTACAAAAATGTATGTTCAATTTGTCATTTCTGACAGATCTGTTTCAAAATTTAAGTATAAATTACAAATATTCTAGACAACTTGAAGATGTTTTGTAAATTTATCTGTGTTTAGAATTAATGAACAAACATGTGTAATATTTTGTAAGTATTTTAAAAGTCAATTAAAAAAATAGAAATTGTAGCTGTTACTTTTCACAAATTTTTGTGCAACTAGTTATTTTGACATTTCAGTCTGAAATTTTAAATATAAATTACTTTAATTGTAGTTCAGTTAGACAAGTATGGTAATTTATTTATGTTTAGAATAAATATGCAAACATTATTATTATTTTGTAATTATTTTAAATTGGAATTTTTTTTTCATATTTTTTTTTAAATTTAAAATAAATATGACAGATGTCATTGTTCGTCAACCTTGATTCTTTTAAGGATTTTAGGCGGTAAAATTCAAATGAGTTAACTTCTTATCTAACATAAAAAAGTTGAAAATTATTTTTCGCTTCATAGATGGTTTCTTTTTCTTCTCAAAAAATACAACAGATGTCTCTGCTCGACAACATCGATGCTTCTAAGTATTTTAGGCGGTAAAATTTAAACAAGTTAATTACTTATCTAATATAAAAATTTCGTTTAAAATATTTATAACCATTTTCAGATTTTTTTTTATCTTAATTCGCAGAATTGTCAAAAAGTTATTTTAAATAATCAGTTGTTTTTTATTTCTAATCAAGTGTCACAAAATTATTTTACACTATCGTTAATTGTTTTTTCTAAATGTTATTTAAATCCTGCCGTGTTTGACATTAAATTGAAGGTCTCACTCGTCAGATTTAAACTCATGTGTCAAAAAATTATTTTGAATGATCGTCATTTGTTTATTTATAAATGTTATTTAAAACCTACCGTGTTTGGTATTGAATTAAAGGTCTCAATCATGAGATTTAAACTCAAAAATCAAAAATTTATTTTGGACGATCGTTAATTGTTTTTATAATTATTATTTAAATCCTATCGTGTTTGGAATCAAATTACAGGTCTCGGAGAAGAGGTTTGAACTCAAGTGTCAAAAAGTTGTTTCGGGTGATTGTCAATTGTTTTGTATAAATGTTATTTAAATCTTACCCTGTTTGGTATTGAATTAAAGGTCTCGCTCATGAGATTTAAACTCAAGTGTCAAAAAGTTATTTTGGACGAACGTCAATTGTTTTTTTTTTAAATGTTATTTAAGTCCTACAGTGTTTGGAATCAAATTAAAGGTCTAGCAGAGGAGGTTTGAACTCTAATGTCAAAAAGTTGTTTTGTGCGATTGTAAATTGTTTTGCATAAATGTTATTTAAATCCTACCGTGTTTGGTATTGAATTAAAGGTCTCACTCATGAGATTTAAACTCAAGTGTCAAAAAGTTATTTTGGACGAACGTCAATTGTTTTTTAAAAATGTTATTTAAATCCTACAGTGTTTGGACTCAAATTAAAGGTCTCGCAGAGGAGGTTTGAACTAAAGTGTCAAAAAGTTGTTTTGGGCGTTTATCAATTGTTTTGTGTAAATGTTATTTTTATCCTACCGTCTTTGATTTAAATTAAAAGTCTCATGGAGCGGATTTATCAAAAAGTTATTTTGCACGATCGTCAATTGTTTGGTAATTAATTAAGTGTCACAAAGTAGTACCATGGAAGCGAGGAACGAAGTGACGAGCTTTCTTCGGCAATTTACTGACATGGAAGCGAGGAACTTAGTGATGAGCTTGCTTCGCCATTTGTTTGCTATTAAATGGTAGTTATTTAAGACTACTCATTTTATTTTTCTATCTTGTAATCTTCTTTAGTGACACGGGTATCAAAAGAACGGTGTCGAATGAACTGAACAAATGATAATATAAAAATGTGGCCAGCACATAACCTCCCGCCCAATACTATTCTTAAACGGTACAATATTTTTACATATTCTTTGTAAAATCATTATAAAAGAGGTGAGAACAAACTTCAAACTTGCTACCATCTTTTGATGAGATCAAGGTTTCTGAAATATATTTTTATTATTCGGAATACGAATTTATATAAGCAGGATTTTTTGGTATTATATTAATCCCGTATATGGTTGGAATAAATGTCTTTTGCATATAAGTGTTAACATAATATTAAAACACACTTATCCTATTCAAAAAAATCTGATGTGCCCAGCATTTTAACCTCTTAAACGGTACATAATAGTATTCGATGATACAGAAACATACCTTCTTATTTGTTAATTTTCTATTTATATCTGAGAATTTTAATTTTCTTTCGTATATTTATTTAATTTTTTGACATATATTTCACTAAGAAAACAGCTTCTCAATCAAAATGACTTGTCACATTTCGTAAAAAATTTTTCAATGTTTCCATGGTGTACCAGGAATGCAAGATTTGTGAAATCTAATTTTATTATCTCTAAATCCCCTTCCACTAACATCCTTGGGGGCTATGATTTGACGGCTGGTAACCGCACTTCATACGAAAAAATATATCACTTAAAGAGATCTGCGTAAGCAGAGTGCCACACCCGTAATGGGTAAAGGGCGTGATGATATAATTTATTTATTTTATTTTATTTAAATCAAATGAAAATTAATGAAATTTGTGTAATCAAAACACAAGTATAATTAAATATTCTACAACTTTCAAAATAACATAATTTGTTGAAAAAAGAAATTTAACCGTGTTTTTACACGAAAAACTGTCAAGGGCTTCAAGTAAACTGCTACTTCCGGTTGACCAATATTATCCAAAATCTAATCAGCTCTTCATTTAAATATAAGAAGCAATAATTTACAAAATTGTATTTTTTGGTATGAGTATTTGAGTTATGCGAGACGAAAAATTTGCCACAGACTACACACACATATACATACATACAAAATTGTATTGTAGGGACCCTAAAACGTGCTTATTCATTGAAAACTCACTACCCAATTTTTTGACCAAAAACAATACCTCCCTTACCTAGAGGTAGGCGGGAGGTAAAAATGGAGGCTGGCCGATTGTTTTCATTAAAGTCATTAAAAAAATGTGGTTGGTGTTGGTATCATATAAGAATCTTGATGGACAAGTTTTAATTTTTTCGCTTCGATTGTACTTTGAAGTGTAACTGACAAGAGAACGTAAGACTGGATAAAATTGGTATTACACAAACAAATTTAGTAAAAATAATGTATATCTTCCAAATTTGTCATATGGAATGCAAATTATTGTACATTATTATTGACGGTATTTCTAAATTGGCAAGAAGACAATAGCAAATTCAGATTGACAAAAGTCTTCATTACATGATCAAATATTAATGCAAGTTGTATTTAATATAAATTTCTTTTAAAAATCACTTATTCGGTATCGAAAGAAAGGTCGAAGTGAGGTAATTTTATCAAAAATCGTTACGATCGACAATTGTTTAAACTTTTTTAAAAATTTTTTTTGTAGATACCTATCTTGTAGTTTATCTAACTAAATGTTTCAGGAGTTGGCAGATAGTTATTTTTTTAAAGTATATTTAAAACTATTGTAGGGGTAAAAATAAAATACTTTATCTTGGTAATGTCCACAAAAATCTATTATATTTGTTGAAATTTTTTCCGCAAACCAATTATGATCGGCAATTGTTTTTCATTAAAATTCATGAATATGCGACCTGTGGAGTACCAAGTGATATGTATTAGAAGTGAAATATTGAGGAACTTGGAAATGACCCATCTTTATTACAAATCAGTACGATTGGCAATTAATTTACTGAAAATTTCCCTAAACCTAGCTTGTGGAGTATTGAATGCAATGGTTTAGGCTCAAAAAGTAGGAAAAAGTAGTGATGAAACCTCTTTGTCATAAATAAAAACGATCAGTAATTGTTTTTGTGGTAATTACTAAAAACCTAACTTGGGGGTATTTAATGCCAATGCACTGACATGAAAGCGAGGAACGAAGTGACGAGCTTTCTTCGCCAATTTACTAACAAGGAAGCGGGGAACAAAGAGACAAATTTTATTCGACAATTGTTTGCTAACAAATTTAAGGTATTTGATTAAACTTCCAATTTATTTTCCTATAGTTTTAGTTGCTATCTTCTTTAGAGTCGCGGAGCCTAGGGGTCAGACCTGCGAAGCAGGTCGGACCGCTAGTAATATACTAATTGCACATGAAAACAAATTAAGGACTAACTACTGACAGAAGTTGTACCACAAAAAATATGCGAAAAAGAAATAAAAATTAAATCGCCCAAGAAAATTATTTGCTTTCCAATTAACAAATAAAACGAAGAGTCCAGAAATAGAATAAAAAAAGAAAGAAGAAGCAGAACAATTAAAAATTCTATCAATGTAAAAATTATTTGTTTTCTTGTTATCCAGAAGGAAGAACAAACCTTATTTGATAGATTGTAGATATCTATGATTTTTATTCCAAATTACGATCCTTTACTAGGATTACAGTCTGTTTTGTAAGTTTCAAAATAGCAGTGTCGTGTCTTGAATATATATTGACATTACCTATTAAAATTTGGTTCTAATCAGACAAGTTTTTCTTAACGCGTATAACATTTTGCTTTTCGAACATTTTTTGTAAAGAAAATAACGTTACAGTTTTTTAAGTCATTCCAAGTCCTTTTCTTCTTCACTAAAGTTTGAAATAAAATAAATGACAAAAATAAAGAAAAATGCATCACTAATTGAGAATACTTCTTTTAATTTAGCAAATATCTCATTCTTCATACGTATCTCACAACCTTTCAAAGAATATTCAAATCAATCATAGATTCTTTTGGCTGTGTCGTGTCATGACAGAATAGTAATACGTAAAAAAAAATGAATGTGTCGTGTCATGAAGAATTATGTTATTTTATTCTTCATACGTATCTCATAACCACTCGCATTTTTCTCTACTTTACATATAGAATTTTAGTGAATTTATTAGGAAAGTATATGTTTACGGCAATAGCACAATACCTTCTACAACAAACCGTAGTTAAAATGACAAGGATGTGCAAACTTATTAAAATGGTACAAAAGAACGTAAAAAATGAAAATGGTTGTCGTGTCATGAAGAATTTATTTCATCCATCATACGTATCTCAACCAGATTAAATCACAAAAATAAAACAAATTAAATACTATTGAATTGTCTTGGGCCATGTCCGGATTCCAGGCAATTCCAAGTCTTTGTCTACATCTACACTAAAGTTTGTTTAGTGTAAGGAAAATAAATTACCGCATTTTGAGGGTGCAAACATAATGGTCTCTTTAAATGAGTATAAAATTGTAAAGAAAAAAAAATAGTTATGTCGTGTCATGAAGATTTATTAACATTACTATTATAATTTGGATAATGTCTTATCCTACATACGTATCTCACAACCATTCTCTTCTATTGCAGTACATGTACAATTATCACTGTAACTATATTAATCAATATTCGCTTATTGCAAGGAAAATTAAAAAATTTATGAAATTATGTAAATTCTGGATGGTCGATTTGGAAAGATTTGTGCTAGAATGTGAGCATATTAACAAATTTAATCATTGTTTGATGACATTGAATTGGGTTCAGATGATTCACAAATCTGCGAAAACTAAGAAAAATCTATTGGGCACAAAGTACTAAATTGCTTGACATTTCACCCAAATATTGTATGGTTGTTAAAGCATTGCAACTTAAACATATTTTAGAAAGATGGTTTCCGATCCTGAACGCATATACATTTTGCTTTACGCACAAATAAATATTCATATTCATTTCTAGATTGCGAAATCTGTTGTCGCTAAAATGTATAAAGAAATAATGTTTTATATCGAACATAATACTATATATTTAATATTAACCAGTTCAAGCATTTAGAGTATCTATTATCAGATGTGCCTGTGTTGTGTTGTCATCAAGACTTATTGAGATAATCTGTGATACCTAAATACAGGTTTATCCGTTATTCATATATCACAGCGTTTTCCTTGAAAAACTTGGGAGTGAAATTTAAAACAGAACAGTTCATTTTTAAATTGCAAAGAATAATATTTCACCGTTGTACTGCATTAAGTAAATAGTACAATCAGGATCAGGTAAAATGAAGGCAAGTATTGCAAAATTGCTGTGTCATGTCATGAAGACTTATTGACATTACACGGTTTAATTTCGTTAATGTCTCATTCTCATACGTATCTCACAATCAATTTATTACTCGTATTGTGTAACTAAAGTAATAAAAAAAAGAAAAATAAGAAAATGCAATTCCTGTAATACTGATTGGCATGACTTACTATCAATAATAATTATTTCGCATTAATCTTATGCAACAATGTTGAAAAAACAAATATTAAAAACATTTTAAATCCAGTGACAGTTTCTGTTTTCGTTTATGTTAGAATTAATTAAGATTTTTAAAATGACCAGAACTTTCTTAGTGCAATAGGATATTTTCAATTCCTTATAACTTATAATGAAAAAATTTTATCATCCAGAGAAGGAAAGAAAGGTACTTGAATGTGAATACCTGACATACAGTTCCATAATTGTTATACAAAGTTAGAATTGAAATATTACAGCTGATACTGTGTTCGTTTGAACTAGCAGTTAAATGCTCTCTAAAATAACAGTATATTACTTTCAACATTATCTACATGATTTCCATGACAGATAGATCAGACAAAAGTAATACGTTATGAAATTTAAAATGATTCGGAGACTTATTGGCATTACCATATAATTTACCTAATAAATCAAAATTGTACATATTCTGTTAGAATTTATAAAGAAAACCAATGAAATTAAAGAAAGAAAACTCAACATTTTTAAACGTAGAATATTGATTAACATGGTTATTACAATGTGACGAAGAATTCATGGATTTACATTAATGTTATTCAACAATTGTTATTGTATATAAATTTGAAAATTATTTATTAAAAACATCTTAAATCCAGAAACAGTTTCTGTTGCTGAAAAAGCAAATTATGAACACTGTTATGCGAATACAAAGTTTTTAAGATGAACCAATTTCATTGCCACTAAGAAATGTTTAGGAATATAAAATAGAATGATCCAAGGAAATAAAAATATCCACGAAATAATGAAAAAACCCGATCATATAGTGGAAAAATAAGTAATATTTTTTGATAGTGCCGTGTCAACAAATCAATAAAACAAGAAATTCTATTCATCCATAGACATTACGGATCAAAAAATTGTGCCAATTCAATATCATAAAACTGAGAAAATATTTTATTAAAATATGTCTTGTGTAATAACATATATTGATTGGTTCAAATACATATCATGAATTACAAAGTGGCTGTCGTGTCATGACCTGTTAATATCTAATCCTTCATTCGTATCTCACAATATTCTGTAAGTATTAATTCTTAATATAAGTACACTTAAAGACAAATATAACTGGACTGTAAACGTTGCTTGGAAATATCTTATACTTACATCCTTATACAGTCCATAATATATAAATATAAAGAATTAAAAAATTACTGTGTCGTGTCATGAAGACTATTTTGCTAAAGGTTCAGCAGAGAACCCGGTGCAGACCAACGCGAAGAACAACGAGGAGGAGAAACATGGAAAGAAGGAAGAAATTGTAAAAGCAATACAAAAGAATAAACTTCTCCATCTAAATCACTTTTCCTTGGCGATTGTCTCTTCGCATACCATGTACCAAACGGAATGATTCCCAAAGACAAGGGTGTACGTTGACAAGAAAGAAATTGGTGGATTACAAATTGTATGAGAAGGTTCACGAAAATTTATCTGGTTTCGATAGTAAGCAACAAAAATGTTGGCTTGCCTTGGCTTGGCTTTACATATCAATATAGGCAGATAATACGCTATTCAAAAAACATTGTGCTTATCGAACATGTAAATATTCATATTCATTTTTAGATTGTGACTTCTGTTGTCGCTAAATGGATAAGAAAATAACGTTATAGTTTTTTAAGTCATTCCAAGTTCTTTCTACTTCTTCACTAAAGTTTGAAATGTAATAAAAACAAAAATAAAGAAAAATGAAATGCTGTATAGCCGAAAAAAAATATTTTCGGTGTGTCACTGGCCATTTACAAAATTTGACCAAGAATAAAAATATTTAAAAAAAATAATTGTTTCGTGTCATGAAGATTTATTGACATTTACCTAATATAATTTGATTAATGTCTTATCCTTCATACGTATCTCACAACCATTCTCAATTGTAATCATGGCTAAATTTGTTTTATCCTTCATACCTATATCACAATCACATTTTCCGGTGATTTTTAACAGGTTGTATTTCAGTAAAAAATGGTCGTTTTGAGACTCATTTTGAAGCTTTAAGATTTTTTTGCTAAAATTTTTTTGGAGCAACGGTTCTCATGCAATTCTAAAAGATAGCGGGAAAAAATAAAATTACAATTTTTTTTTTGTCCAAGAGTTTGAAACACAAATTTCATTTCAGACAACATGATCAGATAGCCAGATTATTTGGCATTAATTTTCTACTTTTGTAAACCTCTTTTTTGAGTAGTGTATTTTAAGAAGGCAATTGTTACGAGTTTCGGGAATATGGTAGTTTATAAAAATGTACGAGAAAAACAAGTTTTGTTAAAATTACTTGTTTCTCAATGTTATGAAACATGAAGTTATTCTGCAGTATTTCACGTATCAATTCTGCTGGAAGTGGCTCCAGTAAAAGAAAAAAAAAATGCTTTATTGGTGGCTGGGCAGTGTCGTGTCATGAAGTTCTACTACAGTATAACGTAATAATTAGGTTAGTTTCATCCTTCATACGTATCTCACAACCATATTTTGATAATTGAAAAACTCTGTTAAGAAACAGGTTATTATTTAGGTATAATGTATACGAGTAGAGAAATTGCATAAAAAATTACATATTGGAAATATACTTTCGTCAAAATTTATGAAGTAAGCTAATAATCATTTCGTTTTGGATCCATTAACAAGGAGAGTTAATTGGTGGTTGCCTATGTCGTGTAATGAAGAATAAGATTTGAAATATATATTCTCTTTCATTCGTATCTCAAAACCACTTTACAAAATATATACAAATAGATCAATTATAGAATTTCTTATAGAAACACAAAGAAGAAATTTTATACATATATTAATCACAAAAAAAGTGTAGAGCTTTTCGCCTACTATATATATTTTATTATGAATGAAACGTAATTGAATGATTTGATAACAGATTTAAATAAAAATTAACTCGAAAGCTTTATCCACTTGGCGGTTGTGTCGTGTCATGAAGACTTATTGACAAATGTTATAATTTGGTTTGTCTCATTCCTTATACGTATCTCACAACCATAATCCAATAAAATCATATATGGCAAATTACCATTGCAACGAATATAATATTGGTTAGAACTCTTTCATTGCACGGTAAATAAAAATGTTGATAAAATTATGAAAAACTCATGGTCGAGAAAAATGAGAAGAAAACTATAAAAAATTAAGTACCTAGTTGCCAAAGATATTTTCAAAAAATAATGACGAATGATGAAGCTGTTAGAACAGTTTAAAAATAGTGATTCTATGTATTTACAGTGAAGTATGCAATTCCCAAAAACAAAAAAACAAAAAAATAGTTCTTTTGTCTCTCCATACCAGTGTACAGAAATTTCTTGGTGTGTATAAGAATATTTTGATATGCACAAAATATATATACTTCATTTTCATTCTCGGATTACTACTTTCGTTAACGCTATATATAAAACGTTCAACTTGTGAGGAAAGAGAAGGTGTTATCATATTAGTTAGCCCTTATTTTAACTGAAAATTTGTATATTTCGTAGAAAAGTCGGAGGAGCTCCCGAATTTCACCTTAGTTGTAGAAGTAAAATTAATTTACATAATTATATTTATACTAATGTTACACAAATATATTCTCAAATTGTAATAAAACTCAAAATTGATGTATTTTGTTAAAATTTATCATTGTTTATTGCAATAATATGCAGGACTTGGCGGCTGTATCGTGTCATGAAGATTAGTTGACATATTTTAATTTAGTTTTATGTCGCTTTCCCCATACAAGGTGTCCACTGATTTTTCGAAAAAAAAAAAGTTATCAAGTGACCTCACAGTTTTAAAAAAGTGTTCTAAAGTGACCCATTTAGGGGCCTATTCTTATAACTTACATGTTAATTTGTAACGACCTGTTAAAGAATTTAACCAACGATAACAGACGTCATTGAATTAAAAATTTCATTTGACATAAAAATTAACATTGAAGTTACAGAATAGACCTTTATGTGACTCATAAAAATAAAAATTCCCTATTTGGTATTCTTGATTTTGGTACGCAGCCCCGATGAGTTGACGAGAGCAGAATAGCGTGCGCACAACTATTCAAAATAAAAATTACCAAACCAACACAATATAAATTAAATAAATAATAAAAATAAATTATTTATTTATTTATTTTATATTTATATAAATTAAAACATACAATTTTAATTCCGACAAAAATAAAAGACATTTATTCGAAAAGTATGACTATTAACTAAGTATATTTATTTGTAAAATAAAACCTATAGTGACGTTTTTCATCGAAAAAGTGAGTTTAAGTTACTTTAAATGAAAAAAGTGACCAAAATCACTTTAAGTGACCTTGGTGGACACCCTGTTCATATCATATCTTACAATAATTTCTATTTTCAAAGTATTCATTTTAAAATACAAAATACATCGTATCTCTCCAGGCAACAGAATATCAATTACTTTTCAATCAGCTGCTAATGTAAGCATGACATTTAGAACACCCTTCATTTCGATTTTAGTGTAGAAATTTATGAAAGAGAAAAAAAACTTCAAGAATTAAAGAATTAATAGTAGCAATTATGGATAAATGAATAAGTAAAAAATATATTTCACTCAGCTTGGCATTCAGTGCCATATCGATAACTCGATCAGCGTATAAGCCATTATCATCATAGTGAAATAGACATTTTCTGAGAGAAATTAAAGAAAATTGAATTATTCTACGTAGAAAACATTAATAAGATAAGAATCATTATTTAAGGATTTCGCACAATAACGCATGTTATTATATTTAAAATGCTCGTCATTCATCGTATGATGCATCAAACAAAACTGTGTGTGGTAAAACAAATTTTCAAAACAAAATCCATCTTGGACATTTAAATATTTATTTAAAAAAATAATAAAAAATAATTTAAAAAATTTCGAAGTCTTATTTTTGTACAACAATGTCTATGAATTTAACTATTAATTAATAAAAACAGCTTAAATAAATAAACAATTTCCGTTGCTATAAAAGCTAAAATTATTTCATTAATGCAGCTGCATCTACTTTAATTAAATGCCGTTACCATAGAGAGAATAGTCAAATGAAAATATATAATTAACATAAGCTGAACATTGTCATTGCAAGGGTTTTTATTAATGGCGATAATATAAACAAACCAAAATTATAATAAATAATATAATATGAACAATGAAATTTTAATCGCGATAATATAATGAAAATCTCTATGGAACAAAATTTTTCTTTCTTAAAAAATAAACCAAAATGACTGATGAATATCTAAAAAAAATAAAATAATTTGAACAATGGACAAGGGCTTTTTTACTTGCGATAATATAATGAAAAACTCTATGGAACAAATAGATATCTTCATAAATAAACAAATCAAGAATGAATGATGAAGATGACTACTTAATAATAAATTAAATACCTTCACAGTCCGAACGAAACCAGTTAGAATAAAACAGAATATATTCTGTCAAAAACAAAAACATTTGTGATAGATCCATACAGATATTTTCTTTGCTGAAAAATCAAGTTTAAAAAAGTTAAAAATGACTGTGTCGTGTCATGGAGTCTTATTGACATCACCTATAATTATTTTGTTAATGTCTTATCCTTCATACGTATCTCACAACTATAACATTTTAAACTTGCGTAGAATTTAAGATACAACCATTTTTTTAGAATTACAACTGCGTTGCGTATTTTACTATAACATATATTTTTACACATTCATTCCAAGTCCTCCACTAAAGTTTACATAATGATGAGGAAAATATTTGCATTTAAACGCTGGAAAAATGGATTGTTCGTTTACCGTATCAAAATGGCTGTGTCGTGTCATGAAGACTTATTGACATATCACATTCTGTATACGTATCTAACAGCCAATGTGGAATGTTTATGTTTACCATAACTAAATACAATGATGTTTATCTTGAATAAAGCATATTTGGATATGTACTTAATTAAAATGAAGATAACTAAATTTAATTCTTTTTCATTATCATAAATTTACAGTGTGTAGAAAAATGTATGACAAGATACTAAACATCATTTTATATAACAATGTTGTAGTATCCAAATTAGTAAAAACAGTTTAAATTTACCAGGAAAAATAAATATTTTTTGTGATTTTAAATATGAATACTCGACCCCCTTTACAAGTTAAAAATTCTGGCGACCTCTAAGGGCCATAATAACTATTTCACTGAATCAAAAAACCACTTATTTTGTAATAACTTTGTTTCTGCCGAGACTTAAATTGATCAAAAAATCAAGTCTACTGATCGAACCAAGAAGATGAAAGAAATCTTCTATTAGCTACTGACTGCATGATTAAAAATGGAATTTTATTCGCATCGCCTATTGCTATTCGTCACTTGCTACATATGTAAACTAACGTTCTCTTCAACGGAAAAAAATGTGCAGTTATCATAGAAAAAATAGTAATACCATCACAAGATAAGAAAATATTTATAATAATTTATAGAATTGTCATTAAGAACTGGCCTGGAAAATAACGGAAACTGTTCAGGAAATTATAGATAACCTGAACATTTAACGTACCCATAAATTTAAAGCAAACAAAAAGATACAATAAAATCATTGAAACTAAAACAATTTAAAAATGATGGAACGAATCCGACAGAATTACAGAACAAAAGTGAAGAAGAAAATTAAAGGACTCGTCTGTTTGCATTTCAGTAAAATTCTTTGCTAAAATCCAACACACAAAAATGAAAATAAAACAGAATGCAATCTGTCAAAAAATAAAAGCACTTGTAATACAGACAAATTATACTTTTAGTGGTAAAAAGAGCGTAAAAAGTTGAAAATGATTGTGTCGTGTCATGAAGATTTATTGACATTAGCCATTATAGTTTGGTTAATGCTTATCCTTCATACGTATCTCACATTAGTTATAAGTGTTTCTAGCACAACATAAAATGGAACGTATCCGTTAGAATATTACAAAGCAAAAATGAATGATGTATATTCAAGAATGTGTCAATTTTGCATTACAGTTAAATACTTCCAAAGTTCCAAACCCAAATAATGGAGAACAAAACAGAAAACACATTTTTTGGAAAAACAAAAAAGTTTTAACTCAAACAGATTATGTCTTAATTGGTTAAAATTGTTTGTGTTGTGACATGGAGTTTCATTGAGAATACTAATTATAATTTAGTTAATGTCCCATTATTCATGCGTATCTAACAAGAACTCGAAATAAATTAAAGTTTGTAGATATTCTGTCCGAATAAAGAAAACCAATGAATGAAATTAAAAAAATGAACAACCATTTTATTTCGTTAATTAACAAATTACTTTAGAATTTTCATTAACCCCATTGTATATAAAAATATTGTGGAGTATAAATTTTAAATGAATAATTAAAAGAGTTGAAATCCAGGAACAGCAAAAATAATTAGGATTGTCATTACGAATTGTTCAGGAATTTAATAATAACTGAGGCATTTATTACCAAAGAATAATATCGATAAAAAACTTTAAAACTTTGACTCTTCTTCGCAGCGATTCAAATCTTCAAAACTGGAGAGTGTTCAACTTGCAAAGATCTATTATATATGGTCAACTCAATGAAGTTTATGTAATAGATTACAATAGAACCATATGCTATGAAATTAATTATGATTATTAAAAAGTGGGGACTTTTATATTTTGCAAACATTTATTTCGGGCATTCCAAGTCTTCTTCTACTTCTACACCAAAGTTTGTTTAGTGTAAGGAACATAATTACAAGAGCAAGTAATTTTCACCAGGAAAGAAAAATAATAATAATAAAAAGTATATAATGGTTGTGTCGTGTCATGAAGATTTGCATTTCCATGTTCTTCATACGTATCTCAGAACCACTGGTAAATAACAGCATATAATCCTTTTATTTATTATTTAATTGATGGCTCAAGAAAAACTGTAGTTGTTATAACAACAATTTAAGTAAATGATTCATAAAGCTGTGAAATCGTTAAAAAAATCAGTTAAAATGGCTGTGTCGTGTCATGAATATTTTAGCTAATGCTTCATTCGTATATCAATAAAATATTTACTACAAAAATAATGTCAAATTTAGTTCAGATTAAAAATCGTTTATGAAGATTTTTAAATATAATTTTACCAATCATATTATGAATTATTGGGTAGTTTTGTCGTGTCATGAAGACTTATAGACATAACTTCATTCGTATTCTTATAATTAACTATATTCCTGCAAAATATCTTGCAGAACGAAAATTATTCATCGAAACAATGAAAACAAATGAGGAAAGCAAATTGATATAATTGGTTATTTTAAAATTCACCATTTCAATATAAAATGGATTCTCTGGATTGCTATGTCATCAAATAAGATTTGACGTCTCGTTCTTCATAGGTATCTCACAACCACTGGTAAATAATATATTCAAAAAAAGATACAGGGTGTTTTTAGAATTCAAAGATCTGTAAATAGTAGACTTTGAGGTGTTCAGGTAATAACTAGGTACATAAAGCAATATTTTGTGATAATTTATTATGATTATTGAAAAGAGGGGGCATTTTTATTTCGGAAATTTCAAGTCCTTTTCTACAATATATACCGAAGTTTTTTCATGTAAGGAAAATTATTACAAATATCTGCGTAAGTTAATTTTCACCAGCAAGGGACAATAAAAAAATCAAAATAGCTATGTAGTGTCATGAAAATCTATTCCATTACCTTTTACAATTTGGTTAATGTCTTTCATTTAATACGTATCCAAAACAAAATCAATTTTGAACATATTTTGATCAGATATTTAAATGAAATCAATTTGACAGATTTATAAAGCTGAAAATCGCTATAATAAATGCTAAAGTAAAAAATGGCTGTGTCGTGTCATGAAGACCTATGCATTTTACAATTTGGCAATGTTTCGCCCTTCATACGTATCTCACAGTTCCCTTGTAAACAACAAAACAAAATCGATCTTGATCATATTTGCATCATATATTCTAAACAAACTTATATTGATTTAAATGATTTATAAAGCTGTAAAATCTCTTTAACAAACATTGAAAGTAAAAATAGATGTGTCGTGTCATGAAGATCTAAACAGAACTTCATTCGTATCTCACGACTATTTTCAAGATAAACTATACCATTACCGTGTAAGTTGTATCGTGACATGAAGACATTGGTATCTTACAACTAATTAGATAGAAAAAAGGTTTTTCATTGGTATCCACTGTTCTGAATATTTAAAATCATTTACGAAGATCTTAAATTAAACCAATCATATTTAATTACTTAGTAGTTGTGTCGTGTCATGAAGACTGATTGATAGATCCATTCCGCGAAATATCTTCCAAAACAGAATAGTTTTGCAAAAAATAATTCAAAGAATAGGAAACAAATGAAGAATGCAAATTAATTTAATTGGTTATTTCAACAATTCAATATAAAATGGAGACAGAGATGAACTGTAATTCTTTGGATTGCATTGTCATCAAATGAGATATGACGTTTCGTTCTTCATACGTATCTCACAACCACTGGTAAATAATAAAATAAAATCCATTTTGAATATATTTGATTCAAGAACTGTCAAAGTTGCTAATATTGGAGCATTAACATAAACTAATTTGGAACGGTGCAAGTGCTTTAAACAAAAAAATAAAAACTAAATAATAATAGCTGTGTTGTGTCATGAATAATTATTGATATAACTTCATTCGTATCTTACAACTAATTAGGTAGAAAAAAGATCCTTCCCGCGAAATATCTTCCAAAACAGGATAGTTTTTCAGAAAAAAATTATTAACAAAGAAAACTAATAAAGAATGCAAATTAATTTATTTGGTTATTTTAAAATTTACCATTTCAATAAAAAATGAAGACAAAGATGAACTTGTATTTAATTCTCTGGATTGTATTTGTCATCAAATGTGATATGACGTCACGTTCTTCATACGTATCTCACAACCACTAGTAAATAATAATAAAAAAAAAAATCCATCTTGAATATATGACTCAAGAACTGTCAAAGTTGCTTTAGAACAGTGCAAGCGCTTTGAATCAAAAAAATTGTAAATAATAATAGCTGTGTCGTGTCATGAAGAATTATTGACGTTATCAGTTATAATTTTTATAATACCTCATTATACATACGTATCTTACAAGCAATGAATGAATAAGTTACAGATTATTTTACGAGAGAAAATTTTTCAATACACTTGTTGCAAATTTAAAAATTATTTCATTCTGTATTGTTCCATAACAGAACGAACGAGCATTCATTCAGTCTAATCAAAAAATTGACTACATATGAATAATAAAAAGGACATTAAATGTTATAAAGTGAGTAACGTCTCATTGTTCATTCATATCTCACAATCTTTCATCATTTAAAAATTCCGGCTAAATCATATTTTTAATATTGAATTTAAACAAGCAAATAATAATTCAACAAAATTACGAATGTAAGAAGAGTTAAGTTATAAAATAAAAATGTAAGTATGAAATATATAATTTCTTATCGACAAAATAGCAACGGCCAGGTGAAATAACGCAAGAAGTTGTTCCCCAAGTTGATCTCGCTCAACCCATTAACAATTAACCGGAAATGGTTAAGCAGCCGGTTGAAACAAACTCTACTTCTGATGAGAGCCAGCCTTCCGGATCTTCGCAAACAATTGAGGAATTATCTTTCATTATTGCACAAAAGGAGCGTTTTAAGACGAATCATCAAATTACTCATATGTAAATGATTTGTAGGTGTTTCCTATTATTAATATTATAATTGTAGATGATACTAACAATTTGTATTCATTATAAAAACAAAAATATACCTACATAGAATCGTAAAGCAATATATGTTTATCCAAAGATGAGTAATAAATAATGTTGTTTTTAACCTTAGTTTTACTTTTCTCTTGTTTATACAACATCTAAAAATATAACAATCGAATGACGCTAAAAACCTTCTAAGAAAATGTTTTCAATGAGCAACTATTTTCTGTGGGTACCCATTTAATAATTGAAAAATATTGAAAATATTTTATCTATCAAGTCGTGAAACATATGAATGCATCCTTGGCGACATATGCAAGTAAATAAGTCAACGTTGATGTCAGTATTAGCTCGAATTTAAAATATTGAAATTAAGAAATATAAGTGAATATTTCAATGACTAAAAGTATCATAGCTTTATTATTATTATTGTTGTTTTTAAGAAAAGAAAACATTTTATAATATTCAGTTATAATGAGAATTGTGCGGCATCGTCTGTAATTTCTATTATATGACCGACTATATGTACGGACAAATAAATTGAGTAGTTACTTCCCAAAATTTTAATTAAATTGAAATGAAAACTTAAGCTCGTTGGTTTAATGAATAACAAATATAGTCTTTTAACAAAATGACAAGTCAATTGTTGTCAGTTTGAAACGTTTAACATGAATTGGACTGTAGATTATGATCCTTCATTAGAGATGGCTTTCTTCTGTACAAGAGTATTTATCATTTATCTTCTAATGTTAAATATGACATTTCTACTAACCAGAACCATATAATTAATTATTAATATGGCATCAGGTCATTGTTGCATTTCTGATTCAACAAATAAAATAGAATTAATAATATGATCTCTCTCCGTCATCACTGACATAATATTATACGTTATCTACGTATTTTATAGTTGTGCATATTAGTTAACTTCCTGGAAGATTCGGACAAAGCCGACTATTATAGTTTTAAGCGATGACATCATAAAAGAATGTCGATGAATAATCATCAATTATTGATTAAAAAAATTGGAAATAATGATTTAATTATTTTCTCATCAAAGTTATTACTTAATTTTTGATGAAAACACTCTTCTGTTGGACTGTAGATACATATCATTCAGTAAATAAAGATCTGGCAAGTTGCAAAATAATGAAATCCAAAGAAAATATTTAGTATTCTGAAACACTCTTCTATTGGACTGTAGAATATGGTGCTTCAAGATACATGAATTCCTGGTGTAGAGCTTGTTTAATATTAAATAAGACATTATTTATGTCAGATCCACATAGTTATGAATACAGCATCAGGTCATAATTGCATTTCTGATTCCATAAATAAATATTCCGCACAATCATGTTGAGACATCGTGCAAAGACGGAAAATACAATTCAAGAAGATGAGCTCCAAAATGACTGGAGACATGAGCTCGTCTCCGTGGAGCACCCGGACACGTGCTGCGACGAATCGTGGAGGAGGTAATCATTATTGAAAGCAGGAGGAGGACCAGAAGATTTAATAAGGAATGATCAACTACTGTCAGGTGGCGAAGAAAATGGGTAAACATGAAAACTTAAATCTGAACAAAATATTCATTGTATTCTTCGGTAAAGATGTTTTCTTTTAGTTATATGTTGTATAAATTATCATTGCTAATAATCCAGATTCACATAATTATGACGCCATTGTGGCATTTCTGATGCAATAAAGTAGAATAAATAATATAATTGTTCTTCGTCAACAAATTTGTTGACTATGAAACATGCCATTCAAAAAATTATACGTTATCTACGTATTTGTAGATCTACAGATGTATTCCTGGGAGATTCGGACGAAGCCGGAGAATTATTTTATTTTATTATAATATTATATTTTATTGGCAGGTAATAAAATGGGAAAAGATAAGAAATCCCAACAAAATATTTAGTATATATTTTTTTTTATGAGACTCTCTTCTGTTGGTCTGCAGATTATGATTCTTCAGTAAAGATGACTTCCTTCATTTGAAGAGTATTTATTATTAAGTAAGGCATGATATTCTAACACAATTCTCTGTCTATAGAGAAGATCGCTCTCAAGGAATGATGAAGTTGAGACAATTATAACTTCTTTCTAATTTCCCTAAGGAAGCTGTGAATTCCATAATCAATTCCAGACGGGACAATTTTCTATTGGGATATAGATCATCACCAAGTGAGGAAGACGTCAAAAATAAGACAGACTCTGTATTTTTCATAAATCATGAAATTCGGACAGAAAATTTCTGTCTCTAATTTTTCATAGATAAATGTGATCGTTCTTCACAAGCAACTGATGATGGCGACGATGATGACGAAATTGGAAATCGTCACAATTATGACTTTAGATGAGACAATCTTCTGTTGGACTGTAGATTATGATCCATGAGTCAAGATGACTTCCACATGTATATGTTAATCAATAAATAAGTTAAGAAAGTGTAATGCGGGATATTATAAAAACCCAAATATGACAACACTTTTTTGTAGTTTTTTTTCTGGCTTTCCAATCAGTTAAGTTCCTGGGAGAGTCGGACGAAACCTTAGTTTTAAATACTTTTCAGTGAAAGATTATCAAAGTAAAATAATATGGAACATTTCTTCAAGTGGTTCATTGAGGTAAAATGATTTGTTTCCTCGAAGTTTCTTCAAGAGATTTAAAAAAGAATAGTTTTCAAACATTCTTATTAGTTTGATATAATACTGATGTGCTCTTAATAACAAGAAGTCAGACTTCTTGGTTTTTGTTGACAAGCTGATTTGTTCCTCAAATATTTGTACTGAATTATGTACTAATTAATGAGATATCATTGTTGATATCATATATGGAAATTTCTTCATGAACACTATATTAATTATTGACGTAACTTTTCCAGTTGGTAGAGAGACCCAACATGTGACAAAAATAAATTACGTTGAAAATATTAGCAGCTTAAATGGCAAAAACTTGACATAAGGATCGAATAGAAAGTTTCTGTATTGATTTCTTCTTATTTGGATTGATAACTTCATATCTCGTTTGGTGACTTTGTGATAATTCTTGTGGCATCAAATATGAGCATGAATTCGAAATTCAAGCATCCTCGTCAAAAATTGACGTAACGTATTAGCTTGATTGTTTAATATATGGAATTAATTATTAAGAATAAAAAAGGAACAAGTTTCTGCTTTCATTTCTTCAACTTCATTTCTTGTTGGTGACTTTGTGATAATTCATAATTCTTCAAATATGAGCAATGAAATAATTCAAATATCTTCGTCAAAAACTGTAAGATTCCGTACAAAGTTTCTGCATTGATTTCTTCTTATTTGGATTGATGCCTTTATTTCTCGTTTAATGATTTTGTGATAATTCATAGTTCTTGTGACATCAAATACGAGTAAATAACTTGAAATTGTCAAAAATTGACAACGTATTAAGATTGATTGTTTAAAATATTGAATTATTAATGAACCAAACAAAAAAAGGAAGGACATGGGTAGTACTATGGTTGGAAATTACATCAGGAATCAATTTGTAACAAAGTGGTTCAGGGAGCAATATGCAATGAAAATTGGTATACTTTGGTATATATACTGGTAGATTTTGTGATCGAATCGAGGCGTCAAATACGAGCAATAAAATAATTCAAATATCTTGAATAAAAACTTTAAAGGTGGTGTAGAAAGTTTCTGATTTGATTTCTTCAACTTCATTTCTAGTTTGGTGACTTTGTGATAATTCAGAGTTTGTAGCTTCAAATAAGAGCAATTAAATAATTCAAATATCTTGAATAAAAACATTAAAGGTGGTGTAGAAAGTTTCTGATTTGATTTCTTCAACTTCATTTCTAGTTTGATGACTTTGTGAAAATTCATAGTTTGTGGCATCAAATAAGACCAATGAAATAGTTCAAATATCTTCGTTAAAAACTGAAGGGATCGAGAAGAAAGTTTCTGCTTTCATTCCTGCAACTTCATTTCAAGTTTGGTGGCTTTGTGATAATTCATAGTTTGTGGCATCAAATATGAGTAATTAAATAATTCAAATATCTTCGTCAAAAGCTGTAGGATCGAGTAGAAAGTGTCTGCTTTCATTTCTTCAACTTCATTTCTAGTTTGGTGACTTTGCAACTAGTCATAGTTTATAGTTTAAATAAGAGCAATGAAATAGTTCAAATATCCTCGTTAAAAACTGTAAGGACCGAGTAGAAAGTTTCTGCTTTGATTTCTTCTCATTTGATTGATGACATCATTTCTCGTTTGATGATTTTGTGATAATTCATAGTTCTTGTGACATCAAATATGAGTAAATAACTTGAAATTCAAATATCTTCGTCAAAAATTGCTTAAAATATTAAAATTGATTGTTTAAAACATTGAATTAAATATGAAACATATAAAAAAGGAAGGACATGATAGTATTGTGGTTGTATCAGGAAACAATTTGTAAGAAAGTTGTTCAAGTAATATGCAATGAAAATTGGTAGATTTGGATAGATTTTGTGAACGAATCGAGGTAATAATTTGAACCCCCGCAATGTAATATTATTGGTATAAATCTTGTTCCCATCGATTTTCCTCAAGTTATGGAATTTCTCAGCCTGGTTTGTCATGATTTTACGACTTTGTAATTGGATATAATTGACAAATAATATTTATTATACTGTAATGAGACAGATAATAAAATAAGAAGTATTTTCCTCCCAAGATATTCTTCCGTTTTCTTTCTTCAAAGTGTGGAAATTATAATATTCGATGATACTGATTTGAAGACTGTGACCATATTGACTTTATAATTTTTTGTGAACGAATCGAGGTAAGTGAACCCCCGCAATGTAATAATTATTGGTATAAATCTTGTTCCCATCGATTTTCTTCGAGCCATGTAATTTCTCAGGCTGGTTCGTCATGATTTTACGACTTTGTAATTGGATATAATTGACAGAAAAAATTTTATTATACTGTAACGAGACAGATAATAAAAAATTGAAGTATTTTCTTCCCAAGATAAAATTTTTCTTCCGTTTTCTTTCTTCAAAGTGTGGATATTATAATATTCGATGATTCTGATTTGAAGACTGTGACCATATTGACTTTATAATTTTTCGACAATTTCTACATTCTTTCATAAGAAATGTTGCAATTTATCTGATTGATAAATGTAATTGAGTTTTAAGCTATGTAATGCAAATAGTAGTAATTTAAATTACGAAACTGTCACATATAATCCACATTTACAGTTTACATATTTTTCTTCTTATATTATTTCATCAAAGACTTGAAATTTCTCAAGTGCGCTGATCTCAATTTAAAGACTTTGGACCATATAGTGAAAATATTAATTCAATATCAATAGTAGGGAAATGTTTCTAGTAATAATAGACAGTTCAGATAATCCAGTTTTACATTTTTAGACAATATATTCTTTCTTCTAAACCAATTTACTTCTCTGGTTTATTGATCTTGTATTTGGAATGGTAAATCATGTAAATCAAATGTTAATTCAATGTTGCTCATAATAGTAGAAAAGAGATTTGGAGATTCTCATATTAGAAAAAAATATTCTTCCTTCAATCTTCTTTCTTCTAAACGAAGTAATTTCAATTTCAATAACAAATATTCTCAAGGACATCAATTATATTTCCATCTTCAATAACAAATATTAAATAATAAAATAACGGCAGAATGAAGGAGAATCATCTTCATCTGATGGTAGAATAAGTAAAGGAATAAAGAGTTTAATTACTCCTCTTGTTCCAGAATCATTGGGTAAGTAATCTTCCCAATAACAGATATAAAAGTATTTGGTGTCGCTCCATGTGTGATTCATGATGACTGAATTTTTCCATGCAGCATAATTCTCCAAATCAAAAACAATATCACGTCGCCAAATTCAGGAACCACAGCCGTCTGAATGAATTACTAAGGTGTTAAAACCAAACCGTAACTGATTTGAAGCGCACGTTCACCGCAATTACAATTCTCTCCATCTACGAATAGTTCTCAGAACTGTAGCGACTGCCTTTAGTAAAATAATTATTGTTAATTTCATTTTATAATTGTGACTTGATTTTAAATTGCTGTCTAGGCGAGTTAGCTCTCAATTAAAAGAAAAATGTTACGAAAAAATTGCAAGTGCTGTGAACTGAGACAACGGTCGCGTTTTCTGATGTTTCTGATCGTCGTTTGTTGAATTTTAAATTAATTGAGGATTGTTTGATTGTTATCTAATTGAATATACGTAATCGTTGAAAGCGCAGGAATTTAAAACTTCTGATTGGTCAAGGCGCACGTGGAATGTTTACGGAGAAAACTCGAAAAGTTGATTTATTTCTTAAGCTAGGCAAGCAAGTGTGACTCATTTTGCTGTTAATATTCTAATGTTTCATATAATTTATTTACAAATTACAAAACAATTGCTTCTTGAAATCAAACTTTGATATTACTTTCATGTTTATATAATATTTATATGATAAGATAAATGCTATATTTAGCAAATAACAATTTTACCTTTGCAATTATGTAAATAATGGTATGTTTAGTCTAAATATACAATATAATACCAGCACATGTTGCTACGTTATCTAACTATTTATTTGTTTATATTTGATGATAAACATTATACTTTAAATGTATGAAGTTTTGCATTTGCTAATAAATTTACATAATGAATTTGCTATTGTTAATGGCTTGTTTAAACTGCATTTAATTTACAAATTTGGCTTTAAATTTTATTTAAAGAGTATAAAATATATACAAAGGGTGGTGGACTTACTCAGTCGGTCATAGGAGCTTTACATGTTACATAGAAATTATGCAATTCTTCGCTTCCATATTTATTAAAAATCAAATTAAAGTTGAATATCTGCATTTGAATCAAAGAATAATTTTTATTTTACTTGTTCAATAAAGGCTAAAAAAAATTTCAAAAATAGGTGTACTTTCATAAAAAATTTATAAGAAATTATCCAAAATGACAATAAGTAAAAGGTTAAGTATGCCATAAAATACTGTGAAATGATGAACAAATAAATTTACTTTAAAAATAAATTTAAGTGATGGTTAGTAACTCCATCTCAAGCACAAAACGATATCACCAACAGAGATATGAGCAGAGTACCATATCCATAAATGAGTAAATGGCGGGATTACATTAAATTTCTGTATAAAACCGGATATTAAACTCTTATTAGAAACATTTTTCTCTATAAAGATTAGGGACACAGGAACTTGTGTAAGTATTAATTAACATGACCGACTGAGTCAGTAAACACCCTGAATATAAATACCTTCACTGGTCCATGCTATATCATTATATATTATATTCTAAATTTAATTTTCTTAATCCAATCAAGCACAGCTTGACTGCAAAAAATTACTATGACAACAGTAAAATGTCTAAATTTTTATTATAAAATATTTTTTGTAATAAGAATGAGAAGAGTATTAATTATTAATTATGATATTAATCTTTGAGTGGAAAACTAAAACATCACATGTAAAACCAAGTTGAAAAATTAAAATGATTTTTTGTTGTTAAAAACATCGTCAAAAATACTTGAAGCCCAATGTTAATTAACTAGCACTCTTTAAATTTAACAAATTTAATATGAACCAGTAAATTGTAAATTTAAAATATAAATTTGTTAATTAAATCTAGTATACACCATACAGTTCAAATTCAAAGTTCAAAATATCCAAAAGTACTTTGTGTTTAATTTACGTTAAGAATGACATATTACATATAGATAAATATACCATTATCTACACATTCTAACAAAAATAAATTGTATTTTTAAAATAATTGAATTAACTAAAAAAAGTTTTAAAAAACGGCAAATTATATGAAACAAAGTTAAAATTTTAATTTATAATTACTTGTAAATTGAAATAATTAACAGCAAAAAGTTCGGCGAAAGCAAAAAATGTGAACACTTACCCCGTTTCGACTTGACGTAGCACTTGAAGGTGACGTAGGCCAGCGCCAGGAGTGCCAACGGAACAACGAGGGTCCCGATCACAGCTCCGGCGATGGATCCAGGTCCGCAGCAGTCCATTTCTTCGCCCCGAACAAGACCGGCAATACTGCATAACACCACTACTGTTGCTGCGTTTCTCAGCATCTTGTGTTCATCTCAGGCCTGGATTTAGGGGTATATGTCTCCGGGGATTGGAGTCTGAAATAAAAAAAAATTGTTACAAAAGGTCTTAGGTATTTTAAATAATTTGTTTATTTAGTCAGACCGTTTTCATATATTTAATTATTAATTAGTTTTGAAGCTAATTGTTGTAAAATTACTTTTGTTACAATAACTAATTAAAAAATATGTGCAACAACTTAATGAGGAAATTATATGGTAATGCAAGCATTGTTACATTAAAGAATGTTTAAATAATTTGCATTTTCAGATTCTAGTAACCCAAATAATTCATTTCTAACTTAAAGTTCAATTATACTAATATAAGAAAAATTGGCGAAATTTTCATTATTTTCTAAAGGAATACGCAATTTAGTTATACTAAAAATATTTAAGGAGAAGACGCACGTCACCAAAAATATTACTAGACAATGACGTCACTATGCAACAACGTTTATATGGAATACTAATGAAAATGCAATGCCTGTTGCACTACACGTGCCGCCATTTTACACGCGCTTTGTTGCAATGAACACAAATTGCTATCAGTATTATTGACTACGTTTACACATACGACAAAAATTTACTTTGACTTGGCTTTGAAAAGGCGACTTTTAAAAGTAAAATTACTAGTACGTTTACACATTAAGAACAAATCTACTTTACTTTAGATCGTTATTAACATGTCCTTCACTTTTCCGCCGATTGGTGACAGCCAGTAATTTGTATTGTTATGTTAAATTTCGTAAATTTATTTAACTGAGAAAAATTTACAATTCATGGTATTTATATTATTTACAGAAAAATATTAAATACTAGATTTAATGTCACTGTTGATAAAGTAAAGTCGATATATGTTTTCACAAATCGTCCCAATTCGAAGTCAAATTCAAGTTAAAATACATTTTTGCCCTTTGTGTAAACACTGGATCACGAAGAGTACAATTTATAATTGAACACTAAAGTCTTGACAGTAAAGTGATAGATCGACAAGGATTTTGTATGTAAACGTGATCATATACCAATAACAACAACTTAGCGAACAAAAGTGAACTACATTATTTTTAATAATTTAAAATTCCATTAAAGGAATAAAATTGACTTTAAAATCACTATAAATTGCATTAATATCAATGACGTCTCATCTATAGACGAGTAATGTCGTATCCAAGTCAACGCAATGTTTTGAAGCAGAAAAGGATAGAACAAATGTAGGCGAGACGGGCGTGCGGTGAGAGGGGGACTTAGAATGGTGTAATGCACGTTGCATACAGCTACTGTATAAAACGTAACTGATTCGCCAGACATTTTGAAATTTCCTTATGTCAACGCTTGCTTTGTTGTCAAAGTGAATCAAAACAACAGTTCTTTCAACACGCACAACAAATACAAATGGCTGCCGTAACCAATGTAAACAAAAATGTATGCAACGTGCAACACACCATTCTAATGCCCCCTCTTGCCGCGCACCTGTCTCGCCCAAGCCCTCCGGCTTCACAACAAACAGCGCCATACTTTGTCTATAGATGAGACGTCATTGATTAATATACTTTTCCTATTACACGCGCACAAAGTCAATTTTGTGACACTGTTTTTCTCAAAAACATTGCTACAAAATTGAATTTTGTGCAAATATTTTCGGGGAATTTATTAATGTAAAATTAACAGTCTCTCAAACTTGGGGCTGTCATTGCTCACGTAAAATGATTGAATCGGAGCCCCTGCGTCGCGGTTGCGGCCTGGGACCCGACAGGCCCAGCGGCCAAAGCCCCATGATGACCAGTGGTATATTAAACATGCCGTACAATTTTATTTTATTTTTATTGGATTTATGAACGTGAAATAGGAAAATTAGTATGAACAACTCGTGTTACAATGCCTAATTGTAATACATACTCGTATTACAAAAAAGGTCATTGTAACAGTTGTTGTTCAATATACTATTTCTTAATACTAGTATTTTTTTTTTCGTTGTTTTTCTTAAACATTTGCACAGCTCGATCAACTCTACAAAGTCATTTTTCATTGAGTTTGATGTTGTCATCTTGTTAAATATTTTTATTGTTATCTCGAGAAATATAAGAGATACGAAGCGTTATATTAGCAATCAATTCCTAAATTATGACTATTAAAATGAAAAAAACAAATTTTTTTATTAACCAGTAGTTCTCAAAATTACATAATAAAAATATTGAGAAAAATGTAAATAAAAATTTATATTTTTCTAATTTAATGATACTAATGAGAAGTGGCAGAAACAATTGTTGTAGTTAAATGTCAAAGTTAGACTCTTTGTTTTCTACTTGAAAAAAAAATATTTTTTTTGAACAATATTTGTAAATAATTTTCTCATTTTCGTAAAAAAAATTCAAATGTTTCTGCTACAACACTCTCATTCATATCATTAAATTGAAATAACAATTCTTATTTGCATTTTTCTCAATATTTTTATTATGTAGGACTAATAAGTGTGTTATATCGTAGTATTCAGAAAAAATACTGAATCGAATAAGCAAATAAAAAAAGTATGTTCTAATTTAAAATAAAAAAAAAGTTGAGTCGCATATTTTGAGATCCACTGGTTAATAAAAATATTTGTGTTGTTCATTCTAATAGTCATATAATATAGAAATTGTTTGCTAATTTAACTAACACCGTATCTCTTCTTATACTTCTCGAGATAGCAATAGTGTAGTACTTAAATTGAATACCCCGTAAAATCAAACGAAGTTGAAATGTAATAATAAAAATGTGTCAATGTTTGCCAATTTAATTCTCAGCTCTAATATCCCTAAGCCATTGATAATTGGGAAATAATTTTATAAGTTACAAAAGAACGACGCCTATGACGTCGGGCGGTTACCTTCCTGCAACGTTCTTGAGGTAGTTGTGATCAAATTATGAGTATTTATCAATGGTCGAGGGTATTCGGTGAGAACGTGATCAGAAATAAAAACAAAGAAATATCTTTCCCACAGAATTTGTTGTATTTATTGTTGTTATCAATGCATTGTTGTAATACGTGCATTGTTGAAACAAGTACATTGTTGCAATAAGTACATTGTTGCAATAAGTACATTGTTGCAATAAGTACATTGTTGCACAAGTGCATTGTTGCACAAGTGCATTGTTGCAACTAGTGCATTGTTGCAACAAGAGCATTGTTGCAAAAAGAGTATTGTTGCAACTAGTACATTGTTGCAACAAGAGTATTGTTGCAACTAGTGCATTGTTGCAACTAGTGTATTGTTGCCAAAAGTGCATTGTTGCAACAAGTGCATTGTTGTAACCAGTGCATTGTTGTAACTAATGCATTGTTGTAACAAGTGCATTGTTGTTATAAATACATCAGACTTTTTAATCACCGACACTCCTTATATTTGTTATTATTACTAAAATAATCGATGTATTGAATTCCTATATGAAATAATAAACACTTTATGATCCAACATGGCAAAAAAAAATATCAAGGGGTCACAATCCGCAGCCAGAAATGGTTACCCGAAACCGCGCGCCATTGTCCGAAGGTAATAAACAAGTCCTAAGTCTAAACAACTCACGTTCGACACTCGAATCAAATTTCAGCATCATTCAATTTAGTGGTCTAGTAAATATTTTTGCTACAGTTCTTGTTATGACTATATCGTTAACAGCGATAAGATTCGCTACCTTTGCAGCAGGCTGAGATTAGCGAACACTGCATCTTATGCAGGTCAATTCTATTTATCCAGTTATAGCAGAGTACTTATACAGTGTATCACAACAGTTCGACGAAATTGTATGAATAACACGAAAATTTAATTGGAACTAACAAAAATTATTATTTATATTGACTTAACACACTATGAACACTAAAATATCATTTATTTTACACGCACTCTACTTATTTCTACCGCTTTACAAATCTTCCAACATTAAATATTTATTGCATCGGCCAACCCCATTTACCACAGATGAACGACTGAACCATTCGCTGGACCCCGACACGACAACGTCTTCGGCTCTGGATTATTCGGCAATTTTCGGGAATCTACGAGAAACGGTACCGCGTGATTGGGCGTGACGTCAATGCGAGAAGTTTCAACAGGGCCGTACTCGTTACAATATAAATGCGATAAAGCAATTGCAGCACTCCGCGGTATTTTACGTAACTTATATCAAAAATTATGTCTTATTTCTTTATTTGTTTAAATTTTATTTAAATTTAAATAAAGGTGCAGACAGGGGGGTGCGACTATTGCTTATATATAGAGTGGTGTATCGGAAAACATACCATAGAGAATCAATGCTACTTGAGCCTACAAATTCAAATATTCGCTTTTATTGTTTCTCAGCAAAACGATAATATAGCTTTTTGTAGAGCAAAAAATCTATATCTTCTGATTTTAATATGTAATTCATAATTTTCCTTTATCCGGAACAGGAAAAATTAATTGATTATTTAATGATACTTTTAATCAAGTATGAAATTAACTAAAAAATGTATTGTTCTTTGTTATACAATATTAAATAGCCTATTAATTGCTTTGTGCTTTTACTATTGGTATTGTTGGTTATGTCACATGTATTTAATTGTAAGTATTTGTTTTTTGTTAATTCCATAGCAGTACTGATTTGTTTAAATTAATTTTTAATTTGTCCTGATCCAGATAAAGCAAAATTATCAATTATGTTATCATTTGATGTAGAATTTTTTTTTCTACAAAAAAACTATTAACTGTTTTGTTGAGAAACAATTAGGAGTACCAATATTTGAAAATTTCAAAATTAACTTTCAAATTCCAGCCTGTATACCGTGAGTTTATTTTCGACGTAAAATATAGGATTTTTCATACGCATGGTTACAAATTTGCCAACAATGTTTCACAGCGCCCTTTATAAAATGTAACATTAGTAAATAAATTACAGTGAATTTATATTTCAATATTATAGACATTAAACAAATTAAGAACAAATAAATAAAATAATGCACAAATCGGTTATAAAAATAATGAACTGTATTAAATATTTGGACAATTGTACTAGTACCACAATCCGTTTTAATTAGAATCTTTCATTGTTCAAAATTCAGAACAATTAATAGTTGAAATTTAATCACTGTTACATTAAAAAAAGCGCCTTGGCACACAATTTTTGTTAAATTCGTAACCATAGACTTGAATAATTAATTATATGGGTTTCAAGTTAAACTAACTATAAACATATCTGCCGATATTGTTAATTATCATTATTGTATTATACAGGGTATATACCTAGACTTGAAATTTCAACGGTATTTTATTTACATTATTTTACTCATTTACCTCACGTTACAGCAAAAGTATAAATACAAAAGTTGTTCAAAATTAAAAAATGTATGCAATAAGGCCCATTAGGTTACTTATATATTAGTATTTTACGATATATCAATGAAATTAAAAATAGTATATATAATTAGGGAAAATTTAACAAACACAAATATTTTAAATTTCGTACCATAAAACATAATAATAATTTGAAAATTCTGAATCTTTGAGTTTATACTTTTGCTGTAAAGTGATAAAAAGATATAACCAATCTAAAAAATAGCATTGAATTCTATATCCTGTATATTTTATACTAGCATTTATTTATTTTATTTGTATTCTGTAGATTTCTTGTATGTTAGATGTAATCTACCGTAATATAATTTCAAACAGTAATATTTCGAATACGACCCTGTACTCACTATTCCCCTATCCCCTTCCGAACTACCTGCTGCGAACGAAAAGCACCGCTAAATGTAAAATTCTGCCTACGTGGCTATTTGCGCAACGCAAGTCATCCTCAATTCAATAAAACTCACAACAATCGACGCCGCTATAATCCCCTTCAAACTATCTGCTTTGAAGAAAACGTGCCGCTAATGTACACCTGTAGCCCAGCCCATTTTTACATCAATTCCCTGTACCGCAGAACTTACTGGCTGTCTGCTTTGAAGACAAGCGACACGAATATTGATTTGCCTGTAAACACAGCTGCGCGGCGTCTTTCAATGTTAATTCATTAGATCTCAGAACATTCCACACTCCTCATTTATTAAAAAAAACTGTTTTAAATAGAAATGCCGCTAGTCTTACAATTTTGCCGACATACTGAGCTGTACTGCCCCTTTTAAATTTCTTATACTCAGACCCTTTATCAAAAAATGAATCTGGTATGAATTGATATGTATAGACAGGTTTTAGAATCGAAATAAAGAAAATAAATTAATTTTATTGGAATACGTAGATTGATTTATAGTAAATACCGGTTTTAATAAAAATATAATATTAGGAGTGTTATATACCGGGAGTCTTCTTGTTTTATAGGACATAGGAAATATAATATTAAATTTGAATTATGCGATAGTTTGTCCCTGTGAATTTTAAAGCAAAAGTGTAAAGATAAAATGTACAGCAATAAAAACTGCAACAAATGAGCCTAAATTTATTGATGCGATAATTGCTATCATGAGATGAGACGTAAAATAAAATTTATAATTTTAACTATTTCCAGAGTGCCAGTGCCGGGTAAACAAAACATACAAACAGTCCGTATTGTTTGAGTTTGACTGATGACATTTGGCAAGTTTCAATAATTATCGTTGTTTAAATTATTTCTCAGTAATCATGCACATATTTACCATTTAGAAATAATTAAAACAAGTCAATAATCATTCAAACTTTGCCAAATGTTATATGTCAAACTCAAACAATACGACTGTTTGTGTTTTGTTTACCACGATACTCTGGGATTGGCTAAAATTATAAATTTTATTTTACGTCTATCTCATGACAGAAACGTATCATCAATAAATTTATGAACATTTGGTGCTGTTTTTTCAATTATGAACATATTTTGTTTTTGTTCTAAAATTTATGGGGAACAAATAATACAGACCAGATAATAACATCAGTTAATTTGTTAACGCCATGCATTGGACTGAGTATATACAAGGAGACTATAAGTATGTACGAAAGTATAGTAAATTAACATTAAAATATACAATTCATATAGGCAAAATATAATATTTTTTCACAGCAGTTATAGCTTGTACAAATTTGCGTGGCGATTGATTCCATTAGTGTTTCTCAGCAGGTATTCCATAAGAGGATTAAAGAAATTTATGAGGGACTACTTTACAGGGTTGTACTAGATAATATTTTCAAATGAGTTTTACACAAACAGACACAAGTAATATCAAAATAAGAAAAATTTTAATAAAATTAAATATGAATACAGTATTGTCATTGTCGTTCAGTAAATATAAACATATATTGATAAAAAAACTTATGTTTTATTTTACATCTATGTTGTTTTACTTAGGTGATTAATCGATAACAATATCATCATGAGTGTCGTCACTTGACTGTCCAACATTTATAATAAATTCACCAATAATATTATTGAAATTTGAGTAACTGTTTTCTATGTCTATCACATGCCGAACACTACTAGCCCAATTTAAGTCACTAATATTATTTATTTCACTTTTAATTAATTCCACAACATTAGCGCACACGGTTGGTGTAACATTTTTTCGTCTAATACTTGTTTTTAATTGTCCCCAAATTAGTTCTATAGGATTTAATATACAGTAATACGGAGGCAGTCTTAATACAGTATGACCAAATTTTTGTGTTTTCTGAAGGGTATATATGTATAAAATTATCTTACTTAACAGTTTTCGGGGAAACTATTGAAAAGATAATCGTATTAAAAATTTCGGAGATTTGAAGCATCTAAGCCCAAAATTATAATAATCCACTCCTGAACATCAGACAAACTTGCACCCCGCTGGCTAGGGCTGGCTTATCCCATTAGCAAGTCAAGTCAATCTCCACGCAAATTTGTACAAGCTATACTTTGTAACAAAGGGGTGTGGCATGTTCTTAGGTATAATGAATTGATATTTCCTTCGCGCAACTGTTTATGCTGTTGTAATAATATTGGGGTGGATTGTCCTTCACAGCAGGTAGTCGGTAAGAAGAATTGAAGGGTGTAATGTGTTCTGCGAATTAATGTAAATATAGGATACGAAACAAGCTATGCAAGCAAATTGAATCATTAGCGATACTCGTCCTTCAAGGAAGGTAGTTTGGAAGCAGATTAAAGCAGTGGGCTGATGGCCGCGTACGCAGAACTTCACGATTACCAGTGCTTTTTGTTCAAAGCAAGGACCTTTCGTATTTTTATCGATCAAATTTATAGGCAAGAAGTTCGGAATAAAAAAAGACAGCCGGTAAAAAGAAAAAATAGAACGGACCATTCTATTCATTATTAGAATAACTGATGTACTTTTATTCACACTTAGGTGGTAAATAATAAACACTAATGGGCTTCCAAAATTAAATACACAACTAGTGGTAGAGGCTAAACTAAATAGTAAGGTCCATAAATGCAATTTTATTTTGAACTGTTATGATTCAAAATTAATATGCACACTAGTGATATTTTAGAAGTATTCCAATGTAATTAATCTAAGAGGTATTTTTTAAATAATATGTCAAAATGAGGAATATGTTGTATGACTATAAGACGAAATTTTTGCAAAAAAAAACTATAAAAAGTACAGAAAAATTTACACTGTGATGGGGGCTGCAAATATTTTTATACTACCGTTTGAAAGTGTCTGATTTCAATATTTATTAGAGTTAGGAAAAGTTGTATTTTTACGCACTAGTGCGGAAATGTAAATCAATTATTATTGTTAACAAAAACTATTTATTATTAACAGTAACATTCTTAAATTTTGAAAATATAACTTCAGGAGATTTGTTTGAGAAAGTATTAGCACAGTATAAGAATTCACTCAGTAGCGGCACTCGCTGTCGGTCCCTTTGATGTTTATGCCGCATCGACCGATGACCTTGAGCCGAGCGGCCGTATTGGCAGCTGCGTCATACGGCGGTAAATTTGAATAACTGTCAGTTTGAAAGCGGATAAAATCTAAAAATATTATTTACTACTACTATAGAAGTTCCTACAATTTTTCATAATACAAAGGAGTTTATCTCTCTGTTCTGTACTGATTTTATGAACTTAAGATTACAGAAATACTGTAACTTGATATTTGACAGATACAACTGACACTGCCATATTATATTTTCTTTTCTATGGTTACTAAGATAGCCTAGTTTTTTCAAAACGTCAAAATGACAGAAAACAAACAATATCAAATTCACAACTTCAAAATAACTATTTTCAAACGGTAGTATATCAAATAATACGGAAAAATATTACTTTCCCTTACTTGTTGTACAAATAGCTATTGTTACACTAATAATATGTTTAAAAAATCATTTCGAATTTCATAAAAGGTAAAACGTATAAAGCAATAACGTCTAATCTATAAACGAGTACGTATCAAGTTGTGAAGCAGAGAAAACTATAGAATTATTCTAAGGACGGGTGCGCGGTAAGGAGGGTGCAAAGTTAACAGTCACAACAACAGCTAGTCCATGCCTCCTTGCTTCACAACAATAACACTTACAACAATAGTATGCGGTGTTTAATAGGTTAGACGTCATTGTTATAAAGCCAGCAGGTAACTGAGAAATTTGATACAAATGGCACTGAGCTGTGTTCTTGGAAAATTTCATCGATACTAAAACAATAATGTATAAGTTATGTTTATGTGGAATTTATTTTTAGTAAGCTTGTTTCGCTCGCCCTTTCAACCTTCGACACTGGCGCGCGGACTCACTCCGCACATAAATCCGTTTTTGTTACTACTATAACATTCGATGTATTGGATTTCTACACGAAATAATAAACACTTTACAAGGATTTTTTATATTTTTTAAGAACATAAATAACAAATATAACATTATACATTCAGCAGAACAAAAAAAATGCCGTGCGGAGTAAAAGTTCACAGTCAAGTTATGTGAAACCTCGCGCTAGTGGCAGAATGTAATAAACAAGTCCTAAGCCTTAAACAACTCATGCTCGACACACGCGAATCAAATTTCAACATCATAAAATTTAATACAGTCTAATAAATATGTTTGGTACAGTTCTTGTTATGACTCAGGGTGTTTATCAAATACTAAAAATGAAATTCAAGGATTTTTTTTCCGGTATTCCAGGATAATTTCTAAACAATTCCAAGCGATTTAAAGAAATACGTACCATTTTTTATTTTGAGAATATTTGAAATATTACCGATTTTTTTTCGAAATGCCTACGTATTTATAGTATAAGTATTTCTACCGGTACTCCATTTTCGCGCAATGATATGCAACTTTATATTTTTTAAATGCAATTTGATATTTTCAACGTAATTTTCAATGTTTTCATATTTAATTTCTGTCGTTACAAAGCAAGTAAAAGTAATTCTGTTTATTGATTTAGATGCAGAATTTTATGCTCTACAACAGGTATTTGAAGCATTTTTGCCTAAAATAATTTGGGGAGCAATGCGCACGGAAAAACTGTTTTTTCATGTTAATCGCCTATGTACATACACAGGTATGATGCTCCACCCGGTATATATATATATATATATATATATATATATATATATATATATATATATATATATATATAAATGATCAGTACAGAAATTATTTATATTATTATTAGTGAAAAATCATACAAGAAAGTTTGTAATGAAATTAATAACAATAAATAAATTTATAAAAAATGTTCGAATTGAACATCAATTCAGCAAAACTAAATAAAATATAAAAAAGAAAAGGTGATAAAATAAGTGAAGAAAACAAATAATAATTTTAAAAAATCTGACACTAACTAATCTGCTTGTTTAAACATTCACATACAATTCATGGTATACATTCTGTGTAAGATTATTTAATAATAACAACATGAATAGCATCTGTACTAATAATTTTAGGACTGTAAATGAATAAGAACTTTTTTAAAAAACAAACAAATGATCCTTAAAATTATGCAAAAATATAAAGTTACGCACAACAACATAACACTGTTTAACGTTTATTTAAAAGCGATGTAGTGGTTGACCAGAACAGAGAATACGAGCAGTGCAACAATGTACCGTCCTACATGCTGTCGCAAATTTCGGCGAAATGTAACAATTACATTTTAAAATAATAATTTACGGAGCAACGTAAGAAAATTACAAAATATAAACATGAATTGATTAAAAATACAGGTATTTTATTAAAATTCAAGAATTTTCAAGGAAATCAAAGACCTTTTTAAATTGAAGGATTTTTCCAGGAATTCCAGGTCGGTAAACACCCGGATGACTATCATCAACAATGAGAAGATTTCTTACCTTTGCATTGGGTGAAATTAGTAACACTATGCATTTTAAACAGTTTTTCAATTCTATTTGTTCCGTTATACGACATTATTGTACCATTTAACTCGTCAACTTGCTCGGCGGATTTGAAAGAATACCACGAAAGTTAAATTATAACGGACAAAAATGATTATTTATTTAGACTTATTTATTTAATTGAATATAAACACAAAATATCATTTATTTACACACGCATTATTTACTTCTACTGATTTACATGTCTTTGCACTAGGAATATTTATTTGAATTCAACGACGGTTTATCACGCTGTGAACCATTCGCCAGACAACTGCTTCGGCTCTGGAACATTCGGCAATTTTCGGGAATCTACGAGAGAAACTCTACCGCGTTGTGATTGGGCGTGACATCACAGCGTCAAGTTTCAACAGGTCCGTACTCGTTACAATATAAATGCTATAAACAATTGCCGCACTCCCTTGTATTTTTGTAATTTGAAAATTTAACACCGCCTCCTGGCCGATTAGTTTCAAAATCGACCTCATAAATACAATATAAAAGAATTATTAAGTTATAATTAATATAATTAACTTGAATAAAAAATTATGTTTTAATAATTTGCTGGATCAATTTAAATTTGACATTTGTTTAATCTGACGTCACAGAACATAAACGGTCCGACAGGGGATTCGACTATTGCTTATAATATAATTACTGTGGAAAAACGCACCATAAAGAATTCAATGTTACTTGAGCCTACACTAATACAGTTACAAGACGGTAAACAAAGTGCCGTAACTTAGAGATTCGCCGACAGATTTTATTACTCTTCCTCATTCTCAAACTGAATATATTTTTGAAATATTTAAATATTGGCGCCTCTTATTGTTTTTCAGAGAAACTTTCACATAGCATTTTGTAGAGAAAAAATAACTCCATCTAATGATACTAACTCATAACAGGAAAAATTAGTTCAATTCGCAATTATTTGACACGTTTGACACATAAATATTAAAAATGTTTTAGATTTTGTTCCCATTGTAATTAAGATTATTGAAATATATAATTTTGTTTTTCTCTAAATTAGAAGCATGTACAAGAAAAGTGCAAATAACATTTTATATTCCAAATATTTTTACTAACTTCTTTCATTTAAAACTTTTTCTCACAGCTGATTTTATTTTTGAAAAAAATGGAATTCATTGTTTTGTGTGTCCAGTAAACTTCCTCTTCCGGTTTTTCAATTTCATTCATAATCAACTCAGCTCTTCATTTTTTCATAAAACTTATAAAATCCAAGTTTCGTTTACATATCTTGTCTGGTTCATGAGATATTGTTCACACGGATATTCATCCATCAATCCTCACACACCGACATCATTGAGAAATTGGTCTTAACGGATTCAGTGGACTTCAAAATATGTATTTTCGCAAAAATCTCGTCAACGATTTTTTTCGTTATTCCAATACTTCCTTATACTTTGTATAAGAAAGTAAATATGTCCAACTTTGACAGCTCGTACGCAGTGCCAAAAAAATCGTAGACTCAATTTGCAAACAGGGCAATAAAGTTCAAACATTTTCCTTTAAGTTTCTCAAGTTTCGAGTGCCTCCGACAATTTGGCGCGAAATCATGAATGTTTAAAAAAGTTTCAAGAAAACTTTTGTAAACGAGGTAAATGGAAAAGTATTGCTCTTTCTTTTCAAAGGCTATTGCACATAGATTAAACGATTTTGCTACGAAACGATTCAAGTTACGGCAAAAAATACGCAAATTGTCCTTTTTTTCAAAAAAATTCATAACTTCTGGCCAAATCATCGTAGGTCCTTGAAAATTGCATAAACTTGAAGGAAAATGATTGAAGTTTAATTCTCTGTTGGTCTATTAAGTCAACGATTTTTTTTACTCACACTACGATACGTTAAATTTGAACATTTTAAAGTCAAAAACATGTTTCTTATCCTCCGAGGGAACAGGGGGTAGAACGGGTTTGGGGCACATTAACTTAAAGCACCGCAAAGAAAAATTTTTAAACTTCTGAGAATTCCAAGTTTCATTGGTTTTGGTGCAAAATCGGCCAAGTTATGCCAAAAAAGCACAAAATGCGATTTTTTTTTAAATTCACAATTTCGCGCCAAATTGTCGTAGGTACTCGAAACTTGAGACACTTAAAGAAAAATGTTTGAACTTTATTGCCCTGTTTGCCAATTGAGTCTACGATATTTTTGGCACTGCGTATGAGCTGTCAAAGTTGGACATTTTTTGACATCAGGAATATATGGGGATGGGAGGGAGTTGATATCATATTGACTAGCATCACATTGAAGAGGATATTTAAAAGTTTCTAAAACTCAAAGAATCATACAATTTCAACTAAATGTATCCGAAATATGGCACTTTGAAATTTAGACATTTTGGTGCAATATCAATTGCTGCGTTTTTTTTTCCTCGAGTTTATGACAGTGATAATAAGCTACGGTTTTGAAACGTTTGACAAACATTTTTCGACGAAATAGCCTTCGAAAAAAAGGAAACTCTGCGAAAGTCAGAAAAATAGTTGGGTTATGGTATGCTCCTAGGGTTTTCTGATTGCTTTTCATCCACATAATGTTTATTGCAAATTTTGCTGTGTTTGTCACGATTTTAATATACAAATACTACACAATGAGTTATTCCTCTTAATTATAATAGTCAGACAACGAGTTTTACCATTTTCTTATTTCTAAATATGAGGGCTAACCTTACTTTTCAAATTGCCATCAGACATTGCGACGTTTCATGAATAATTATTTTCAAGGATAGTTTACTTTTTTGTCATTTCATAAATTTCCATTGGCGAATTGTCCCAAAACGTTAACAGTGATTAATAAAAAAATGTACTCACTCGATTCGGTGTACAGTCCAGCGGCAATCCAACTATCTTTTCGAACATTTTCCCACGACTTGAAAGGAAATGAACAAAATTTCACTGATTTGTCACTGTTTTTGTACTGTCGCAGCTAATAACACAACAACACTGGTTTGATTTTTAACGATTCGACTTAAAATTCACGTGTTTACTGCTTTTCCCGTACGATGAAATGGCAGCCATCACGATTCTACTTAACGTCACATGATGGCACTGTAAGCGCTGCTTGCTTATTCTATATGCAAGATGAATTTTTATCTTGAATAAATAAAATTAATTTTTGACGTTTTTAATCAATATTTATTACACGTCATTTTCCAAATAACGGTCTTTTCTCGTTTCTGAGTAATTCTGATGAATTACTCAATTTGGTTTATTTCCAGAAAAATAGATGACGCCACTCCCGCCATTATAGTGATTTTCTTTTTCGCTGCAATTCCTGCATCTTTTGAATTCAACTTTTGCACCAAGGAGAGTAAGTAAGCCTCATTTAATGTAACGATAGATTTTTGTTAAATACTAGTTTTAAAATAAGGCACACGCCGATTTAATAGTTATTTATGTATCAAGGCACTGAAGTTCAATCTTTTATCAGGAATATGGAATTTAGTTGGCGACGCCCGCAGGGCCGAGGAAAATAATCCATGTGAGTGATAAAAAGGAACTTCAGTGCCGAGATACATATTAAGTTTCATTTGAAATCTAAAATTCGAAAAAACTGCAAAAAATTACAATATAGGTGAAGTTTATACATCTGTCAGTTGTGAATTGAAACTGACAGTGTTGCCAACCTCGAGAAGTGAAAGACTCCATTTTTCTTGCAAATTTTGTTTCATGTTACGTCCAAATTTACTATAGTACGTCAATATATCTGCCAAAATTATCATAAATGTACAATAATTATTTAACGGTTGCCAACACTGGGTTGCTCAAAATCGTCGTATAATGGTTAACTTTAGTAACGATTTCTGAGCTTCTAATGACGATTTTTGAGCACTTTAGTGCCGATTTCAATTAAACTATATTTTATAAAACAAAATTGCTTACGAAAAGCGAAAACTGTCTATGAAACATTTATGTAATAAATATGAAGACAATAAATTGTCAACTGTTTCATAAAATGCAGTCTCAGAATAATAACAAAGTTATGAATTCACAGAGACCGGCCAAGCCAATCAATCGGTAACTACAGACGCGTTTCGCTTTTATTGGAACCCGTCACCAGCTGTGAGGCAGTGGAATCGATTGATTGGCTCAGCGAGATCTAAGAGAAGTAATTAAATACTCCCAGAGCCATCTACCGTTCTTAGACTTCAACAGAAGTAACAACTTTTTTGGGCGAACTAATGAATTTTTTCAAACAAGAACTTATTTTTATAAGTGTAGAGTTAATAAACGTTGGTATATAAAATAAAATAACTTTCAGAGGCAGCGAGAGCCGCGAAACCGTCCATAGCGCTCGTACCCTGGAAGGTGCTTCAGGAGAAGATGCCGTGGGGTCTGCTGTTCCTCCTGGGCGGAGATTTCCGGCATGTCCGCCTACCTGGGTGCGAAGCTATCCGTTATGAACTCACTGCCGACGTTCTTGGTTCATCGCTTCCATGGTCACGGAGCTGACATCCAATGTTGCCATTTGTAATATCGTGTCACCCGTGTTCATTGAAATGGTGAGTAACACTTGCAACAAGCTTGCTCTCTACTTTCTTCCAAGCTCGTATTACACACAACAATAAATTGACAAGAAAACTTGGCTAATAAATTCCGTCATGTAAAACTAGGGGATTTTAGTCATTGGCAATCAGTGTAAAGCCTGTAGTATACGATCCAATATATCATATTGTTTCTCGTACGATATTCGGCCCAATTCTGTAACTCAGTTGTTAATTTTTAACCACTTGCTAAAATTTTAATCCAATGAAAATTCTTGACACAAGAAAAAATCAAACTGTCACTTGTAACATTTGTTTCTATTTGTTAAAAATATTAGCAAGTGGTTAAAAGTTAACAACTGAGTTAGAGAATTGGGCCGAATGTGTCCTACACATTTTTCATACAATATTTCGCACAATTTTGAAAACGATGTGATTTTTATTGTATTTGTACCATAGAACTACACTCAAAATGCTTTTGGAGAAGACGTACGTCATCAACCTGAAAAATTTTTTTATAAACTGTAAAATACCTAGTGAAGTTAATTGAGCTATGCTAATGTTGAAGAAAAAACGACGAAAAAAATACTAGCATTAAGAATAGTATATTCTACAACAAGTAATGGAATGGCACATATTCCACGTGAGCTACGGTTTGCGAGCGTGGGATAGGCCATTCCGTTACGTGTTGTAGACTTTACTTTCTATAAAAAGGTTTTGGAAATTATACAAAAATACAAACATAAAACTGTTGGAAACGTCAAACTCAAATAAATCAAATTAAAACAAACAGACGTAACCATAGTAACTGAATCAAATACTTCATATGTCGCGCTAATAAGCGGTTCTGATTCGTCGAAAATATTCCATACGCCGCGTATGGAATGTTAGTGATTCCATAACAATTTTTAGTAGTAGAATGCCCAGTTTCCAAAACAGTGTTATAGAAAAGTATATATTAAATTATTAAAAATAATGGGGTCTTTCAGCAATTTTTTTTTATATTTTTTTATGAAACTTTATCTAAATTGAAGACTATCTACACTTTTAAAAAGTCTTAATTGTTATTCATTAAGCCACAATGATTTTTTTAAAATGTCGTGACGTCATAGTAGAGATGTTGTGGATCTAAAACAGTAGAGATTTAAATAATTTTTGTCACATAAATGTTCTATTTTATTGTAATAACAATAATAAAATCAATAAAAAAATATATGACTACAATTATTTACAATCTGTACTGTTTTAGATCCAGCAGCACCTCTACTATGACGTCACAACATTTAAAAAAAATCATTGTGGCTTCTTGAATAAAAGTGTAGATAGTCTTCAATATAGATAGTTTCATAAAAAAAAAAAAATTGTGAAAGACCCCATTCTAGTTGATTTTTTGTTCGTTATGTTGTTGCTATTGATAAATGATCACGTTTACATACAAAATTCATATCGAACCGTTACTTTACTGTTAGACTTTAATGTGTTGTAAAAATTTGTGCTCCTCGTGATCCAGTGTTTTATAATATGTATGTATAAATATATCAGTTTTGTTCCAAGTGGTCATTTCTGACAAGTTTGTGACATGTTTCTGACAATTTCACTGCGCCTGCAAAAAATGTAAACAAGTTAACTTTGAAACATAAGCTTCATTTCTTTTTTTGTGACGAAAAATATATGAATTTCTTTATTTATATGTATATTTAAGGTTAGCTGTCAAAACAAAAAATGATTTTGCACATGCGCTTCACTCCATTCACCGTTCAAGTTTATGTTTCTAACTTGTTTACATTTATCGCAAACGTAGTGAAATTGTCACAAATGTAAAGTAATGATTCTTTATTTAAACCAACAAATTAACAAAACACAAAATTTATACATCTATCCCAAAATTTATAAATTAAATTGTCTTCTCCCCAACTCTAATCCCTGGTCGGACCTGGCACCTCTCTGCGAGCGTAACAAGCCTGAAAGTAAAACAGTAAATGAGGACAACCTTCCTCAGTGAGTTAAAGGATATGTGTAACAACTCAGGGCCACGTCCCCTTTTTGGAATTAGGATAGGATTGGGTATCAGCCCCAGCCGCACTGTAGGCCCTTCCTCAGCCCGCAAGCGAGGGAACAGCTGAACCGCAGAACAGCTCTTTCTCAACACCGCAGCGTGAGAGAACACACATAGCCCCAGCCGCACTGTAAGGCCTTCCTCAGCCCGCAAGCGAGGGAACAGTTGAACCGCAGAACAGCTCTTTCTTACACCGCAGCGTAAGAGTACATACACATATAGCAACAACACAAGCGTAAAACTCACCGTTACACAAAATGATGAACACTCACTATATCACGATGTTATCGCTTCGAAAACCTAAACGCAACTAAATTGATAATTGAATGAATACTCATTTATTATACATAATCACATAATTCAATTAGGAACTGAAATCTAAAAGATTAATGAAAGAAATAATAAACATAATACTTGCATAATTCCAAAATGGAGTTAACACAAACTTGTCAGAATTAACCACTTGGAACAAACCTAATGGGTGCTATTCAAAGCTCGATACTAAAGTTGTATACTAGGCTGTTTTAGTTAAAACATGTATTAGCGCTAAAACAGTAATTAATGCACTACATATTCAACACTCTATACTAGCGTGTTTTAAGCCATTTTCATTTTCATTTAATTTAAATTTATTTTAATTTAAAATATAAATATGTATTATCAAATATAAGCATTCATGCAATCATTTAATTTATAAGATAACCAACTTTTATCTTTTAAATGAAAATGATAAATTTTGACGTTTGTGATTGAAAAGGTTATATTTTAAATCGTTGAGAATTGAAATTCTTTGCTAAAATATGAATGATTTTGATGATTTGACTCAAGTAGAACTAATCAAAAAAGGTAAAATGTACTTTTCTGTATGATAAAAATGAAATTTTATTTTAACATAAAGAAGTGACATAGATTTCAATTTCAAAAGGTTATTTAAGAAATCTTTTTCCCTATAGTATCTGTTTGTTGAACAAACGACTTAACTAGGTCTTCGTTTCTTCATTTTTAAATGATATGATAAAGCACGTAATCACTTGTATATGATCATGATCACTATTTTAAAAAACTTTATGTTTGCAAAACACAAATCACGTAACTATTTATGTATTTGTTATATTTAAGATTAAAAGACATAAATAAAATAATAATGTGACATATGACGTACATTCATTTTCATTTAATTTAATATTGTAGTGTTCCATGAATGATACATTTAAAAAAGATAAATTAGAATTAAATTAAAATTTAAAATTAAATTAAATGAAAATGAAAATGGCTGCATGAATTCGGCATTAGTTAGTTCAAGTGACTAGCAAAAAATATAGTTGACAACATCGCAAATATCACTGGTAGTCTTAGCTACATAATATTTTATATTACGTCAAACACCAAGTGACATATTCTGACATTTATACTACATTTTAATAGAATTGTAATTTATAAATAAAATTTTCAAAAGGGATGTTAGTATTTAAAAAATTGAATAAAATAGGGAAATATCCGAAAATTGAGGAACGAAAGTGAAAAGGAGTGCGTGCGACAGAAAAGAAATGTAATTGAAAGTATAGTGATCCCAAACTGTCATTTTGACAACTAAAAAATTTAACCTTACAGTCAAAATTCAAATATAAGAAAATAGTTAATACCTACTTACCGTTTTATGTTTGGTACAAATTCTTTGTTTAAAATCTTAATGCAACAAGTACTTGTAATTCTGACGAAGCATAGGGGTACTTGCTCGCCTGTCAATTCTCCTCTAGTCAAATTATTTACAAATCGTCTACTCTCTTTGAACAGTTTCACAGTATGTATCTCCTTTTAATTTCACTTTCCTTGAATTCGGTAAACGGGTCCATGTGTAGTCGATACACTTTTATCCGCCTATTTAGTAAATTTCCAACATATCGCGCACATCTCGCATTTCAAATTGTCCGTTCAACCAAGTTAAACACGGTACGACCTTGTTTTACATTTGTGTACTAAATACAAAACTTAGTAACGCTTAGTATTGCCTAGTATCGAGCTGTGAATAGATTTTTTAGTAATACCTAATACAATTTTCTTAGTAACGCTTAGTACAGAGCTGTGAATAGCACCAATTGTGTTTATTGCAACAAATCACGTCTAAAATGGCGGCACGTGTGATGTAACACGCATTGCATTTTCATTTCAACAAAAATTAGTATCCCATATAAACGTTGTTGCATAATGACGTCATTATCTAGTAATATTTTTGATGACGTGCGTCTTCTCCAAAATCATTTTAAGTATAATAAAATGTATGGAAGGAGTGTAGAAAAAGATAGACTGTAACCAGCACAGTGCGATAGAGAGATGAAAGTCACGTGACGGGTGGCAAGATGACAAGAACTTAGTTTAACGTTTGACGTGTGAGTAGAGTACTGTTTTGATAGACTTTTGTGCGAGCTCTTGTCCCTTATTTAGAATTTTGTCTTTTATTCATGTCATATTTAAATAAATCAAATATGGTAAAATATTGTTGTGCATTTAATTGTAAAAAAACACGCTACAAAAGATGATGTTCCATTTGACAGATAAATATGTCACTTTTAGGTTAGAACGCTGTATAGATACTTATTTATTGCAGTATTTCTAAAAATGTGGATTTAAGCAAGAAATTAATATTAACTATAAAAGGAGAAAATTTTCAGTAATAATATAACAAGAGAGTGAGAATAAATTGAAAATAATTTGACAGATCTGTCGAAAACTTGTTGCCAGGCAATTGCCAAATGGCGACAACTTTGAGAAAGATACTGGAGAATTATTTTCTAATTTATCGAACTCTCGAGTTATATTTAATTAGATTATTTTTTTATTTCATCATCAGGCACGTCACTAAATCTACCTTTTTTGCTCTTTTTTACTTGTGTTGATGATAACTATCTGACATCTGTCAACAAAAACAAAAAAGCTACAGAGAATATTCCCGGCAATAATCACAAGAGCATTATTCTCAGTATAATGACAGGATTGGTTAAAACGCAGACACGTGACATACAATAAATCATTTCATTGGTTTAAAGAAACGTCAAAAAAATAATCAACTTAATAAAACTACATAAATTTGTGGGAAACATTTTCTTGGTTTTTACATATAGCAGTTGAATGTCAATATAAGAGAGAGATAGTGATATCTAAAATTACGCAGTGGAATAAGAACAGCACATGCGTACCACGTGACGGGTGGCATGAAAGTGTGCTGTTCTTCTCCCACTGCGTCATTTTAGATATGACTATGGGCGCGTTCAGTAGCACTCAGCAACTGAGTTGCTATGTTGCTAAAGTCAACTGAACGATTTGCTGAGTTTATGATTACTGTCATCAGCAGAGTCAACAATTCAGCGCATTTAAAACGCGCTGATTTGTGTCAGCAAGTGATGATTTCTAGTAGGTTAGATGTCAAAAATGAAATTGAATAATACTTGACATGAATTTGAATGGAAATTATATAGATTGCGTGCCAGTCAAGCAATAGAAAACGATATGTTTTATAATAATAAATAATATGAATGAATATTTCCATATTTTACTTTGTTTCTATTTATATACTAGATCCACAATTTGCCAATACATATTTTACTGGCAATGAAGTTGTTTTGGGAAATACTCATATACTAAAATGGTAAATGTGTAGCAAATTGTTTTTGAACATTAGTACTTATTAAATTACTTTCATCTTGATAATTTGAAGATTTTAATCACACTCCTGTAATCACGCCAGAAATAAAGTCCCATATGTACAAAAGGGCGTACAACAAGGTGTTACTTTACATATTATATGTATATAATTTACAATTGTGTTTAAACCTTCCTTGATTTCTAATACTCAAATCAAAAATAAATATAGAAAATATAAATGAAATATAAAGTAGTTTACCATCCATACCATTGTATGTCTAATATTGACAGTTGACAGGTTAAATTTTCTATCACTGACTCAACATGTCGTTCAACACTATGTTAAAATGCTTACTTGCTAGTGCTGAGTTGCTTACTTAGTTGCTGAATGCAACTGAACGCGCCCTGTATCTCTCTTATGTTGGTTAGAGATTTCTGTATTAAAAGCATAGCGAACGCTCCATCCATATACAGGGTGTTTATTTTAAGTAGTACACTATTGCTATTTCGAGACCTATAAGAGCTACGAGGTCGGTTAAATTAGTAAACAATTTCTATGTTATAAGACAATTAAAATCAGCGAAATAAGAATTTTTTGACCAGTGGTTCTCAAAATGCGGGGTGCAACTTTCTTATTTTAAATGGCAACCTTTTTTTTTTGTTTATTCGATTCAGCATTTTCTGAATTCAACAATATTCACATGTAATGACCAAATAATACATAATATTTGAGAAAAATCCAAATTAAAAATATATCATTTTTATTTAAATATGCCTGTACAAAGTTTGCCATGGAAGAAAAGAAATAAATCAAACAATTGTTAATTTTAGTTTTTTGTCTTATAATATAGAAATTATTTATTAATTTAACCGACCTCGTAGCGCTTATAGTTCTAGAAATAGCAATAGTGTACCACTTAAAATGAACATTCTGTATATTATGAAATCTATGATTAGCACAGATATTATAACCTTAAAGTTTCAAGTCAGTGGATATTTGTTATCGTTTCAATCTGTCTGAAATAGGCAGCAGTAGGCAAGTTTACGTCACGCATTTTAAAGCCGCGAAAAAATTCAGATTTATAATGTAAAATTATGAATGAAAAGGAATGTTTTCAAATTATTTATTATATTTTCCAGACATATTTCAACATAAACTACTATATCCTATAATTTTTTTATGCTAGTTCAGATAAACAGGAACACCTCATTAACATTTCCGGCCAGCCACTAAAAACAAATCAGCTCCAAAAATAAACTTGTTAATTCAAAATATGTAATTTCAAAGTGATGTTATTAAATTTTGCGTTTATTTTCAGTCAATAGCTATGAAAGTTCACCCAATCCAGTTCACATTTCCCGCGGCTGTTATGTGTTCGTTTGCCTTTATGTTGCCGGTTGGCACCCCTGCAAATGTCATTGTTACAGAGCACGCCAATATTCGCACTTTAGACATGGTGAGTATTATTTTATCAAAACAACTCTTAAGGATGTTCGAATCGTTTTGTGCTTGTCTAATGTAGGGGTTATGTTACATTTGTCAAAAACAACGAGAATTTAAATTGTTTTTTATGAAACTTTATTAGAATATATGACGATCAGTGAAACCCCGATGTGAAAATTCCATATGTTACCCGAGATATGATTTGTAAAGTATGTGTGACGTCACTGGTATTACTCCAGTGGCACTAAAACAACGATTTTTTTATGATATTGGATATTATGTATTGTTTAATGTAAAAATAATATTCACATATTATAAGTCTTAATTTATAACAATTAAAGTTAATATAAATAAAGATAACTTTAGAGTATTTTACTTGATATTCGAGTAAACATCATACGAAAGTTTGAGAACACTGGCGCTAGTAGTGATGTAACCTAACCGCAACAAGAGCAAATAAAGAAGACTACAATAAGAAAAGGAAGGAGTCATTTAAATTGAATAGAAGCAAGAAAAGACAAGAAACGCAAAACGCCCTGGTACAAATAGAGACAGAATACGATAGAAAACACGTTAGAAATTTCTATAGGTCTGTAAAAAGGTCGAGAAAGACATATAAAGCACAAACATCAATGATTAGAAATCAAGAAGGTACCCTACTGAATGACAAAGACGACAAAATAAAAAGATGGAAAGAGCATTTTTCAACATTACTCAATCAAAACGAAAACGAATACACTCAAAACACTGAAGATGACCAAAATAATGATGTACCTACAATAGATTCGGAAGTTACACCACCGACCATAGAAGAAGTGTATGAGGCAATTAACGCTTTGAAGAATAATAAGACAGCTGGATCCGATACAATTGTAGGGGAGATACTAAAAACACAACCTGAAGAGTTTGTTGAAAGACTACACCAAATAATAATACATACATGGGAGACGGAAGCCCTCCCACCAGAATGGAAGAAGGCAATAATAGTCCCAATACACAAGAAAGGGGACATAACTAAATGCGAAAATTATAGAGAAATAACCCTTCTGAATACTGCGTACAAAATATTCTCGTCCATAATATATCATAGATGCCAAACAATGGCAGAGAAATTGTCAGGATTTAGACAACAAAGGAGTACAACGGATAACATATTCTACCTTCGGCAAACCCTAGAAAAATGCTGGGAATATGATGTCCCATTATATTGCATGTTTGTAGACTTTAAAACAGCTTATGATAGTATAAACAGATCTGAACTATGGATAGCTATGAAAACGCTAGGTTTTGATAACAAACTTATCAATCTATCATAAATCACAATGGGAGACCAGGAAGTTATGGTCAGAGTACAAGGGGAGCTCTCCACACCATTTAAAACAAATAGTGGTTTGAAGCAAGGTGATGCCTTAGCACCCTTACTCTTTAATATTGCCCTTGAAATGGCAATAAGACAGGCAGGTGTCAATATTAAAAATACAATTTTTGTGAAGGCACACGTAACACTAGCGTACGCGGACGACCTGCTGATACTGAGCAAAAACGCAACGGAGATGGAAGAAACTTACGCTAAAATAAAGCAAGCAGCCAAAAAATTTGGTTTGGGAGTTAATACAAATAAAACCAAAGTAATGATAATGTCCAGACGAAACCAGATTAACCCTCCCGACGTAAATATCAACGAGGAATCTTTCGAAGATGTTGAGGATTTCATGTACCTCGGATCCAGCGTAAACAACAAAAACAACATAACTAAAGAAATTAACAATAGAATAATGCTGGGAAACAAATGCTATTACTCCATGATGAATATACTGAAATCAGGAAATATCAGCAGATCGACAAAACTGACTATCTACAAAACTATTATACGTCCATTTGTTACGTATGGTGCAGAAACATGGACACTAACAGTAGCTGATGAAAAAAAGCTTAGGACATTTAAGAATAAAGTCCTAAGAAAAATATTTGGCGCAGTCAATGAAAACGGGCTTTGGAGGATAAGGATGAATTTTGAGCTGGAACAAATGTTAAACGATAGACATATGTATAACAAACTTTATAAAAATCCAACGGCTTAGGTGGTTGGGACACATAACGCGTATGGATGAAACAAGAAATGTCTATAAAATATATAACTCCAAACCAACGTATAAAAGGCCAAGAGGTAGACCAAAATTAAGATGGATTGATGATGTTCAGAAGTATATAAAAAGTCTAGATATACGAAACTGGAGAACGAAAGCCAAAAACAGAGAAGAATGGAGGAAGATTCTAAGGGAAGCCCTTATCCCGCAGGGATAGTAGAGCTAAAGAAGAAGAAGAATCAATGCGAGTACCCGTGACGTCAAGATATGTTCAATTCGTTATATCGCTTTACTGCAAAATATTTTGATATAAATTTGTCATATTTCGTTTATGGTTTATGCGCCCATTGCTGTTAATATTAAATGTGCAAATTGAAATACATGTTATGACTGGAACCCAATATTTTTATTTGAGTATTTTTATCATTTTCTTGTGGCTGAGATGTAATTTTTGACAATCGATTTTACTGTTAAAAATGCAAAAATTAAGTTTGAAACATGCATTATTTAAATTAACTTTTTTATTAGAAAGAATAGAAAAATTATCTTCATATAGAAGTTTTATTATATTAAATATACTATTTGATGACAGGTACAGAATTTTTTTAAAAGTCAGATTTACATGATACTACTATCAACTTTTATTTTTCATGTGGGAACCTAAAATTGTTTTATTAAAATAAAATCTGTCATATTTTTCTCTTTTCAACAGTGTATTATTTGTGATAAATTAATATGAAAAAATTCGAGATAAATAATTGAGATATGTCAGAAATTATTTTTTTCTTTAAACGTTATAAAAGTACGTTGTTATGTATTTATTCAACAAGTAGAAATTCAATATTGTCGTCGCCAGCGTAAAAGTGTCTCCTTGGCAACACATTTACTCCGGCGGCGGACAAAGTAAAATATCATGCAAAATAGTAAGGTTGTAATTCAATAATTTGACAGTTAAGAATAAAAAAAAATAACGAAAGTAACATATTCTGTGGCAACTAGAAATACTGGATACGGCAGAATATTTGTTGAAGTTTTGAGCATTTTATAATGTTTTATTATTTATTTTCTATGTTTGAAGAAAAAATAGCATGTGTTATTCGGAATAAATGTGACTTTGTATGCTTCGCATGTAATTGTTCGACTCGCTTCGCTCCTCTTTCAAACTTACATGCTCAGCACCCAAAGTATCACATTTACTCAACACAATATACTATTATTCAAATGTTCTAGGTGGCTTTTCGAAATTAAACATTTCAAAAATTACTTTTTGTACTCATGCATTGAAATGTGTTGTTTAGCGTTGCCTAAGTAACGTCCGAAATGTCTATTTCCCAGGTCTCCACCAGATAGACAACCGGGAAATTTCGACAAAAACATTCCTATTTCTAAAGCGTTTAGTAATAAATTATATTTATAATAAAAAAATATAGTATTTCAAACATCTTTTTACATAATATTAATGTAAACAATGATGGAATAAGAATGAAATTGAATTTGAAAATAACAAATTTTGTGTATTTGGTTACCAATGTTGGCAATAAAATATGCCCGATATGATAGCTGTAAAATTTGTACATAACCTACAAATGTAATGTTAGTTATCTCAATATAAATAAGAAATATAATAAATTTACAAGTGAATACGGTAAATATTATAAATATTTTAATTGTTTTCTAATATATTAGACAAATTAATTTTGTGTGTTTATATTTATAGTACAACTTTGACAAATATCAAAATAACTCCTTGAAGAACTTCATTTCTTTGTATGGACTGTTATTAGTTTTATATTTTTCGTACAAAAAATATTGTACCAACCTCTTGCTTGAACTCGGTTCCCGGATTCGTTCTATGGCAAACACTCATCCGGGAACCAAGCGTTCCCGCATTTGGTATGTAAATAACTATTACAAGGCATGTAAAACAGGTAACAAATAAACATCTGATTTATTGTCATTATTTTAGGTTGTTTTACCTCATAGCCACCTAGAACATTTCAATAAAAATAATTTCTGATATTTCTCAATGATCTTATTTATCTCGAATTTTTTCAAATTAATTTATGACAAGTAATACACCGTTGAAAAGAAAAAAACGACGGTTTTTATTTTAACAAAACAATTTTAGGTTCCTATTTCAAAAATAAAAGTTGATACTCATATCATGTAAACCTGACTTAATAAAAAAATTCTGTACCTGTCATCAAATAGTATATTTAATATAATAAAACTTTCATATGAAGAAAATTTTTCTATTCCTTATAATAAAAAAGTTAAGAGGGGGTGTGTTTTCCTAGACACACCGTCTAAGACCCTAAATGTTGATTTGATTGCAGGTTAAAGGCGATGTTTTATTGAAGTTATTCGCCTGGGCCATCTACATGGTTTTGTTTCCTACTTACGGCCTTTTGTTTTACGACCAAGGTAAGATGCCAGACTGGGCAACCAAGCACTAACCTCAAAATTTAAAAAATCAAAAAAATCAAAAAAAATCAAAAAATCATGATTAATTCAAAAAAATCAATGATTTTTGATTTTTTTAAATAAATCATGATTTTTTCCAACCCTGGTAAAAACTATTGTGAAGGAAAACTTTGATCTTCTTCATTATGTTAAGTCATAGAAGATTATTTTTGCACTGGAACCCATAGTTTACAATCGTAAGTTTACAATTACATTAACATATATTATTGCAAACAACGAGCAAATAGTGTCTTGGATGACAGATACAGCAAGTTATACGTTTTTTAATATAGTACGCTATAGGTCTCTAGGTACTGATATGATTTAATATGTTTTTCTGGCTATTTAGCATTAAAGATGAATATTGCAACTTTTAAAAGAAATTATAAATAAAATACAGGTTACTGTGCCATATGTAGACAATAATGATAATTGGTATGGCGTGTCCCTAGGAGCATATAAAACGAAAATATTAATGTCGTAATTCAAATTCTATTATTTCTTTAGTGCATATTTCGAGATTTTGGACTATTTAACCAATAAACAGCAATATTGTATTTATCCTATTTTATCTCGCCACATTAATCTAATTTGTAGCGTAATTATTAGATTTTTCATAAAAATTGATAATAATATTTCATAATTATGCATGGTAGCTTATTTGGGAAATAAAATATATTTCGATCTGACATGCTACATTTATAATGGTTCCCCCAATATTGGGATCTAACATGGGGACGTGGCCTATCCAAGATGGCGTCAATTAGATTGATTCGAATGTGACATTAGTACTGTACGCGTATAAAATATAAAAATGATTCTCAGGATTAATAATATTTGCGAATGCGCTAAGTAGATCCTGCAAACTAAATTTTAAAGAAGCTGAAAGCATCTTATATATTTGACAATTGATTAAATGCGGGAAAAAATTAAATGAAAGTGACAGTGGCTGTGGTTGTACTAGAGCTCTAGAAGAATTTAGGTATTCTCGTCCGCCATTTTGGGTCCAGATGTCATAAATAAAACAAGTAATTTGAATCCAGTTCCTTTGAAAAAAAAAAGTTGTACCTGTCAATTGGTCAAATTTGAAGTTAATATTAGGTTTGTTCCAAGTGGTTATATCTGACAAGTTTGTGACAATTTCAGTGCGCCTACGAAAAATGTAAACAAGTTAAGTTTGAAACATAGACTGGAACGGCGAATGGAATGAAGCGTATGTGCATACTCATTGTTTGTTTTGACAGCTAGCCTTAAATATAAATTTAAATAAAGAAAATCATACATTTTTCGCTACAAAAAAGAAATTAAGCTTATGTTTCAAAGTTAACTTGTTTACATTTTTCGCAGGCGCAGAGAAATTGTCACAAACGTGTCACAAACTTGTCAGAAATGACCACTTGGAACAAACATATTGAAAATTTATTATTAAAAAGAACCATTAGAAATGTTCTACATAGGTTTACTTTAGAAACGTTAGATAATACATCTTTAACTACGATATATAGGATTAAGTAGTAGGTATAATTTTTAAATCAGTGTTATGTAGTTTGTGTTATTCTAAACACTTCCATATGGCGGTAATTTGTTATCAAAATTATTTCTTGAACCTGCAACAAATACTATATTTAGCAAAAACTTAATTAATTACTGTCATAATTGGATTACCTGAGAAACTATAGAATATTTATTTTCCTTGTAATGCATTTTATTCAGTTGCATATATATTTCTTTCTATTTAATTGTTTTAAAAGTTTTAAAATGTGCACAAATTTTTATTTTCTACAGTTTTTATATTCAGCCAGAAAATATATTTCTTGAAAGTATTCTGTACACTTACATGCTAGATATGGAATACAATAATTGAAGGAATGATATATCACAATTATTAATCTATTTGACAGAAAAGAATTAAAATAACTGGATTCCAATACTATGTTTTATTTATGACACTTGGACCCAAAATGGCGGATGAGAATACTCACATATTCTAGTACTTACCTTAGTTGTACTAGCTTTCTGTATGTCAACGTCGAATTTACGAGGTGATCCCCATCAAATTAATAGGAACATTTCAGAAGATGAACAAGTGATGAGTGTTGTTTGTTCCTGCATGGTTGAGTTTGGGTGAAAAATGCAAAAAACTGCATTGCTACGTTGTACTGTTATAGGTTAGTTGTACGTTTCTTGATCTAAATCAATAAAATAAACAAATATCTAAAAATGAACAAATATAAGGAACATTAACTTTGAATACAGATTCAATTTATGAACTTAATTAAATACAAAGTGAAAAGAGTTCGGAGCAAATTCGTATTATAACCTAAAATTTTACTTACTTAGATGTACATAACCGTCTGGTACAAAATATTTAGAGCATATTATTTATTGTAAACGCATTCATGTTGTTTATTTTTATTAGTTTTTTCCAAGGTTTTTTCGCACTCCAAATTGGTTTACTTTATAAATAAAACGTTTGTCCAGCTTTGGAAAATAATGGAATGTAACATCCAGATTTTTACGGGACTTGTTATTACACCCATTTACTGCACAGTACACTTTATTTGTCGATTTTTCGCGGTGTTTTACTACAATTTCGGTCATTTTTTATCTCGAAAATCGTTATTCCCATTTGACGTAATGTATTTCTAACGGAATATTCACCCTACATTGTGTTGGAAAATAGATTAGATTACCAAATCATTCAATTTTTGAAACATATATTTAACTAATTATAAAAATTTAAAGTATTTTGATCATTGAAATATGTGTGATACGTTTTGTAGAAAATAACTACAGCTCAAAAGGAATTGAACGATTTTTTAATTTGATTTTATTTCTGATATTAAATCACGCCGAGGTAAAGTTGTTTAATTCTGAAAGCGTTGGCGTGTTCACAAAAAACCCGCTACACGTATGATACCAATGACACCTTCATCACGTGGTTGGACTTACTCTATGGTTAGTCAGTAACTTAGCCCATGCTATTTGCCTCTATGATATTCACATCACATTCGTATGCATTAATTAATTTTTTTTGCAGACGTCATAATAATCCACAATGGGGCATAAATTTTTAATTTTAATACAAACACAAATTCAATTAATTTGTCATATTTAATTTATACGCGTATTGCAGTAGTACATAAGTTTTAAATGAAGTATGATTATTAGCGCTAGCCTAAAAAGAAATTTTGAATAGAAATTAATGGGCAATCTCTTCTTAGATTATAAAATTTGAAAAGGTAGACTAAAGTATCGACATCTGTTTAGAGAATTCCCAAGAACTATTTTTCTAGATTTGAAACTTTTGGTGTATTTCAACAAATGCAACTTTCTATGTTTACGTTTTCTTGAGTTGCTTTATTCTAGATATGAATTTTGTGTATCTGAGTTTATCAGTGTAGGAATTTTACTGCTCTTGAAAATTCTAAAACTAAATGATTCTGGGTATGAATCTTTCTATGTCTGAATATTCCAAGTATAAATTTTCTGGTGTTGAACGCACTGTCATTGGAACAAACAGATTTGTATTTTTTTTTTTTTTAGATAGGCTTCACAATGAAGAGAGCAATAGCTAATTTCTTCGATAATAATGGATCATTAGGGATGAGGTATATATTGATACTGTCTCTTTTATAATTAAAACACTGTGCCACTGAACAGTATCTTTTGCTCTTACTAGTTGTTGTTCAATATCACATTCGTATACAATGATTATACACTACTATTAATATGATTTACTACTACACTAATACTTAAATACTGTCTCCATTTTAAATTATAATAAAAAGAGAATCTGAATAAAGTAAATTTTAAAACAATTCTATTAACACTGATTTATGTAAATAATAAATTAATATAGTTTATAAATTTCTTTGCTGTCAATAGGTTACAAAACAGTGCGCATCTATTCTGAGTATTTTCTGAGAACGCTTTTAATATTTTTCGAGTATTTCGTCAAAAATATCTCAAGTACGAGTAAAAGTAACCATTTTAAAAATGTACTCGAGTACGAGTATAGAATCCAATACTTGTACTCTCAATAGTACTTTCAAGTACATGTACTCGAGTACGTCCAGCTCTGCATATGAGACAGTTCGCGCTGGGTAGACATGTGAGTTTTATAGTATAGTACGGCACCTCTCCCGCGGCCGCGCCACCTGGAAGTTCCGCTTCAGATTTACGGTGAACGTGGTGCCGTCTAACGCGCCCAGCAGGCCGAGGAGGCCGTTGATGTCCAAGGCTAGCGACGAGTCCTCCTGGATCGCCAGGCAGCCTCCCGGCGCCACTTGTCCTTTCTTCGATATCAGTGCAGTATCGCGTTTGATGTTGAGGGTGTAGCTGTAGTTCGAGGCGCGGTTCGAACCCACCAAGCGTACCGCGTGGTAAATCTTCCCCGTGGCCACGCACACCTCGGTGTGCAGTAAGAAAAGTACCTCGAAAGCCGGGATGATGTAGTTGTGCACACTGGCCGTGGTGATGTCGTGGGTGAGGCTGTAGGGGTTGTCGACTACGCGGTCCGGGTGCTGCTCGCGGCAGTGAGCCAACAGGGCCGTACTGGGGCCCAGCCAGTCGCAGTGGGCGTAGCCGAGCAGCGGACACATGTACCGGCGGTACTTACACACCGCCTCGTGCGCGATCTCTTCTGCCTCCTCAGCGAACGGCACCGTCTCGCGGCACCCGAGATCCCAGTTCCTGCATGGAAATTTCCACAGCTTTGCTACGGCCTGGTATTGCTTGTTGAGCGTGGCTGGGCGATTGGGGGCGTAGCACTGGCCGCAGACCGCCGCTCCGTCGTGCTGCAGGTACACGGGGCCACGAGACAGGTACCCCTCGCAGCTGCCGCACTTAAGATCTTCCAAGATGTTCGCTGGGATGTCCATGTTCTTCTCGGGCTGACTCACTCAAAACCTTGCACAGAAAAACACCATTTAATTAGTTTATAGTAAATAAACAACACAAGTCGCCAACAAAAATAAAAATAATAAAAAAAGACATTTAGGCCCGGTTGTTCCACCTTCAGTTAGGAATTCGGTATAAATTTATTCGACTGGTAAACCTTGTTTTGGTTTTTCCATGTTCAGTTAAAAATTGCCAATAGGATAAACATCTGTTAACAGTAGGATAGATAACTGGCAGTCAAACTACCAGTTAGATGGTTTACCAGGGGGATGTTGCACCGAATACAAACGATTTAACACACGAAGTGAACCGAACATATACATTTTGACACTTGTCAAATTAATTATTTTCATAACCTATTTCTAGGAATTTATTATTATTATTTATAAAAATGGATTTGCATGGCGGTGATGTATTCAAAAGTTTACCAGGAGAATAGTGCACCGATTGCGAACGATTTAATCCGTGAAGTTAATTGTAGGTTCACATAAAGTTTGAAACTTGTCAACTTAATTATTTTCATAAACAATTTCCAGGAATTTATTACTATTTATAAATGAGTATGAACATATGAAGCAAATAACGAAGAAAGCTAACATAGCACTCCCACAAATCTGGGGTATAGGGCCAAGCAGCACTGTCCGCAGTCAGTAGTTGATGGGTGACCGCTTTGCGAACCTACACCAGCTAACACTGCGTGCCGTTGTCACACCCCTGAAAACGAGGTACTCAGGCGGCCTATAACCTCAGCAGTTGAGACCGCTTAAATAAAAAAAAAGAATATTGCTATTCGATAAATTGATTACAAGCGTTATGATGTATGGAGTGAATCGAAATTTGGGGTTGGAGAGAACAAGATAAAATCGAAAGTAACCAATCATAATATATTAGATGGATACTTGGGGTTGACAAATAAATATATACTTATTAGAGGAAGAAACAAAACGGTACAAACTGAAGACGGAACAAGCAAGAGAGCAATGAAGTATGAAGAGCAACTAAGGACACCATAGAAAAGCCTAGAATAAGATTGTTGGGTACAAATATAAAGAAAAGAAGAAAGATTAAATGAAGAGAATTCATTGAAACAGACAAAATATTTTTACATAGTATTAGTTTTTATTATAAATAAATGAAATACCACAATGATAATGTAGAAATTTGAATACCGCAAGGTATCAATCAAATAAAACATATACTATTTTACTACTACAATTTATAAGAATAGATTTGTGTGTCGGTAATGATGAAGAAATATTGGATTTTTTTCTTTAATAATATAAATGTGCGTAAACAGTATACGGTACGGCCAAGATGTAGTCACTCGGAAAAGAGGAACGATGAAGAATTTTTCATGAGATTTCATATATTAAAGAATACAGTATTGCATATATTTGAAAACATTGAAGACAAGTTGTTATTTTTATTTAAACGGTACGTTCTGAGAATATATGACTATTGAAATTATAAGTCCAAATATTCCGTTTTTAGGAATCAAAGTGTTGGCCACAACTTGAATTAAATTTTGACTCGAACTGATTAGAATCTGTCTTCTTTGTCTATTATATCTTTATATTCATAAAATTAAAACAAACATCAAACTATAACCTTCAACATCATATGAAAAGTGACAGCCAAGTTACCAATTTTATAAAATAAACACAAATTTTAACCTTTTATTCGTTAAGTGCCAGTTAACTATCTGGAAGATAAAATTTTATGGAACAACCGAAAAACTTTAACCTCCTGACAAGTAGGTAGAATAAATTTATCTCGCAGATAGTTAACTGCAATTTTATCAGAACTTGGAACAACTGGCTCTTAGTGGTTTAGGATTTATTTTTTAGATTTTGTTAAACTTTAAAATCCAGGCTAACACAACATAATAGTGACATTAAAATCCCGAGTAAATGTTGTGCAATGGCTGAACATTGTAGGCAGCTAAAACATAATTTCAATTTTAAAGATGTGACAATTATAGACAATGAATTAAATAAACATAAAAGAAAACTCCTGGAAATAATGCATATATCAAATTCTGATAACCTGTTGAACAGTAAAACAGATATTAAAAATCTCAGCAGCACCTACAATTCTTTAATTAAAAGATTTAAATTATAATCATAGTAACACTACAGTTTTTTCATAATTTTTTGTCTTTACATGTTTTGACAGGTTCGTTGAAATCAAGTTTGATTTATATCTATTATTCCGCCATAAATTTGTGTTATATTTTATATTCTTAGACATTATTTTTCTGTAAGTAGTATCGTTTATATAAGTGTTGTGTTTCATTTTTGTATTTACCATATGTTTTTATATTTTTAGAACCCTGATGAAGGACCGAAATGAGGTTCGAAATATATTGGTTTTTGAAATAAAAATGTTTTTTAATTTTATTTAACCTTTTAATAGACCGTATTCCACAATTTTTTCCTTTTATATATATATATATATATATATATATATATATATATATATATATATATATATACAGGGAGTTCATTTTAAATGGTACACTATTGCTATTTCGAGAACTATAAGAGCTACGACGTCGGTTAAATTAGCAAACAATTTCTATATTATAAGACAATTAAAATGAGCGAAACAAGAATTTTTTTAGACCAGTAGTTCTCAACTTTCTTATTTTAAATGGCAACCTACTTTTTTTATTTGCTTATTCGATTCAGTATTTTTTTCTGAATTCAATGATATATATGCATATTTAAATAAAAATTTTAATTTTGCATTTTTCTCAAATATTTGTAATATTTGGCCATTACGTGTGCATATCATTGAATTCAGAAAAAAATACTGAATCGAATAAGCAAATAAAAAAATTGGTTGCCATTTAAAAAAAGGAAGTTGCACCCCGCATTTTGAGAATCACTGGTCTAAAAAAATTCTTGTTTCGCTCATTTTAATTGTCTTATAATATAGAAATTGATTGCTAATTTAACCGACCTCGTAGCTCTTATAGTTCTCGAAATAGCAATAGTGTACCACTTAAAATGAACACTCTGTATATACATACGTATACATACTCATGGACATAATTATCAAATATTTAATTATGATGAATCAAGGAAAAGGTAATGATGGTTTTAGTTCACAAAATAAAATTTTCAGTCTCTGATGTTATAATACGTAGTATTACTATTTCGTTGATTATAATTAAATATTCCATAATTATGTCCATGAGTATGTATACGTTAATTTTAAGTTATTATCATTTTATTTTAATCTATATTATATATTTTATACATTATGCCCTAAAAAATAAAATCCAGAATATAACTACCGATTATAATTTGCAATTGTGTTATAAAACATCATTTCCTCGATAATTTCTTATTTTTATATTTATTTTGAAATTACGTATACATAGTTACACAAATTTGCATATGAGTAGATATATATTTAAATTAAAATATATACTGAAAGGTTTTATTATTTAAAATTCTAAGTTAATGGCATAAGACGTAATGTTATAGTACGCCCGGTGCAACAGTCTCTCTCTGCGGTTAGTCTGTCTAACAGCGACTACTTTTCGAACACTGCGTACAAGCTCGTGTCCACTCCTGTCACAGGGCCAGGCTCATTTTTCATTTCATGTTGTGTTTGGTGGTTGTTTTGAATCGTTGTGTTTATTATTTATTCAAACCGCTTAACTACAAACGAATTTCAAAATGAGTGCTGCATATCAAACAGCAAACACGCAAAGATAAGAAAGTCACCCTAGCAGCCTATGATACACTTATTTCAATTCAATTTTATTATAAATAATACATTTCGTTAATTTTTCTATTAACTATATAAATATATTATTACTGTTTTATATCGTTGTAAAGCAAAGAAAATCTCTATTCAAAAATGTCACGGCTTATCATATGAAAAAATAAAAGTTAATACCAGTAACTCGTAAATGTTAAGATATAAAAAATTTTGAGTACTTCTGAAAATTCACCATTTAAAAGTGTCATAAGAAAGTTCATACCAGTATCTCGTATTATGTCACATAACAAAGTTATCATCAAAAAGAGAAAATCGCTAAATTTACATTTTTAGCCCATATCTAGTGACCTAGAAAAACAAATACATATTCAAACTGCCCAAACAAAAAGGGAACTTTCGTTTAATTTAACCAACCTCGTATCTTTAACGATTTCAAGATCCCAGCAATGCATTCGTACCTTTAATGGGACATACTGTATATATTTAAACTGAGTGTTCAGAAAAACAACCAGTGCTCTTTTGGGTACTTCAAGAAGAAAAAAAAGATACGTGTGGCACTCGGGGACTGCCGCGGTAAAGCTATTGCATAGCATTTTTTATCAACGTTTGCAATTATAATTATTTATTTATTTTATTTATGCAGTTTTTTTTTTCTTTGATATTAATTCAAGTTACACTTTTTGAGCCTGGTGACCGATAAGAAAACAAATTTTTTTCTTTTATTGAATAAATGAGAAGTTAATATTGTTTAAAATATTTTTATTATCTTACAATGTATGTAGGTTATTCAGGAATTTTTATCCTTGAAACTATAGGTTTATGGTAACTGAAATAAGAAACATAAGTTTGAGACTTGGTATCTTCTAAATATCTGGAAAATACCGCGTCAATGGTGGTCCCATATTTTGTTGTGGATTCTTGTGGATCATTATTCATTTTCAAATTCAATATTTCCGAAAGAAAAGTTGTTAACCGCTAACTCACTCGTGGACGTGGCCAAAAAGCAAGCTGTCTCACCTAGCATTGTGTCTAAAAGAGATAGAATCAGTTATGAGCAATTAGCATCCTGTATAACCAGAAGTTACATATTGCTGTGCTCAAAATGAAGTACCCTGTACACAAATATGTATGCCACGCCACTAATATGCTGTATATGAAATTAAAAAATATTGGGCTATTAATAACAGTTTATTTCTCTTAAAAATACAAACAAACTTTCAATAATATTTACAAAAATCTGATGTGCCAGCACATAACCTCCCTCCCAATACAACTCTTAAAAACTTTCTTATTTGTTTATTTTCTATTAATGTTTGAGAAATTTAATTTTCTTTCGAATATTTATTTAATTTAACAGCTTCACAATCACAATGACATGTGTCATATTTCGTAAAAAATTTAAAATTTTTAAGTGTTTCCATGGTGTACATGGAATACAAGATTTATGAAATTTAATATCTTTATATTTTATTATCTCTAAAGTTAATGAAAATTAATAAAATTAATGTAATGAAAACAGATGTAAATTAAATATGCTACAATTTTCAAAATAACATAAATTGTTGAAAAATTATATTTAACAGTGTTTATTCATGGAAAACTGTTGAGGGCTTCTAGTGAACTGCTATTTCCGGTTGACCAATTATATCCAAAATCTAATCAGTACTTCATATTAATATAATTAACATAATAATAAAATTGTAATTTTTTATATTATAGTATTTAATTTATGCGACACGAGAAAATCGTCACAGGCCACACACACATACATACACTCATACATACATACAGACATCATGGCGAAAATAGTTAAATCGTATTGTAGGGACCCCAAAACGTGCTTATTCATTGAAAACTCAATATTAGTGATGTGTCGTTCATGAACGAGTCGTTCTTTTTGAACGACTCACTTCAGTGACCCATGAACGAACGGCTCTTTTGTTCTCACAGTACGGCACATGGCTCAGCAGTTTAGCGCTCGTTTCCGTGCTGTGCCATTGTCCATCGTTCACGTTCTACACTCTAGCACACCGCTCTCTTAGCACAGTAGCTCAGCTGAATGAAATGCTCTTTACGGCTCACGCTCACAGTGCAGCACATGGCTCAGCAGATCAGCTCTCGTTCACGTGCTGGAGCTGGGTGCTGCACTCTAGAATACCGCTCAGCTCGCACAGTAGCTCCGCTGCTCACAGTTCACAGCACACATGAAGAGCGCTTGCGCGTTTGTAAAGAGTCGTTCAAGTGAACGACTCACATTGATCGACTCACTTTAAGGAGCGGAGCAAAATGAACTGACTCACTAAAATTGAACGAACGACACATCACTACTCAATATCCAATTTTTTGATCAAAAACAATACCTTCCTTACTTAGAGGTAGGCGGGAGGTAAAAAATCTTACAATAGACTTCTTGTTTCTTGTAACTACTTATCTGAAAAAAAAAACATAATAAATTGAATTTTTATGTGTGGAATTAACAAAGAACAAATACTTACAATTAAATATTGTAACAAGTACGGACCCGTCTCAACTTGTAACACGTCGCAGTGAAGTAACAACCAATCATGGATCAGATGGTGGTGACTGGTGAACTAACTAGAACATTCCAAGAGCCCACATTGTATAGGAATAGGAGGTTGCCAAACAAAAGGTATTTCAGTTTAATTTTTTTGATATTGCTGTAGATTCACTTTATAGCAAAAGCATAAATACAAAAGTTGTTCAGAATTTTAAAATGCATGCAATATGTTCCATTTAGTTACCTAAACATTAGTGTTTCACGGTGTAACAATACACTTAAAAGCAATATATATATTAGAAAAATTGTAATAGAGCCATGGAATATTTCACAAAAACAAAAAATATTTGACATTTCAGAAAACAGATTTAGATTTATTTATTACAGTGTTGTAATACTTTATATAGAATTTTAGAGTTCATTTCTTATCTAACATGCTTTTGAAATGTAAAATATTTATCGTTTTTCCATGGCCGTGTTACTATTTTCCTAATAAATATTGATTTAATTTCATTGATACATCGTGAAATACTAATATTTAGGTAACCAGATGGGACTTATTGAATGTATTTTTAAATGGGTTCCTTCACTAGAGTCACAAAATGATAAATAACTCATTTATATATATATATATATATATATATATATATATATATATATATATATATATTTAATTAATTTCAATTAGTTGGAAAAATATATTTATAAAAATGGCGGAGGCAGATAATTTTACAATAGCACCACTACACGGGAAGCAAAATTGGGCAACTTGGAAGCATGGTATGAAATTGCTTTTCAAGATGCAAAATAGTTTAGGCGTGGTATTAGGCCACGAAACTATGCCAAATGAATCTGATGCACATGCCAAACAGGAAGAAGAAAAGAGAAAGAAAACGTACGAAGCTTTAGATGGTAAGGCAAGTTTCTTGATTTTTAGAAATATTGCGGAAGATCAGAAAGATTTTGTAATGGACTGTGCGACTGCAAAAGAAGCATGGGATGTTTTACACGCTATTTATGAGCAAAGCTCATGACTATTTAATGCATTCTTTTATAAACGGCAAAAAGATCCTGTGGATTCAGTAGCTAAACACGCAGCAAATATGATACAAGCGTGGAATTCAATGCAGGAGGAATTGCAGAAACGCCATAAATCAAAACTTCCTGAAGAACTTTTAATGAATCGTTTGGGTGAGTCCTTACCTGATGAATATTTTGAAATAATTTCAGTTTGGGACGCAATGCTAGATGAAGATAAATCTTCAACAAAAATGGTAGAATTTCTCACTCGTCACGAACAAAGAATGTCAGAACGTGATGAAAAAGAACATAAAGAAAAATCTGCTTTTGTAGTAAAACATTCTCATCCTCGTTTTCATCGTAACAAATTTGAACAAAAAAAAATTAATTCAGAAAATAAATATGATAAGAAAACAGATATTCTTAAAACAAGTAAAATGTTCAAGTGTTTCTTCTGTGGAGAACTAGGACATTTTGAAAAATTGTCCAAAATGGAAAGAAAAACAGAAATCACTGGAAAATAAACCTGACAATCTTGAGCTGTCAAAAGAAAAGAGAGCAGGAGCGTTTATAGCCGAATTTGCTGAAAACGAAGAAACAGATGCTTGGATTCTTGACAGTGGAGCCACTGTACACATGACAGCAAATAAGACATATTTTTTAAATTATGTAGAATTTGCTAAACCAGAAATTATTTCTGTCGGTGATCTTCATCAAATTGAAGGACTTGGTAAAGGTATTATTGCAATTAAAGTTTGGAAAGATGGAAATTGGCATGATCATACAATAGAAAATGTTTGGTATGTACCCAATATTGGGAGAAATCTATTCTCAGCAAGAACAGTACTTAACCCACTATTGCATATAATAAAATTTAAAATTCTTCTTTTCTTTTCTTATGCAGTTTACATTCATGGCAATCATATTTTAACATTTTTTTTTTATTTTTAGAGAAAAAATTATGTAACACACTTATTTTAAATATATGAATATTTCTTTAGTAGAAAATAATTTTTTTGAGCCCTTATTTAAAAAGAAAATAATTCACGCAATAGAGGGTTAAAAAGGGGTATGAGCTTCATATGAAAGATAATAACTGTCAACTTTTATTAAACAATGAAATTAAAGCTCTCGGACGCAAACTCTTGAACAGTGAGCTTTATGGTATGTTAATTAAAGTTAATTTGTCTCAAAATCAAAAGTCATTATTTGCTGAGAAAGTTGAGTCCTTACAAGTGTGGCACGAGCTATTTGCAAGTGCGCCAATTTCTCCAAGACTAAGGTATTAAATTTACAGATACTAATGATTTCTGCGAGGGCTGTATGTTTGGGAAGCAGCAACGTATAAGTTTTAGAAATAGGAGTAACAGAGCCAAGACTCCTGGAGAATTGATACATGCAGACGTATGTGGACCAATGGAAGAAGTATCTCTTGGCAGAGCTAAGTACTTTGTTGTTTTCAAAGATGATTTTACAAAGTACAAAATGGTGTATTTTATGAAACAAAAGTCAGAAGTGCCTGAAAAATTAAAAATGTTTATTGCTGAAGGAAAAACAGCAGGTCATGATTTAAAGCAACTTTTAAGTGATTGTGGAAGGGAATTTACAGTTAAAGATACTGGAGATTTATTGATTAATGCAGGTATGATTCATCGTACTAGTATGCCTTATACACCTGAACAGAACGGTGCTACTGAAAGGAAAAATAGGATACTGTAGAAAGTGCTAGGTCAATGTTGGTATTAAGTAATCTTCCTAAAAAGTTGTGGGCAGAAGCAGTTTATACAGCTGCTTATGTAATTAACAGAACTGGTCCAACAGGTACAAAGGCGACACCATTTGAATTATGGCATGGTCATAAAGCACGAGTTTCACATCTTCGAGTCTTTGGTACAGTTTGCTTTGTACACAAACCAGAAATAAAGAGGAAGAAGTTTGACTCAAAAGCATACTAGGGGTTTCTTGTTGGTTACTGCGGTGATGTTGGTTACCGAATTTGGATTCCTGAACTCAACAATGTATTGTTAAGCAGAAATGTAGTATTCAAGGAAGAAAAATTAGCATTAAATCTTGAAAATAATTTTGCTGGGCACGTTGGAGAAGATAATTGTAATCTGTATTCATCATATTCTCTTTCGCTGAAGATAAAAAGAACACAGGGAACATCAATACTAGACTGCGAGACAGGAATAAAATTCAACAACCAGATAGATATGGTGAATGGATTCTCATGGCAGAAAATATGGATCCAAAAACATATCAAGAAACAGTGAAATCAGCAGAAAGCAATCAGTGGTTAAATGCAATGCAAGATGAAATCAATTCACTGGCAAAGAATCAAACATGGAAGTTAGTAAATCGTCCAACAGACAAATCAATTATGAAAGGTAAATGGGTTTTTAAAAGAAAATATACAGCAAAAGGCGAAGTTAAGAAATTTAAAGCACGTTATGTTGTAAAAGGATATCAGCAGAGGTATGGTATTGAATACGATGAAGTTTTTAGTCCAGTAGTACGCTTTACAACAATTCGTACCATGTTAGCTGTGGCAGCAAGTAAAGGTTTGGTAAGAAAACAATTTGATGTTGTGACTGCATTTTTAAATGGCGATCTCGAAGAAGATCTTTACATGGAGCAGCCTGAGGGATTTAGTGATGGTACTAATCGAGTTTGCAAGCTACATAAAAGTTTAGACGGACTGAAGCAATCACCTCGATGCTGGAATGCTAAATTTACCAAAGTATTGAAGAAGTATGGACTTGAACAAAGTAAATCAGTTCCTTGTCTATTTACGAAATTATCAAAAGGAAATATTTTGATGGTAACAATATGTTGATGATGGTCTGATAGTTGGGTCAACTGAATCTGAAGTTAATCTGTTTCTTAATGATCTAGAAAAAGATTTTGAGATTACAAGGGAAACATCAAACAATTATTTAGGAATGGAAATAATAGATAAAGAAGATGGTTCAATTGTAATAACTCAAGAATCCTACACAGAAAAAATATTACTTCGATTTAATATGGCTGAAGCTAATCCTGTGTCAACACCTATTGAGAAGTATGACGGAATAAACGAAGAAAAGCAAAGAATTGAATCAAACATTCCATACAGGGAAGCAGTTGGAAGTCTAATAAATCTGGCAACAGTTACAAGACCGGATATAGCTTATGCAGTCAGTATTGTATAACAAGCTTTAGAAAATGCAACAATTCAAGACTGGATTCGAGTTAAAAGAATATTCAAATACTTACGTGGTACACTTGGAATGGAATAAAATATTCTCGAAATTGTAGACCAGGCGTTTTAGAAGTTTTTTGTGATTCTGTTTATGCTGGCGATCCAGTTTCAAGAAAATCAAGAACTGGTGTAGTGTGTTTATTCAGTGGAGGAGCAATGAGCTGGCGAAGTCAAAAACAGCAGACTATCGCCTTATCAACAACTGAAGCAGAATTCATTTCAGCTAGTGAAGCTGCGAAAGAATTGGTATGTTTGAAACGGGTGTTGGCAGAAATGGATCAACTTCAAGAAACACCAGTTTTGAGAATTGATAATTCTAGTGCAATGAAACTTGTGAAAAATCAGGAGTTTCACAATCGCACTAAGCATATTGAAGTATGATATCTATATGTTCGAGAACAATAGGCTTTTTCAAGATCGAACAAACTGCAGACATTTTCACAAAAGCGTTGCCAAAACCAGCTTTTCAGAAAACAGGCTGTTAGAAAATTGTAAAGTTGCCCTTGTTTATGAACATTAAAATAAGATCGAGTTATCGAAGATACTCTCGGTTGTTACAATAATTTTAATTATCGAAGTTGTCAATTTACTATCTTTACTGATATAAATATATACAGTCCAATTTACGAAGCTTCTTATTATCTCTTTTTTCAGCATCATAACATTTTGAACAGTTTTCATGCTATACAGTGACATATATGTATGTAGTTTATTTGAACATAAATAAACATTAGATTCAATTAAAACTCATGCTTTATTAAATACAACAATTTTATTTGTAGGTAAATCTTTATTAACAAAATATTTCTTATATTTACAAGGTTCCAGTTGTCTGTAATCTTGAGTTTATATAATATATTCCCATCCGGACTGTACTTTATTACGCGAATATCTGTAACCACTGCGTCACCCACTTTCTTTCCGAATCTTATAGAAAGGAAAAACTGAATTTTAATCTTTAAAATATCGGTATTCCAAATGGTGAATAGCATAAGGTTTTGGTGTTCTTCTGACTTTTGCACATATATTTATGTAGTCAGCTGGAATGTTAATATCCATTTATGATTATTTAGATACTTACAAATTATATACATAAACTCTTGTTCTATATTTGCTAATACAATAGTTGTTTGTGTATCTAGAGCAGAAAGTAGTCTATTGCCGCATGCGCATGGACATTGGACATGCATAAGCGGCAAGGACACTTTCTGCTTGAGAAACACACACTATTTTTTCTACGACCGATTCAATAATGATAAAAAAAAACTGGATGAAAATATTATATATGCCATTGTCTGTTTGAACTTTTATTCCGATCTATTTTACAGTTAGCCATGTTAAACCGTTTCCAAGGTGATGGATACTGTTTCTTCTGTTATTTGTTTGAATCGTATGACAGATATTAATTTTTCAATACAATTGTGACGTTAAAATTTTGTGAAACATCATAAAATGATGGATAGTGACGAATGTGAAATGGAATGTACTCCACCACACATCAAAGAAGCTGCGAAGAATGTAATATTAAATCTATTACCTGAAAAGTCGCTTGGCAAGCGGCAATCGTCAATTTTCTGCTTTCAACTGACGGTTGGAAATGTATATTTTCTGCTCGATCGTACAAAAATAATGTAGTATTTTTTGTCATGCGAAATCGTTTAAAAAAACGTAATTCATGAAACGAATTAAAATACATCATATATTTACCGCGGAATTCCATTTTGAATTTTTCTAATTCATCCAAATCTTCATCTTCTTTTATTATATCATATTTAAAATTAATTTTTATTTGATGTTTGACAGCTTACAATTAACTGAACAAAATAACCTGTCAAAAATATAAATATTTATTTATTCATCAAGCAACGCATGCGCTTAACTTTAAGGGGACCCTAAGCGCCAGATTGTCCTCCCTTTAAACTAAGGGCTAGAATTGTTAAGATAAGGGTACCTTAAAAATCGGTGCAATAGATTTATGTTTTTAAGGTGTACTTAAATTTTAAGGGAAACTGGTGCAACAGCCATTAATGTCCAAAATCAAACTAATTATAACATCATTTTTCGTTTCCCAAATCTCATCTTGTTACAATAGTGACAAAGAGAGCAAAATGTTTCAAATGAAACTTTGAGCTCATAACATCCAATTTACAAGGAGGTATAATTAAATTTCTATTCTGCCTAATTTCGAAGTTATGACACAACTGATTTTTATTTATATTGTACCAATGGTTGAAAATAATGTCAATAAATAGCTTCTTTTTTTCTGATTCCAACGATGTATTATTTTTTTTTTTTAATAATACGTCATTTTAAATAAAATAAGGTTTTATTTACTATTCATATCAATAATATTCAAAATAAGCTATGAAACAATTGGAAATACACCACATACAGTCATATTAAATTATTATTAAACACAAACTTAGTATTAAAACAAATGTTCAACTTGTCTTCCGTTATTTACTAAACAAAAGCTAGTCCTTTGAATAATTTTTTTTTCATGGTTCTATTCTAATTATTGCAGTTGTTTCTTATATGACTCTTACAGAACTCAAAGATAGTATAAAAATAGGCAAGAATCTTTTATAAAATAATATATTGGTCGGACATTAAGCGTTGAACGCACAACGGGTGTTAAACGGACAATAATGCCCTTGATACGTTAATTACTATAAACGTTCTGTTACGTTAGAAACGTTTAAATCAGATTTTATTTTTAAATAAATAAATATAAAATATGTTACCAAGCAACAAACTTTCGAAATACAAATTTTACCGGCAAAATAGTATATTCTTAATTGGTAGAGAATTTTCCAGAATATTAAAATATTTCCCAACAATAATACTTTCTCTAATAAAATAACATTTTCTCAAAGAAATGATCTTCCAAATTAATTCATTAATTTTAATATGCAGATTGGAATGCAGTTCAAAATTCGATATTGTGCCCAATCTACTGCAAATATGTTTTATTTTTGTTTTTAGAAAAAAGTATTGGGAAATATACGTGTTTGGGAATATCTGTTTGTGGGAAAATTGGATTGGAAAAACTACTTAGATAAGTGATTTTGGTGGTATAGTAGGACATCGACGAAGTTAATTTTTCCTATTTTTTAAACCCTATCCAGAGACACTATCTTACTAAAAATATTAGTAGTTTTTTTTAATAGTATATGCGAGAAATTTTCTGTTAAGGTCAAACATACGCGTCGAAAGAACGAATCCATTATTTAAAAAAAAACAGCTAATTCTGTATTCTTCATTTATTTTCATATTCTTTATGGTCCAACAACCTTGATCCGTCAAAATTTCATGGATTTTTTACAGTGACTTGTACATTGCAATGTCAGATGAAGTACATACTTTCGTTGGGTTCGTTCACACTTCACACCTATGAATTTAGTTTTGCAAATTCAAATTTGAATAAATTATTTCTTACAATTTTTCTTTTAAAAAAACAAAACAATTATTACAGTAAGATCTTTGAACATTCTAGTATTTATATATGTGGATGAAAAGGATAACTGAAACATTAAACTATAAAAAAAATATTCGTTGAAATCTAGTTGGTCAAAAATTCAGAACTTTGAAACTATGTCTCTCATTCCCATGAACGATTACAGTAATGAAAATAATTCGTATATTTGTAAATATGATCATCTATAACATACTAAGTTTATTTTCAATTTGAATTTATAGTTTTTGAGAAATAAATAAAAATATACAAAAAACACTTTTTGGTATATTTTCCTATAATAAAAGGAAACAATAATTCTAGGTCAAGGAAAGTAAATTTTATTTTAATACATATTTAATCAATGTTCATTACAAATTTGAAGATGATACACAAACAAAAAATAAATGTAACTAGCGTTAACCCATCCCCTAATCTTTAGGTCATTGATTATTTTCAAACTCTGCATATTGAAGAACAGAGCCGCGCGCTGATGTGTGAAGTCTCATATGATCATTCAACTTACTTCACGTTACAAATATTACATTCATATATTTTCCTATGTATAAGTAAAAAAAAAAAAAACTTCTTATTACTGACAAAACAAGTACATATAATCTAACAACTTATTTGTGGAAAATTTGGTATTTAGTACAACCTTCTTATCGCAAATAGATCATTTAAAATCTCAATTTTCTTTATGTTTTCGCATGTGTTTGTATAAAGAATTCTTTCCGAAATACGCCTTATCACAAACAGAACATTTGTACTTTCTAATTCCAGCATGTTTGTTCATATGTACAACTAAATAACGTTTTGCTAAAAATTTCTTATTACAAATAGCGCAATCAAAACCTACATTATTTGCATGCAATTTCATATGCTTCTCTAACTGAACCTTTTCCACAAACTTCCTATTACAAATAGAGCATTCATAGGCCAGTTCTAGTCTGCCTTCGTGATTTTTCATATGTGGAACTAAAGAACTTTCGTTTACATACATTTTATTACAAACAGAGCATTTAAAATTTCAATTTTTTTCATGTATTTTCATGTGTATATTTAAAGTACACCTATGTACAAACATCTTGTCACAAACAGTACATTTGTGATCTCGAATTGCTGCATGTATTTTCATATGTTGGGTTAAATTACGCTTTCGTGCAAATTTTTTATCACAAACAGAACACTTAAAATTTTCGTTTTTTTCTTCATGTATTTGCATATGAGCTTTTAAAGTACACTTATTTTTAAACATTTTGTCACAAACAGTACATTTATGATTTCGAATTGCTGCATGTGTTTTCATATGTTTGGTTAAATACCTCTTTTGTGCAAATTTTTTATCACAAACAGAACATTTCAAATATGTTCCTTCAACATCTGTATTAGTACAAGTTACATTCACACTGTGTCCGCACTGGAGTTGGCTTCATCCACATCCGGTTGATTATCATCTTCACAACTACTCCTTGAAACGCTGTCTTGTTCATTATCAGGGGCCGGTTCATACTTTAAATGTTTCAAGTAAAATTCTTGGTCTTCGCTGTCTGGAAAAAATTCTTCTTTGATGTCGATGTCAACATCTGCAACAGTCCTCTGATCATGCTCCTCCAATGAGTTTGCGATCTCGTTTAATTCACTGTCCAAGTCCTCCTCTCGCTCCGCCATCAAGTCTAGTTTATTTATTTGTATTTGCAACTCAGAGAATTTGTGGCATCGCGGATCGCTGCTTGTTTGTAATATTTCCGTGTATTGCAGTAAACGACTATAATTCTCCAAACATGTTTTTCTAAATTTGTAGAAGAAATTGACTGTTGTGCGGCAAGAAGAACAAATGAAGATTGGAATCTCTGATGTCGAAACGATCTGAAAAATAAACATGATAAATTAGTTTTGAAAGCGAATTTGATATATCAAAACTGATAAATTTATTAAAATGTCTCGTCGTAGTTGGTTTTACAGAAGTTTCGTATCCTTCACATGATTTTTGATAACTTCTTAATATTCTAAAGAATAGATCATAATTTCTTCATAGCACTCTTGTTACAATAACATATGAAGAAAATTATCATAATTTACATTGGATGGAAGTATTACTAATGATTAATAATTTCTAATTAACAAAATTTAACTTCCTTCACAAAGAAAAATGAATTTTAAATTTGATTTCATCAACACTACTTGCAGATTGCTGTAGATATGGTTCTCAATGTATTGGATACATGTAAGCTGTGACTACCACTGACAACAGATTGACAGTTCATAAATAAATAGATTGATATGTGAACTTACAATTTCAGGCAAGCAATATTTTAACTGTTCTTTCACTGAAAATTCATCGTCTTCCAGCTTGAACGCACTTTCAAATTGCTTAGAATTAAGACACAATAAACAAAACTCTGATAAGTAGTACATTTTATATGCTGCATAGAAATGGAGCACAGGAAAAACAACAAACAACGGAGCTTTGTAAGCGAAGATTATGACAGTGACAGCAGCATGACGCTTGACAGAAGCATGACTGGTACAACGTTGCCAACTATAGTATAAAAAAGTTTACTTTTCACTCTTTTCAGATATCGGTTCATATTGTTTGAAATATATTTATACATAACACACAAATATAATTAATTACTTGCACATGCATTTAAACACAAATGTGCAAACACCTGTATACAGAATATTAGTGCTCCTCGCGCACCATTGGCATCTTGGGAACTAAAGGAGATACGACTTCGGATTCATTAGTTGTTAAAAGTTGCCACAATAGTTGAAAAAGTGCATAGCTCACAAAATATGAGTGCATGATTTAATCCCGAGGGTGAAGTTTATTTCATGAGCCGTAGGCGAGGGAAATAATCACTTGAGGGATTAAAGGCACTTCGGTCCTGTGGTATATACGCTATTTTTTGCACTTCCAACCCCCGTTTCAGCAATACATTATAAATAATGATTAATTTGATAGGATTTAAAATACATACTCGTGTTTTGATAACAACGATAGCAATATTCAAATTTTGCAGGTAGCCTAGATAGCATAAACAAAGTGAAATTTTTTTTTTATTTTGAGTGTCGTTTCATTATGAATAATTTGAAGAAGCTACAGTGGAAATACTGCCGATTATTTTTTGACGTTTCTTTAAACCAATGAAATGCTTTATTGTATGTCACGTGTCTGCGTTTTAACCAATCCTGTCATTATTTTACTGAGAATAATGCTCTTGTGATTATTCCCGGCAATTTTCTTTGTAGCTTTTTTGTTTTTAATGACAGATGTCAGATAGTTATCATCAACTCAAGGTAAAATGAGTCAAAAAGATAGATTTAGTGGCGTGCCAGATGACGAAATCAAAAAATAATCTAATTAAATATAACTCGAGAGTTCGATAAATTAGAAAATAATTCTCCAGTATCTTTCTCAATCTGTCAAATTATTTTCAATTTATTCTCACTCTCTTGTTATATTATTACTGATAAAATCTAGAAAAATATATAAAAACAATTCGAAGCTTTCAGCAAATGGTGTGACAATAAAGAAGTTCAAAAATACAGGGAAACTGTGCTGCTAGTATATTTTTATGAACGGTCAAAAAATGTGCAAGCTATCATTTGGGCGATATTCGATGTTGAAAGGAATGTTGGTGGTTAGAAATAATAATGATATAAGCAATTTCCTGAAATTAATTACTTTCTTTAAAAGAAGAAATGGTGGCCAGTAACCTAACAAATCAAAATTACACCAGAACAAGTTGATCAATTGTTAAAAGATGCTCTAGACATCATACAGACCAGTGGCAGTGGTCAAATTACATTTTGACCAGGACGGTTGAAACCGGTTAAAACCTGTGGATAAAACCACACTGGTCAAAATACCTACAACCCTGATCTAAGGACGAAATAGACTTAAATCTGTAGCGGAGAACAATTCCCAGAAAAGGCAGAGTGCTCAGTTCAAAAGACTTTATATGTGAAAAACATTTTAAGGCGGACGATGTTATTAAGGAATGGACCTGCAGAGCTACACGTGTAATATATTTATATATTTTATTTTAAAATTACGTTTACATACATTTGTAGGTACCATTGCAGGTGCACTTCCGACTCTTTTCCCAAATTGCTCCAGTTACTAAGATATAAAAACAAATACAAAATAAGAAAAAATATTAAATGTGACATTGCACATAAGAATAAAACCTATGACTAAATAAATAATTATTTAAATGTGGACAGTGGTATGTAAATAACTAAATAAGTTATTCAAGGGTTTTAATTTGATTATTTTTATTTTGTGCCTAGGTCAAAATAGAAATGAACCTGTACCATATAAAAGTTCATCAGACGCTATTTTTAATTTATCTTGGATAAATACTCAATTACCTAATAATTAAAGGACAAAATAAAAATTCGAAGAAAATAGGAATAGTTACATATCTTTCGTTGAATTATCGTTCGATTCGAATCATCGTTTTTTTATTGAAAAATAAATTGTCCTTGATGAAAATATAAATAATAAAATTTTTATTTCTAATCAATTATAAAAATAATGCTAATAATAATACCTGTTTTGAGACATTTAATTTATACTATTGATAAACTAGATATTTGCAAAGAAATATCTAAATCTTGAAATGAAGAATTTAATTTTTAAAGTTTGGAAAATAGTTTTGGATACTTTACGTCACAAAAAAATGTACTATAATAACCAATGGTACAGAATATATTTACAGATATTGTATGTATTTAAATTAGAATTTAAGCAAAAGAAACAGTTAAAAATTCCAAGATGTAAAAATAAATTACGAAATCATTGAAAGAAAATCACTCGAACACGTAAAAAAAGTATGCACTTGCAACAAAATTGAAAACCCAGTTAAATAAATGAAAATGTTTTGAATGATAAATTAAATGAATTAAACACGTCATCAATTCAAAATTTATTAATAATGCAGTGCCTTAAAATATGCCAACAAACAAAGAAACAATGCAGAAGATACAAATCACACTGGTTAATTATTTGTCTTCTACTTCAAATGAAAAATTCGAAAACTTATATATTTCTTAGAGTAAATAACATAATTCATATAAGTCATATTTTTAGTATGTTGTAACAATAATATTATAATAAAACAATTAAAAATTATGTTCTACCCATAACAACAACCGGCCTCCTACCTTCTCCCATCCATCTATCATGAATAGTAAAATTCCGTGCCGCTAGTTCCGCACAAGTGCCATCTCCTATCTATATTATATTTCGTGCTCTGGGGGAAACGAAACTTCAGGACGTCCCCTCCACACCCTCATCCAACCACTCCTCTCCGCTTGCCGACAAAAACAAGTCAGCTAGTTTTTGTGCCAAAACCCCGCATTAAAACAAATGTTCAACTTGTCTTCCGTTATTTACTAAACAAAAATCTAGCCTTTTGAATGACGGTTTCTTGCATGCTTCTAATTATTGTAGGTGTTATGGAATCTGCTGTTTGTTGTATTCTGTTTTTTAGATCATCAACATTGATGAGTAGATTAATGTAAACTTTGTTTTTTATAGAAGGCCACACAAAAAATTCCGACGATGTAAGATCGGGTGATCATGTAGGCAAACGAATAGATCATCCGAGTGAATAATGACTATAATCCCGAATATAATACTGCACTTTTTCTACTCCTGTAAATTCGGAAATAACTTATAAAAATGATCGAATTCGGTTGAAAACACACGCAAAAAATCTGATGTGGCCAGCACATAACCTCCCGCGCAATACTACTCTTAAACGGTACAAAATAGTATTTGATGATACAGAAACATACCTTCTTATTTGTTTATTTTCTATTTATATTTGAGAATTTTAATTTTCTTTCGTATATTTATTTAATTTTTTGACATGTATTTCACTAAGAAAACTGCTTCACAATCACAATGACATGTGTCAAACTTCGATAAAAATTGAAAATTTTTAAATGTTTCCATGGTGTACCAGGAATGCAAAATTTATGAAATCTAATTTCTTTATATTTTATTATCTCTAAATCTAATAAAAATGAATAAAATTAGTGTAATCAAAACACATATAAAATTAAATATTCTTCAATTTCAAAATAACATAAATTGTTGAAAAAGGAAATTTAACCATGTTTTTCACGAAAAACGATTAAGGGCTTCAAGTAAACTACTACTTCCGGTTGACCAATTTTATCCAAAATCTAATCAGTTCTTCATTTAAATATAAGAAGCAAAAATTCACAAAATTGTATTTTTTGGTATTATAGTATTTGAGTTATGCGAGACGAAAAAATTGCCACAGACTACACACACACACACACATACATACATACATACATACATACATACATACATCATCGCGAAAATAGTAAAATCGTATTGTAGGGACCTAAAACGTGCGTATTCATTGAAAACTCACTACCCAATTTTTTGACCAAAAACAATACCTCCCTTACCTAGAGGTAGGCGGGAGGTAAAAAATTATTTTTTGGTATCCCTTCGTTGATGATATCATTTGTTTATTTGGCGGCACTGATAAACAATTAATTCAATTAAAAATTACATAAATTCCTTCCACAAATCCATTCAGTTTACTTTAGAAAAAGAGTTGAATGGCCAACTTAATTTCTTAGACTTATCCATTGAACGCACAGACAATACTATGCACTATAAAATATATAGGAAAGATACCTACACCGGTAGTATAATACCCAATTGTTCGAATCACCCAGAAAATATAAAAATGTCAACCTTTAAAAGTTTTATTCATAGACTTGTCACAATACCTTTGTCTAAAGAAAATTTTATAGCCGAATTAAATATAATAAAACAAATTGCTACAAACATTGGATATGATGCGAAAATTATAGACCAAATGTTAAGAAATAAACAAAAATCATTAATTTTAAAATCATTTTACGCCGTACAACCAAACTTAAATAAAAATAATTATTTCAAACGATTTAACTTCATAGGCAACATTAACAGAAAAATAAAAAATAAATTTGGAGACACCAACATTAGACCAGCCTACTACAATAATAGTACCATAAAAAAGCAACTAGTCAACAACAAAATTGTCACTAAGAATATTTAAAAAAAATCAGGTGTGTATGTCATTCAATGTGATCAGAGTGATTATAAATATATAGGTCAAACCGGCAGAAGTTTTCTCATTAGATTTAATGAGCATATAAGATCTTGGAAAAACAATCAAACTGATTCAAATTTAGCAATACACCTCAACCAAAAAAACCATAGTTGTTCAATTAAAAATTTAAAAGTTTTACATTTGGAAAAGAAAGACCCTAAACTAAATTTCTTGGAAGCTTTCGAAATCCATAAAGCCATTGGCAAAATGAGAAACTAATGAACGACCAGACAGATTTTCTCCATTCAGAATTATTAGAAATGCTAACAAAGGAAAACATTTGTTACCCGTTTATTACTGGATCCTCCCAACAGTTTTATTTAAGATTGTACTGTTTCCATTCCTGTCACAAATGTAATATTCATGTAATTCTTTTGTAAAATTATCAGTCTTCTGACGATGGTGTAAAAGCCGAAATCGCGATAAAGGAAAACATATCAACTGTGAAACTTAGCCAAGTGTTATTATTTACCTTATTACAGCAATTTTATCTTGATTTCACCAACATTAGCCATTATACACGACTTAAACATGAATATGACAGTTTAAATACTTGAAAACAGAGTTTTGTATGCTTTTGCAAGCTAAAAACAGTAATTTTATCTTTATTTCACAAACATTAGCCATTATACACGACAGAAACCCGAATACGACAGTTTAAATACTTGAAAATAGCGTTTTGTATGTTTTTGCAAGCTTAATACAGCAATTTTATCTTTACTTCACAAACATTAGCCATTATACACGACTTAAACATGAATAGGACAGTTTATATACTTGAAAACAGCGTTTTGTATGTTTTTGCAAGTTTTAAACAGCAATTTTATTTTGATTTCACCAACATTAGCGATTATACACGACTGAAACATGAATATGACAGTTTAAATACTTGAAAACAGCGTTTTGTATGTTTTTGCAAGCTTAAAACAGCAATTTTATCTTGATTTCACCAACATTAGCCATTCACAGAAACATGAATATGATACATTAAATACTTGAAAACAGCGTTTCGTATGTTTTTACAAGCTTAAAATGGCAATTTTATCTTCATTTCACCAACATTAGCAATTATACACGACTTAAATATGAATATGACAGTTTAAATACTTGAAAACATCGTTTTGAATGTTTTTGCAAGCTTAATACAGCAATTTTATCTTCACTTCACAAACATTAGCCATTATACACGACTTAAACATGAATAGGACAGTTTATATACTTGAAAACAGCGTTTTGTATGTTTTTTCAAGTTTTAAACAGCAATTTTATTTTGATTTCACCAACATTAGCCATTATACACGACTGAAACATGAATATGACAGTTTAAATACTTGAAAACAGAGTTTTGTATGCTTTTGCAAGCTAAAAACAGTAATTTTATCTTTATTTCACAAACATTAGCCATTATACACGACAGAAACCTGAATACGACAGTCTAAATACTTGAAAACAGCGTTTTGTATGTTTTTGCAAGCTTAATACAGCAATTTTATCTTTACTTCACAAACATTAGCCATTATACACGACTTAAACATGAATAGGACAGTTTATATACTTGAAAACAGCGTTTTGTATGTTTTTGCAAGCTTAATACAGCAATTTTATCTTCACTTCACAAACATTAGCCATTATACACGACTTGAACATGAATAGGACAGTTTATATACTTGAAAAAGCGTTTTGTATGTTTTTGCAAGTTTTAAACAGCAATTTTATTTTGATTTCACCAACATTAGCCATTATACACGACTGAAACATGAATATTTATTTATTTATTTATTTCCTTTAAGATCAACAGGCCAGTGGCCCAATAACAGATCAAATACATATTACAAAAAAAAAAAAAACAAAACAAAACAAAGTATACATGTCAAATAGAGTAACTATAAATTAGCGACTAGCTATGTAGAAAAACCCAAACAAAAAAAGAAAAAACATAGTAATAATAAAAATAAACAAACATACGAAGTGAACCAAATAAATGCGTTAGTTCAGACTAAAGAGAGCAAAGACAAAGGAGGTAAAAAACTACTGAGCATTAATCAATAAATTACATTGCTTTTTAAAGCAATAGATAGATAAGCCAAAAATATCTACTTCATTCTGAATCAAATTGTATATTGTGCACATAGAAAAAATAGGGGATTTTAGGAGTAAATTGGAAGATGCTCGAGGAAGGTAGAAACAAATGTTATGCCTAGTGGAGGTTTGGGGAGCGTGGAAATTCAAATTAGCCAATGAAAACGGGTCGTCAATCCTATAATGAATTAATTTATATAAAAGAAGTAATGAATTGATTTTACGCCGTGTAGATAATTTTGTAATTTCAAAAGTGTATAACAGGGTATCATAGGAAATTCTTGGACAGTAAGTGTGTGTAAGTTTATAATGCAGGTATTTAAGGAATTTTTTTTGTACTGATTCAATAAGGTTTTCGTATTTATCGTAATAAGGGCTCCAAATAACACAACAATATTCTAGTTTAGATCGAACTAATGAGTAATAAAGTTGTTTAATAGCATTTAAGTTTGTAAAAGCTTGTGTATTTCTTCTTATAAAACCTAATAGTTTATAAGAGGACGACACAATATTTTGAATATGTAGGTTAAAGTTTAGCTTTTGGTCAAATGTAATACCTAGATCCTTAATATTGGTAACACGTTCAAGAACTGCATTTATGGAATAATTAAATATTATAGGAGATTTTCTAGTAAAAGAAAGAATTTTACATTTGGCAATGTTTAAGCTAAGCTTATTCGACCGGCACCATTGACTTAACGCATTAAGATCATTTTGCAGTGACTCACAATCAGAGATGTTAGAAATTGAAGAATAGATTTTCATATCATCAGCGAACATAAGATTTTTGCTTTGTAATACAGAGGTAACGTCGTTGATAAAAATTAAAAAGAGTAAAGGGCCCAGGTTTGACCCTTGCGGGACACCCGACGTGGCAGTAAAAGAACTGGAGTAGTGACCCATATAACTAACATAAAGAGATCTGTTGTTTAAATAAGAGGTAAATAGATTTGAAAGGGAATCCGAGAAACCGAAGGCATTTAATTTGTGAATAATTATCTTGTGATTAATGCAGTCGAATGCCTTCGAGAAGTCTGTATATGCAACATCAACTTGATTGCCTCTATCAAGTTCCTGAGATGCAAATTGAGTAAAACCCAATAAATTGGTTGTAGTAGATCTGCGGTCCATGAAGCCATGTTGAGTAGTTGATATGAAATTTCTAATTTTGGAGTATATAAAGTTATGCAGTAAACTCTCAAATATTTTACTTACATTGGAGAGTATTGCTATTGGTCTATAGTTAATGATTTTAGAATTATCTCCACTTTTGAACACAGGAACAATACGGGCTACTTTCCATGCATTGGGGAAAGTGCAAGAAGTGATAGATAAATTAAAAATATGAAATAAAGCAATAGTAAAAGACTCAGAACAGTCTTTTATAATGAAATTAGGTATTAAATCAGGTCCAGTGGAGTTATTATTTTTTATATTTTTTATGGCTAGTTTAATATCGTCAGGAGACCAGGAGATCAAATTAATAGTATCATTAGAACGAGGTTGAATATTAGGAAGTGAAACATTGTCGTTGGAAGTGTATACACTTTGGAAGTAAGAAGCAAATCCATTCACAATATCAGTTGGCTTATTTAATTCACGATCATTCAAGGTCATGGTTGAAGGAATGTTGGATTTTTTATTTTTGTTGTTCACGAAGCTCCAGAATTTATTAGGATCACTTGAAAGTGTAGTTTCAGCCTGAGCGATAAACGCTTTATAAGCAATTTTTAAGTCACGTTTTATTTTTGATCGAAGGGTTTTATATCTGTCCAAATAAAATTTGTTATTAGGGTATGTGTTATGTAGTTTAAGTAATCTAGTTTTTTCTTTGATAGAACTAATTATGTCGTGGGAAAACCAGACTGGATAGGAGGAATTATTATATTTTTTCAGTGGCACACATGTATCAAAAAAAGAATACAAAACAGAATAGAAAAAGTCGCAAGCCAAATTAACGTCTGAAAATATTTCAATTTGATCCCAGTTGAAGTTATCTATTAGAGAGTATAATTTGACAAGATCAGCTTTCTTAAAATCGTACAATTTAGTTTGAGCATTAGGCATAAATTTGGTGAAATCAGAATGATTATATTTAAATGACAATAATAATGCAGGATGGTCTCTATCTACATTAAATATAGGTTCAGTAGCATTTTGCACTGTGATGTTAATATTCGATATTACAAGGTCTAGTGTTCTACCATTATGATTTAAAATTGTATTATATTGTTTAGCATCAATGTATGTTACAAAATCATTAAAGGCTAGCATATGTAGGTTGTGAGGATTGGTAGTTAATTGAGGAATATTAAAATCACCCAATATAATATAATTTTTTTCATACAAAAAAGGTAAGGCTTCGAAAAATTCGTAAACATCATGATAGTAATTGTTGTTAAGGCTGGGTGGAACATATACATTAAATATATAGAAAGAATGCTCATTAAAGTCTAATTTAGCACAAACAATGTCTATATTTCTGGGTAAAATATGTAGCGATTCTCCGAAGGACACCTTGCAGGATGGAAAGTCTGTATGAATCGCAAGTAGCACTCCGCCTCCGCGGGATAGACCACAGAAATTGAAATCGCGATCAGAGCGGTAAACGTTATAAGAGTTTGTTGAAAATTCAGCATCACACACACTATCGTTTAGCCATGTTTCGCTGATTGCAATAATATTGTAGTCGTTAGTTAGCATGTTTAAGTAAAGATTATCTAATTTAGTGTTAATACCTCTTGCATTCTGATAATATAGATTTAGAATAGTAGAGTTTATTGGTTTTTTGGCGGCACAGATTTTTTAACAATTTTAGGTAGACCGTTAATATATTTTAAGGTAATATTAGTTTCACCATTGTGAATGCGATTATCTAATTCTTGTTTAATTTTCTTGTAGTATTCAATTTCCATGGGCGTGCGATCAGAACTAATTTTAACTACTTTATTAGAAATTTTATTTTTAGATTTTAAAACCGATAAAGCGTCAGAACGAGACCTGCATATAACTTTAATAGGGCGAGTTTTGTTACCTTGAATAGGACGACCAAGACGCATGACATGCAAACCTGCAGTTTGTATCTGTGCAGCTTCAGTCAGTATTTTAAAGGATTCAGTACGGTCATGAGCTTTTCTTCAACAATATCAGTTGAGACGCTTTCGGGAATATTGTAAATAATAATATTATTAGATCTTCGTTGTCGTTCTTGAATTTCATTTATAATAACTTCTGTATTGGTTTCATTTCCAGTAGATGAGTCTTGGGAAGTTCTTAATTGACGAATTTCATCTTCCAATCTGTCCACCGTTCTCTGAAGTTGTTTGATTAGAATTATGGGATTAGCAGATTGACATGGTTTGCAAAAGAAGGAGATAGTGCGATTTTTCGATAATAGACATTGCACTTCCTGGCGACTTAACTCGCTGCAGGACACGTGTACCGTTCCTTTGCAAGCGTCACATTCTACGGGATTTTTTTCGGTGATTGCAGTTTGACATATGACACAGTCAGCTGTTGGCATTATAAACGAAACAAAACAGACAAACTGCAAAGAAACTTGACTTAGGTTGCTTAATTACGCCGCACTAGACTTGCCGAAAAGAGCAAAGCGAATGCTGCAGTCAATGATCTTGAGATATACACACGCGGTTTATAAAAATTCGCAGAAATATCTCACCACGATGAACCGACACTTGAAACAATAACTACAACAAAAGCACCACACAAAACCACACAAGTACGTATAGTTTATACTTTTAGTAGGATGTAAAAAACTAGCAAAATTAACGGGCAAGTGCGGAGCTAAAAATAAACATGTGACATGTATAGATGTTTTTTGACAGTTTAAATACTTGAAAACAGAGTTTTGTATGCTTTTGCAAGCTAAAAACAGTAATTTTATCTTTATTTCACAAACATTAGCCATTATACACGACAGAAACCTGAATACGACAGTTTAAATACCTGAAAACAGCGTTTTGTATGTTTTTGCAAGCTTACTACAGCAATTTTATCTTTACTTCACAAACATTAGCCATTATACACGACTTAAACATGAATAGGACAGTTTATATACTTGAAAACAGCGTTTTGTATGTTTTTGCAAGTTTTAAACAGCAATTTTATTTTGATTTCACCAACATTAGCCATTATACACGACTTAAACATGAATATGACAGTTTAAATACTTGAAAACAGAGTTTTGTATGCTTTTGCAAGCTAAAAACAGTAATTTTATCTTTATTTCACAAACATTAGCCATTATACACGACAGAAACCTGAATACGACAGTTTAAATACTTGAAAACATCGTTTTGTATGTTTTTGCAAGCTTAATACAGCAATTTTATCTTCACTTCACAAACATTAGCCATTATACACGAATTAAACATGAATAGGACAGTTTATATACTTGAAAACAGCGTTTTGTATGTTTTTGCAAGTTTTAAACAGCAATTTTATTTTGATTTCACCAACATTAGCCATTATACACGACTGAAACATGAATATGACAGGTTAAATACTTGAAAACATCGTTTTGTATGTTTTTGCAAGCTTAATACAGCAATTTTATCTTCACTTCACAAACATTAGCCATTATACACGAATTAAACATGAATAGGACAGTTTATATACTTGAAAACAGCGTTTTGTATGTTTTTGCAAGTTTTAAACAGCAATTTTATTTTGATTCCACGAACATTAGCCATTATACATGACAGGAACATGAATATGACAGTTCAAATACTTTACAACAACGTTTTGTATGTTTTTGCAAGCTTAAAACAGCAATTTTACTTGATTTCACCAACATTAGCCATTATATACGACTGAAACATGAATATGACAGTTTAATAACTTGGAAACAGTGTATTTTATGTTTTTGCAAGCTTAAAACAGTAATTTTATCTTGATTTCACCAACATTAGCCATTATACACCAAAGAAACAAGAATATATCAGTTTATATACTTGAAAACAGCATTTTGTATGTTTTTGCAAGGTTAAAAAGACAATTTTATCTTGATTTCACCAATTTTAGCCATTATACACGACTTAAATATGAATATGACAGTTTAAATACTTGAAACCAGGGTTTTGTATGTTTTTGCAAGCTAAAGACAGTAATTTTATCTTTATTTAACAAACATTAGCCATTTTACACGACAGAAACATGAATAAGACAGTTTAAACACTTGAAAACCGAGTTTTGTATGCTTTTGCAAGCTAAGAACAGTAATTTTATCTTTATTTCACAAACATTAGCCATTATACACGACAGAAACCTGAATATGACAGTTTAAATACTTGAAAACAGCGTTTTGTATGTTTCTGCAAGCTTAAAACGGCAATTTTATCTTCATTTCACCAACATTAGCCATTATATACGACTGAAACATGAATATGATAGTTTAATAACTTGGAAACAGTGTATTTTATGTTTTTGCAAGCTTAAAACAGTAATTTTATCTCGATTTCACCAACATTAGCCATTATACACGACAGAAACCTGAATACGACAGTCTAAATACTTGAAAACAGCGTTTTGTATGTTTTTGCAAGCTTAATACAGCAATTTTATCTTTACTTCACAAACATTAGCCATTTTACACGACAGAAACATGAATAAGACAGTTTGAACACTTGAAAACAAAGTTTTGTATGTTTTTGCAAGCTAAAGACAGTAATTTTATCTTTATTTCACAAACATTAGCCATTATACACGACAGAAACATGAATAAGACAGTTTAAACACTTGAAAACAGCGTTTTTAATGTTTTTGCAATCTTAAAACAATAAGCTCATCTTGATTCCACCAACATTAGCCATTGTACACGACTGAAACATGAATATGACGGTTTAAGTACTTAAATACAGCGTTTTTAAAGTTTTTGCAAGCTTAAAACAGTAAGTTCATCTTGATTCCACCAACATTAGCCATTATATACGACTGAAACATGAATATGACAGTTAATATACTTTAAAAAAACGTTTTGTATGTTTTTAAAAGCATAAAACAGCAATTTTATCTTGATTACACCAACATTAGCAATTAGACACCACAAAAACATGAATATGATAGTTTAAATACTTGAAAACAGCATTTTGTATGTTTCTGCAAGCTTAAAACGGCAATTTTATCTTCATTTCGCTAACATTAGCCATTATACACGACTTGAACATGAATAGGACAGTTTATATACTTGAAAAAGCGTTTTGTATGTTTTTGCAAGCTTAAAACAGCAATTTTATCTTGATTTCACCAACATTAGAAATTATACACGACTTAAACATGAATATTACATTTTACATACTTGAAAACAGGGTTTTGTATGTTTTTGCAAACTTATATCAGCAATTTTATCTTGATTTCACAAACATAAGCCAATAAACACGACAGAAACATGAATAAGACAGTTTAAATACTTGAAAATAGCGTTTTGTATGTTTTTGCAAGCTTAAAACAGTAAGTTCATCTTGATTCGACCAACATTAGCCATTGTACACGATTGAAACATGAATATGACAGTTTGAATACTTTAATACAACGTTTTGTTTGTTTTTGAAAACTTAAAACAGCAATTTTATCTTGATTTCTCCAACATTAGCCATTATACACCACAGAAACATGAATATGATAGTTTAAATACTTGAAAACAGCATTTTGTATGTTTCTGCAAGCTTAAAATGGCAATTTTATCTTCATTTCACCAACATTAGCCATTATACACGACTGAAACATGAATATGACAGTTTAAATACTTGAAAACAGCGTTTTGTATGTTTTTGCAAGCTTAAAACAGAAATTTTATCTTGATTTCACCAACATTAGCCATTGTACATGACAGAAACATGAATATGACAGTTTAATTACTTGAAAACAGCGTTTTGTATGATTTTGCAAGCTTAAAACAGAAATTTTATCTTGATTTCACCAACATTAACCATTATACACCACAGAAACATGAATATGATAGTTTAAACACTTGAAAACAGCATTTTCTATGTTTCTGCAAGCTTAAAACGAAAATGTTATCTTTATGTCACCAACATTAGTTATTATACACGACTGAAACATGAATATAACAGTTTAAATACTTTAAAACAACGTTTTGTATGTTTTTGCAAGCTTAAAACAGCAATTTTATCTTGATTTTATCAACATTAGCCATTATACACCGCACAAACCTGAATATGACAGTTTAAATACTTTAAAACATCGTTTTGTATGTTTTTGCAAGCTTAAAACAGCAATTTTATCTTGATTTTATCAACATTAGCCATTATACACCGCAGAAACCTGAATATGACAGTTTAAATACTTGAAAACAGAGTTTTGTATGTATCTGGAAGCTTAAAACGACAATTTTATCTTGATTTCACCAACATTAGCAATTATACACGACTTAAATATGAATATGATAATTTAAAAACTTGAAAACAGCGTTTTGTATGTTTTTGCAAGCTTAAAACGGTAATTTTATCTTGATTTCACCAACATTAGCCATTATACACGACTTAAACATGAATATGACAGTTTAAATACTTGAAAACAGCGTTTTGTAAGTTTTTGCAAGTTTAAAATAGCAATTTAATCTTGATTTCATCAACATTAGCCATTATACACCGCAGAATCTTGAATATGACAGTTTAAATACTTGAAAACAGCATTTTGTATGTTTCTGCAAGCTTAAAACTACAATTTTATCTTGATTTTACCAACATTAGCCATTATACACGACTGAAACATGAATATGACAAAAAATTGAAAATTGTCTATGAAACATATATATTAAAAAATATAAATACAATAAAAATTGTCAACTGTTTCATAAAAAACAGCCTCAGAATAATAACTAAGTTATTAATTCATTGAGACCGACCAAGTCAATCAATCGGGAACTACAGACGCGTTTCGCTCTTATTGGAGCTCATCAGTGACTACATGTGGTTTCATTTATTGGAGTTTGAGCCATTAGCTCCCTTGTTCCGAATTCATTGATAAGTTTTATGATACGGGCTGCTATAGCCCTTCCGGTTTAATGCGGATGGCAGTTAGTGGTGATAATTTCTCTATGTGTCACTGAGAAAATGTATCGGGCGCCGAACCCTGTACGGTGCCATCTCGTCTTAGTCGACTGACTGTCGTACGAGAATGTTTTCATGCACACTCATACCACCAAAAACTTTGGTGGCTTGTGTGAGCATGAATTCACGGACTGTTGTGACCTTTAGGTCGCGGTGAATCGTGGCGTTTCGGACGTACCAAGGAGCGTTAGTGATTAACCTCAGGCACGGCGGACTCTATACAGGCGGGAGTGTGGTAGTGGGGGAACGTGACGTCACGAGGCCGACTTTTGGCTGCAGTGCAATAGAATTCCCTGTGTTTTTATGCAGTTTCAATGTTAATTTATTATTTGTTGATATTATAAGTGATTATATTAATACAAAATGCCTCAGAAATGTTGTGTACCAGCTTGTATAAGCAATTATCTTAGTATTTTAGAAAATATACCAACATTTCAATTTCCAAGATACAAGGATTATTTTGATAAATGGATAAAATGCATTCCACGGAAAAACTGGACACCTTCCGCAACATCAGTTGTGTATATTAAGCAATTTATTGAAGATTGCATTTTAACTAGGTACATATTAATTGCCGGCTCATTCTCCAGGCTTACCTAGTTATTTAAATATAAAACATAGTTGAAATGGATGCTATTTCGACTCCGTAAATTGTAAAGTGTAAAAAATTCTAGAAACTCAGTTATACAGCATTTATTCGTCTTACATAACCGACGTTTCGGTTTACACATAAACCTTCTTCACGATCTAAAGTTTACAACAATCAGTACAACAATATACTTAATATACAATCGAGACACACTTACTAGTAAGATCTTGCAACAAACAATCATGTAAGAAATACTTTCGTAAGCAATCATTCAGTTTTTTGAAAACTTCGTACATACAAAAGCAAAGTACATACACATTAATGATCTCAAAACTGACAACGGGATAAAACCAAAAAATATACAGAGAGATAAATAAACTTAGTTTGGTCTTAAATTCGCTCTTTCGTTTTTTGAATTTTTCCAGAACTCCAAAATATACATTACTAAAACCTTGGATATCCATCCCGGAATTGACGTTGTTTCTGTTGTCGCTAATATGTAATATTTCCAAGAACAGACCTTTGGACCAGTTGGATTCTTCTTCCATGATTTAATGTAGTAAATGTGAACCAAAATGTAGGTTATGTAAGAAGAATAAATGCTGTATGACTGAGATTTCGAGTATCTTTTACACTTTATAATTTACACAGTCAAAATAACATCCAGTTCAACTAGATTTTATATTTAAATTAATGAATCTGGTTTTAAGTGTGGTTCATCATAATATATTTTTGTTTCTCCTTTATAGATATAATTGTAACTAGTTAAAATGCAGTATTCAGTAATAATACACACAATTCAGGTTGCGGAAAGTGTCCAGTTTATGTGTGGAATGCATTTTATCCATTTATCAAAATAATCCTTGTTTCTTGGATATTGTAATGTTGGTATATTTTCTAAAATACTAAGATAATTGCTTATACAAGCTGGTACACAACATTTCTGAGGTATTTTGTATTAATATAATCACTTATAATATCAACAAATAATCAATTAACAGTGAAACTGTATAAAAACACAGGGAATTCTATTGCACTGTAGCCAAAAGTCGGCCTCGTGACGTCACGTTCCCCCACTACCACACTCCCGCCTGTATAGAGTCCGCCGTGCCTCAGGGCTCGGTTTTGAAAAACCTGGAGCTTTTTCACCTGCCGTGGAGCAGCGCAGCCCCATGCTGGTGCCGCGTACAGCAGTTGTGGTCTGATGATGGTCTTGTAGTGTAATAAATAAACATTTCCAGAAATTAGGCTTTAATAACGTAAAAAACTTTGACGTACAGAAAAACAATCTTTGTGGTATCTAGATAACATTACTAATTTATAATATAACATATGTAATCTAGATCGCTTAATATAACATTCTCCCCTCCATATTTTAGTTTTCAATGTAGTCTGAAAGATACGGCGGGGCATGTCGGGCTCTCGTGGATCGCCGGGGCTCGTGAATTTCTGATTGATCTGCGTTAGATTCAGGTTCTTCTGCTTCTTTTTAATCTTCGTCTGCGTCACAGGTAGTGTTAGTAGTGTTTTCTTCTGTGGAGTCAGAAATTAGAGTAACATCTCCTCTAGGCGCCAAATGTTTTAAAGAAACTGTATCTTCTTTTCCGTTGGAATATTTTATAGTGGCATATTCAGGATTAGCGTGAATTAATTTGACTTCTTCGACAAGTGGATCATATTTGCTCGGACGAACAAACTTTTTAAGTAATACTGTGTTATTTGGAAATAGCCAGGTAGGAATAGAAGTTCCGTATGAAGATCTTCGTAGATGTTTAAACATGCGTTCATGTGGGGTGCAGTTAGTGGCAGTTGATAATAATGATCGGATTGAATGCAGTGCGTCAGGTAAAACAATTTCCCACTGATCAAGCTTTAACTTTCTAGTATTTAGCGTTAAATTTATAGTTCTCCAAATAATTCCGTTGTACCTTTCTACTTGTCCATTTCCTTCCGGATTATAAGGAGTTGTTCTACTTGTAGCTATTCCTCGCGAATGAAGATAAGTTGTTAATTCTTTGGACATGAAAGAAGATCCACGATCTGAGTGTATATAAGCGGGCATGCCAAAAATTGAAAACAATTGATTTAAACATTGAATAACTGTAGCAGAGTTTACATTTGGACATGCGAATGCGAATGGAAAACGAGAAAACTCATCCACAATGACTAAAAGATACTTATTCTTTGTGGAGCTGGGTACTGGCCCCTTCAAGTCGATATTTAAGCGCTCGAATGTAGATGTTGATTTAATTAAATGCGAATTTTTGTTTTTGTAAAATTGAGGCGTAATCTCAGCACAAACAGGACAACGTGAAACCATATTACGAATGTCTTGAAGTAAAAATGGTAAATTTCTGCACTTCACAAGATGATACATTCTTGTTACACCGGGATGGCAAAGAGCTTGGTGAAGATCAAACAATTCATTCCGTTGACGTGCGGCAGTGACACGAGACAAAGCATCAGCTACTGTATTTGAAGTTCCTGGACGATATATTATGTCATAACTGTACGAAATGAGTTCCAAGCGCCACCTCATAATTTTCTCATTCTTGATTTTACTTGAATGTTTTGTATTAAACATAAATGGGACTGCTTCCTGATCAGTAATCAGCTTAAAATGACGTCCTAACAAAAAATGTCTCCACTTTTTCAGAGCCTCCACGATTGCATATGCTTCCTTTTACATTGAGGAATGTTTCCGTTCAGAGTTTGAAAGAGTTCTTGAGTAGAATGCCACAGGTCTGCCAGATTGACTAAGTGTTGCCGCGATTGCATATTCGGACGCATCTGTTTCGACTGCTAATTTTTCGTCATTATTTATTGTCCAAAGGAGGGATTTAGAAATATCATTTTTGAGTTGTTCAAAATCTTCTACAGCTTCATTTGATAAAGGAAAGCTTCTAGAATTTATCAAACTTCGAATCTTTTCGGAAAATTTAGGGATCCATTTCGAATAGTGTGCAAACATTCCTATTGCTCGTTTTAAAGCAGAAGTATCGCTAGGTATTTTCAAGTTTAATAGAGGTTTCAGTCTTTCGGGATCTGGCTTCAATGTTTTATTTTCGATTGAATAACCCAGTAAGTTAATAGATCTTTTTGAAAATATACATTTGTTTGTATTAATTGTTAAGCCATATTTCTTCACAGCATTCATGAATTGATTAAGATTTTTATCATGTGCTTCCTGATTCTCACCACAAATAGTAACGTCGTCTAAGTATGCAAAAACACCATTCAGATTTTCTATTGTAATTATTCTATTAATAATCCTTTGAAAACCTGATACACCATTCGTGACTCCAAATGGTATGCGGCAAAACTGATATAATCGTCCGTCAGCTTCAAATGCTGTATATGGTTTTTCGTTGTCTTGAATCGGAATTTGATGATATGCACTCTTTAGGTCTATAGTACTGAATACTTCGTTTTTCGCTACTTTTGAAACAAGTTGCAGAATATTTGGAACTGGATAAGAATCTAGTAAGGTAAACTTATTTATTGTTTGAGAGTAATCAATAACCATTCGGCGTTATGATTTTCATTTTTCGTAACCAGTACTTGTGCTCGCCAAGTTGAAATACTTTCTTCGATAATGTTTTCATCTAGTAACTTCTTTATTTCTTGTTTTATGAATTTTTCATCTTCTTCGGAGTGTCTTCTTGATTTCGTCGCTATGAGCTTACAGTTTGTTGTTAAATTTCCAAATAATAAGGGAGGGTCAATATTGGCAGCCGTGACACAGCATATTGATATTGGTGGTTTAGGTCCCTCAAATGCAATTGTGATTGAAGAATGTTGCTTCATTATGTCTTGTCCAACGATGACATCAGTACATAGATTTGGAAGAATTGATAATTTTAGATTCTGATAATAATTGTTAAAAAGTTTGAGATTTACCAAGCAGTATCCCTTTAATTGTGTTGATAATGAGGTTGCAGCCATAGATACTTGTCCCTGGCAAGGATATATTTGGAGTAGATTATTTTGTGCAAAACTGTAATCTATGTAACTATCTGAACTTCCAGTATCAATCAAAATGTTTGCATCCACATCGGTTAGTGTAGCTTTCACTACAGCTTTTGATAGAGAATAAGGGAAGGAATGAGAAGCAGATGCAATTACAAAGGTAGTAGCTGCATTAAATTTATTCTTCTCGGCTTTGGCTTTCAAACATACTTTAGCAAAATGTCCCATTTTATTACAGTATTTACAAATTTGATCACGAGCTGGACATAATGAACGAGCATGTCGACTATTTCCACAGAAATAACATCGATTTGTAGTAGAATTTGATTTTTCTAACGATTTACTCTCTTTGAAGTATGTAGCGTTAACATTCGTGTTAGCATTTGCCTCATTGTGTTTAAAGGAATATAGTTCAGCCTGTTTATGAGCACTTTCCAATAAACGTGATTGAATTACAGCGTCATTTAAACTTAGTGTACTGTTTTCCAGTAATCTTTGTCTTATTTCAGAAGATAATAATCCATTTATAAATGAATCACGAATGTAATCATTTTTATTTTCTTCTGCATTAACAGCTTCAAAATTACAATCCTTACTAAGAAGTTTTAATGCTTGTATGTATTCGTCTATAGTTTCATCGTTTTGTTGTTTTCTAGTAGCAAGTAGATGTCTTGAGAATATTACATTTTTCTTCTTGATGTATACATCATTTAATATTTTGATAGCTTCATCGTAGCCCGTACAATCACTTATAAATTCATACACAGAGTGCGAAACGTAATTGATGAGTAATTTGAGCTTTTCGTTGTCTTTTAATTTGTCTTTGCAGACAGTAGTTTCCAGAAAATTCTCAAATGTCCGTATCCAGTGTGTCCATTCTTTACAAGCGGTTGATGAGTTTGGTTCTGCCTCAAATCTTTCTGGTTTTAAAAACTTCTCCATGTTAGTTTAGAATAATACTTTATTTTTACGTTATTAAATTGTAATAAATAAACCTTTCCAGAAATTAGGCTTTAATAACGTAAAAAACTTTGACGTACAGAAAAACAATCTTTGTGGTATCTAGATAACATTACTAATTTATAATATAACATATGTAATCTAGATCGCTTAATATAACATGTAGACCCTCAACTTATTAGCGAGCGATAGTTCGCTCTTTCGTCCGATTAGCGGCAACAGCCGCATCTTGGTTCGCTTCGCTTTCTGCACGGCAGATTGAATGTGGCTGTGGAAATTAGCTCGTTGGTCGATGATTGCTCCAAGGTACGTCACCTTGTCGCGCCAGGGTATCGGACGCCCGAACATCACTAGGCTGCCATGCGGTTTGAGCCGCCTCCACGTGATGAGGATGGCAGTGCTCTTGTCCGGATTCACAGCTACCCTCCACTTGATGCACCAGCGCTCCACAGCATTGACTGCTTGTTGGAGTCGCTTTGTCACAAGTTTCGGGCTGTGGCTCTGGCTAAGCAAGGCCGTATCATCTGCGTATTGCGCAAGGCTAGTGTTGTCCTCCATCTTCGACATGTCACTGACGAAGATGTTGAAGAGGAGTGGTGAGATCACCGAACCTTGCGCTACGCCCGCTGTCGCTGTTTTTTCGTTGGAGAGCGCTCCGTCGAAACTAACCCGAAACTTCCTCCGACTGAGGTACGATTCGATAAGTTGCACCAAGTACAGAGGGTACTTGTGCTGCAGCAGCTTCGCTAGAAGCCCTCTGTGCCACACTTTATCAAACGCTTTGGCTACGTCCAAGAACACACCACCGGTGGCCATCTTCTTGTTGAGCCCACTCGTAGCATATTCCACGACTCGCACTAGTTGGTGCGTGGTGGAATGCTTGTCCCTAAAGCCGAACTGTTCCGGAGGAATTATATTGTTGTCGACCGTGTGCTGCAGAAGCAGCTCATGAAGAACCTTCTCGGCCACTTTGGCCAGCAGGTTCAACAGGCTGATTGGTCTGTGATTCTCCGGAAACTTGGCATCTTTGCCTGGGTTCGGGATGGTAATAACGGTAGCTTGTTTCCAAGAAGATGGAAAGTGTCTCAGCCGTAGTGTAGCATTGATAATGTTTGACAGTGCGACAACAGCTCTGGTTGGCAGAGCTCTAAGCGCGGCGGCTGGAATCCCGTCAGGGCCAGGCGCTTTGCGGATTTTAGTCTGCTGCAGCAAGTGTGCAACTTTCTTGTGCGTGGTAAATTTTATCGACGAGTGCTGGGTTTCTCGCATTTTCCTGACAACTTTATGATTTGTGCTGATGATGAAGTCAAGATCAGCATGTTCGTAGTTAGGCGAACATTGGCACTCGAGGCTTTCTGCAATAGCTTCGGCTTTATCTGAAGCCGTATATTGCAGACCTCCAGTGCTGTGAATCACTCGGGCTGGTGCCTTTTTGTGACGCAGCGCTTTGCTGAGACGCCAGAACTTGGTGTCTTCATCATCAGCTGATGCCAGGCATTTTTTCCAGCACTCGTTACGATGTTGACGGATCGCGTCTCGCAACTCAGTGGTAGCTCGGTTGTAAATCCTCTTATCTTGAGGATCCCAACTCCGCTGCCAGTTTCGCCGAGCTAGCCTACGTTCCACGATGAGACGTAGAATTTCGGGGGGTAGTTTTGGACCTGGAGCCGTCCTGGTAGGGATGGTCTGGCTACAGGTGGTGATGGCTTGTTGAATCATTTTTGTTAGATCATCAACTGCAGCTTCAAGCTGTTGCACCGTAATGATGGCTGGTAATGGACCTATCTCTCTTGCCAGCACATCGGTGAACAGCTGCCAGTCAACCTTGCGGTTTGTATTTGGCCGGTTGATGCTGCACGCACCAAGCTCCAGGTCAAGTACTATGGGGTTGTGGTCCGATGATAGGTCGTTAACTGTCTCTAACGTATAGTTACAGTTAACGTTCCGGAACACGGCGATGTCTAGTACATCAGGGGCGTAACCCCTAGCGTTGAGGATGGCCCGAATGTCATCTGGCTCTAGTGGTTTCGATGGCGAGTTGTAGCAGCTGACCACGCAAACGGGGCCCAGCCTTTCGGTGTTCACGACCACACCGCAAGTTTTCAAGTTAATTAGTCCTGGAGAATCAACGCCCGAGTGTTCGAGCGTCCTCCGGACAAAAACAGCGGTGCCGCCACCGTTTCCATCACGGTCTTGGCGGTGCGTCGTGTAGTTCCGAAAACTGCGCGTGTTGTGGTGTGGCTTTAGGAACGTTTCCTGCACCAACACTATGTCGACCCGGAGCCTATGACACAGCTCTTCGAGTTCGTTTAATTTCTCGTGAATGGAATTTGCATTCCACGAGACGATCCTCAGCTTGCTGGCGGGGTTTGTTCTAATTGCTGCCATTTGTAAAGGTAGCAAGTAGAGTAGGTAGCGTATTTAGCGCTAGTTTCAGGAGGTCGCCAGTGGACAGTTGCTGGACAGTTGCTGCACGAAGTCGGGCAAGCTATTGCAAACAGCTTCCAGGTTAATGCCGGACAGCAAGTCGATCAGCCTGTTGAGGCTGCTGCTGTCGTTGGTGCTACTGGATTTGCTGCTGCTGATGGTTTTGCTGCCGTTTTTGCGGCCGCTTTTATCTTTAGTAGCAGCTGGCTTCTGTTTAGGCTTTTTGGCCTTGAGTTTAGCCGCTGATTTGGTAACCGGTGCAGTAGCTGTGGGTGCAGCTTGTGCAGCGATTGGAATAGCAGCCAGAGTGACCGCTGGTGCAACAACTGGAGCTGCTGCATTTGGTGCGGTGGCGGGTGTGAGCTAGTTGTTTGACCAATTGCGGCGGGTGCCGTGCTGGCATCAACTTTAGCGTAGGAGCGCTTGCTGTTGACCTTTTTCTGATCAACAGCTTGCTGATACACTCTGCAGCCACGGTAATTGGCAGTGTGCTGCTCCTGACAGTTAGCACAGTTAGCGGTATGCTGTTCGCGGTCCGTCTTTGGACACTCCTGGGTGGAGTGCATTTCCCCACAACGAACGCATTTCCACGCCCGGTTGCAGCAGCTAGATGCATGTCCGAAGGACTGGCACCTATGACACTGCCCGGGAGCAGTAGATTTCCTCTTGGCTTCTACTGAAACCTTCAAAAAGAACAGATCAGTTAATTTAAAAATTGCTCTGTTCGCCTCGTTTTTTTCAAGTAGGACCGCTACTATTTCTGGGTTTTTCCCAGCCGGTACGCGTTTATGGGTGAGAACCCTTTGTCGCGCAATTCGTTTATTACGTCTTCGATGAGCAAAGACTTTTCAATTCCGTGGATAACCACTTGCAGCGGTTTCTCCGACGGAAGTCTGAATGTGAAAAATTCAGCGTGAGCTCCTGATAACAGCGACTGCAACTTTCTGTAGTCGCTCACTGTTTCCGGCTGGATTTTGATTCCATCTTTAGTCGTTTTTGACGACTTTATACGGATGTTCGCCTGGCGAATTGCATGAGCAGTCGCTTTCCACGAGCCCACATTCGTGACGCGGTGGAGTGCGCTGCTTGTTAGTTTCAGTTGGTGCTGGGGAGGTATCAGAGTTAGAAGAGTGGCCCGAGGCCAACGTTCCGTTGTTTGTCAAGACTTCCAAACGGTTGCCTGTTGGCACTATCTGGAAATCAATTTTTTGCTTTTTAGCATTGTTAATTAATTTAAAGTCATCCGCATTTTCCTTGTCAGGATTTATCGCGGCGGGTACCGAAAATTTTTTCAGACAAAGTTTATTTTACATTAAAATGCCTATGTATCTGCAATATAAGTTTTTCTACCGGGTGTTCCATTTTCGCACAATGATATGCAACTTTGAATTTTTAAATGGAACACCCTATATATTTATGCAAAATTTTAAAGCTTCTTAATTTCTCTTTAAAATAGGTCTTATTCATTATACTCTTAAAATGATCAGTACAGAAACTATTCACGTTCTTATTATTAAAGAATCGTACACAGAAAGAATGCCATGAATGTTTTTCAACAATCAAATTAGTTGCTGTCAGATCTTTAATAATTATTATTTGCTTTTTCATATAGTTTATCTGCTTTTTTGTTATATTTTATTTAGTTCGACGAATTGATGTTCATTTCGTACATTTTTTATAACTTTATTTATTGTTTTATTTTCATATGGCACACTTTCCGTATGCGATTTTTCATTAATAAAAACGTGAATAGTTTCTGTACTGATCGTTTTAGGAGTGAATGTATAAAAACTGTTTTAAAGAGAAACAAATGTTACTAAAAAGTGAAACAACAAACAATCCGAACGGATTAAATATTGTTCCCTACCATATATTTCTGGTTTAACACCATCTTTAGCTAGTGCTTTGAAAGACGAAAGCGTTAAAATAGCTAATAGGAATTATTTTACAACAAGATCGTTATTCACTAATCTAAAAGATAGGACGCCCGTTTTACTTAAATCCAATGTTGTGTATAGGATTCCATGTAAAGATTGTAACTTTGTTTACATAGGCCAAACTAACCGACATCTTAAAAGCAGGATAATTTCACATAAAAGTGACTTCAAACTAAGACCTAATGCTTGTGCCCTGACAGAACAACAGTTTAAGAATTTGCATGGTATTAACTATGAAGATGTTACAGTTCTAGAAACTGAAAAGAATCTTCATAAAAGATTGTTTTTAGAAATGTTTCATATTAATAATGAGTCTGACACGATGAACAAGAAAACAGATGTCGATAGTTTAAGTTCTATTTATTCATATTTATTAACTAAATCCAGATCATATACTTAAACATTTTGAAACTGCTTTTCTTTTTTACCCGTTGTTACTCATTTCATAATATTTATACTTCATACATCACTTTGACAGATTATTTTTTGACATTTAGCTTATTTTTCATGTACGTAGTTGATTTTTAAAAAATATTTTTGAACTGTCAATATTTTATTTCATATTTATATTTCATGTTATACTTTTATTTCAAGACAGTTATATATTTTTACTATTCTGCTGTTAGGTCCACTTATTAAGTATTTCTATTACATTGATGTTATTTTATAATTAATCTCAACTAAATGTAAGTCTTATTGTTATCTTTGAGTGTCTTTTAATTTCTGTTTTGTATTTATTGTATTACAGTGTCCTGAAGAAGGAATAAATATTTCCGAAAGCTTGACTATTTAAAAAGAGCGTTTTAATTTTTTGCCCAAACGACTGCTATACCTGCTAAAAAATTTCCTATATATATATATATATATATATATATATATATATATATATATATATATATGTCAAAAAATTAAAGATAAAGCTAATTGCCAGTATACTTTAAAATTTTAAAAATAAATTACTTTAATTGTTGACAAGTTAGATAAGTATAGTAAATTTATTTATGTTTAGAATAAAAGAGCGTACATGTTTAATATTTTGTAAAATTTTAAAACATCAATTTATAAATAAGAAAATTTATTTGAAAGTGAACTGTCAATTCCCTTTACCTTTGAATTTTGAACAGTAATAGCAACGCGTGTTATTTAACAAAACCTATACGGAACACTAGATATACATTATTTATTTAATATCACGCACATCATGTGTAGGAAATATCTGAAACATGCAAAAGGCACTATTCCTCGTAATTCTTTAAATCACCAAAAAAGTTTCACATCGTTCCGTCAAACCGGCTTAGGCTCTAGACGTGGCCGATTTTGGTTGCTAGGGTGGCTAAAATTTAAGCTGATAGTGTATTGGATACACCTTGTTTATTAACCCGGCGATACACAGGTCACGGTCTGATCGACCGGGTATTTATATTTAGCTGTTTTTCTTAAAAAAATTAAATGTAAACCATATTTGAAATTTTAGATATGCTATACTAAAGACTTTGTTGAGCCTTTCATGATATTAGAAAATTTTATATTTTTGTCGTTTTGTTGTATTTGGCGCCGCATTGTTGTAATGCCGAAGCACGGTCATAAAGACCGTGTTCGTGCAGTCTCGTGTGGTCTCCTGTGCGTTGTATTAACAGTTAGATTTTATTATATTTTGATTATTATCCGTAAGTATGGCATTTGGTGTTATATTATTATATTTCTTGTCCCAGTATTATGAAATATTGCACTTATATAATTAAATCGTCATTAATTTGATTTTACTACAACATAACCTATATGTTTTCAGAATGGGTGATTATGAAAGAGAAGAAGCTCGTCTTCTACAGTTGTAGAAAGATGTAGAAGATGTGAGTGAAATTACAGATGAGGACGACGATAATGAAGAAGACTTTGTTGAGGAACTAGATCATTACAGTGCTAGCGAGCAATCAGCAGAAGAATACGAGTTGGTGGATGGTGTTGCTTCTTCAAGGTCCGATTATAGCCATAGTGATTCTTTGCGAGAGTCTCCTCAACCAGGCCCTGGCACCAGTTCTAAATTCGCTATTCATTCTACATTGCATTACACGGGTAAAGATGCTAAAACATAATGGAACAAATTTCCAACGCTTGAGAAAACAAAATGTGAAGCTCATAATATTTTCAAAGACATAGCTGGCCCACGGGGCAATGCAAAGCGTGCAAAGACTGTACTGGAAACCTGGCAAATGTTTTTTCCAGACGTGTTTATTCAAAAAGTTGTAGACTATACTAACTTATACATTCAAAACATAAGGAATAAGTTTGAAGACAAAACAAAAGCGGCTGATACAAGTGTTACAGAAATGAAGGCTGTCTTTGGGCTACTTTACTTGGCAGGTGTTATGAAATCTTCGCATTTGAATTTGAAGGATCTATGGCAAAGGGATGGAACTGGAGTGGAGTATTTTCCTTTGGTAATGGGAATAAACCGTTTTAGATTTATTTTACGCTGCCTTCGGTTTGACGACTTCAATAGTAGAAAAGAACGGAAACAGTATGATAAGTTGGCACCAATTAGAGAACTACTAGATGAATTCATTGATAGTTGCAAAACAAATTATTGCCCAGGTAAGAATATAACGATTGATGAGATGCTAGAATCATTTAGAGGTAGATGCAGTTTTCGGCAATATATACCGAATAAACCCGCCAAATACGGACTGAAAATTTTAGCTGTTGTTGATTCTAAATCATTCTATACATGCAATTTAGAAGTCTACGCTGGAACACAAAAAGATGGCCCTTACAAATTTGATAACAACCCTAGTGCTTTGGTAAAGAGATTAATTGAACCAATCTCAGGCACAAGTAGGAATGTGACTTGTGATAACTGGTTCACTTCAATTCCCTTAGCTGAGGAATTACTCAAGGATCATAAGCTAACATCAATAGGCACAGTTCGCAAAAATAAAAGAGAAATTCCACCACTATTTGTTCAAAAAATGAAAGAACGAAAAATAAATACTAGCATTTTTGCATTCAAGGAAAATATGACACTTGTTTCGTACAAACCTAGAAAAGATAAATTGGTATTTTTATTATCAACACTACACAACTTGGACAACATTGACCACTCTACCGGTGAGGCCTGCAAACCAGAAATAATAACGTTCTATAATTCAACAAAGGGAGGTGTTGACGTTGTCGATGAACTGAAGCTGAAGGCAAGCTATTCGGTATCCCGGACAAGTAGAAGATGGCCTCTAACATTATTCTTTTCTTTTATGAATATAGGGGCAGTAAATAGTTACATTATATATAGAGAGAATAATAAAATCGACATAAAACGAAGTCAATATTTGAAAGACCTTGCTAAGGAATTAGTTCGAGAACAACTACAGGAAAGAATGAAAAACACAAGAATTAAAAAGGCCAATAGATATAGGATAGGAAAAATTTTGGGATTAGAAAAGGTCAATAAACCTAAAATAGTTGGAACTACAGGAAGATGCTACATGTGCGATTGGAAGAAAAATAGAAAAACTTCAAACCAATGCATACAATGCAACCTGCATGTGTGTAGAGAACACACTAACATTTTATGTAACAATTGTGCAGAGGGAGAAAATGTTGAAGAGCTTAATTTTTAGTTAAAATAATATAAAATTATGTTTTGAGTAGTTATTTGTTATAGCTCAAATATATTTTTCATGGAATAGTTTTTATGTTATTATACAATATATATGTATATTTGTTATATTGATAGAATTTATGTTTAAATATATCAAATTTTATAAAAAAACATAAAGTATGTTAGTATAACAAACTGTTGTCTTTGAAATTACCTTTCTAAATAACCACGGTCAATTTGACCGGTTACATGCACTGTCTTAAAAATTTTCACCCGTGTAACGCCGGGTTAAATACGGACAAACTTTACACTGTATGTATTACGTGTTAATAATAAAATTTCAATTCCTGGAATAGATCAAATAAATTATCCAGAAAGCAATTATAATTATTTTATTTTTGTTATTGCAAATTTATTCCTGTTTGTAAACAAATTTTACTTAGACATTCATGTTCTTTGCACTTTTAACTTCTATAATTATACAAAATATTGAACAAATAAACACAACATTTTTCCAACAATTTATTTATTGTACGCAATATGTTTTCTAATAAACATCACTATGAATGAATATTGATAATCTGGTGTGGGCAAACCACTACTTTATTATACATAGCGAATCAATAGGTAATAATTTCCTGTAATTTAAAAAAACAATTGCATTTATACACCCGGTATATTCTTTCAGGAATATATTTTCTATGAGAGCAAAGAAAGTACTGAAACATTAATTCTACGAGTATATGTGAAACGTATTTATTAACCATTGCAATGCAGACCTACCCTATGTATTTGAGAACAAAAGTGCCTATGCAAAATATGTCCAGAATTAAAACTACACCAAATGGGCCTAATTTTATATATGTGAAATATTTCTGTCATGAGATAGACTTAAAATAAAATGTATAATTGTAAGTTGCTTCCAGAGTGCCATGGTAAACAAAACATACAAACAGTCGTATTGTCTGAGTTTGACAGATGACATTTGGCATATTTTGAATGATTTCTGACTTGTTTAAATTATTTCTAAATGATAAATGTGTTCGTGATTACTGAGAAAAAATTTAAACAAGTCTTTAATCAATAGTTATGCAAAAAATTTTGATTAACAAATGTTTGAGTACATAATAATTAGAAAAAATCCCGAAAACGCAGGTCGAGGGATTTTATTTTAAATTATTATGTACGATAACACTTATTTTAAATAAGCCAGATATCAAATTTAATCGATTTAACTCTTTAGCATTATTTCATTAAATCATAGTACAAACTTTAATATTTGCTGAAGATATTGCACTAAAACGTTGATTTTGACATATCTTCACATAAATAAATTGGTACACATAAACAAAAAGATCATAAAATTTTGTTATATTGTAGCAAATTGTTTTTTTTTACAATGTCCGAAAATAATAAATAAAGATATCGAATACCAGTGAAGGCAAAAAACATGTAAGTATATTGCTTCTGCCACTAATTGTCCGGCTAAATATGCCTTTAAAATGTTCAAAATTTACGATTAAACAGCTAGGTGCTACTTAATCACTTATTTAAAATGCACAACAATGGATAGTGGGACATTCTGATTGGTCAATTTTCTAATAAGTGAAATAATCATTAATACTATGTCATCTGTCAAACTCAAACAATACGTAAGTTATGACACTTGTCAAAAAATTACATTTTTCAACGGTTGTTTGGTTTTTTTCAAAAAACACAGGTTAAGAGATTTAAACGAAATTACCAAAATATAATTTTTCTTTAACGTGCTGCAATTTGTAAATGGTGACAATAATTGTAGATAATAATATTTGAAACATTATTTTAATAACATTTTCATTAAACTATAATTTACTGAGATATTTTAAAATAACTTGATAGGGCTTCAAGTAAACCACCACTTCCGGTTATTGGATTATCACCAAAAACTAATCACCTTACCTAAGGATATGCAATTGATATATAGAAAAAATCAAAATTTTCAGTTTAGTAGTTTTTAAGAAACCGTAACACCAGACCTAACAAAAAATAGTGTTAAGAAGTGTTTCTGGAGCAGTCGGGGACAGAGTTTGAATTGGCTCCAAACTATTATCAATTAATTTCCATCCCCATCCTGCTGGCTCCAGTTCGCTACCTAGCCATACTTGAATTTGATAGTAGATACGATACAAATGTTGATAAGTACGAGCAGGTGTTAGAGGAAGACAGGATAATTGTACTGTTTTGTTGTTCCGTACATTTTTTACAAAACCTAAATATCTATAGATAAAACTTCTTAACAATATTTTTTTAATTGCAAGAAGGGTTGTAGTAATAAATGTAGCTGTAAAAAAGTCGGATTATTTTGTTCACTAGTATGTACCAATGCCCAGGCCAGTTTTGCTCCAATATATATTTTTGCAAAATTTTAAAGATCTTTTGTTTCTCTTTAAAATAGTTCTTATTCATTATAGTCCTAGGATGATCAGTACAGAAACTATTCACGTTTTTATTTATGAAGAATCACACGCAGAAAATATGCCATGAAATTAAAAACAATAAATAAATTTATCAAAAATGAACATGAATTCAACAAACTAAATAAAATATAACAAAAAAAGTTATTAAACTAAGTGAAAATAGTAAATAATAATGATTAAAGATCTGACAGCAACTAATTTGATTGTTTAATCATTCACACACTATTATATGGCATATTTTCTGTGTGATTATTAAATCATATAAACGTGAATAGTTCCTGTACTAATCATTTTAGTACTATAGTGAATAAGAACTTATTTAAAGAGAAACATCAGATCTTTAAAATTTTGTAAAAATATAGGGTGTTCCATTTTAAAATACTAAGTTGCATGCTATTGTGCGAAAATGGAGCACCCGGTAGAAAAACTGCAGATACATGGCCATTTTAATGTAAAATAAACTTTGTCCGAATAAATTTTCGGTCATATTTATAATAATCGAATAAAATAAAAAATACAGACCGATAGACCATTCTGTATATATAGTATATGTTAAGATTATTTCATAAATTCATAGCATAAACTTTAATACTTGCAGAAGAAATTTTACTAAAATGTTGATTTTGACACATTTTCGCATACTGAAAATTTTAACATTGTATTTCCTATGTCCTATAAAAAAATCTGATGTGCCAGCACATAACCTCCCGCCCAATACTGCTCTTAAACGGTACAAAACTGTATTTGATGACACAAAAACATACCTTCTTAGTTGTTTATTTTCTATTTATATTTGAGAAATTTAATTGTATTTCGTATATTTATTTAATTTTTAGAGAAAACAGCTTCACAATCAAAATGACATATGTCACATTTAGTAAAAAATTGAAAATTTTTAAGTGTTTCCAGGGTGTACAAGGACTGCAAGATTTATTAGATCTAATTTCTTTATATTTTATTATCTCTAAATCTAAATATAATTAATCAAATGATTGTAATCAAAACACATGTAAAATTAAATATTCTACAACTTTCAAAATAACATATATTGTTGAAAAAAGAAATATAACCGCGTTTTTCACGAAAAACTACTAAGGGCTTCAAGTAAATTGCTACTTCCGGTTGACCAATTTTATCCAAAAACTAATCAGCTCTTCATTTAAATATAAGAAGCAATAATTCACAAAATTGTATTTTTTGGTATTATAGTATTTGAGTTATGCAAAACGAAAAAATTGCCGCTGACTACACACACACACACATACTTACATACATACATACATACAGCCTTTTCGCGAAAATAGTAAAATTTTATCGTACCTAAACGTAGGCGGGAGGTAAAAAGTCGACATACGGTATATGTATAGGAAAGTCGTGTACTATCCACATCATATTTTTGCTGTAAAATTTTTTATTAGATTGATTCATCTCCCAATCTATCTATCCATCCATTCATTCACACAGACGTCATTGACAATATAGTAAACACGGATTCCGCCAACATTAATATTTTTCAGTCAAGACATAATTTCTAAAAATTAATTTTATTTTGTGATGTAAATAATAGTTATTTATGTATCAAAGCACTGAAGTTCAACTTTCTATCATGAACATGGAGTTTATTTTCTGAGGCCCGTACGGCTGAAGAAAATAAACCATGTAAGTAATAAAAAGGAATTTCAGTGCCGCGGTACATTTTAAATTTTATTTGAAATAAAAAATTAGAAAAAAACTGTAAAAAAAATTATATACGTTAAGTTTTATACATCTGTCAGTTGTCAATTTGAATTGATACTCAATGCTGCCAAACTCGAACCTTGAGGTTATCGTAAATAACACTCAAAATTATGTGTTTTGTCCTCAATTTCTTCATCGGAATTAATTAATTAATTAATTCTTTATGCACATCATCGATAAAGTAAGAACAAGATGACTATCTACAATGCTTCGCTGTGATAGTAAGTTTCAGCGCCATCTTACCGTATAGATGATACAAAGCTTTACTTGAGAGACGAGGCGCGCGGCACGGAGGCAGGAATCGTATGGGATTTTTGAAATTCATTTAAAAAGAAAATAATACAAATTTACAAAAGTTACTGTTTTAATGAATAATTATTAATAAGCAACAATATTTAGCATACATTAATGCTTTTACAATAGTTCAAGTTATAATACGTACAAGAATATTTGTTATGAACACGTGTTATAAAAAAATATACTATTTTACATGTTTATGCTCACAAAACGCAATTTGAATGAACATGTGTAAAACAATTATTTATAAACAAATGTTATTTTGCATGGTTATGCTCGCAGGACGCAGTTTAAATTATGTGTATAAAAAAAAATTGTAATAAACAATAATTATCAAAAACACGCAGTTTTACATTAATGCTCACAAAACACAGTTTAAATTTTAATGTGTAAGCAAATTATGAAAATGCGTATTTATAGTGTAATAAATTGTATAACACGAGAGAAGAGGTACTTTTCGAAACATATTTTTTACCATATATGGATTTAGTAAAGATAACATAATATTGTATGAATACTTTTATCTTTGCAGTAGAAAGGTTAAATATATAATATTGTACCTGGAGACTTTTATCTTCGCAGTAGAAAGGGTAAAGATGATAATATATCTTTGCTTACTTATATATTATACACATATACTAGAAGAATAAGAAAATGAAGGGAAAAGGAGAGGATAAGAAGCATGTAGTAAGTCATTTCGTAAAAATGGTAAACTAAAATAATAATAAAATTCATCATTGTTTTAAGAAAATATTAATGAGTTCCCAAGAATCGATCAATAATTTCGTTAGGTCTCGAATCCTTATTATTCAATTTTAAATTTACCATTTTTATAAAATGTTTTACCATAACCAGACATAACAAATTAACGCAGTGGCTCTGAAAGACAACGCCGTGCTGTAAACAGAAATGGGAAGGGACATGTATGGATTGTTTAAGACGAGAAAAAAAGTCAGGAAGGTGAATAAGGAGTGGTATCTGCCGAAAAATTTCATCTTTGCCTTTGTTCACGGCCTAAATAAATGGCTCCGAAGGGTATGTGAGGCGACTGTTCTCCTCATCATACTCCTTCAGCCTAATCACATCATGAATTTCAGTGCGTGTATCAGTTTCAAGAAACTGCGTACACGATTGACATTCATGATGTAAGAGCTTTTTTAATAAAAACCCGGCAATATACGCTCCTATCAGGTCACCCATAATATTCACAATGCTTGGAGCTGTACTGAGAGAGGCATGCATAGAAGCAATTGATGGAATGACAGGTTGTGGGCAAGCAGAAGTGGATGGTGTATTATATTCATAGGATGTACTAGGATGCGGAACCTCAGATTCGGATGGAATTTCTGATTCTTCCGCGGAAAGTAGGTCATCATAGGTAAAAAGGAATCTTTCGCCATCATCTTCACAATTTGTACCAGTGCTACTTTTGACCGAGTTGTTTAAAACACAAGTCTTGTAAGCACTGGCAAATTGAGAACAAGTAGGTCGGGTGTTGCTTCCACACAATCCCCTAACAGCACTAAAGAAGTTTTCAACAGGGTCTTGGTTTAAAGATCTGGTAAGCAGAAATTTTAACCCAACCTTATTTAAAAACCTCCATAGTTCTTCCACATTGCGAATAGTACGGATAGCCAACGCAATACTCGCTGGATTAGATACACGACCCTTATGTTCATCGATGAAAGATAAACCCTTTAGTTTATCTTTCGCTCTATTCCAAAAATCATGGTGTGGTGAAGTGCTGGTAACTCTACCACCGTAAGGAGTCGCTGAGTTGTAGACCGAATTCAGGGAATCGAACAGATTATTCATAAACCCTACGAATTCTGCAGTATGTTTTCCGTTTATAACACCATGATGTGACAAAAGTTCCAGACACATCCTGGTAGTGTGGCTAAAGATCTGCACAGCAGTCTTGACGCGCATTTTTTCACGATGTGACGGTTCCACATGTCTCCGTGTCAACTTTGACATTTTGACAGTTGAAAGCGCCTCATCCTGAAAATAAACCTGCTTTATGTCGCCCCACTTTGCAGTTTTGTGACCATCAAATACAATGTTTTTACCAATAAAACCATTCCTTATGCATTTAATTAAATGCGGAGCATCAAAAAGATGGAAAATTTTATTGCCATCAACATTGTATTCGAAAGTTGTAGGTACTTTGTTACTATCTTGGGCCAATAAACGGATTGCACCCACATTCCAAGAACCGCCATCACTAACAGATGCAACGATCTTGTAATTCGTCTGAGTATGAACAGCTCTTATCACATCACTGATCAACCTCTTTAGCGTAATACTCTTCGCACAATTCTTCGTGAAGTAGAAGGCAACGGGTTGCTTCCACCTCCGTCGAATGCCACGAATCATAAACAGTAAAGCGTGATCAGCAATTTGTCGACCCGATTCTTCGTCCCCCAAGTCAACGAAACCTTCTATTCGGCAAGTATTTTTACCAACAACCATACTAAGATTTTTAGATAGTTCCATTTCGTCAAACATAAGTATACAGTACCTATCCATCTCTTTCTCACGCTCAGACACTCTACCCAAATACCTAAACACACGATCGTTAATGCCTGGTCTTAAATTAAAATTGTTCGATACCTTTTGTAAAGTTCGTTGACAGGGCAAAGCCAAAAGTTTCTGCAGATGCCGGTAACATTTAGGAGAGTGTTTGTAGATGGATAAAAACATGGACTTTTCTTGGAAGGTGTATCTACGGGATTTTTTGGTTTTCTGGAAATTACGGAGCTGAGATACAACGAACATTTTCAGGGGTCTGGGCAAGTCTTGAAGGTAGCTGATGTAATCGGCAGGAGATCGGGATGCTGACGGAATTTTCTGATGAAGGAGGTTACGACGCCTTTTCAGAACAGCCACTGTCTGTTGAACTTGTCGTAGCCTAATGTACAGAGACTTCTTTCGGGGGGAGAGTTGGACTTTCCGGGTTGCTCCCAATTCATGTAACCGAACTGAAAAAGACAATATATTATTAACACAAAACTGGAGTACATTATATAAATTTCAGTATTTTTTTAAATATTTGGATATTGAATATAATACCATTTTGTCGTGTAGGGGTACTGGGTGTCTCCATTCGCAGTTGTCTTCTTGCTGGAGTTCTGGAACGGATTGGGGTCTCATGCTGATGTATACCGGATTCAGGAATTAATGTTGGGGTGACTCGCGTTCGTTTCCTTGCAGGGGATGAATCGTTTGAAAAAAAAGCCGGATTCTCGTGCTGGTGTTTCCTCGAAGGGGTCTCTAGCACAGTAGAAACAGCATCATCAATTTGAATTCTCGGATGGAAAGCAGATAAAGTGCTTGGAACGTCTTCAAAATTTTCATGAAATACTGCATTCGGTATAACAGCGGAATTAAGTTTAATTTTTTCGGGCGTTCTAAAATGATGCTCAGAAAAATGTAACGTGCACACCCTGTAGTTTGTCATTTGGTTTTTTGTTTTGTCCCGCAGGTCTTCACGTTAAAGATTTGTTAACCATCTCATTCGTATATCTTTGTCAGCTGGGAAATAAAATAGTCGCCCTCGTTCACACTCCAGCAAATTGTTTGTCGGACAATTTGCCACCGCACAAGAGCGTCTCGTTTTCTAAAATTTAATAGATTGTCAGTAACACTAATAATTATAATTGGAATATTTTCATACTTACAGAATATGAAGACATGATGATTCAAACAAGAATGAACCAAGTAGAACAAAACTTCTTTTAACAGCAAAAAGCTGATGAATAAAAACACCAAAATACTCAACAGCAATAAGCAGATGATTAAACAAAACCAGAAAATACAATGTGGAATAATAAAACCACTAAAATGCTTAACGGCAGTAAGCTGATGGAAAAAAACCACAAAAATACTCAACAGCAATAAGCTGATGATTCAAAAACAAGAAAATACAAAGTGAACAAAACCACTAAAATATTCAACAACAATAAGCTGATGAATATAAAAACAAAAATACTCTACAGTAATAAGCTGATAATTCAAAGAAAGATAATACTGTGTGGTATACAACCACAAAAATACTTAACAGCAACAAATAAGTTGATGCTAAAGAAAACAAGAATATAACAGGTGGAATAGATCCACAAAAATATTTGACAGCCAAAACAAGCTGATGAAAACAAGAATTTACCAAGTGGTAGAAACCACAAAAAACACTCAACAGCACCAAATAAACTGATGAATAAAAATCACACTGTGACAAAATGAAACAGAAACTTGTTAAACACCAATAAACACACCAACAACTCAAAAACACTATAGAGCACTCTGTATATTAGATAACAGTAGCAGCCAAAACCGTTTACCATGAAATAATGAACAAGGACGATAAAGTAGAAATTATGTTCACCAAAATGGACAGTAAAATGCCGTCGGAGCCATCTATCGAGAACAATCGACATATTTTGTGCTGTCAGAGACACCTAACAAAATAGATAAAAACTAAAAACTTGTTTTCAAGCTGGCCTATCTTGTTGCCGGGGGCTGATGCACATATTGTTTAATTTTACGTACTAATTTACTACAATACGTCATATATCTGTCAAAATTATCCTACTTGTATAATAATTATTTTACGGTTGCCAACACTGTGTTGCTCAAAATCGTCATATATTGGGTTATTTTAGTGACGATTTTTGGGCACTTTAGAGCCGATTTCATATACAACTTGTTATATACACGTACACATGTGTATTAGGATGATGTTTAGAAAACAGAAACTATGGATTTTGGTATGTTTAAACAAATAAATTATCGGCTTATTTAAATTTTCATCATATTATTCCAAAAGTAAATGAGAAGTTTATTTATTAGATGTAAGAGAAATGTAAATTTATTAATTATTAAATTTAATTAAGTTATTTGTATTCCTAGGAAAGGAAACGAGTCGTCTCAAACCACTTTATCTGACAACATTATAAGTACTTTGATATGAAAATCTAGGAATTACACTGTATACGTACAGTAACAAGTAAATATAATTATAATTTGTAGTATTACCACTTAAGTATCTCTTTCTAGGAAAAACGTTTATGCACAATTTGTTTTTATGGTATATAATAGAATTCAAATTGTGTATTGATTCCACTAAGTTACAATATTTAAATGAACACGTTATAATCTTAAAAATGTACTCTATATTTTTGACAATAATTTTAATACTTATAATAAGTTTTCTATTTTGGTGTTATGAACAAAAAAGTAGGTTTCGATCTTTAGATAATATCCCGGGACCTAAACCATATCCAATTCTTGGTAACGTTTTTGAATTTGGTTTTAATCCAGTTGGTAAGATATTATCTTTATGTTCAGTATTTATTTGATTATATATATATATATATATATATATATATATATATATATATATATATATATATATATATTATTTATAGATCAGTTGAAGAATTTATCACGACTTTCTGACCTGTACAGACCTCATGTAAAAATTTGGTTGGGGCCTAAAAATGTTTATATTTTAACAACCGATCCAGATTTTTTTGAGTTTATATTGAGTTCGCCGAAATATACTAGAAAACCTTCAGAATATGATTTTATTAGACCATGGCTAAAGAATGGGTTGTTACTTTCGGAAGGTATGATATTTTTAGATTTAATGTGGTTCACTAGGATATACCCAGGCTGGTGAATCTAGAGACGCACCATAATAATACTAATGTTCAATTATTGGCTTCCCTAATTACTTTACATCAAAAAAGTTAATTAGTTTATTGCATGGGAAAAATTTCTACATCTTCTGACACTCATATTTATAATTTTACTCTACCTGGTACCGGAGAAATGACGGAAATGTTTATTGGTGTTTTCTTAAAATCATCAGTGCTATGAAATAACAAAATAAATTTGGTATTAATTTAGAGTTTATTTTATTTAATACACTTTTTTCCGAAATCGATATTAAAGTACCTGATATTACTACGCGAAAATAACAAACAAATTATTCTATAATACCATTGGTGAAATAATTTATTATTTATGCATGCAAACTACATCTAAAAATATATAAAAATAATGAATATTATAACAAAACTTGACACTTTACCAGTACTTTTGTTATCACAGCTATCCCCATCGCAATAGCTAGATAACGTTTTACAAATACATAATGTTATTTATTTATGTTTTTAATTAATAATTTAACGATCTCGGAAAAAAATGTAATGTATACCTCGGCACTAAAGTATTTTTTATTAAAAAATGTGGAATTTATAAACCACACTTTAGTGCCTTGATATTCAAATAACTATTGTCGAGCAGTATTTTGATCATAAAACCATTTCACTATATCTACCTTTTCTTCTAAATTATACATTTTTGATCTAGTCCTATGATATCAAACATTGATGACAGATAAAACGAATAACTACCAATTACCAATAAATATTATTCTGGTTCCAGGTACGGTAGAATTAGAAATATTAGTATCAAAAAATGCAGAAATTCTTCCTCTACAATAAATTATTTAACTTTTTTTGATGTAACACAAAAAAATTAGGAAAGCCAATTATTGAACATTTCAGAATAGCATTGTTTGTAGTTTTAAGACATAAGATATATTTCTCTTTGTTTCGTAAATTATTTACTTAAGTTTAAAAACAATATATATATATATATATATATATATATATATATATATATATACAGGGTGTAAGTCAAAAAGCGGGCCATAGGCGTTTAACGCAAAAGTTCCCAAATGGGTTTAGACAAAAATGGTTCAAATAAAAATTTTAGAGAATTTAATTCTGCATCTAAATCACTAATAAGATATTATTTTGCACGTCTTGTAATCTATAAAACCGACTTTCAAGTTTTATAAATATTGCTAGTGATATGTAATTGTTTGTAATTTTGTTTCAATTCCATGGCTATCACTACAAATGAGCAATATTTATAAAACTTTAAAGTCGATTTTACGGATTACATGACGTATAAAAAAAAATCTGATTAGTGATTTAGATGCAGAATTACATTCTCTAAAATTTTCGTCTAAAATCAATTGGGAACTTTTGCGCACGGAAAAACCGCTTTTTGATTTACACCCTGTATATATATATATATATATATATATATATATATATATATATATATATATATATATTTCACTTTTTCACTTTCTTCGATAGTAATGGATGAATTCGAGGAGTCTGTCATAGAAATGAAAGCAACTTACATTACCAATATAGCGATCTTCATCTCAGGTAGACTGTCCGCGATGGAATTCTTCTGGGATGAGTCGTTGATGCTGATGGGTTGATTCGCGATGAACGCCCTTCAGATCTTGGTTGGTTCTTGTTTTGTTGAATAAACAGTTGATACTGACGGATTATTCGCGATGAATTTCCTTTCAATATCCTACCGACTGCGCCACTTAATTGATCAGAACTTGTATATTGGTTTTTAAAAACTTTATTTTTGCTCAGGAACAGAGAGGCAAAGTTTTTAGATTTTTATTGCTTTAAGACTACAACAAGACTGAATACTAAAACTACATACAAGATAAAACAAACATGTGTACAGAGATAAATGAAATATGAATCTTCCTCAGCTCGCGGGAAAATAGCGGCCGATGGGAAACGCTGATGTCGGCAGGTAGACGTTAGGTAACACCTCCCTCCTTGAGAAGAAACTCTAGGGTGGAACGATTTGAGTTTCGTTGAGTGGAGTTGACCTCGGGTTGACTCCTTTTTTCTGTAAAACCTTATTTTTTATTTTTATTATAAAATAAAATAAGATAACCATTGCTAATATGCTGACTCCAATGATTGAGCCCTTTGAATAATTTTCGTGGGTGGTGATCGATTCAATTGGGAATTCTTCTAACTCTTGAAGTTGTAATTGATGTAATTTATCGAGAGGGACTTTATCCAAATTTAATTTTTCTATTTGTGGTACTGTTGAGTTTTGCATGTTGATTTTTTGTAAACTCACTGGATGCCCTGGTATAGTCTTCAGTTTATTTTCATAAACGTACGATGATATTTTTATTGAGCAGTTGGGTGGTACGATCATTAGATAAGTCCCTTTTAAAGAAACTATCGCATTTTGTTTACACGTAGTTTGTACTCTTTGAAGTTTTGGGAATATGGCGATGTAATGTGCTTCGTTGATTTGTAATATTACTTGTTGATTGATTTTGACTGGTATTTGTTGACAGCTGGTTACTGTGACCTCTGATGATAAGATTGAAGTTAGGCATTCTTCATCCCTTTGAACTGGTAAAAGATTGGTGCTTTTACAAAGAAATTCGGACTGCAGATCTACGCATTCTTCGTTGCTATATTGATAAACGTTGTTGCTTATGGATAGGTATGTAGCGGGAGGAATGATAGTTGTTTGGTTAGAACTAGGGATCGAAAATAAGTGATAATGATCTAGGGTTTCCGGGTGTATTAAGGGAAAGTCAAGTGAAAACATTATCTTTTCATTTAAAATAAAAACTTTAATTTTGATAACTTTATAATATTTAGAAATGTCATTGATATTCGAAAATAACAGCTGTTTGTTATCATAAAGTGAATATAATTCTTCAACAATATCTTTTAATTCTTTATAAGAAATAATACTTGGGTGTACAACTTCTAGATTAGCAAATGTTACTGCGTTTTCTATTTCCTCCAAATAATTTAATAATGAATCAAAATTAAATTTAATTTCTTCCAAAATTTCTTGTGTCTGTAAAAAATGTGAAAATAAAAATTTTTGTTTATTAATTGATTGAATTAATTCGTTCGTTTTATTTTCAATATTAATTTGATTTTTAATAATCAGTGTCATGGTCTCGTTTATGTTCGTCATGATATGTTTTGAAAGTGAAATCTGATTATTTAATTTTGTAACTATTTTATTATGATCTGTTTCTAATTTTAAAATATTATTATGAATTTCTACAGCATCGTCGTGATCCATATTACCAGAGATAAATTTAATAAGTGATCCTAATGGGTTTATTAACCCTCGTTTATACCGTTTTTCTGGGCAAAAGGTGTGTAATTTTCTGTTAACAATTTTTGAAATGTACTTTGTGTGTTCATGGTAATTATTTAAAATATGTCGAAGTTCGGGAGTAGCGAAATTTATTGCGGTTGTTATTTGTGAATTTTTATCATTTAATAAGTCAATACGATTTTTGATAGGTTTAAGATCAATATAATAAAGGAAGGTATGAGAGGCTGTTTTGATTTTTGCATGTCCTAATTTAAAAGGAAAGATTCCAGGATTAGTCTGTAAGTTCTGAATCTGTACTTCTTGTGCTTTTGTCAGGTGTAAGGTCACAAGTCTGTAACAATTTAGGTTTTTTCAGTATTTTGTTTTCTAAAATGGTGAATTTATTTTTATTTTGTTTTTGTTTAATTTTAAAACAGTAAGTCTTTTGTCTTGGTCTTTTAATGTTTGATAAATGGATGTTTTTTGAGGTATTGCCGTGTTCGGGAATAATTTCGCCTGTTTTTAAATTCGGATCAATTGTTTTAATTTCTTCCTTTTTATATCTATTGCTAGTTTTACTCTGTTTCTGCTTATTTTTCACGTACACGGTATCTGGAATTTCAGGAAGCTCTTCACGATTTTTATTTGCATAATTAATTGTTTTCTGTTTATTCTGCTCATTTAATTCCCTAATTTTATTGTATAATAATTTTATTTTTTCTTTATGATTTATTATGTAATTATTTATTAATTGTTTTTCTAATTCTATGTCCAAAGGCGAATTTATGTCAAGATGTCCTGTTATAATTTCACACGGTTTTAATTTTGTTACCGAATGAATAGAGTTGTTATAAGCCAGAAGTGCGTAATAATAGGGTGGAACGATTTGAGTTTCGTTGAGTGGAGTTGACCTCGGGTTGACTCCTTTTTTCTGTAAAACCTTATTTTTTATTTTTATTATAAAATAAAATAAGATAACCATTGCTAATATGCTGACTCCAATGATTGAGCCCTTTGAATAATTTTCGTGGGTGGTGATCGATTCAATTGGGAATTCTTCTAACTCTTGAAGTTGTAATTGATGTAATTTATCGAGATTATATATATATATATATATATATATATATATATATATATATATATATATATATATATTGGCTTTTACGTAATTATCTCTTTTTAAAAAGTTAAACACATTCAGAACTATTTCTTTTGCGTCGTTTGATAAATATTTTTGTGTTGGCTTCGCGACCTTGGTAATTTCTTCAAAATCTTCGTATTCAACTTGCGACATTGTGTTCACTGTTCAATGTCGTTTTCTGAAGGTATATATGTATAAAATTATCTTACTTAACTGTTTTCGGGGAAACAATTGAAAAGATAATCGTATTAAAAATTTTAGAGATTTGAAGCATCTAAGTCAAAAATTATAATAATCCACTCCTGAACATCAGACAAACTTGCACCCCGCTGTCTAGGGCTGGCTTATCCCATTAGCAAGTCATGCCAATCGCCAGGGAAATTCGAACACGGTATAATAACAGCAGTAAGTTAGTTTATCTATCGGCCGTTCGTAATGCTGAAGTAATATTTATCGTTTTAACATGCGTCTTCGCAACGCATGCGGACGAGCACAGATAATCTCCAACTTTGAACGCAGTCTTAACTGGTTTTGTGGAATCGGTAACGATATGACATACGTCGAACGTAGACGAAAATGATGGTAGATATTTTTTGCTAAATGTCGATAATACAGAGAACTTGAATATGAATACCGTGATGCAAGTTTTGCAACTCAACACCAGAGGCGCGACGAATTCATCAATAGCAGGTCGAATTTACCAATAGCACATGACATGTTTTAATTCCTTAATAGATGGCAAGTCGTTTTAGTTTTTATTCATACGGTGATATTCCGTAACATGCTATTTTAAAATTCAAACTTGCTTTTGATAAAAGCTGTTTTGCTGTTTAAAAATGACGACTTGCTTTCGAGAAATACAAATAAAAACTAAAACGGCGCGTACTAAATGTACAAAACTGATAAAATTCACCGCACAATTCATTTTTGCTATTTAATAATTGAAATATGCCTTTAAGTTATACTAAGATGCTATTTAAATTTAAAATGAAACGTATTTTATATCTTAGTACCGCAAAATTAAAGCACAAGATGCTATTTAAAAATTCAAATTTGCTTTCGATAATCGCCATTTTGCTTTTTAAAAATTGTAATTTGCTTTTGAAGAACATGCTTTTGCTATTTGGAAAAGGTGCATTTGCTTTTTACAAAATATGAATTGCTTTTTAATAAATCAAAGATATTTGGTATTAGGAATTTTCTAGACACAATGTACTATTTTAAAACTGAATCAGCTACTGAAAAATTCAAAGATGCTAGTATAGTGTAAGGTACTCTATTGCTCGCTTAGCGACGCCACGAATTGTTTCATAGCAGGCCGAATTTTTCAATAGCAGATGACACGTTTTAAATCCTTAATATCAAATAGCATATCTGAATTCATCGAAAGCAAATTTTATATTTTAAATAGCTAAGGCATATTTATCAAAATCAAGTTTAAATTCTTAAATAGCAAAAATTAGTTGAAGAAGTAATTTCTAATATCGACTGTAGAACATTACGAAAAGTTAAAAACAATTTAATTGAAAGGGTTCAGTTGTGTATTTATTAAAATGGAGGGAAATTTTGAACAATTTTAAGAAATTAAATCTAAGTATTTTTATCTAAAGTAGATACCACTGTTAGTATTAAATGTTAATTTAAACTTATAATTAGAGCAACATTGTTCCATATGTTTATTTTTAATTGTTTTCTATTCTAAGAACTCTTAATCACAACTAATTACTAATAAAATTAATATAAATTTAAAATGCATTTTTCTCAGTTCTTTCGTAATATTAGGATATGACATGTGTATATCGTTGAATTCAGAAAAAAATTCTTTATTAAATAAGTATATTAAAATTTTTTGTTTTTATTTAAAATAAGAAAGTTGCACCCCATGTTTTGAGAACCACTGGTTTAAAAAATATTTTTTATGCTCATTAAAATAGTCTTGTGAAATAGAAAATGATTGCTAATTTAACCAACCTTGTAGCACTTTAGTTCTCGAGTTAGCAATGGTGGCACACCTAAATTGAACTTCCTGTATATATCTGTTTCTGCCACCACATGCGCATTAAAAAGAACTCTTTAAATGTATAAAAATCTCATTTTATCATTTTTGTCACTTACGTGGTTTTGCGGAATCGGTAACGATATGACACACGTCGAATGTCCACGAAAATTATTATAGATACTTTTTGATAATGTTGATAATAAAGAGAACTTGAATAAGAATACCGTGATGCAAGTTTTGCAACTCAACACCAGATGCGCGACGAATTCATCAATAGCAGGTCGAATTTATCAATAGCACATGACCTGTTTTAATTCCTTAATATCAAAAAGTACCTTTGAAATTTTCAATAGCAGATTGAATTTTTAAATAGCACATAGTGTCTAGAAAATTCCTAATATCAAAAATCTTTGAATTATTTAAAGGCAAAGGCACATTTTGTAAAAAGCAAATGCACCTTTTGTAAATAGCAAATGCATGTATTTCAAAAGAAAATTATAATTTTTAAAAAGCATAACGGCGTTTTTTGAAAGCAAATTTTATACTTTGAATAGCAAATGCATCTTTTATCAAAAGCAAGTTGAAATTTTTAAATAGCAAATCGTCTTTTATCAAATGCAAGTTTGAATTTTAAAATCATAGGATTAAAAACTAAAACGGCTTGCCATATTAATATCAAAACGCACCTTTGAAATTTTCAATAGCTGATTGAGTTTTCAAATAGCAAATAGTGTCTAGAAAATTCCTAATATCAAAAATATTTGAATTATTAAAAGGCAAAGGCACATTTTGTAAAAAGCAAATGCACCTTTTCTAAATAGCAAAAGCATATATTTCAAAAGCAAATTACAATTTTTAAAAAGCAAAACGGCATTTATCGAAAGCAAATTGTATATTTTGAATAGTAACTGCATCTCTTAACAAATGCAAGTTTGAATTTTAAAATAGCAAATTACAAAATAGCATCATAAGATTCAAAACCAAAATGGCGTTCCATAAAAAAGCTGAAACAAACACTTTGCATTATTGAATAAATATATAAAATTGTTAATTAAAATATTGGAATAAATAAAAAGACTTAAAGACATAATTTAGTTTTATTATCGTGGAAAAAATATTGTTTTTATAATAAGTGAGACAAAATAAATACTATTGTGTATTTTTAACTTCTATTCTAATATAAAAATTAGAAGCGAAACGATATGAAATTGCCCAGAAGCAGCACATACTCGACAACATCTTATCTATATCTGCTGCGTGTGAGCGCTCAACTAACATGAAGCTTCCATTGCTTGGAAAGCTCTGCTTATATGAATTAACTATAGCTATAAAGAAGAAAAACGTACTGTAACGAGATAATTATGAAATAAATAAAAACCCAACAAAAATTATTAATTCAATGTTATACAATCTTGGAAATGTTCACACAGACATCGAACATAACGCTGTTGTTTTTTTCAGTTCTACGGAACAGCCTTAATGAGCCAGAATCACTGTCAGAATGAGAGGAATTATATGTGCAGCCGTGGGCGCAGAATCGCTTGTCGGAGGTACAGCGCACGCACACCAACACTACTCCACAGATTTTGTTTTGATTGCATTTGCGTAAGTTGACGCCACCTGTGGGTTTGGTGCCGAATAATAATTATTTTCAGTGTTTTTATAAGTCTATAATGCAGAAATGTAATTTTCTAGATTTATATTTTTTTCTAATCTATTTACTTTTTCGAGTTCACCAATTAACTTTTGTAACGTTATGATTTCCCGTTTTACTATTATTTTCTTCTATAACACCGCAGACGTTTCCATAAATTGTTAAGTCAAGGCCACAGTCATTATTACAATTCCAGTTTTCAAGTCAATTTTTGTTGCGTCTAAAATTTGTTCACATTTTAAATGATACGCACTTTTTCAGTTCACGCACAACACCTTGCACTACTTTTCTGCTATAAAGTTTGCATTTGAAATTTTCACACATTTTAGTTTAGTTCCTTACTTAAGTCATTTTACTAAGCTAAATTGGAACACTTTAAATCATTATATTTCACTACTTATTAACAATAATAAATTTAAGATTTACATTTGAAAACACAGTAACTGTATTTAAGAAATGAAATAAAAACACAACTATAAAATGAACACCTGCTGTACACTACTCTGTATGTATAGCAAATAGGTGACTAAAACAATATTTCAAAAAAGCTTAAAGAAATACTTTGCATTATTGAATAAATATATAAAATTGTTAATTAAAATATTGGAATAAATAAAAAGACTTAAAGACATAATTTAGTTTTATTATCGTGGAAAAAATATTGTTTTTATAATAAGTAAGACAAAATAAATACTATTGTGTATTTTTAACTTCTATTCTAATATAAAAATCAGAAGCGAAACGATATGAAATTGCCCAGAAGCAGCACATACTCGACAACATCCTATCTATATCTGCTGCGTGTGAGCGCTCAACTAACATGAAGCTTTCATCGCTTGAAAAGCTCTACTTATATGAATTAACTATAGGTATTAAAATAAAAAACGTACTTTATCGAGACAACGATGAAATAAACAAAAATTATAATTTCAATCTTGGAAATTTTTACGCAGATATCAAACATGACGCACTACGAAGGAAAGTTGTTTTTCTTTAGTTCCATATAATTCCTCGGGACCGCCTGGGTGAGCTAGAATCACTGTCAGAACTACTATCAGATGGAGAGGAATTATATGTGCAGCCGTGGGCGCAGAATCGCTTGTCGGAGGTGCAGCGCACGCACACCAACACTGCTCCACAGGTTCGGCACTTCTGCATCGGCCGCGCCAGCTGCTTGACCACGGAGCTTACCCTCCGCTTCAGAGTCACGGTGAACGTGGTTCCGTCAAACCCGCCCAGCACGTCTAGAAGACTGTTGATGTTCACGCCCACTGATGAGTCCTCCTGGATCGCCAGGCAGCCTTCCGACGCTACTTGTCCTGTCTTCGATAACAGTTCAGTACCGCGATTCATGTCGAGTGTGTAGCTGTACTTCGAGTCTTGGTTCGCACCGCCCACCAATCGAACCGCATGGAATATCTTCCCCGTGGCCACGCACACTTTGGTGTGCAGCAGGAATAGCACCTGGAACGCCGAGATGATGTAGTTGCGCAGACTGGCCGTGGCGATGTCGTGGGTGAGGCTACAGGGGTTGTCGAGCACGCGGTCTGGGTGCTCCCCGCGGCAGTGAGCCAACATGGCCGCGCGGGTGCCCACCCAGTCGCAGTGGGCGGAGCCGAGCACCGGGCACACATACTGGCGGTACTCACACGCCACCTCGTGCGCGATCTCTTCTGCCTCCTCTGCGAACGGCACCGTCTCGCGGCAACCTAGGTCCCAGTTCTTGCATGGAAATTTCAGGAGTTTCGCTACGGCCTGGTACTGCTTATTGAGTATAGCTGGGCGTTTGGGGGCATAGCACTGGCCGCACACCCCCGCCCCGTCGTACTGTATGTACACGGGGCTTCTCGAGAGGTATCCCTCGCAGCTGCCGCACTTCAGATCTTCCAGGACGTTCGCTGGGATGTCCATGCTCTTCTCGTGCTGACTCATTTAAAACCTAGCACGAAAATGCACCAATTAGTTAATTTATAATTAAATAAACAACACAAGTTCAATAAAAATAAAGATGATAAAAAAACCTGTTTCAAAGCACAGATATTGATACAAACTACATCCTATCTCACATTACCGAGCAATTGAAAGCGCAATAGTTCAGGGATTCCATTATTTACATAAATTTTTAACTATACGCGACGTGCATGTTTTTTAGCATCAGCGTTTCTAGCGGCAATACCGTAAGAATTGTTATGAAAACAAACGTAAGGTGTATGTGGGTTTCACGCTAGTGAATCGCAAATGAATGTATTTTTAATGTTTCTAAAATGGAAAAAGAAATTAATTTTTTTATACCAATTATATACGAACATTATACAAGTGAATTACAAAAGACTGATATAATTGAAAAAGCACTATATGACAGATCTAATTTCAATTTCATTAAAAATAAAAGCAGTTGATTTTATATAGCAAGTTTGCAATTTTTGTGTAGGAAACCTGTACTAGATAAAAGTAAAGCAAGAGTTGCCATTGTTATACGACAAATTATATTAATCTGGTTGTCTTTGTGATTCATAAGCATGATATCCTTCACAATGTATTTCTTCAATTTATTGGGTTTTTTCGGTTCCCAGGGCTTTTTACCAAGTCTACCAATATATTTAATATTTAAGTAGAGTTATTATTATTAAAGAATTAAAAGGACAATTATTAAGGTCAACCATACGGGCTGAAGATAACGCAAGATGAACATGACTTTTTTTGAAACAATATATCATTATTATAATAAATGAAACATATAATGTTTTATACCTACGTTTGTAGATAAAAGTCCAAAGTTTTGTAATAAATTCTAAAAAGCTAATTATGATTACATATTATACATGAACATAATTTTCTAAGTAGTCAAATATATGCCACACATTCCCATGAACGACTACAGTAATGCAAATAATGTGTGTATTTATAAATATGATCGTCTATAACATACTTAAATTATTTTACATTTGAATTTACAGTTTTTGAGAAACAAATAAAAATATACCAAAAAGTGTGTTATTTATAAATATACGAATTATTTTCATTACTGTCGTCGTTCATGGGAACTAGAATTTCAGTATCAAAATTCTGAATTTTTGACCAACTAGATTTCAACGAATATTTTTTATTGTTTCATGTTTTAGCTATTCTTTTCATCCACATATATAAATACTAGAATGTTCAAAGACTTCACAGTAATAATTGTTTTGCTTTTCGATACGAATAATTGTAAGAAATAATTTATTCAAATTTGAATTTGTAAAACACAATTCATGGGAGTGAAGCTAGCCTAAATATTCGTGTTTAGCCTGTGAAATGTACTTCAAACGTCATCGTGATGTAGTCACTGTAAAAAATCCATGAAATTTTGACAGTTGGAGATAAAATAATGTATCAGGTTGTTGGACCATAAAGAACATGAAAATAAATGAAGAATACAAAATTTGCTGCTTGAAATTTGTGTAACTATTTAGTTCTTTTTGTTATATTTATTATTTTTAGAACTTATTTGATTCCAGCGTATCTGTTTAACCTATAATTTTATTTTAGCAAACATAATTCACATTTACCAGGATAATTTAGCGTACGATGTTACTTCTTAAATGATAATAAACAATTTAATAACAGAGATATATTATGGCATAGTCATTTATTCTCACTGTAACCTCAATTACTTTTACATGAAAATATAAACGAATATTATGTTAAAATCTAGAATCAACGTTTATAATGTCGATATTTAGTTCAGAATAATTGTAAGAATAATGCACCAATGATTGGAGTTGCAGAATTTATCAAAGAAACATCCTAGATATACAATTGTTGCTGTTTGATGTTTAGGTATGTAATACAGTTTAAAGCTACTAATAAATTACATTAATATGTACAAACATATTATATATGTTCCTGTAACTCCTCAGTGAAATATAGGACCTCTACAAAGTGCCTCCATCTGACTCTGTTGTTGGCTAGATGTTTTACTTCCGCCCATGTTTTGTAAACATCTTCCATTCCACGATGAAGCCGCTATGCACCAGCTGATTTATCATTCACCCATATTTATGATACAACAAACATGAAGCATCTTGAAAGAAGCGCGATGTTTCATGAATAGCAAGTACTTACTAATTTCGGTAGCTAGTATCAAATAGAATTACTTCTAGCGTAGTCAGAAATACATCATGTTCTGTTATAATAACAAAACAAACGTCAGCGCCATTACCAGGAAGGCAATATGTTTTGAGCGTCACCACTAGCAGTTCTAACCATGGTGTACAATTTATCTGTGATAGTACTATTTGCGATTTCCACCGATGTGACAATGACATTCACATTGTTCAGTATTTGTTTTTAATTTTTCAAATTCCTCTTAAATTATTATATTTTAATTTGCACGCATCCGTTTAAAAAATAAAAATATTGATGTATACAAATTATTTTCAAATAAAAACGTTTCTTTTCGAAAGTTACCTTTATATTTAATTATGTTCAAATTTATTATTTTTATTTTCCATTGTGCACATTTTTTATATAAATATACATTTCTTGTGAATTTATGGTGTTATTTTTGAACGCGCGCCAATGCCCCTACCAAATGTATCTACATACTTTTTGTGATTGGTTATGTTACACATTCTTGTCAGGAACATAAGAAGCCCTACATACACGATAACAATTTCAAAAATTCGTTCAGTAACGCGTATGTTTGACCTTAAATGTATTTTTACGTAATTCGTCGTACCTTCTGAATTCATACTTTCCTATTTTATACCTCATACTATTTTCCTACTACTATAAAATTTAATTCATGAATCATAAATTGTGACATCCCAAAACGCAACAAATAATATTCGATCTTTTCTCCAACCAGAATGTCTTTTTTTATTATTATTATGCAGATGGTTTGTTTTCATTAACAAGTTTGCACGGCGCGTCCGCCTGGCTGCGCTGGCGAATAGCCTGCACGTCGTAGTTATAGACTGATAATGCAAATACCGCAAAAAATAAAATTCCTTAACATTTCTGAACGTTAACATTAAGATTAAATTAAGTTTGTATTGATAATCTTCAATAATTATAACCGAACAAATGTATACGTGAAACACGCCTATTTAATTTCGTTTTCAGATAATTTACTCAACTACCAAATTACAACAGATTCAAATAAAACAAAAACAATATTTATACTTACAGTACAATATAAGCAAAAGAAAACTTCCAAATTAAAGTGGCAACAATGCGCAAAATTATATAAACAAAAATAAAACTGTAAAACGCACCAACACAACTTTTTGCACAAAATGTCTGCAGAGAAATGAAACAGTGAACACAACACACAGGAAGTGAAAATGAAGGGAGCATCTCGGAATCACGATTTCTCAATACATGGCTTTCTCACGACTTCGACAGCCGAAAATATCCGATCTCGTACGACCGACCGAAGGCAGTCAGAAACACATAGCTAAAATTTAGTACCAACTCGTTGTCATCTGAAAAATTTTCTAAACAAAAATTATATAATTATTGTTTATACAAGAATTTGAGAAGGTAATTTCACGGAATATTAATAATCACATCCATTTTATTATTAGAAAATATATATTTACGTGTTTCAGCTAACAAATAATAAATATAACCAAAGAAAACTACAAGTTACAAGAAATCATTTATAATGAGAAGAAGAACATAGAACAAGTATATTTTATTAAATATATTACTAAAGTGTGGTGAGGAAACCTACGAATTGATATTTAGACTTTTACCATTTATTTCAGGTAAAGTTCTAATGTATTTTGACAGAACTAGTTTAACTTGTCAACTATATCATTGTTGTCGTATATTTACATTTGTAGGTAGTTATATGTGCAGAATAAGAAAATAGGCAGAAAGCATATCAGCCAAACTTTGTCAAATTAAAAGAAAATCCTACTGCATCCATTGGAATGTCACAAAGCCAATAGACCAATTTGACCAAAAAAAGAATTGTTGTAGAATCCACAAACTTTTGTTACGAAAGTAAATACTTATATATTTTCATTGCAACCTTTCAAGGTAAAACAAAAATAATCATATTCATTTAACCATTACCTATACAATATATAAATATATATTTCATTTCATAAAAAAAAAACATAACCTGCAAGAAATCATTTACTATGAAAAGCAAAACGAAGAATAAGTGAATTTATGCTAGATAATTTATAATTTTAAAATTACAATTCAACGCATGTGTTACTAATGATTGCAGGTAAAACTGTAATATTTCACTTAGACAAATAATAACTACATCTAAATGTATTTCATACGAGTATGACAGTTTGTAGCATGAGCCGAAGAAAACGATGATTTACTTATATTTCTAAACAATATAGATATAAAGATATATGATAATCTAACTGTATATTTGAAAAGGACATCGATTGGATAAGCACCGAAAAATCAAAAGGTTTCACACGAAACGAAATTGAAAAATTTATAAGAGATGCTCTAGATGAAGAATTTCTCATGGTAAAGGTGAACATCAATTTATATCAATGTATGTGTACATACTTATTCAATTTTATATTGCAGGAGCATGCCGTTGCGGTGAACTGATTAAAATGTCTAGAATGTTAATTATTAAAATTCCAAATACAAATAAAGCAAGACTTTTGTGGTTGAAGAAGGTAACGAACACTTTTCGGAGAATTCCATACAAAATAACGTGTTTGATAATACATGGAGATTGACGTTCTTCATCCGTGGCAGAAGAACATGTATATGATTCTGTGAAAACAAATTTGCAACTGCAAGTCGTAATATGGGAGACAAATCTACCAACCCAATGCATCTAGAACACTAACAAATTTTTAATTTCAAATAATGCATCTGGTTCTTGGAATAAAAATTTGTAATCTTCAAAATACTACTATGAATAACAGTATTTAATATGTGATATTTATGTAATATAATTAATTTTATCATTATATTTTTTCGTAACGGAGCTACCTTCTCATCATTTAATTGAACACTTTCCTTATTTGTTATGTAAATAATTATTACATTCATAGGCTTATATTTTACGCCTTCAACTTCAGCGGTTTGTGTGTTTCTATTTATAATTGTGACCCTACAATAAATAACAAATGATCCCATGAATGTTTCAGTAATTTTTAACCAAATACATAAATAGGAACAAATCTTACAACGTGTGAAAGCTCAACTACCATAACTGATATAAATATATCTGCAGTAGAAAGGAGTACACTTATATTCAAACAAGCATCATTTTAGTTTTATACTAATTTTTAAATATATACAACGAAAATTAGCGGTACCAAAATAACTAAATTAAAATCTAGACGAATTCTTTTTACATTTAATTTTTTTTTGATACCTGCTAACTTTTAGAACATTAAAAGAATAAAAATATATTAAAATTATTAAGCAAATTATTGAAATATTTAAATGCACATTTATTGCAAACTACAATTTAAATTTTGGCAGCAATATTATGGTGCTTTTCTGTAGCACTACAGACCAACAAATCGCATTAATTCTTGTTGACAAATACACTTCTAGTGTTACAGAAAATTACAAAATAGTAGTATTATTTTCTTATAAGTTAATTGTTGTTTATCTTGAACTACATTTAAAATATAAATTAATTTCTTGTTTTATAACACCCACCGTATTTCTAGAATTAATAGGAATTTATATAAAAAATTAGTAGGTGTGTTGTATTATATTATTCAGCTTATAGTTCTGTTCAAAAATTAATTTTTTATTAGATTGGTAAATCAGTAATTGTTAAAGTATAAACTAAACTCTTAACATATCATTTAAAAACAATTTTTTCTTCAAACGTAATAAAAGTACGTTGTTATGTATTCGTATTCAACAAGCAGAAGTTCAACATTGTCGCCGCCAGCGTAAAAGTATTTCCTTGGCAACACATTTACTCCGGCGGCGGACAAAGTAAAATATCATGCAAAATAGTAAGGTTGTAATTCAATGATTTGACAGTTAAGAATAAAACAAATAAACAAAAATAACAAAATAACATATTCTGTGGCAACTAGAAATACTGGATACTGTTGAAGTTTTGAGCATTTTTTAATGTTTTAATGTCTATTTTCTATGTTTGAAGAAAAAATAGCATGTGTTATTCGGAGTAAATGTGACTTTGTATGCTTCGCATGTAATTGTCCGACTCGCTTCGCTCGTCATTCAAACTTATTTGCTCAGCACCCAAAGTATCACATTTACTCCTAATAACACAATATACTATTATGATATAATCATATGCTGTCATATTTAAAATTCCTAGTGGTGATTATTATGCTCTTGTATTTGTAAAATACCAGAACGGTCTTCTACTATGATAATAATTAAAGTGTTAATTTGAATACAGCTATATGGAAATATGACTCCGACGATGGAACAAAGAAGAGTATATTTCACTGTTTGGGTGCAACAAGTGATAACAGAAAGTATATTGGCTAAATCTGTATTCTCGGATTATTATTTATCACCACGACTCGTAAAATAGATGAACATGGGAAATCAGTTTTTTTGCGTGCTGTTGCTCGGTGTTCTACCGGACAACGAACAAAGGTAGTATCAATCGAAAGATATCATTTTTATGAATCAAGTGATAGTAGTAATTTGGTTCCGTAAATTAATTTTTAAATTTTGAAAATTCTCCGATTTATTCAATGTTTATCGTAAATAAATATAGTATTCGTGAAAAATACACGTGAGCTTAGTAATTGCAATTTAGCTAGAGCAGAAGAACGTGCTTTATTGGAAGAAAAGGTTCTAGGAATGATAAATGTAGATCCTTCATATAGCACTAGATTTATTGGAAATGAATTGGGTGTACATCGTTCATAATATTAACTCGTTCAGTATTCTCATAAAAACAAATCGTAATTCAATTCCAGTCGCGCAGTCGAAAGAAGTTTTAGGCCTTATTATCGATGATCACCTGACGTGGAAGTTGCATATTGCTTACATGGCTGGTAAACTTAACAGCTCGAATTACGCTATTTTTGTTCTTCGTAATTGCGTTGGATTAAATATATTACTTATTTTTCATCACAGCAATGTCATATCTTTTATTGAGTACGGCATAATCATGTGGGGAAATTCTATGCCGGTTAATAGACTATTTGTTATTGAGAAAAAAATTATTAGACTTTCGACTGGTGCCGCTTGGTGGGAACATTGCAAGCCACTGTTTCAAAAATTAAAAATTATGACAATTCACTCTCTTTACCTGTACAATCTCTGTCTTTTTATGTATGATAACAAGAATAATTTTATTTCAAATGAACACAGTAGCTCCGGAATGCGAACCAGACACGCTTCTGCCCTCTCTATTCTTGCATATAAGACTGCACTTTTTAGATCTAGTACTTTTTATACTGGAATTAAAGTTTTCAATAAAATTCCTTGCGCGATGGACATAAGTAACAGAAATCTATTTAAATTTAAAATTAAAAAACATTTTACTGATAATCCTTATTATACTGTAGATGAATTCTTAAATAACAATATCGATTTGTTTTAATTTGTTACTATCTTTAATATTAAATTTTATACTACGGCTTCCTGTACTGTAACTATATTATTTTTTGACATTTTAATACTCCTTCCAGAGAGCACAATAATAAATTAATATTTTGAAAAGAAAGTTCTTATTATTCCTACAAAATGCACTGCAATCAAGAACTTTTTCCATTTGACGAAGAAAATAGAAGAGTACATATTTTCTGAAGATATGCAAAGCAGGGCTACTGGAAATGAAATTTTTTTGTCATCGATTTAAAAAACTCAACTCTTAATAAATTAATATTTTTTTAAAAGAAAACTGGTTTTTAGACTTTTATTTATTTATAAAATCTTTCCGGAAAAAATTATAAAAATATATAGCCATATTTTACAAATTGTCAGAAACGTCAAATAAATCACTTAAAAGAAATCAAAACAAAAAAGTCATAGGTAACTCCTTTTATTTTCGATAAAAACTGAATAAATCGGAAAATTTTCAAAATTTAAAATTTAATTTACGGAACCAAATTACTTCTAAATTGTGATGTATTTTACATCATTTGATTCAGAAAAATTATATCTTTCGATTGATACTACAACCTTTGTTGTCCGGTAGAACACCGAGCAACAGCACGCAAAAACTGATTTCCCATCTTAATCTCATATGTACACCTTTAAGACCGACACACGGTATAAAGATTAATTGTTACTGTGGCTCCGAATATAAGTAAACTGTAGTAAATATGTGTGTTATGCTAACAGTTTATATTTAGAAAGTAATATTGAGTATCCAATAAATTTTAACTAAAATAATGGTAAATACAACTGAAAATTATGATTTTGTGGTTCAAGAAGATGTCCCTGAGGACATTGTAGCAGCTGCTTATCAGGCAACACTTAATTTACTACCGGAAAAATCACGATTTAGACACAAGCAAATGTACAAACAACTCATGGAGTGGTGACGACAAAGGAAAGTAAATACTTTGTCCGAAACACTAATTATTTATTTCACTGGGCTCTTGCTAAGGTACTGCAGTCGAAGACGCTCTGGTTACGGTATTCCTTTGTAATAAGTACATTAATATTTATATTTGTCACTTGACCATTAGTGCGGGAAATAACTTTTTTCCGCACTTATTTTGTGTCCTGAAAGTATTACATTCTTCACTGTTGCAGAGATAAATGTTTTAGAAATTGGAATTAGTTCTTTTTCATTAAGGTATAATTTAGTAGTTTGGAAACACAAAGCAAGTAAATAGTGAAAAGCATCCGACCTTGTAAAAAATAAAATAAAAGTGAGATAAGCTTTAATTAACATATGATTGTCCTTTTTCTACATAATGTTTTTGAATATGAGAAAAACAGTGTAGTTATATTTACATATAAATAGAAATGTTATAATAGTTTTTTACATTAACCTGCGGTAAGTTTTGTTTTACAGCGACGCACAGCAGAGTACTTTAATAAAAACCAGCGATGTATAATAAACCTAACGCACACGTAATGTATTGAATTTTTTGGCCGACATACCTTCTTACTATAATATTTATTTATACATATGTGAGGAAACTGGTGCTTTAAGGTAGATAGGTAACATAAATATTATATTTGGTAAGTATCTGGTATAATTATGTACGGACTGTTCAATGCATGTTGAATTTTTTACAGGCTCTCTTTGATGAAAGATTATATAATAATATAAATAATTTCTACTGTAATCAGTTTATTTTAATACGATATATGTATTTAAAAAAGGTTATAGAATTTTATATATTCGACAATACTTGTTTTCGCGCCACTTACACAGCTCCATCTTGACTCATACATTGAAATATTTATTAATTGTATTAAATAATCAATAACAACAAAAATTATGTAAAAAATAACTGAAATATAAAACTTATAATAGAAATAATTTTAAGAAAATTGTAAACACAAATTTCAAGAAATAAAATATATGAACATTCATAATTTACGAACGCGCCAAATTTGTGCAGGACGCGTAGAATAACTTGGCCTAGGGCTGTAAACAGTTAGGAATTATGGACGAAACATCAACAAACCATAGGCGCGACAAAAAAAATTTTTTTTCGCATATGTACCTGCACTATATACAATAATTTTATAAATTTGAAGATTTATTTATTATTTACGGAACAAAAATCTAAGTACAACATACTAAAACAAATAATAATAAAATACACAGTAAGTCGTAAATAATTTTTTTTTTTTTATAAATTATTCTTGCCTACACACTTGGAATTGGAATGGAAAAATAATGGGTACACAAGCCTTATCCTATATACTAATCGGCGTGGGTCTGAGCTGTCACTCTATTCATCGACCGGTCTAACAACGGCCATCGGAATCGCCTACAGCCTAAACGGTTTGATGTATTCGGGTGAAACTTTTTTTGCGTGTTAAAGGTCCCTGTGGAACAGTGCCTTTTGCATGTCTCATATTTTTCTTACACATGATGTGCGAAATATTAAATGCGAAAAACATTAAATTTTTCCATCAAGGGGGGCCTCGGGTTGCTACGAAAGTGTACTTTGTTGATTGTAGTTGTAACTTTTCACAAATTTTTATTCAATTTGACATATATGACAGATCTGTTTGAAATTTTAAGTATAAATTACATAAATTCTAGATATGTTGAAGATGTTTTGTAAATTTATATGTGTTTAAAATAAATGAGTGAATATGTGTACTATAATGTAAATATTGTAAAAGTCAATGAAAAAAATTTAAATTGTAGCTGTAACTTTTCACGAATTTGTGTTCATCCTGTCATTTTTGACATATCTGTTTGAAACTGTAAGTATAAATTGAATTAATTCTAGACCAGATAAAAGAGTTTTGCAAATTTACCTGTGTTTAGAATGAATGAGGGAGCATGTTTACTATATTGTAGATTTTTAAATTGAGAATTTTTTTCTTATATTTTTTCCATTCAAAATAAATATGACAGATGTCTCTGTTCGTCAACCTCGATTCATTTAAGGATTTTAGGCGGTAAAATTCAAATGGGTTAATTTCTTATCTAATACAAAAAAGTTAAAATTTATTTTTCACTTCATATATAGTTTCATTTTCTTCTCAAAAATTAAAACAGATGTCTCTGCTCGACAACCTCGATGATTCTAAATAATTTAGGCGGTAAAATTTAAAGAATTCATTACTTTTCTAATATAAAAAGTTCGTTTTAAATATTTATAATCAATTTCAGAATTATTTTTTCTGCAACCGTCTATAAAGTTAGTGGTTTTAATTCTGTTTTTAGTAATAAAAGTTGACGTTTTCGTTACTAATAAAAAAATGTAACTGTTGCTAGGTTACACTTTTAATCCTAGCCTTAAAATTACTTTTAATCCTAGCCTTAAAAGTAGATTCTATATTTCTGTAGATCTTGAAATTCCCAGTATTTAAACTACCTAAAAACATTAATAATATTTAGAGAATTATATTCTTATTCCTCATGGTTAAACACTAATCATTCCCAGGAGCATAATTCAAGAATTGGTCAATTTGTTCCTTCGTTAAAACTCATGATTTTTTAGGAGTGTACTTGTCATTTTCTTTTTTGAAGTAGACATAATTTTGAGAATTTTCCTATACCTACGCCATTATGGAGATTTAGTGTTGCCTTAGTCATTGAATATTGCGACCACAGTCTGGAACATTTCATCACCAATAGAACACTTTCCGAATACACTTTTATATTTTTTCCTTGCACTATTGTAAGTAGCGGTTATATGCGCACTCGTAAATTTCATGTGATTTCGGTAACAATAGATTTAAATCTAATTCTTTTGCCGATTTAACCTCATCCGGCGTTGAACTTGTCAATTCGTCACATTGAAACATTTTTATTAATAATTTGACATTATTTTAGTTTGACAGAACAAAATTGTAAACAAAATCTGAAGCAAAGCTATCTTTTTAGTTACAATTGTATTTCAACAAAATATTTTAATAATTTAAAATGTAAATATTTTGGTTGCAGAAAAAATAGTATGTGTTATTCGGATTAAAAGTGCCTTTGTCTGATTCGCAATTTTTGCTTTCGCTCGGCTTCGCTACGCTTCGCCTCGCAAATGCAAAATAATTGCTCATCAAACAAAGTATCACTTTTAATCCTAATAACACAATATACTATTTTTTATCATCAGTTTTTATATCTAATTTTGCCGTGTTTGGTACTAAATTAAAAGTTTCACGTTAGAGATTTAAAATAAAGTGTCATAAAGTGGACGATTGTCTATTGTTTTTTATAAATGTTATTTAATTCCTACCGTGTTTGGTATTGAATTAAAGGTCTCGCAGAGGAGATTTGAAATCAAGTATCAAAAAGTTGTTTTGGGCGATTGTCAATTGTTTTTTATAAATATGATTTAAATCCTACCGTGTTTGGTATCAAATTAAAGGTCCCGCGGAGGAGATTTGAACTCAGGTGATTGTCAATTGTTTTTTATAAATATTATTTAAAACCTACCGTGTTTGGTATCAAATTAAATGTCTCGCGGAGGAGATTTGAACTCAAGTGTCAAAAAGTTGTTTTGGACGATTGTCAATTGTTTTTTATAAATATTATTTCAAACCTACCGTGTTTGGTATCAAATTAAAGGTCTCGCGGAGGAGATTTGAACTCAAGTATCAAAAAGTTGTTTTGGACGATTGTCAATTGTTTTTTATAAATATTATTTAAATCCCACCGTGTTTGGTATCAAATTAAAGGTCTCGCGGAGTAGATTTGAACTCAAGTGTCAAAAAGTTGTTTTGGATGATCGTTAATTGTTTTGTATAAATGTTATTTAATTCTTACCGTGTTTGGTATCAAATAAAAGGCCTCGCGGAGGAGATTTGAACTCAAGTGTCAAAAAGTTGTTTTGGGCGATTGTAAATTGTTTCTTATAAATATTATTTAAGTCTTATCGTGTTTGGTATTAAATTAAATATCTCACGGAAGAGAATTAAACTGAAGTGCCAAATAGTAGTAACATGAAATCGAGAAACGAAGTAACGAGCTTTCCTCGTCAATGTACTGACACGGAAACGAGGAACATAGTGACGAGCTTGCTTCGCCGATGCACTGACTTAAGAGCGAGGAACGAAGGCACAAGCTTGCTTCGCCAATGTACTGACATGGAAGCGAGGAACGAAGTGACGAACTTGCTTCGCTGATGCACTGACTTGAAAGCGAGGAACGAAGTGACGAGCTTTCTTCGTCTAGTACTGACATGGAAGCGAGGAACGTAGTGACGAGCTTGCTTCGCCGATGCACTGACATGGAAGCGAGGAACGAAGTGACGAGCTTTCTTCGTCAATGTACTGACATGGAAGCAAGGAACGTAGTGACGAGCTTGCTTCGCCAATTGTTTGGTATAAATTGGAAGTTATTTAAGACTACTCAATTTATTTTTCTACATTTTCAGTTGTAATCTTATTCAGTGACGCGGAGCCTAGGGGACAGACCTGCGAAGCAGGTCGGACCGCTAGTCCAATATACTATTCGGCAATATCCACTCTATATTTTAGCCAATCTAACAACGGCCATCGGCCACCTCTACAGCCTAGACGGTTTGATGTATTTAGGTGAAACTTTTTTTGTGTGTTAAAGGTCCCTGTGGAACAGTGCCTTTTGCATGTCTCATATTTTTCTTACACATGATGTGCGAAATATTAAATGCGAAAGACATTAAATTTTTCCATCAAGGGGGGCCCCGTATTCCGTGTAGTTTATGTTAAATAAACACGCGTTGCTACCACTGTTAAAAATTCAAAGATAAAGGGAATTGACAGTTCACTCTGAAATTAATTTTGTTATTTTTAAATTGATGTTTAAAAATTTAACAAAATATTAAACATGTACTTTAATTTATTCTAAACAGAAATAAATTTACCATACTTATCTAACTTGTCTACAAATAAAGTAATTTATTTTTACAATTTCAAAGTGAACTGTCAATACACTTTATCTTTAATTGTTTGAAAAAAAGAATGACAACTTGTCATTTTTGACAGTTCACTTCGAAGTTTTAATTATACATTACTTTAATTGTAGACAAGTTAGATAAATTTGGCAAATTTATTTGTGTTTAGAATAATAGTGCGTACATTGTTTACTATTTTGTAATTTTTTTAAATGTGAATTTTTTTTTTATATTTTTTTCAAATTCAAAATAAATATGACAGATGTCTTTGTTCGTCAACCATGATTCTTTTAAGGATTTTAGGCGGTAAAATTCAAATTCTTATCTAACACAAAAAAGTTGAAAATTATTTTTCACTTCATAGATCTTTTCTTTTCCGCGTCAAAAAATACACAGATGTCTCTGCTCGACAACCTTGATGCTTCCAAGTATTTTAGGCGGTAAAATTTAAATAAGTTTATTACTTATTTAATATAAAAAGATCGTTTTAAATATTTATTTAATTTCAGAATAATTTTTTTTTTATCATGAGTTGGTCTTCATTTCTAATACTGCCGTGGTTAGTACTAAATTAAAAGTTTCACGTTCGAGATTTAAAATAAAGTGACGATTGTCAATTGTTTTTTACAAATATTATTTAAATCCTACTGTGTTTGGTATTGAATTAAAGGTCTCGCAGAGGAGATTTGAACTCAAGTGTCAAAAAGTTATTTTGGACAATTGTCAATTGTTTTCTATAAATATTATTTAAATCATACCGTGTTTGGTATTGAATTAAAGGTCTCGCAGAGGAGATTTGAACTTAAGTGTCAAAAAGTTGTTTTGGACGATTGTCAATTGTTTTTTTTTATAAACATTATTTAAATCCTACCGTGTTTGGTATTAAATAAAAGGTCTCGCAGAGAAGATTTTAACTCAAGTGTCAAAAAGTTATTTAGGACGATTGTCAATTGTTTTTTATAAATATTATTTAAATCCTACCGTGTTTGGTATCAAATTAAAGGTCTCGCGGAAGAGATTTGAACTCAAGTGTCAAAAAGTTGTTTTGCACGATCGTTTATTGTTTTGTATATATGTTATTTAATTCCTTCCGTGTTTGGTATCAAATTAAAGGTCTCGCGGAGGAGATTTGAACTCAAGTGTCAAAAAGTTATTTTGGACGATTGTCAATTGTTTTTTATAAATATTATTTAAATCCTACAGCCATTGGTGGTCAAGAGGCTAAGAGCGCTCAGGTTTACAGTCTGTAATCTGACGGTCGGGGTTCGCGTCCCGCACGATACATCTCGAATTATAAAAAATAATTATAAGGTCTCGCGGAAGAGATTTGAACTCAAGTGTCAAATAGTTGTTTTGGACGATCGCTAATTGTTTTGTATATATGTTATTTAATTCCTACCGTGTTTGGTATTCAATTAAAGATCTCGCAGAGTAGATTTGAACTCAAGTGTCAAAAAATTGTTTTGGACGATTGTCAATTGTTTTCTATAAAAATTATTTAAATCCTACCGTGTTTGGTCTCGCAGAGAAGATATATGTTATTTAAATCCTTACGTGTTTGGTATTGAATTAAATATCTCACGGAAGAGATTTAAATTGAAGTGCCAAATAGTAGTAACATAAAAACGAGAAACAAAGTGACGAGCTTGCTTTGCCCATGCACTGACTTGAAAGCGAGGAACGAAGTGACGAGCTTTCTTCGTCAATGTACTGACATGGAAGCGAGGAACGTAGTGACGAGCTTGCTTCGTCGATGCACTGACATGGAAGCGAGGAACGAAGTGACGAGCTTTCTTCGTCAATGTACTGACATGAAAGCGAGAAACGTAGTGACGAGCTTGCTTCGCCAATTGTTTGGTATTAATTGGAAGTTACTAAAGACTATCAATTTATATTTCTACATTTTCAGTTGTACAATAAAAAATTTTCATTTTGATGCTACTTTTACTTTAAACTAGGAAAAGTCGCTATTACACGACAAATTTATTAAAAATAAAGTAAATGCATTAAATTTGTCGACAATGTAGGGTGCAATTTATTATATATTATTATTGACGGTTCTTTTAAATTGACAAGATAATAATAGAAATGTCAGATTTAGAGAAGTCTTTGTAACATAATCAAATTTAATAAAAATAAAATAAAAATATGAAATTTTGAGAAAAAAAAAGTTTCCAACCTTTTTTTTTATTTTACTTGACTTTACAATAAGTAACTTTGGTATTACTCGATCAAATTTAGTAATAATAAATCAAATTTGTAGACAAAAGAGAATTCAAATTATTGTACATTATTATTGATATTTTAAAATTACCAATAGAAAAATCAGATTGACAAAATTATTTATCACATGATCAAATATTAATTAGTTGTGTTTGATTTAATTATTTTTTAAAATCACTTTTTGGGTATCCAAAAAAAGATGTCGAATAGACGGGACAAATGATAATATAAAAATTGGCGGCTGTCGAATATTTTCATAAAAAACATCACAAAAATATAGTGTTTGGTATCAAATGAGAATCTTGAATAGACAAGTTAAAATTTTTTTGCTTTGATTGTACTTTGAAATGTAACTGACAAGATAACATAAGACTGGTTGGTTGGTATTACACGATCAAATTTTATACCTAAAAATTTTAAAAACCGCGAAATTTAAATGAAAAAAATTCCATTACAATTTCACGATTTTATTCTACTTTGACGTTAGATTAGGTAAAGTCGACAATGTGGAATGCAAATTATTATACATTATTATTGGCGGTATTTTTAAATTGCCAAGAAGACAATAGGAATGTCAGATTGGCAAAATATTTGTTATATGATCCAATATTAATGTAATTTGTGTTTAATTTAAATTCTTAAATTTTTTTTTTTAGGTATCTAACTTGTGGTGTATGAAATAAAATGTTTTAAGAGTTCCCAGATAATCATTTTTTTTTAAGTCACTTGAAATCTATTGCAAGGGTAAAAATTCAAACACTTGGTCTTGGTAATACGAGTATCCACGGAAAATTTAATAATTGTGTTGTAATTTTTTTCGCAAACCGATTCTGATCGGCAATTATTTTTCCTTACAATTCATGAATATTTGCGACCTGTGGGGTACCAAGTAAAATGTTTTAGAAGTGAAATATTGAGCCATCTTTATTATAAATCAGTACGATTGGCAAATGCTATTCTGAAAATTCCCCTAAAGCTAGCTTGTGAAGTATTGAATGTAACGTTTCAGGCTCAAAAAGTTGGAAAAAGTAGTGATGAACCTTCTTTATCACAAATAATTACGATCAGCAATTGCTTTTGTGGAAATTACTAGAAACTTATCTTAGGGATATTAAATGAACTGTTTTAGGGATGGGAAGTTAAGAGACACTGACATGAAAGCGAGGAACGAAGTGACGAGCTTTCCTCGCCATTGTACTGACATGAAAGCGAGGAATGAAGTGATGTGTTTTCTTCGCCAATTACTGTCTTGGAAGCGAGGAACAAAGAGACTGCTATCTTCTTTAGTGTCGCGGAGCCTAGGGGTCAGACCTGCGAAGCAGGTCGGACCGCTAGTCCAATATACTAAAAGGCTTAATTCACTTTCTATATATCTATATATATTTTCATCTGCCTAGTAACCAAAATTTGTGCGCAGCTCTAGAGCCTAGGCGGTTTGATGGATTTAAATGAAACCTTTACTGGAAGTTAGAGATTGTTTTGGAATAGGTCCTTTTCGTGAATTCACATTTTTAGTACACATGATGTGCGAGATATTAAATAAATAAGGCGCAAATGCGTTTAAGGATCAGAGTGTGTGTGTTGTTATGAAAGTGGAGTTTGTTGATTCTGGTTGTAACTTTACAAAAATGTATGTTCAATTTGTCATTTCTGACAGATCTGTTTCAAAATTTAAGTATAAATTACAAATATTCTAGACAACTTGAAGATGTTTTGTAAATTTATCTGTGTTTAGAATTAATGAACAAACATGTGTAATATTTTGTAAGTATTTTAAAAGTCAATTAAAAAAATAGAAATTGTAGCTGTCACTTTTCACAAATTTTTGTGCAACTAGTTATTTTGACATTTCAGTCTGAAATTTTAAATATAAATTACTTTAATTGTAGTTCAGTTAGACAAGTATGGTAATTTATTTATGTTTAGAATAAATATGCAAACATTATTATTATTTTGTAATTATTTTAAATTGGAATTTTTTTTTCATATTTTTTTTTAAATTTAAAATAAATATGACAGATGTCATTGTTCGTCAACCTTGATTCTTTTAAGGATTTTAGGCGGTAAAATTCAAATGAGTTAACTTCTTATCTAACATAAAAAAGTTGAAAATTATTTTTCGCTTCATAGATGGTTTCTTTTTCTTCTCAAAAAATACAACAGATGTCTCTGCTCGACAACATCGATGCTTCTAAGTATTTTAGGCGGTAAAATTTAAACAAGTTAATTACTTATCTAATATAAAAATTTCGTTTAAAATATTTATAACCATTTTCAGATTTTTTTTTATCTTAATTCGCAGAATTCTCAAAAAGTTATTTTAAATAATCAGTTGTTTTTTATTTCTAATCAAGTGTCACAAAATTATTTTACACTATCGTTAATTGTTTTTTCTAAATGTTATTTAAATCCTGCCGTGTTTGACATTAAATTGAAGGTCTCACTCGTCAGATTTAAACTCATGTGTCAAAAAATTATTTTGAATGATCGTCATTTGTTTATTTATAAATGTTATTTAAAACCTACCGTGTTTGGTATTGAATTAAAGGTCTCAATCATGAGATTTAAACTCAAAAATCAAAAATTTATTTTGGACGATCGTTAATTGTTTTTATAATTATTATTTAAATCCTATCGTGTTTGGAATCAAATTACAGGTCTCGGAGAAGAGGTTTGAACTCAAGTGTCAAAAAGTTGTTTCGGGTGATTGTCAATTGTTTTGTATAAATGTTATTTAAATCTTACCCTGTTTGGTATTGAATTAAAGGTCTCGCTCATGAGATTTAAACTCAAGTGTCAAAAAGTTATTTTGGACGAACGTCAATTGTTTTTTTTTTAAATGTTATTTAAGTCCTACAGTGTTTGGAATCAAATTAAAGGTCTAGCAGAGGAGGTTTGAACTCTAATGTCAAAAAGTTGTTTTGTGCGATTGTAAATTGTTTTGCATAAATGTTATTTAAATCCTACCGTGTTTGGTGTTGAATTAAAGGTCTCACTCATGAGATTTAAACTCAAGTGTCAAAAAGTTATTTTGGACGAACGTCAATTGTTTTTTAAAAATGTTATTTAAATCCTACAGTGTTTGGACTCAAATTAAAGGTCTCGCAGAGGAGGTTTGAACTAAAGTGTCAAAAAGTTGTTTTGGGCGTTTATCAATTGTTTTGTGTAAATGTTATTTTTATCCTACCGTCTTTGATTTAAATTAAAAGTCTCATGGAGCGGATTTATCAAAAAGTTATTTTGCACGATCGTCAATTGTTTGGTAATTAATTAAGTGTCACAAAGTAGTACCATGGAAGCGAGGAACGAAGTGACGAGCTTTCTTCGGCAATTTACTGACATGGAAGCGAGGAACTTAGTGATGAGCTTGCTTCGCCATTTGTTTGCTATTAAATGGTAGTTATTTAAGACTACTCATTTTATTTTTCTATCTTGTAATCTTCTTTAGTGACACGGGTATCAAAAGAACGGTGTCGAATGAACTGAACAAATGATAATATAAAAATGTGGCCAGCACATAACCTCCCGCCCAATACTACTCTTAAACGGTACAATATTTTTACATATTCTTTGTAAAATCATTATAAAAGAGGTGAGAACAAACTTCAAACTTGCTACCATCTTTTGATGAGATCAAGGTTTCTGAAATATATTTTTATTATTCGGAATACGAATTTATATAAGCAGGATTTTTTGGTATTATATTAATCCCGTATATGGTTGGAATAAATGTCTTTTGCATATATGTGTTAACATAATATTAAAAGACACTTATCCTATTCAAAAAAATCTGATGTGCCCAGCATTTTAACCTCTTAAACGGTACATAATAGTATTTGATGATACAGAAACATACCTTCTTATTTGTTAATTTTCTATTTATATCTGAGAATTTTAATTTTCTTTCGTATATTTATTTAATTTTTTGACATATATTTCACTAAGAAAACAGCTTCTCAATCAAAATGACTTGTCACATTTCGTAAAAAATTTTTCAATGTTTCCATGGTGTACCAGGAATGCAAGATTTGTGAAATCTAATTTTATTATCTCTAAATCCCCTTCCACTAACATCCTTGGGGGCTATGATTTGACGGCTGGTAACCGCACTTCATACGAAAAAATATATCACTTAAAGAGATCTGCGTAAGCAGAGTGCCACACCCGTAATGGGTAAAGGGCGTGATGATATATTTATTTATTTTATTTTATTTAAATCAAATGAAAATTAATGAAATTTGTGTAATCAAAACACAAGTATAATTAAATATTCTACAACTTTCAAAATAACATAATTTGTTGAAAAAAGAAATTTAACCGTGTTTTTACACGAAAAACTGTCAAGGGCTTCAAGTAAACTGCTACTTCCGGTTGACCAATATTATCCAAAATCTAATCAGCTCTTCATTTAAATATAAGAAGCAATAATTTACAAAATTGTATTTTTTGGTATGAGTATTTGAGTTATGCGAGACGAAAAATTTGCCACAGACTACACACACATATACATACATACAAAATTGTATTGTAGGGACCCTAAAACGTGCTTATTCATTGAAAACTCACTACCCAATTTTTTGACCAAAAACAATACCTCCCTTACCTAGAGGTAGGCGGGAGGTAAAAATGGAGGCTGGCCGATTGTTTTCATTAAAGTCATTAAAAAAATGTGGTTGGTGTTGGTATCATATAAGAATCTTGATGGACAAGTTTTAATTTTTTCGCTTCGATTGTACTTTGAAGTGTAACTGACAAGAGAACGTAAGACTGGATAAAATTGGTATTACACAAACAAATTTAGTAAAAATAATGTATATCTTCCAAATTTGTCATATGGAATGCAAATTATTGTACATTATTATTGACGGTATTTCTAAATTGGCAAGAAGACAATAGCAAATTCAGATTGACAAAAGTCTTCATTACATGATCAAATATTAATGCAAGTTGTATTTAATATAAATTTCTTTTAAAAATCACTTATTTGGTATCGAAAGAAAGGTCGAAGTGAGGTAATTTTATCAAAAATCGTTACGATCGACAATTGTTTAAACTTTTTTAAAAATTTTTTTTGTAGATACCTATCTTGTAGTTTATCTAACTAAATGTTTCAGGAGTTGGCAGATAGTTATTTTTTTAAAGTATATTTAAAACTATTGTAGGGGTAAAAATAAAATACTTTATCTTGGTAATGTCCACAAAAATCTATTATATTTGTTGAAATTTTTTCCGCAAACCAATTATGATCGGCAATTGTTTTTCATTAAAATTCATGAATATGCGACCTGTGGAGTACCAAGTGATATGTATTAGAAGTGAAATATTGAGGAACTTGGAAATGACCCATCTTTATTACAAATCAGTACGATTGGCAATTAATTTACTGAAAATTTCCCTAAACCTAGCTTGTGGAGTATTGAATGCAATGGTTTAGGCTCAAAAAGTAGGAAAAAGTAGTGATGAAACCTCTTTGTCATAAATAAAAACGATCAGTAATTGTTTTTGTGGTAATTACTAAAAACCTAACTTGGGGGTATTTAATGCCAATGCACTGACATGAAAGCGAGGAACGAAGTGACGAGCTTTCTTCGCCAATTTACTAACAAGGAAGCGGGGAACAAAGAGACAAATTTTATTCGACAATTGTTTGCTAACAAATTTAAGGTATTTGATTAAACTTCCAATTTATTTTCCTATAGTTTTAGTTGCTATCTTCTTTAGAGTCGCGGAGCCTAGGGGTCAGACCTGCGAAGCAGGTCGGACCGCTAGTCCAATATACTAAAAGGTTAATTCACTTTCTATATATCTATATATACTTTCATCTGCCTAGTAACCAAATTTGTGCGCAGCTCTAGAGCCTAGCCGGTTTGACGGATTTCAGTGAAACCTTTACCGGAAGTTAGAGATTTTTTCAGAATAGCGCCTTTTTATGAATTCACTATTTTAGTATACATGATGTGCGAGATATTAAATAAATAAGGCGGAAATGCGTTTACGGATCAGAGTGTGTGTGTTGTTATGAAAGTGAACTTTGTTGATTTTAAAATGAATAACAGTTTCAATGTCAATTTTGACGTTTAAATTTACATGTATATTTAAATGAATAGCAGTTTGAATGTCACGTTTGACGTTTCAATTTACAGGTATTTATACAAATTTTACATCATTTCAGGAAGTTTTGAAAGTAATTTGGTATCTATTATTTAATGTGAAAAAGATAACGAAAATATAGGCATAAAATGGCAAACATTGAAATTTCTCTCAGTGGGAATCACAATATTGTAACAATGGAATACATTACTTCTTTCAATAGAAATTTCTGAATTTCGAACAATGAGAAATACACAACTTTTACACTAAATTCGAAAAATCTCTGACTACGAACACAAAATTCCCCCAATAAAAAAATACAACTTTCGTCACTGGTTAACACACAACTTTCCCCAATGAAAAACATACAACTTTCGTGAGTGGTTAACACACAACTTTCCCCAATGAAAAATATATAACTTTCGTCAGTGGTTAACACACAACTTCCCTCAATAAAATCATACAATTTTGTCAGTGGTTAACACACAAGTTTCCTCAATAAAACACATGCAACTTTCGTCAGTGCGAAACACACAACTTCCTTCAAAACTTGTACTGACATGAAAGCAAAGAACGAAGAGACGAGCTAGCTTCGCCTATGTGCTGACATGGAAGCGAGGAATGCAGTGACGAGCTTGCTTCCCCAATTGTTAGAATTAAATGAAAATATTTCGGCGATGAACAAACAACTTCCCTCAATGGAAAATATACAACTTCCGTCAGTGGGCAACAAACAACTTTCTTCAATAAAGAAACATATACTTTTCGTCAACGGTAAACACACAACTTCGCTCAATGGAAAATATACAACTTTTGTCAGTGGTAAACACACAACTTTCCTCCTTGGAAAACATACAACTTTTGTCAGTGATTAACACACAACTTCTCTCAATGAAAAACATACACCTATCGTCAGTGGTTAACACACAACATAAAACATAAAACTTTTACCAGTGGTAAACACAAAACTGCCCTCACTGCAAAGCATACAACTTTTGTCAGTGGTAAACACACAACTTCCCTCAATGAAAATCATTCAACTTTCGTCAGTAGTTAACACACAACTTCCCTCAATTAAAAACATACAACTTGTGTTATTCGTAAGTACACAAATTCCCTCAATGAAAAACATACTAGTTTTTTCAGTGGTTAACACACAAATTCCCTTAATAAAAAGCATAGAATTTTTGTAAGCAAGAAACACACAACTTATCTTAAAAGTTGTACTGACATGGAAGCGAGGAACGAAGTGACGAGCTTGCTTCCCCAATTATTGAAATTAAATGAAAATATTTCGGCGATGAACAAACAACTTCCCTCAATGGAAACCAAGCAACTTTTGTCAGTGGCAAACACACAACTTCTCTCAATGCAAAACATACAACTTTTGTCAGTGGTAAACACACAACTTTTCTCATTGGAAAAAATACAACTTTTGTCAGTGGTTAACACATAATTTCTCTCAATGAAAACATACACCTATCGTCAGTGGTTAACGCACAATTTCCCTCAATGAAAACATAAAACTTTTACCAGTGGTAAACACAAAACTTCCCTCACTGCAAAGCATACAACTATTGTCAGTGGCTAACACACAACTTCTCTCAATGAAAAACATGTACCTATCGTCAGTGCTTAACGCACAATTTCCCTCAATGAAAAACATAAAACTTTTACCAGTGGTGAACACAAAACTTCCTTCACTGCAAAGCATACAACTTTTGTCAGTGTTAAACATACAACTTCCCTCAATGAAAACTATTCAACTTTTGTCAGTGATTAACACACAACTTCCCTCACTGCAAAGCATACAAATTTTGTCAGTGGTAAACACACAACTACCCTCAATGAAAATCATTCAACTTTCGTCAGTGGTAAATACACAACTTTCCTCAATGAAAAACATAAAACTTAACAGTGGTTAACACAAAACTTCCCCCACTGCAAAGCATACAACTTTTGTAAGTGGTAAACACACAACTTCCCTCAATGAAAACTATCCAACTTTCGTCAGTGGTTAATACACAACTTCCCTCAATTTAAAACATACAACTTGTGTTATTGGTAAACACATAACTACCCTCAATGAAAACCATTCAACTTTCGTCTGTGGTTAACACAACCCTTCCCTCAATTAAAAACATACAACTTGTGTAATTGGTAAATACACAAATTCTCTCAATAGAAAACATACTACTTTTGTCAGTGGTAAACACACAACTTTCCTCATTGAAAAACATACAACTTTTGTCAGTGATTACCACACAACTACCCTCAATGAAAAACATACAATAATCGTCAGTCAGTTCTTCAGTGTCGCGGAGCCTAGGGGTCAGACCTGCGAAGCAGGTCGGACCGCTAGTCCAATATACTAAAAGGCAAAATTCATTCTCTATATATCTATATTTTCATCTGCCTAGTAACCGAAATTTGTGCGCAGCTCTAGAGCCTAGACGGTTTGATGGATTTCAGTGAAACCTTTACCGGAAGTTAGAGATTTTTTCAGAATAGCGCCTTTTTATGAATTCATATTTTTAGTACACATGATGTGCGAGATATTAAATAAATAAGGCGGAAAATGCGTTTACGGATCAAAGTGGGTGTGTTGCTATGAAAGTGAACTTTGTTGATTTTAAAATGAATAACAGTTTGAATGTCAGTTTTGACGTTCAAATTGACATGTTATTTTATATGAATAGTAGTTTGAATGTCACGTTTGACGTTTAAATTTACAGGTATTTATACAAATTTTACATCATTTCAGGAAGTTATGAAAGTAATTTGGTATCTATTATTTAATGTGAAAAATATAAAGAAATTATAGGCATAAAATGGCGAACATTAAAATTTCTTTCAGTGTATTGTATAATATTGTAACAATGGAAAACATAACTTCTTTCAATAGAAAATTCTGAATTTCGAGCAATGAGAAATACACAACTTTTACACTAAATTCGAAAAATCTCTAAACAACGAACACAAAATTCCCCCAATAAAAAAATACAACTTTCGTCAATGGTTAACACACAACTTTCCCCAATGAAAAATATATAACTTTCGTGAGTAGTTAACGCACAACTTCCCTTAATGAAAATCATTCAACTTTCGTCAGTGGTTAACACGCAACTTACCTCAATAAAAATTATGCAACTTTCGTCAGTGGGAAACACACAACTTCCTTTAAAACTTGTACTGACATGGAAGCAAAGAACGAAGTGACGAGCTAGCTTAGCCAATGTACTGGACATGGAAGCAAGGAACGAAAAGACGAGCTTTGTTCGTCAATTGTTGGAATCAAATGAAAATATTTCAGTGATGAACAAACAACTTCCCTCAATGGAAAACGTACAACTTTTGTCAGTGGTTAACACACAACTTTCCACAATAAAAAAACATGTACCTTTCGTCAGTGGAAAACACACAACTTCCCTCAATAAAAAACTTACATCTTTCGTCAGTGGTTAACACACAATTTCCTTCTAAACTTGTACTGACATGGAAGCGAGGAACGCAGTGACGAGCTTGCTTCGCCAATGTACTTGACATGGAAGCAAGGAACCAAAAGACGAGCTTGCTTCGCCAATTGTTGGAATCAAATGAAAATATTTCAGTGATGAACAAACAACTTCGCTCAATTCAAAACATACAACTTTTGTCAGTGGTAAACACACAACTTTCCTCATTGAAAAACATACAACTTTTGTCAGTGGTAAACACACAACTTCCCTCAATGGAAAACATGCAAATTTTGTCATTGGTAAACATGCAACTTTGAACTCGAAATTTCGAGCAATGAGAAATACACAACTTTTACACTAAATTCGAAAAATCTCCCAATAAAAAAATACAAATTTCGTCACTGGTTAACACACAACTTTCCCCAATAATAACATATAACTTTCGTGAGTGGTTAACAAACAACTTCCCTCAATAAAACCATACAATTTTGTCAGTGGTTAACACACAACTTTCCTGATTAAAACACATGCAACTTTTGTCCGTGGGAAACACAAAAATTCCTTCAAAACGTACTGACATGGAAGCAAAGAACGAAGTGACGTGCTAGCTTCGCCTATGTACTGACATGGAAGCGAGGAATGGAGTGTCAAGTTTGCTTCGCAGATGTACTGAAATGGAAGCGAGGAACGCAGTGACGAGCTTGCTTCGCCAATGTACTGGATATAGAAGCAAGGAAGGAAAAGATGAGCTTTCTTAGCCAATTGTTCGAATCAAATGAAAATATTTCAGTGATGACAAACAACTTCCCTCAATGGAAAACGTACAACTTTCATCAGTGGTTAACACACAACTTTCCATAATAAAAAAACATATACCTTTCGTCAGTGGTAAACACACAACTTCGCTCAATGCAAGACATACAACTTTTGTCAGTGGTTAACACACAACTTCCCGCAATGAAAAACATACACCTATCGTCAGTGATTAACGCACAATTTCCATCAATGAAAAACATAAAACAATTACCAGTGGTAAACACAAAACTTCCCCTATTACAAAGCATACAACTTATGTCAGTGGTAAACACACAACTTCCCTCAATTAAAAACATATAACTTGTGTTATTGGTAAATACACAAATTTCCTTAATGAAAAACATACTACTTTTGTTAGTGTGTAACACACAAATTCCCTTAATAAAAAACATGCAATTTTTATCAGCAGGAAACACACAACTTATCTCAAAAATTGTACTTACATGGAAGCAAACAACTTCCCTCAATGGAAAACGCACCATTTCCCTTAATGGAAACATGCAACTTTAGTCAATGGTAAACACACAACTTCACTCAATGCAAAACATAAAACTTTTGTCAGTGGTAAACACACAACTTCCCTCAATGAAACCCATTCAACTTTCGTCAGTGGTTAACACAAAACTGCCCTCACTTAAAAACATACAACTTATGTTATTAGTAAATAAACAAATTCTCTCATTGAAAAAAATACTACTTTTGTCAGTGGGAAACACAGAACTTTCCTCATTAAAAAACATACAACTTTTGTCAGTGATTAACACACAACTACCCTCAATGAAAAACATACGACAATCGTCAGTGGTTAACACAAAACTTCCCTCAATGGAAAACATGTAAATTTTGTCAATAGTAAACGCACAACGTCCCTCAAAACTTATACTGACATGTAAGCGTAGAACAAATTGACGAGCTTATTTCGTTAATTGTTGGTTTCAAATGACAGTATTTTTGTAGTAAACAAACAACTTCCCTCATTGGAAAACACACAGCTTCTCTCAATGGAAAACATGAAACTTTTTTCAGTGGTAAACAGACAACTTCTCTCAATAAAAACCAATGAAAAACATAAAATTTACGTCAGTGGTTTACACGCAACTTCCCACAATTTATTGTATTTCAATACATACAACTTTCTTCAGTGGTTAACACACAACTTCCCTCAATAAAAAGCATACAACTTTCGTTAGTGAGAAACACAAAAATTCCGTAAAAACTTGTTTCGCCAATGTACTGACATGAAAGCAAGGAACGAAGTGCGGAGCTTGTTTTGCCATTTGTTGACATCAAATTTTCTTCAATGTCGCGGAGCCTAGGGGTCAGACCTGCGAAGCAGGTCGGACCGCTTCCTATATACTAATCGGCTAGAGTATTTCTCTATACTTTAGCCAATCTAGCAACCAATTTGTACGCAGACCTACAGCCTAGACCGTTTGACGGATTCAAATAAAACCTTCACAGTAATTTAGAGTTTGATTGGGAATACGTGCTTTTTATGAATTCAAATTTTTCTTACACATGATGTGCGAGATATTCAATAAATAAGGTGGAAATCAGAGTGTGCGAGCGTTGCTATGAATGTGAAATTTGTTGATTTTAAATGAATAACTGTATTGTAGTCGTAACTTTTCAAAAAATTTGTTTTCTTGTCATTTTTGACAGATCTCTTTGAAAAATTATATATAAATTACATTAAATCTAGACAAGTTTAAGAAGTTTTGTAAATTTATCTGTGTTTAGAGTAAATGAATAAGCATACATGTGTACTATTTTGTAAATATTTTAAAAGTCAGTTAAAATTATTAAAATTATAGCTGTCACTTTTCACAAATTTGTGTGCATTTTGTCATTTTGGACAGTTCATTTTGAAATTTTAAGTAAAAGTATAACAGATGTCTCTGCCCATAAACATCGAAGCTTTAAAACATTTTAGGCGGTAAAATTTGAATAAGTTAATTATTTATCTAATACAAAAAGGATGAAAAATATTTTCAAGATCCTTTTAAATATTCTTATTTTGAACGATTGTCAATTGTATTTTATATATGTTATTTAAATCTACCGTGTTTGGTATCTAATTAATAGTTTCACGGAGTAAATTTAAACTTAAGTGTCAGAAAGTTATTTTGGACGATCGTCTATTATTTTCTAAAAATTCTATTTAAATCCTACCGTGTTTGGTATCAAATTAAAGGTCTCATGGAGAAGATTTGAACTAAGGTTTCAAACCGTTATTTCGGACGATTGTCAATTGTTTTTTATAAATGTTATTTGATACGTACCGTGTTTGGTATCAAATTAAAAGTTTCAAGGAGTAGATTTAAACTAAAGTGTCAGAAATTTATTTTGGACTATCATCAATTGTTTCCGATAAATACTTTTTAAATCCTACCATGTTTGGTATCAAATTAAAAGTGTCGCGGAGGAGATTTGAACTCAAGTGTCAACACGTTATTATGGATGATTGTCAATTGTTTTTTCTAAATGTTATTTAAAAGATACCGTGTTTGGTATCAATTTAAAAGTTTCACTGAGTAGATTTAAACTCAAGTGTCAAAAAGTTATTTTGGACGATCGTCTATTGTTTTCCATAAATACTATTTAAATCCTACCGTGTTTGGTATCAAATTAAAGGTCTTGCGGAGGAGATTTGAACTCAAGTGTCAAAAAGTTGTTTCGGACGATTGTCAATTGTTTTTCATATATGTTATTTAAATCCTACCGTGTTTGGTATCAAATTAAAGGTCTTCCGAAGGAGATTTGAAGTCAAGTGTCAAAAAGTTATTTTGCACGACTGTCAATAGTTTTTTATAAATGTTATTTAAAACATACCGTGTTTGGTTTTAAATTAAAGGTCTCAGGCGTGAGATTTAAACTCAAGTGTTGTTTCGGAAGATCGTCAGTTGTTTTTTTTTTATAAATGTTATTTAAATTCTAACATGTTTGGTATTAAGTGAAAAGTCTCAAGGAGGAAATTTACATTCTAATGTCAAAAAGTGCTGACATGGAAGCGAGGAACGAAGTGACGAGCTTGCTTCGCCGATGTACTGACATGGATGCGAGGAACGAAGTGACGAGCATTCTTCGCCAATGTACTAACTTGGGAGCGAGGAACGAAGAGACTACTCAATTTATTTCTCTATATTTTTAGATGTAATCGTCTTCGGGGACGCGGAGCCTAGGGGTCAGACCTGCGAAGCAGGTCGGACCGCTAGTCCAATATACTATTCAGCTAAAAATTTTGACTACCTAGAAACCATTTGTGCGCAGCTCTAGAGCCTACATGGTTTGATATTCGCAAATGATCTGTCACCGTAGTTAGACGTGTTTACGTGTTCAGGCGCAGTAGTTAAAACTTTGATTTTAAAATACAGAAGTGATTCTTAAATCATTTTTTCTAATAATAATAGAAATGTTATCGAGCGAAGATAAAGTTACTATTACTAAAATGATTAGTGCTTCACTATCCACACTCGGAGAAAATGAAAATTTTATTCGCGTAATAGTGGAACATGTTGCTAGTGCAGTACAAGAAGTCTTCAATAACAAAATTAAGGATCTTCAGCACGAAATTCAAGCGTTGAAAGTTAAAAATGGTGAACTAAAAGAATCAACTAATAGTTGCGCTAAAAAAGCCGATGATTTAGAACAATATACACGCCGCAATAATATTAGAATTTTCGGACTTCCGGAATCCAACAGTGAAAACATCGATGATGTGGTGATAAACCTGTTTAAGGAAAAGTTAAATGTGAATATCACCCCCAGTGAAATCGACAGGTGTCATAGACTAGGCAAAAAAACGAACAATAAGTCTACCAGGCCAGTAATCGTCAAATTTACCAGCTATCGCAGCCGTCATCTAGTTTATGCAGCGAAGAAATCACTCAAGGGCTCAGGAATCACCATCAGAGAAGACTTGCCTAAATCTAGATTGACTCTACTCAAAGCTGCCGCGGATAAAGTCACTATCAAAAACGCCTGGACATCTGATGGGCGTGTAATTGTAAATTTACAAAAGAGAGGTAGATTTCAAAAAGTTTATGTTAATAGTATTACAGATATTGATAATTTGTAATTTGAATTCATATCATATAATTTTTTTCTTTCTTTTTTGTCATGTTTTTAACTGAATCACTCTCTTCATTCTTAATTAATAAAGCCTGAACGCGCTAAAGTCAATGAACTCTACTGGGTTTTGCATCCAAGTAGTGACGAATTATTTTGTTACCTTGATTCTAAATTTATTTCTATTTGCAATATGTTAAATCCAGCTGATTTTGATATTCAGAACATTGACCTTTACAACTCAAAGTTTACAATTTGTCATATCAATGTACGTTCACTTAATTCAAGTTTTCTAGAATTCAAAGATTTTTTAAACACATATAATTTTGATATTGTGGCGGTTACGGAGACTTGGATCAGTGAAACTGGCCCTTCTAATTTATTTCAAATTGTTGGTTACACGATGGTAAACCTTAATAGATGTCATAAACGTGGTGGCGGGGTAGCACTGTATCTACGTAACGGAATACAATTTAATATTATGAACACTGATTTTGTCCCTGGTAACAATGTGGAACATTTATGGGTTTTATGTACTATTAGTCGTATTAAATTATGTGTTGGTGTAGTATATAATCCACATGCCGCTTTCTACAGAGATCTTACAATTTTCGATTCGTTATTTACAGAATTTTTCTCTCAATGTGATTATCTTATTTGTGCAGGTGATATCAATGTGAATTTATTAGCATATGACTATAAATCAGCGTTTGTCAGAAATATATTATCTGCTAATAATATGTATCAACTAATTGAAAAACGTACAAGACCTGTTTCCAATTCTTTAGTAGATGTCATTATAACGTCTGATAAAAGTATTTGCTTAACTTCTGGAAACATTGATTGCAGTAAGATCTCTGATCATGATAGCATTTATTGTGTTCTGAACCTACCTAAAATAAGTTCTCCAAGGAAAACTTTTACTTATAGAGATTTTTCTAATTTTAACTACAGTAACTTTTTAGAAGATTGCGAAACAGTGGACTGGAATCATATTATTAGCATTCACAATATCAATGAAAAAATTGCATTTCTTAATGACGAAATTATTAAACTTTTCAACACTCATGCTCCCATTAAAACTATCTCCACTACTAAACAATATACGCCCTGGATAACTCCAGTTATAAAAATTATGCAACGTAAGCGAGATAAGGCATTATTACAATATAAGAAAAGTAAAACGGAGGCAAAATGGGAGTATTATAAACAATTAAGAAACTTGACAACTGCAGCAATTAGAAGAGAAAAAACAGCATTTTTAGATTGTTGCATTAATAACAATATCCACAATTCTGGTTCTCTGTGGCGCAATCTCAATCGCATAGGAGTTAATAAAACTGTTGCTAATCCTCTTAATGAAAATTTATATAAACCACAACAATATGGACAACATCTCATAAACCAAGTTGAGGCAACACAGATTAATCCAGACACCTTACATTTTTACAATACAAATAAAATTCAAGGAAATAATGCCGAATATTTTAATTTTAGTTGTGTGGATGAAAACGAAATTGAGAATATATTAAAAAATTTGAAATCAGATGCCATAGGTCTAGATGGAATATCCAGAAAAATGATTTTAATTATCTTTCCTGTTATAAGCAACATCATTACACATATAATCAATACATGTATACTAGAAGGAGTTTTTCCGGACATATGGAAGTCAGCTATAGTCAAACCCTTACCCAAAAAAACAAACCCCTTAACTTTCGATGATCTTAGACCAATTAGCATTTTACCAACTTTATCTAAGATTTTGGAAAGAATTTGTGCTGATCAAATTACAAAATTTGTATCTGATATATTACCTATAAATCAGTCAGGCTTTAGAAAATTTCATAGTACAAATACTAGTCTTCTTAATATAGTAGATAACTTAATAAATAACTATGATAACTCTAAAATTTCATTTCTTATTCAAATTGACTTTTCTAAAGCATTTGATATGGTTGATCATAGTTTACTCATTGCCAAATTGCGGTTTTATAAATTTTCTGACAGTGCTCTACGCTGGTGTATTAACTACTTCTATAATAGAAGTTTCATTGTCAATATGGTACAAGATTCTACAACAATATTTTCAGGTGAATTTTCTGTATCACGTGGTGTGCCCCAAGGCTCAATTCTCGGACCATTATTTTTCTTAATTTATATAGCTGATTTACCTCAAACTTTAACCTTTTGTGAAATTTATTCATACGCTGATGATACACAAATCTTTGGTACGTCAAACTATGATGATATAGACAATTCATGTGACTTAATTAATAAGGATCTTGCATCATTAACGCTTTGGGTAAAAAACCATGGACTTAAAATTAATTCGAATAAATCATCCTTACTTGTTTTTGGAACACAAACGTGTCCTCCAATAAAGTTAAGTGGCATAACTTTAAAAAGAAGTGATTCTTGTAAGAGTTTAGGGATGCATCTAGATGAAAATTTAAATTTCCGACTGCATTTGCAAAATAAATTAAAAGCAGGTATGATTAAGCTTAGACATCTATATCAATTTCGCAATATATTGTCAAGTAGTGTTAAGTTAAAGTTAATAAAATCTATAATTCTGCCACTCTTTGACTACTGTTCTTCTGTATATGTACCTAATTTAACACAAGCAGACAAAAAAAGAATAACATTATTCGAAAACTCCTGCCTAAGGTATGTGTATGGTATTTCTAAATACGATCATATTTCTAATTTCAGACATATGGCTCAAATTGATAATATAGATGTACGTACTAGGAAATCAATCTTAATGCTCACGCATAAAATAAAAATGTCCGGTATTCCTACCTACTTGCATAATAAACTAGTACCTAAAAAATACAACTATGGTTTACGAGTTAAGGACTTATATGTTGTACCTACTTTTCACAAAACAAAATTCAAAAGTTGCTTCTCATATTTGGCTCCTATGCTATATAATACATTATCTGAAGAATCAAAATCTCTATCTGTAGCTTCGTTTAAAACTCATATAAAAAATCTTGTGTAAAATGTAAATTATATATTGATGTATAATCACTTGTAATTATGTTGACAGTAATGTTATTATTATATTAAATATTATGAATATATTTTGTACTGGTTGGGTGGAAGAGCAGCCTTTGGCTGAACCCCGCCATTGACAATGGTCAATAAAGGTTATTATTATTATTATTATTATTATTATTATTATATATTCGAGTGAAACCTTTACAGGCACCTACAGTTTGGCTGAGAATAGGGCCTTTTCATTATTTCACATTTTTATTACACATGATGTGCGAGATATTAAGTAAATAAACTAATTTTTTGTTTCGTGTAGCTTTTGTTAAATAACACGCGTTGCTACTTCTGTTAAAAATTCAAAGATAAAGGGTATTGACAATTCACTTTCAAATTAATTTTTTTATTTTTAAATTGATGTTTTAAAATTTTACAAAATATTAAGCATGTACGCCCATTTATTCTAAACAGAAATAAATTTACCATACTTGTCTAACTTGTCTAGAATTTAAGTAATTTATTTTTAAAATTTCAAAGTGAACTGTCAATACACTTTATCTTTAATTTTTTTAAAAAAAGAATGACAACTTGTCATTTTTGACAGTTCAGTTCAAAATTTTAATTATACATTACTTTAATTTTAGACAGGTTAGATAAGTTTGCTATATTTATTTGTGTTTAGAATAAAGGAGCGAACATGAGTACTATTTTGTAAATTTTTTAAAGTGGTAGAAATGATTTACATATTTTGACAGTTGCAATTAATTCAAATTGATTTTTAAACGTCAATATTTTATGAAAAATAGTTTGGGTCACGTACTAAATTACAAATACACTGAAATTAAATGAAATTCATGGTAAGTGTATAATTTAATTATAGAATATCATTTCTCCTAATAATTTTGCAGGAAATACATTACGAACTTCATTATAAATGTCATATATAAATTAGGTTATATGAACAAAGAACAAATTAAATTTGAAAATACTATTGAATTTCGGAAGAAATTAATAAATACTTATAAAACAAATTATATTGGATGAATTAGGAGCAGTCAAAATGAAAACTTTTTAATTCAAAATCCTTGTACAGATTGAAGTATCTTGTATTGATTAAAAATGTTGTTTTTTACATAAACAACCAAAAATTAATTATAATTTATGGTAAGTGTGTATAATTTAATTGTACAATATACATTTTCCCGATTATATTGCAGAGAACTCATATTTCAAGAATTCCATAAAAAAAAAAATCAACCATAAGTTTGGTTATATTTTCACGGAACAATTTATGAAATACTATACAATTATGTACGAAATGATTAAATACCAATGAAACTAATTTTATTCGAAGTATTAGGGCTATCAAAGTGTAAACATAATGTATTCCTGAATTTGTGAAAAATTTTGACATTTCACGGTATATCGAGTGAGGGAATCGTTAAAAAAGTTGATTCTTCATTTATAAATAGTGAAATTAAATATAATACATAGTAGGAAGATATATTTTTATTTTATGTTGTAGAGAAAAACAAATCAAGCATCAATGATAAAATTAAATTTTGTTGTATTTACAATATATCAACTATAGAATTACGCATAAAATTATGCTAATACTAATGAAGCAATATAGCATTAGCTGTATTATATATTATAAGAAAAATTCATGAAGAGGAAGATTACAGTACATATGTCAGCAGTTTTCTTATTAAATTCAATTAAATTATCTTACGTAGTTATTTAAATCTCAAACAGTTGATGACGAAAGTTGTCATATTCATGATGAAAACTATGCTACTCTACCCTGTCAACAACCTGCTAATATTCCAAGTGGAAATATTTTTCGGCAGCTATTTATACGGACACATTTTGACCAGGATCAGTTTTAAAATATTGGTATGGAGATTAGAATAATAATTTCTAGTGTGAAAATAATATACTTTTATTGTTTTATATAATAATTTATTGTAATGAAAGAGTTTCATTGTTGTAATCAAGTATTTTAATTATTGTAATCAAATATTTGCATTATTGTAATCAAAAATTTATATTGTAGCTGTCACTTTTTGTGCAACGTGTTATTTTTGACAGATGTTTGAAATTTTAATTACAAATTACATTAATTCTAGACAAGTCAAATAAAATAATTAATAATAATGACTAATAAAATTTTTCTTGTTCACTGCATTTTGAAGTTTATATGTTATGGTGACGCTAAATCTGTATTATACGATCAAATTTACTGAAAATAAAATAAAACCGGGAAATTTAAATCAAATTATTATTTCCAATAAATTTTTTTGCTATGATTATACTTCAAAGTATAACTGTTAAACTGACGTTAGACTGAAGAAGGACGGTATTACACGACCAAATTTTATAAAAATGAAGAAAACCGCGAACTTGACAGGAAACAATAATTATTTCGAATAACATTTTTCAATTTGATGCTATTTTGACGTTAAACTAAGAAAAGTCGGTATTACACGATCAAATTAAGTAAACATAAAGTTAATCTGCCAAATTTGTCAAAAATATAGAATTCTAATTATTGTTTATTATTATTGACGGTATTTTTAAATTGACAAGATAATAATAGAAATGTCAGATTGACAGAATTCTTTATTACATTATCAAATTTAATAAAAAATAAAAAAAAACGCAAAATTTAAATAATAAAATAATTTCCAATAAAAAATTTTCATTTTTATGCTAATTTTACTGCAATAATCCTCCACATGTAGGCATCTTATTTAAAAAAATCGTCATCCGGAACCACCTATATGTGAGCAGCAAATAGCATTCATTTATATTGTCCAATTTATTATTTTTTTTGTGTACATAATAGATATATATTTATTATGTAAAATATACATTAAATAAAATATATATATATTTCTTCTTAAACTTTTATTTCAATGAATGTTTTTAATTTTGAATGTACAAAATAGCAATGAAATCGCTACCTGTCATTATATTTCTTCCACTTAGTATTGGTGCGCTGCTGTCAGCACTTAATACATTGAGTTTTGTCTCTTCCTATGTTAGTACTTTGTGCTTTAAACTAGAAAAAGTCGGTATTACACAATCAAAAGTAAATGCGTTAAATTTGTCGACAATGTAATATGCAAATTATTATATATTATTATTGACGATTCTTTTAAATTGACAAGATAATAATTGAAATGCCAGATTGACAGAAGTCTTTATAACATGACCAAATTTAATAAAAATAAAATAAGCTTTGAGATTTAAAAAAAAAATTCCAACTTATTTTTTGCGGCTGTCGATTGTTTACCTTTACCTTTACAGGCACCTACAGTTTGGCTGAGAATAGGGCCTTTCATTATTTCACATTTTTATTACACATGATGTGCGAGATATTAAGTAAATAAACTACTTTTTTGTTTCGTGTAGCTTTTGCTAAATAACACGCGTTGCTACTTCTGTTAAAAATTCAAAGATAAAGGGTATTGACAGTTCACTTTCAAATTCATTTTTTTATTTTTAAATTGATGTTTTAAAATTTTACTAAATATTAAGCATGTACGCCCATTTATTCTAAACAGAAATGAATTTACCATACTTGTCTAACTTGTCTAGAATTTAAGTAATTTATTTTTAAAATTTCAAAGTGAACTGTCAATACACTTTATCTTTAATTTTTTTAAAAAAAGAATAACAACTTGTCATTTTTGACAGTTCAGTTCGAAATTTTAATTATACATTACTTTAATTGTGGACAAGTTAGATAAATTCGGCAAATTTATTTGTGTCTAGAATAAATGTACGTATATTGTTTACTATTTTTTAATTTATTTAAATATGAATTTTTTTTCATATTTTTTATAATGGAGGGTTATGATTTTGACGTCACAGGCAAGAAAGAGAAAGATGAGGTAAAAGTTGAGATGGAAGTTCATAACACAAACATCCATGTTTTGACGTTTGATATGGTGTTTTAACAAGGTTATGTTTTTATTTTTGAAGTTTATTATTTAAGTAACTTAATAAATTTAACACTTGCCATATACATACATACATACATACATAACGTCACGCTATGTCCCACTCAGTGGGGTAGCACGAACCCAGAAAAACAGTCAACCAACAATCAATCTCCTCCAAACATTCCTATCCTGACACACCACTTTCGCCTCGTCCACATTCATAGTGCGATTCATACATGCTCGTTTATTCTTCACACTCGGAATCATTCGTTCACGCAACAAACCATCAATCATACCCAACCAGTTATTCCTCGGACGCCCGCGCAATCGGTCACCTTCAATCTCACCCACATATATTAGTTTCACCAACCTTTCATTCGACATTCGCTCAACATGTCCAAACCACCTCAACTGACTCACTCCCACTTTCTTAACAACATTCTTCTCAATCTCACACTCATCATACACCAATGTATTCCGTATATGATCACGTATACCATATACCTTTATAGTAATAAAGGGAGTTACTATGCACAAACCAAACACAAACTTTATTTTTTATATTTAGCATCATTTTAAGAACTGTCATTTTGACAGCGTTTTGTTTGTGTTTCGCCCATGTGAATTTCATAGTAGTTCAATGAAAACATCAATAGATGGCAGCACGAAAATTTGCTTCTGTATAACCCTCCATTCAAAATAATTATGACAGATGTCTTTGTTCGTCAACCTCGATTCTTTTAAGGAATTTAGGCGGTAATATTCAAAAGAGTTAATTTCTTATTTAACACAAAAAAAGTTGAAAATTATTTTGCACTTCATATATGGTTTCTTTTCTTTCTCAAAAAATACACAGATGTCTCCGCTCGACAACCTTGATGCTTATTAGTATTTTAGGCGGTAAAATTTAAATAAGTTAATTACATATCTAATATAGAAAGATCGTTTTAAATATTTATAATCAATTTCAGAATTATTTTTATTATGAGTTGTTTTTTACTTCTAATCCTGCCGTGTTTGGTACTAAATTAAAAGTTTCACATTAGAGATTTAAAATAAAGTGTCATAAAGTTATTTTCGACGATTGTCAATTATTTTTTATAAATATCATTTAAATCCTACCGTGTTTGGTATCAAATTAAAGGCCTTGCGGAGGAGATTTAAACTCAAGTGTCAAAAAGTTGTTTTGGACGATCGTTAATTGTTTTGTATAAATGTTATTTAATTCCCACCGTGTTTGGTATCAAATTAAAGGCCTGGCGGCGGAGATTTGAACTCAAGTGTCAAGAAGTTGTTTTGGGCGATTGTCAATTGTTTTTTTATAAATATTATTTAAATCCTACCGTGTTTGGTATCAAATTAAAGGCCTCGCGAAGGAGATTTGAACTCAAGTGTCAAAAAGTTATTTTGGACGATTGTCAATTGTTTTTTATAAATATTATTTAAATTATGTAGTGTTTGGCATCAAATTAAAAGGCCCAAGGAGGAGATTTGAACTCAAGTGTCAAAAAGTTGTTTTGGATGATCGTTAATTGTTTTGTATAAATGATATTTAATTCCTACCGTGTTTGGTATTAAATTAAAGGCCTTGCGGAGGAAATTTAAACTCAAGTGTCAAAGTTGATTTGGAGCATTGTCAATTGTTTTTTATAAATATTATTTAAATCCTACCGTGTTTGGTATCAAATTAAAAGTCTCATGAAGAATATTTTTACTCAAGTGTCAAAAAACGTGTTTGGTATTGAATTAAATATCTCACGGAAGAGATTTAAACTAAAGTGCCAAATATTAGTAACATGAAAGCGAGAAACGAAGTGACGAGCTTGCTTCGCCTTTGCACTGACTTGAAAGCGAGGAACGAAGTGACGAGCTTTCTTCGTTAATTCACGGACATGGAAATGAGGAACAAAGTGATGAGCTTGCTTCGCCGATGCACTAACTTGAAAGCGAGGAACGAAGTGACGAGCTTTCTTCGTCTAGTACTGACATGGAAGCGAGGAACGTAGTAACGAGCTTCCTTCGCCGATGTACTAACATGGAAACGAAGAACGAAGTAACGAGCTTTCTTCGTCAATGTACTGACATGGAAGCGAGGAACGTAGTGACGACCTTGCTTCGCCAATTGTTTGGTATAAATTTGAAGTTATTTAAGTCTACTCAATTTATTTTTCTACATTTTCAGTTGTAATCTTCTTCAGTGACGCGGAGCCTAGGGGACAGACCTGCGAAGCAGGTCGGGCCGCTAGTCTTATATACTAAACGGCATAACGTATTTTCAATGTTTTCATCACTGACAATTGCTCATTTTTACAGCTTAGACGGAGTAACCGATTTACATGAAACTTTCACTGTTAAATACTATATTTTGTCGTTTAGTGCCTTTTCGGAGCAGATTTTTTATTTTACCTCATATTGTCCTTTAAAATGGTCAAAAAAGGCGAAATTTTTCAAGTATCCAAGTAACTTGTGGAATTTTACTGTTTTACGATCACGTAATTTGAATAAATGAATGAAACTTGTCATTTTTGACAGTTCAGTTTGAAATTTAATATATTAATTACGTTAATTGTAGACAAGCTGGACAATTTTTGTAAATTTATTTGTGTTTAGAATAAATGAACAAATATACTTATAAATTTGTAAATTTTTAATAAGTCAATTTAAAGAAAATGAAAATAATTTCAATTAAAAATTTTCGCTTTGATTGTACATGCCGTTTGAATAAGGTAAATGAATAACTACTTGTCATTTTTGACAGTTTAGTTTGAAATTTTAAATATAAATTGCATTAATTGCAGACATGCTGGAAAATTTTCGTAAATTTATTTATGTTTACAATAAATGCGCAAATATGTTAACTAATTTCCAAATTTATAAAAAAATCATTTAAAAAAACTTTTCTACAAAAGTTGAAAAATTGCGAAATGCCTAGAATTCACGGCCAGTTCAAGGATTTAATAAAGTCTAACAATTTTATTATAAGTGGTTATTCTTCAGGCAAAAGTCAATGAGATTGTAATAATTCTTTGTTGTATTCAGTGTTTAGAGTAATCAATGCATTGTTGTATTCTTTGATACAAGTTTTAAATGGTAAGTTATGTGCACAGGGCACTGCCAATGCAATGCAAATATTTCGAGTTTTAATACATTTTATTTTGTAGGTTAACATTAATTACCTTATTCCATAGTCCAATGACAAGAAATAAGTAAGAAATGCATAAAATAAAGTAAAACCAATCATATTTTGAAGATAGGGCGAACCCAATTTGACAAATTGTGTTGAAATGTGTGATATATGCTCCATGCTATGTTTTTGTATACAAGTGTTATGAATTAAAATATTTCGAAAATAACTTGTTACAAAAAGGTAAGTTATTCAATCACCAGATATTCGTCTCGCAGCTGTCGACCAGAACAGACGTGTCTGCTTCTTGTCGATCGGTTACGGAACAAAGTTACGTAGTGCTTAGTGTGCATAATACGATTGCATAGTGCTTAGTGCTCAGTGTTCTGTGCCTTAGTGCTTTACATCAAGTGATTTATTTCACCTAACAGTGAAGTGAAGTGATCTAAAATGCCCGAAACCAGTGGCGGTATAAACTCCACGATCACTCAAACGGTGACCATAATCTCAACAACTACAGTTACTACACTCGTCAATAATTTTTCCCCTTCAAGATCTCCTATCATGAGTCCAATGCTCTCACCCTATCAACCACCAACATATCCAACTCCACTAACCGTCAACTCACCACACCCACCCTCATTATACCCAATAGTTTACGTAATGGATACGGAGTCACAACCCAGAAACCCATCACCTCCAGACACTAATAAAGATCAAATCTGCACCTGGCAGACCCTAAGGATAAAGAAAACGGCAAAACGTTCCATGACTAAAGTAAGTAACAACCTTTCTCCAAAAGCCAAGAAACCTAATGCTAGTAATAATAGAGAAAACATAACCATAACAAACAGATTTACCATTCTGGACCATGAAGAATTATCCGACAATCAAACAAATGCAGACAAAACTAAGGAACATAAACCACCTCCCGTGTTTATTCAAAATGTGACAAATTACTCAAACATGCTCAACTGCATACAAACCTCGCTCAATATTGACGAATTCCTTTGCAAAACCCTATCTAACGACGAAGTTAAAATTAACACAACAAATTCTACCGCGTACAGGAAACTAATACACCTATTAAAGCAAAACCGAGTAGCATTCCACACGTACCAATTAAAATAAAACCGCGCCTACAGGGTCGTGTTGAAAAACCTCCACTCTTCAATGCCCATCGAAGAAATAAGAGAGGCTCTAGAAGAGAAAGAGTTCGAAGTCCGCAACATAACCAACATCAAAAGTTGGCACACCAAGCAACCACTGCCAATGTTCTTCATCGATCTCGAACCCAACGACTCCAACAAAGATATTTATAAGCTAACTAATCTATTGGGAACAAAAATAGAAATTGAACCCCCCAGAAAGAAAAAAGACATACCCCAATGCCAAAGATGCCAGGAATATGGTCACACCAAAACTTACTGTACTAAACCTTACAGATGTGTAAAATGCACAGATTACCACCCAACGAACCAGTGCTCTAAAAGTAAAGACTCAGCACCTAAATGTACTCTATGTGAAGGTTCGCATCCTGCTAACTATAAAGGCTGCCCTACATACAGAGCAATACAACAAAGAAGAAACAGAAACTTATATCAAAATAAATCATACAACAACCCAAACTCACTTCAACATCGAAACACGGAAGCTCAACAGAAAGAAACCCCCACTCAATCCAAACCCACGACCACTATACCCCGAATAACAATAATGGACTCACATACTCACAAGTTACTAAAACGAGAGGAAACGAACAAAACTGTTCTCTACAACAACTGCTAAACAAATTCGAAACAATGTTTACTCAACTTATGAACCAAAATTCCAATATCATTAACATGTTATCCACGCTAATTAAGCACATCACCAATGGTTAACACACTGCGAATAGTACTTTGGAATGCCAACGGGCTACCACAACATCGGCAAGAAGAAGTCGAAGTATTCCTCAATCAGCAGAAAATCGACATACTTCTAATCTCAGAAACTCACTTCACCCAGAACACATACTTCAAGATCCATAATTACAAAACTTACCACACCAATCACCCAGACGGAAATGCACACCGGGGAACTGCAGTCATTATAAAAGAAAAAATTGAACATTATGAAATGAAAAAATTCGAGAAGGAATATCTGCAAGCAACTACTATCAAAATTAAAGATGCATATGGCCCAATTTCCATTGCAGCCATATACTGCCCCCCAAGGCATGCTGTGAAACAAAAACAATTCGAAGAGTATTTCGCAAACCTTGGTAATAGATTCATTGCAGGTGGAGACTTTAACGCGAAACACACATACTGGGGATCAAGGCTGAATAACCCAAAAGGCAGAGAACTGTTAGCTACAATCAACGCGAACAACTTTACCCCGATCAGCACCAGAAAACCCACATACTGGCCAACCGACACAAATAAAATACCGGACTTACTTGACCTATATGTTGCAAAAGGAATATCATCCAATTACATACAGGTTGAAGAATGTTTCGACCTCTCATCTGACCATTCCCCAGTCCTAATCACAATTAGTGCAACTATAATTAAAAAGCAAGCTAAACCCTCATTAAGCAACAAATCCACAAACTGGGAAATGTTCAGAAAATTCTTAAATGACGAAATCAACCTACAAATCTCTCTAAAATCTACAGAGGAAGTAGACAAAGCTGTTGAACTCCTCACAAATGCTATTCAACTAGCCACCAAGAAATCGACGCCAGAAAATAATAACAGATACGAAAACATTCAGAACTATCCCAAGCATATTCGTGATCTCATCGCCTTAAAAAGAAAAGCCAGAAGAACGTGGCAATCAAGCAGACTCCCACAGGATAAAACGATACTAAATAACCTCAGTAAAAAACTTAAGCGACTTATCGCAGAAGCGAAAAATGAAACCTTCGAAGAATATATCAACAACCTAACTCCAAACGCAGACACGCACTACTCACTGTGGAAAGCTACCAGAAAAATTAAAAGACCGCAACAACATGTCCCCCCCATTAGAAAAGAAAACAATACCTGGGCGAGATCTGACAAGGAGAAAGCAGAAACATTCGCTCAGCACCTATCCAATGTCTTTCAGCCGCACTCCTTGAATCAGGCAAGTGACGCAGATATTTTAAAATCACTAGATATACCCCTACAACTATCACCACCGATAAATCCCTGTACCCCATCAGAAATTTACAAGGAAATCAATTACCTAAATAATAAAAAGGCCCCTGGTCACGACCAAATCACAGCTACAATTCTCAAAAACCTGCCTAGGAAAGGGATCATCGCAATCACTCAAATCTTCAACGCAATACTTAGATTACAGTATTTCCCCACTCAGTGGAAGACCTTACTAATAATTCTCATACTAAAACCCGGCAAACCAATTCACGATCCCTCATCATACAGACCTATCTCACTACTACCTATCCTAGCCAGAATTCTTGAAAAATTGATCCTTAAAAAAATGAAACCCATAATAGAAGAAAATAAAATAATTCCCGACCATCAATTCGGGTTCAGAGAACAACATTCCACCATAGAACAAGTTCACCGAATTGTGAAAGAGATCGAGGAAGACCTTGAAGAAGGGAAAGTATGCTCTGCGGCTTTCCTCGACATTAGTCAAGCCTTTGACCGCGTCTGGCACCCTGGACTCCTACTCAAAATAAAGGAACTCCTACCACATAACTTCTACCTTCTAGTTAAGTCTTATCTCTCTGACCGTCAATTTCAGGTATCACATGAAAACACTCAATCCGAAAGCTACACAATCTCTGCCGGCGTTCCACAGGGAAGTGTCCTAGGACCAACTTTATACCAAATATATACGGCTGACCTACCCTGTACCAACAACGTAACAGTAGCAACATATGCAGATGACACTGCAATTCTCTCCTCAAACTATAATCCTACCACCGCATCCAAACTCCTTCAAGATGCCTTAAACAACATACAACACTGGGCCAATAAATGGAAAATTAAAATTAATGACAACAAATCTATGCATATAACATTTACAATGAAACAAACCCAATGCCCCGAGGTGCACATCAATAACAAAAAACTTCCAAGAAAAGATCACGTCGTATATCTAGGAATGCACCTGAACCCTACACTAACCTGGAAAAAACATATTGTTGCTAAAAGACAGCAGATAGATCTAAAAATTAAAAAACTATATTGGTTAATTGGTCGAAAATCGAAACTCAGCATAAACAACAAACTCTTAATATACAAATCTATCATAATTCCAATTTGGACTTACGGCATACAACTCTGGGGGTGTGGAAAAGCCACCAACCTAAACATCATCCAGCGAGCACAAAATAAATGCTTACGAATAATAGCAAACGCACCATGGTACGTATCAAATGAATCCCTACACAAAGACCTTAAGATTAAAACAATCAAAGAACAAATCAAATTATTTGCAAAAAAACACGAAAACAGATTACATAACCACCCTAACAACCTCGCACTCGACGTCCTAAACAACGAGAATGAAAAGAGAAGACTGAAAAGGACCAAACCACTGGACCTGGCAAACTAAGATGACAAAAATCACCCTCCGGAGAAGTTCCAATGGGAACTTTCTTCACGCATGATAAATAAAATGTATCACAATTACTGGTTGGCCTTATCTAGGCCAGTTGTATATTTTAGAATGAAATAAAATAAAATAATTCAATCACCATATTCCACAGAAACATAATAGGTATATTAAAATGTGTATTACACTGATATTTTTTAACATGAAATAGCGAAAACATTTATAGAAGAAATTTCAAGAATTAAAGGTAGCTGAAAAGGTTTTCATATTTTGACATATCAAATTTGATCTGCAACGTTCAGGTGCTTGGTGTATGATTTAATTTGTTAGTTGTCTTCATTTTGAAATATTTGTTGTAGGTGTTATAATAATTACGGGACATGAAAATTAAATAAAATATGTGGATTATGTAGATTTTTCTAATGTGATCAATAGTAACAAATTTATACCAGTGGCCCAAGTGTGCAAGCGGCAGGTTGAACTGCTTCAAACGCTTGATTACAACAATGATATATATTTATTCTTTGTATCTACCTTACCACGGACTATTTTATATATATTTTGTGAAACTATTTTTGTAGAGTATATAGTATGTTATAATTAAATAACATTCTCAAAACTAATAAAATATTTAAGAAAATAGCAATAAAAAATTTACGGGCGGTTCCAACATTAGCATCGCATAATTCGGTATTGTTCGATATACTTCTGAATACAATAGTTATTCTAAAGAAAAATTTTACAAATTTAATGAAATTTTTAATATAATTTTAATTGCAGACCAGTTGGACATGTTTGACAAAGATATGAACAAATATTAGTGAAAGTTGTATTTGATTTAAATTTGATTTAAAATTCACTTATTTAGTCGCTAAAGAAAGGCCTCGAAGAAACGAGATTAATAATTATAACTAGAAGAATTATGCCATATTGTGTAGTGTGCCGTATATCGTACTAACCACCCTTTTCCTATTATATTATTGTAACTACATAAGTTTTATGAAATTTTCAGAGATGGCGGAGCCCTAGCTGAGACACCCGCCGTAGGCGGGGGTCGACGCTAGTTCGTTACTATTATGTTTATTTGTTAATAACGGGCTGACGTTTCGGCCCTATTTTGAGTCTTCTTCAGAGACCAAATGATATCACACAATATCGTCACTTTTGCGATCAAAAAGTGTCATTTTTGGGAACTCTAGATCTTTCGTAGTACATGTCAAAAATTTTTTATCTGTTTTTGCCAAGTGGTACGGAAGATCTAGTTGCCAAAAAAATTACACATTACTTTTCCATTCCAATAAAAAAAAAATATTAAAAAGAATCAAAAGCAATTAAATATTATTTTGCTAACAAACCTTCGCAGTCTCTTTATCAGAACTTAATTGAGATTCTGTAATAGAACTATCGCCAACATTTATAATAAATTGATTGAAGAATTACCTCGGTTTGTCCATCAGCTTGGCAAAAATGATTTTCCATTGCCGTCATATGTTTTGCATGGCTTTTTTTAATTTTCATCAGAAATGCTTTACAATTACATCTGCAGAAATTCTTTTTAAATTTACAAGATATAAATCAACAGCAGTGTTATTTTCGCGTATGTATCTTTTCATTCCTGCCCATTCTAATTCAATAGGATTTAAATCACACATGAACGGAAGAATGTTAATTTAAATTTATTAATACACTAAATCGGCTTCAATTTTAGTTGAATTACATTTTTACGTGAAATATTTTTATATTGACTACGCCACTGGGCAGAGAAACTCATCTCTATGGGGTTGTAAAATTTACTCACTATTTCACATCTGGCAGCGTCTAAGCAAAAGTGTATTACTTGGCCCGTTTTTATCTGGTGCAGATTGCAGAAACAGTGAAATTCTTTTTTGGAGAGAAATGTAAGTATAAATGTATTTAATTAACTTAATGTCCGACCGTTACGTATATATATATATATATATATATATATATATATATATATATATATATATATATATATATATATATATATATATATATATATATATATATATACTAAATAACGACCTAGGGAATTATAAATTTGACTTTGTTGCTATTGGACACAATAAACAAACACTAACTTCTATTGGTAGATAGAAATATTGAAATAAACAAATCGGTATTTCAAGCAAATAGATTAATCTCTCTAACAAAACACAATACGAGGATAAAATTCTTTTATAAAATAAAGCAGCACAATGTTGATCTGACGCATTATTGTCCTTATAACGCCATTGACATGTTAATTACTATAATAAATAAATTACAATATAAATTTTGAAATATATTATATTTCACACAAATTATTAATTTTATTACAGGGAGGAACTAGAAGGCGATAGAGCCGGGGCTATAGTATGGCTGGATGGCGGTAATTATTTGTATGTTTTAAATAAAAGGAAAAACGATGGATCAAAACTGTATTTCAAGTGTCGCGAAAATTATTGTCCAGCTAAAGCAAAAATGTTAAACTATGCTCCACCAATATTGACCGAACAACACAACCACGAACCCGATGTTTTGGATGTTGAGGTATTGCGTTTAAAACAGGATCTACGCAACCGGAGCGCAACGGATAATACAAGCATGGCCCGTATTTTTTCTGACATCGAACTTCGGTATTCGCAAGAAGCTGTTGCGCGAGTTGGAGGGAGACATGGCATGCGGCCCATGATGTATCGAAGTAGAAACCAGGGAACCCCACAAATTCCACGGAATTTGAGAGAATATGCCGTAACGCTGCAGGAGGACCGGTGGCGTGGAAGATACGCGACGGAATTAGGACCAGGACGAATGGAGTTCTTCAGCAGGCTCATCGTTGCAGAAGACCAGTCGGCAGCAGTGGTCTTCGTTTCACCAACAATTCTTCAGTATGTTAATCAAGGTGCACAGGTGGCCCTGCACATGGACGCGACGTTTAAAGTTGTGCCGAGAAGAGGTGCTGGATCGCAACTTTTTGCCATTCATATTCATTATGATGGCACAGTATACCCCAACATGTACGTGTTGATGGAACGTAAGACGCATGCCACATACGTCGCTGTCTTGACGGTACTGCGGCAGTTGCCCCCACAGATTAACGCCAGATCTGTGATGACCGACTATGAGGTACGTAACACTTTATTATTACAAAGTGCACAAATACAACGTTTCATTTTTATAAATTTTAAATATAAAAAATATAATTTAGAAATTAGATATATTAAATAGATTTAAATTATATAACCGTATTTTTCTATGAACGACCTAAATAGATGAATTTATTATAATTTTTATTTACTACAATGTGTAAGCAATTGACATAATTTTTTAAAAATATTTATTGTCTTTTTATAGGCGGCTCTTCGGGAAGCAGTACGAGCAACAATCCCAGAAGCTCAGCACTTGGGATGCTGGTTTCATTTCGCTCGTGCCGTGCACAAGCGAGCTGCAGCGAATGGGCTGGTTAGGAGGAATTCGGACGACCTCACTCGCCGCGTCGTGAAGATGGCGATGGTGTTGCCCTTGTTACCAGAGGGTCTGGTGGCAGAGGGTTTGCAGGAGCTGCGGACAGAGACGAGGAACAGGGTTGAGTTCAACCCTTTCCTTGACTATCTTGCACGGTGGTTACCCGCTGACATTTCTGTTTACAGACAGCCACAGAGGACCAACAATGCAGATGAATCATTCCACCGGGATTTCATGCGTTTGGTATCGCGTGAGCACCCGAACATCTGGGTGTTCACTGAGTACCTACAACGGGTGGAACATGTGAAAGCGGTTGATTTCCAGCGCAGTCTAGACGCAGTGAGACAACCACGGAGGCCACGTTACACTTACCAGCGTCTAAATCAACGGATCAACCACGCCCAGAATATCTTGGATGCAGAAGGCAACGTTCGTTGGTTTTTGCTGCACATGTCACATGCAGTGAGGGGACTACAGAACATGTTTGGCGTAGCTTTAGATAAATATTATTAATGTTATTATAATAATAATAATTAATATAATATAATAATTCATTTATTTGTCATCAAGCTGCGCTTATACAAAGGAGGTATCTTAGGTACAAATGCTACAGATTATGTTTTAATTATAGGTTACAAACAAAGTTGCGAATTTTGAATGCATTTTGAAAATAATTATATACATCATATGCCTTTTCAATAGTAATATTAGCGAACAGTTCTTCTGGAGGACTACTTGTGATGTACTTTTTTATGTAGTGCTGCCGGAAGGGGTTGTAAAGTGGGCATCGAAACAGAAAATGGTCTAGGTCGTCATCTTCGTACGTGTTACACAGAGTGCAAATTTCGTCCTGCTGAAACTTATAGCAGTGGTTATTGTGATATATTTGGGATTTTTTAATTGAAATAGTTCTAAGTTGGATTAGCAATCTATGGACATGGAGAGGAAGTTTAAGGGTGAGGTAGTTCTGTGTGACGTTGTAGGATTTGAAGGACGGGTTGTAATTGGAATCCAGTATTCTTTGTGTATCTGTTTGATATAGGACTTCTCTATAGGCTACTATAATGTTGTTAATCTCTGTCCTTAATGTTATAACATTCTGCTCTTGCCAGACCCAATAGAAGTTCGTTTTAGTAAGAATTATTCGTAGCGATGCGATCCAGTTATATTTTGCTTGCAATTCAGGCTTTATTTTGTCATTATTGCTAAGTGTCATGAGGACGTTGTAACAGATCTTTATGTACCTATTCTCTTGAGCCAAAAGGAGCTTATACCACCAGTTAAGCATTTTCTGAGCCACTGCAACTTCTAGATTTTGCAGGCCAAGCTCTCTGCGTAGTATATAATGCGGCGTAGTATTTTGTAAATAGTACATAGATTTAAAAAAGTTAGCCTGCACTTTCTCTATTTAATGCACTACATTGCTGCCCCATATTTCAGATGCATATAACGCTGTTGGTAATACGATTGTCTGGTATAATTTGTTGGTTGTTTCCCAGCAATGAACCTTAGCTTTTAGCAGAGTGCCTTTTATGGCTCCTGAAGCTTTATTGGCTTTACTAACAAATTCGTCAGCTGAGTGGTTATGTAGACCAGATGTTGAGAATTTAATTAGATAATAATCAAACATATTCCTTGACAATGGTTTTCACCAAATATTAATATCAGTGAAAGATGGATAAATGATATATTTGCGAGTATAATTTTGTTATTAGTTAGCTAAACCGTATATTATAATTTTTGTTTCTTTTTTAGCCCGTAACGACGATGCGGAAGATATTCCTCAACCTCCTATGCATCCTGCCCAACCATACATTCCACTTATTCAACCTCAACAACTACAACCACCACCCATAGATCGTGAACCCCGTCCACAGCCTCGTTACCCTAATCCTTTAGACCTTTTACCCATTTTACCAGTAATTTCAGTTCGCCCTCCTCGTTCAAATTCACCACCTCCTTTAATATTTTTCCAATAATTTTATCCTTTTCCCCGCCTCCGTCAAATGGGCATATGATGAAAACTCCCTAGATTTGTGAGTAAAATAATTTTATTTATGTAGATAATTTTAGTAATTTTTGTTTTTTATTTTTCAGCTACATGGAAATGCATGGCGAGTCAAAAAGGGTCCCCTCAGAGTACGTGAAATTTGTAGCAGATACCATCGAACCTTTCATTATCTGTACTCCAAGAAGTTGTGGATGTTGTGAATTCGAAGATTTTGTTGCCAGTAACGTGGTTTTTACGGTTGTACAACTGCGAAGATGCTGGAAATAAATCGACTTCAACTGTTCCATTCGTTGTATCGATATTACGCATGAAATTCCTGAGTATTCAGCTGCATTATTAGTTCTCTGTGAATATGCTGGCGGGTAGCTAGCATGCAAGCCGCAGTTCCTTCGGCACTGTCATCATCTTCACGTTGCGGACAGTAGTTGTTCGCTTTTTTTGTTACCAGTCCAGTCGACGCAACTCGCTTTTGAGCGAAATAGAACCAGAAGCTGGATCTGTTTCTTGAAGAACTACCCATATCCATCATTACAGATTTTTATTTGTGGGTTCATGTCTTGCATTCCAGCAACAGGTACAGTATGAGGTATACTGAAGCGATCCAGTACTTTTTTTTGGTACAACTTTGTACATCGTAAATGTGCTTGTCATACTAAAGAATCATTCTTGATTCGATGATCATTCCTGCTTATAATTCTTCTGCCAAAAAGAGTCTCCTGAAAATATCATTTGTCGTAGTCTTAATCCGGTGCTCAAAATCCATACCACTTGTTATCTAGCAGTCACGGCATTTTCCCATATCACTTATTTTGATACATCATGTGCTTAATATCATCCTTTATTTTGAGCAGCAGCTTTTCTAGGAATACCGAAGTTCAACAAATTTACGGACCATACTAGTATATTCTGAAGAACTATTTGCGTAACTCCGAATGCAATCATCAACAATCAATTCGTCGGGATCGGGTTGTGAAGTGGTATATGGTTTAACATTTTTGCATTAGTTGGATAAAAATGTTCCTGGCAGTGAAATACAAGATCCATCGTTTGTCCAAAATGATACATACAAGAATTATCATCAATCCAACAATACTATAGTCTCTACTCCCTGGGCTGTGAGATGGTACATGCTTTAACCATTCATTGTTTGCCCAAAATCATCGTATACAAAAGTATCTGCGCCAGCAAACAGTACTCCAATCCTTGCTGCATGGGCTGTGAGATGATACATGGTTTAACCATGCATTGTTTTTTCAAAATCGTCGTATATAAAAATAGCAGCACCAGCCAACAAAATTCAATCTCTGGGATGTGAGATGGTACATGCTTTAACCATTCATTGTTTGCCCAAAATCATCGTATAAAAAGTATCTGCGCCAGCCCTGCTGCATGGACTTTGAGATGATACATGGTTTAACCATCATTGTTTGTCCAAAATTATCATATACATAAATATCAACATCAGCAAACAATTCTTTAGTCCCTGATCTCTGGGCTGTGAGGTGATGCAGGATTTAACCATGTATCATTTGTCCGAAACCTTCGTTTACAAAAACATTAGCTCCTTTCAACAATACTACAGCCTCTGCTCTGTAGAGAATACTGTGTTGTTAATTTTTTATATATTTATGTTATTTACATACTTCAAATAGAATATTTATTTTTTCAGTTATGTTTGTCACATTGATCTGTTTATATATTTATACAATTAAGATACTACTAATAAAATATTTATTTCTTTGGCTTACTGTTTTAATAATTTATATAGGTATATATAGATATACATTAAGATGAGTTGAGTTTTCTCATTACTTTTATTATTAATAAGTTTAAAAATAACATAAGTTTACATGACTCAAAATAAAACTAATTTCTATAAATCATAACAAACCATTTATTACAACTCTTATGGAAAAATCTGATTAATTAATATGCTTTCTTAAAATAATTATAAATTCCATTAACTAGCTTCTAATGGTATAAAATGAAACGAGTTTAGAAAAGCGATGTTTGAATGAAGGAGTATGGCTGTCGTTACAAGAAGTACGAGTGAATTAAATTAAAACACTTCTCTGAACGAGTTGCATGTACTATTTTTCGCATTTCGTACAGAAATGTAAATAATTAAAATATTTATAGAAATTACATTACGAAAATATATTAGAATGTCACACGAGTAACATATGGCAACTTGATATATAGCAAGGTCTAAATCCCATTTATTTATTAGTTGCTATGCAATAATTGTCGCTATGAAATAAAGTATCACTTTATTATACGATTTTAAATATAGAAATGAAATATATTATTATATGAAATGCGGGAAATTTAATTTTAAATATTCTAACAAAATTCAAATGTAATTTTCTCCATGGTGATACTTCCATTACAAAATATTTATGCGAAAATAATTTCATACTTAATAATAGTGAATAGATATTCCAAATATTATCATACAAATGTCACTTTAGTTTAAAAAATATATAGAGGCGCTATGGTAGCATCGACAATGTTTAATTTTTCTAGTGTGAGTCGGTCCTCGCCAAAGCGTTGTCGAAAAGAGCCGAAGCACACTTCGGGTTTCGATGTTATGATAAAGCAGTGTTGTGAAAAATCCTTGCCACGAGAATTCCTCGGTGCGATACGCACTCCGAGAAAGTTGTGGCCTTGCCACTAGGCTGCGCACCACGCATTACGCATCAGTAGTCTCATTCAACACTATCTATATTATTTTAACGTTTATGTGTGTGGACGGTAGTGTCATATTTTATTTTGTAGTAACAGTGTAATTCATTTTAGAATGTCTGAGGAAACTAGAAGCCAAGACTATGTGCAAAATATATTAACCAACGCAACTAATGCTTGCAATAGTGGCATAAGTGATTTATTGAATCAAACACGAAGCTTATTTCGTCCCAATCGACGTGGGAGACGTAAAAGTCAAATGTGGAAATGCAATATTCTTTTAGTACGCTTGTGTGGAGCTAATTTTATGCCCTCAGTTGCCGAATCATCTTATTTAAATGATATTGGATTAGGTATGTAATCAATCTAATGTTTTGTTTCTGGGAAATTATCTAATTATTAGAACTTATTAATATATTTTTGTAACACAATAATATACAGATGTCCTATGAAAAGTGTGGTATAAGATATTATAATATATAATATAATAATAAATCAGTTTTTCCTTACATGCAAAAGTGTCCGATACAAAATTATGATGTACAATTTGTACATGTTCCTAGGTTAAGTCATTTTACATTGATTTAAACGACTAAACAATCGATAACTACAATGTAATTTTGAAAAAAATTTATATATGAAAAAGTATGACGATGACATGTAGCTTATAAATTATTATACTGTTTTTGAAGCGCAACATAAGACAAAAAATTTGTTCCGTGGTTAAGATTGCAGAGTGATGAAATATCGTGAGTTCGATTCCCACTTAAAAATTTATTTTATTAATATTTATTTTAAACAAAATTTTGCTAAAATTAGTTTATCATTTTATTTTATAATCACATTTTGATTATAGTTTTGTGTGGAAATAAAACAATAGTATATTGCACAACGAGCATGGAATGGTACTCATTTCCTACGAGTATGTAAGTTTGTAGCATGAGCCGAAGGCGAATGCTGCAAATCATACGAGTATGAAATGGACATTCCATGCGAGTTGTACACTATACTTTTTCTACGACCACGATATTATTTCCTAATTCATTTAATATTAATTAAAAAGTTTTCTCGCTTTCATCATTCCAATATTTGCCAATTCTAAATAAGTATCCTAGCAATGGCACCTGTACTTAAATGAGCTGACCTGTATTGAAATACTCACAAAACAAATTCATTTCGTACGATGCTTACAATGTACCTCATATCCCTAGCAATAACAAACATACAATGAGCAGAAAAAAGTATTAAATTATCAATTGGAAATCGAACTTGTTATTCCGCAATCGTAACCACGGTGCTATCTTATTGTCTGATGATGCCACGCTTCATAGACAGTATTATAAGCTACGCCTCACTGTCGTATTTCCATTTTTTTAATTACCTCGTAATTAATGACTACGAAGTACTAAAATCAATATAAACAGACTTAACTTAGGATTAAGTACAATGTCATTCACTCCATATTTTTTGTCAGATACTTTTGCGCAAGGAAAAACTGATTTCCCATGTTTCTCCAATTGCACGTTTTTCGTGGGGAAGCCTGTAGATATGTTTTGATTACTATACGGTACTAGGTAAAATATCTGCATCTTTATATTTTCTAATTTTTTCCACATTATTTAACCAGAAACATCATGGTTATACAATAATTAGATGCAATAGAGAATATGTTTTTATTATTTAGTGTTTTCTTGTTTAGGTCGAATCAAAAATGTCCATTTGGATTTAAATTGGAATATAGAGAGAGCGAAAGAATATATACGCACATTATATCCAAAAAACATTGAGAACCTTTTAAAATTAATAAATTTCCAATTTGCCAAAACGGATAATACCAACAGATTAACCAAATTCGGACCTGAAGTACGGTATATAAACGAAATTAAAAGTATTGTCAAACATGGAATGTTAATTCTCGTACCTGACCAAGATTTACCCTCTGACTTACCCAAAATTAAAGCTAGTATACCTTCGACATCAGTTGACCAGAATGACATTCATTCTAGTGGTATCTAATTTAAACATCAATCTTTTAAATCTGTATCAAATAATTTATATGTTTTACTTAATTTTAGACGATGATTTTCAAATTATACGTAGGGCAAGATCAAATCCATCGAATAGAAGATTATCTTCACAATATGAAAGAACAGTTACATCAGATGGAAGAACAGTTCCATCTCATATTACGAGTACTTCGCATTCTCAAATATCTTCTGCTAATATTATGCTACCCTTACCACCATCACATACTATTACTTCGCAATCTCAAATGTATACTCCTAGTATTGACACAGAATCTTCAGGTAAATTGAGTTTAAAATTATATGTAATTAGTAGTTTAAAACTTTTTTTCAGGTTCTTCTTTACACCAAGTTTTATCAACATCACGTACCGCTATTAACACTACGCAAAGACAAATATCTCGCGGGAATATCGATGAGTCCCGTAATATTTCTTCGCAATCACCTATATTACTAGATCCTATTGACTTTGATAATAATGTGTATTCAGGTAATCAATAATTTGTATTTGTAATTTTCTAAATCCTAGATTTTTAAAACGATAAAGCGGGTATTACACATTGAAGTTTTTCTTTTCAAGTGATTTTAAAATGACATTTGATAGCTAATTCGCCTGTTGTAAAACATGCGGATAGATGGTAATGCGGTAAAGCAGCAATGTGCAGGTGTACGTACATTTTAATGTCACTTGACAAGAAAAAGTGTAAAGCACGCTGAAGATCAGGTTGCACCAACCTCAATCCAATTTTATCAACTTTGATTACACACGAGCTTTTTATTTTGCCGGATTTTATGTTTGTCACGAAACCTTGTTACCTAGTAATTTGACAAGAAAATTTTATTTTTTAAACAGTTTTTAATTCAAATTGCTGTCAGGTGACAAGGTTGAGTTGTCCAACTGAAATTTATCCGAAAAAAATAAAATGCTCGATTGTAATTCGGCGAGATGATTTAACGACATTATTTATGAAAAAGGTTTATTTAAAAGTGTAATTGATGAAAGTACAATTATTATATATCATATTTTTGACATATTATGCAAATGTCATTAATGTAGTTAGTATTTTGATTTGGTTGCTAAGAGAAAGGCAAATAACGTTATATCAAGGGTAATATCACAAAACCTTCTGATTTTATCAATAAATGTTTATTTATGCACAAATTTATCACTTAAAAAATTTCCTTCTTATTTATTCGTTGTCAAAACGATTATATTGTTTTGTTTTTATGGCTTACTTTATATAGAAGTTAATTTATCTATTTAATAATGAAAACAAAAGAATATTTTACTTATGACAAATATAAAACGACTAAAATTTATATTGTTAATATTACAAAACTATAATATATTTAATTATTGTTGGTGCAATCGAACTAAATTGATAGATGGACAGACGGATCTATTCTGTAAAATAGTGTTAAAATTTGTACATAAATATCTTGGTTTTCAAAAATTAGAATATTTAAATTGACCATTTATAATTTTTATTTTAGATATTATTAATGATATACTCATATATGACCCAGATAGTCAGGAAGAGATTAGTAAGTTTTATATACTAGAATTATCACTGAAGTATCCGTATAACTCTTATTAAATTATTTTTTAGATATTCCTGAATTAATTTTATCTGGCAACGAACAAGTAATTTCTATAAATCGAAATAAAAATGTATTGGAACAAATGTTCCAAATTTACGAAGATGAAAGTATAGTTACCAAACGTATTACCGTCGAATTTGTAAATGAAAGCGGCACAGACGCTGGAGGACTTACCAAAGAGTTATTTTGTATATTTTGGAAAGACGTCGAACCGATTTTTTTTAGTGGTGAACATTGTATTATACCTTCACTACCTCTGCACTTACAAAGAAAAGAAAGAAAAAAATATGTGCTGATTGGACGTATATTAGATCATTTTTTATATCTTTTGGGCTACATACCCGATAAAATAGCGAAATCTGTATTTTTACGCTTGGGGAATCCAGACATTAAAATTGATTCCTCGACTCTAATAAATGATTTTTTTTGTTACATTACAGGCCGTGAACGTTTTATTCTAAAAAAAGGATTAAATTCTTTCAAAGACTTGACTCCAATTGAATTAGATTATTTACTAACATTTTTCAGTTCATATGAACTTTTCGAGTTACCTAAAGAAAATGAACTGAAAGATCAGATTTTGACAATTGCAGAACAAGTTCTGTTAGTTAAACCAACGGATTTAATTTGTGAAATTAGAAATGGAATATCTTTACCTCATTTCGAGGAATTTTGGGGGTCGTTATCATTAAAAAAACTAAATTATATTATGAATAAACACAAGCCAACTATTAACAAAGTTGTAAGTGTTTTAAATCCACCTAAGGATATGACAAACGATGAAGAGAAAGTATATTATTTTCTCCAAAATTATATTCATTCTCTGGATCGGGATCACTTAAATCAATTTTTATTATTCGTAACCGGTACCTACATTTCACCAAACATTGTAAATGTGAGCTTCACAAAGTTAACTGGATTAAATATACGTCCAATCAGTCACACATGCTCAAATACAATTGAGCTATCTGTAGCATTTAATAATTTTCAAGAATTTAAAAGGAATATGAATACTTACCTGAACAGTGAATATTCATTTCAATATTCACAGCTGTAAGACAAATTTCATTGTATGTAATGTTATGGTAATGGTAATAAGTGTATACTATTTTATTCATAATCAGTTGGTAATCACGAGTTTCAAGCAATAATTTTATTAAAATTTTTTGACAGTTTTGTTACAATCTGTTTAGTCTTATTTAACATACAGCTTGGGCCGAAAGTCCCGCAACGGCGGAATATTTATTCAGGATCGAAATTAAAAAAAAAAGTCTCGAATGAAAGTTATAAGGTTTGAAAAGTCGCTTTGATTACTAGTTATTTTTTTATGGGGTTTGCATTTGATAACTTTTGATTTTTTAAATGGGAATATTTTTTACGGATTCATTTCTAAGATTTGTAAGAAAAAAAATCTTCTTACTTTTGTAAGAAAAATGTTGATTTAACTATTTGCTATAAAAAATTGACATTTAAAAAAAATTCAGACAAAAATTTTATAATGTTTTCTGTAAAAAACTATGGGTTCCCATTTATAAAAACAAAAGTTACCCCACGAAAACTCCATAAAGATAAAAAAAAAAACTCAATACTTAATCAATGCGATTTTGCAAATCTTACAATTTTTATTCCAAACATTTATATTTTCTAAGTTGGATCCTGAGTAAATATTTCGCCGTTGCGAGACTATCGGCTCATTCTGCTGATATCTATGATACTGTTGCTAGGTAACAAGATAAAATGTTTATTGATTCTGTCAATTATATTAACCCTTCTGTTTTGAAGCTTCACCGCGTTAGTAGTCGCTTTTTCTGCAGCTTTTGACAGTTTTAATTCACTATCTCACATATTTTTATTTATATTTTTAATTATAAAAAAGCGGTAAATCTTCAAAATATTTGATAACTCGATCATTATCTGTTATTAATCGATAATAATTTATATTCATGATTCCTTTAGCGTCATTTCAGTATTATGTGACTAGAATAATTTATTCTGTAATTTCTAATTTAGTTTAACGCAATTTGTTCACACGATACTGTCATTAAAAAAAATTATGTAATTTTTAACCTAACTTTTTAGGAAGCTGACAGTGTCAATATACAGGGTGTTCATTTTAAGTGGTACACTATTGCTATTTCGAGAACTATAAGAGCTACGAGGTCGGTTAAATTAGCAAACAATTTCTATATTGACAATTAAAATGTGCGAAACAAGACCATAGGTTCTCAAAATGCGGGGTGCAACTTTCTTATTTTAAATGGCAACCTACTTTTTTTATTTGCTTATTCGATTCAGTATTTTTTTCTGAATTCAATGATATACACGTGTAATGACCAAATAATACAAAATATTTGAGAAAAATGCAAAATTAAAAATGTATCATTTTTATTTAAATATGCATATACGAAGTTAGCCATCGAAGAAAACAAATAAATCAAATGCAGAAATAATTGAAAAAACTGTAATTATAAGAATAATTATTAATTTAGTTGTTACAATACAGAAATACAGAGGTACACTTAAAAAAACTAATATTAAAAAATGTTTGATTTATTTGTTTTCTTCCATGGCAAACTTTGTATATGCAAATTTAAATAAAAATATATATTTTTAATTTTGCATTTTTCTCAAATATTTTGTATTATTTGGTCATTACATGTGAACATCATTGAATTCAGAAAAAAATACTGAGTCGAATAAGCAAATAAAAAAGTAGGTTGCCATTTAAAATAAGAAAGTTGCACCCAGCATTTTGAGAACCACTGGTCTTGTTTTGCTCATATTAATTGTCTTATAATATAGAAATTGTTTGCTAATTTAACCGACCTTGTAGCTCTTATAGTTCTCGAAATAGCAATAGTGTACCACTTAATATGAACATCCTGTATATAGTTAATATTTTTTGTAATAGCTTCGTTTAGATTAATGCAAAATGCATAAAAGTAACAAAAAATAAAGGATAAATTATTCTAGTCACGGAATACCATAAAATAAATTATTGTCATTAACTTATCAACCGATAACAAATAATGAGCAAGTTACATAATAGAGGGGGAATATTGTCAAAAAATATTAATTAAATGTTTAAAACCCTATGTTTATTAACTGATTGTGAATAAAATTGTGTAAATGATATTTTTTGTTATATATAATATTGGCACAAATTTACAAGTATATTTTTTACAATTTACATGTTTTTAATTGTTTACTTTATTTTATTATACTGGGAGTTACATCGAAACAGAACAGAATTTAAATTTCCATATGTGAATATTCCTTACCAGTACGTGTTACAGGTAAAATGATAACACAAGATGTTTACAATTTAAATGAATGTCAAATGAGCCTAAATTGTTGCTTATTAGTTTATAAGGTTAAATATTAAATGAAATGTGACATTTCCATAAAACATGAAAAGAGTTACGAGCCATTTAAATGGTACAAAATATGTATTTTAGTAATCATTCAAGATATGCTTTTGTTTTTCCATAACTAGAGGATAAATATTCATATATGTAAAAATGTATTTATAAATGAATTTACAAGTAATTAAGTTTCGTTTTTTTTTAAATAAAAAAATAAAATAAATAAACGAAATAGAAACATTTTGTACCATTTAATGGACATCTTATATCAGGTGGTGCATGAGAGCATCCCAAGTCGGACGGTTGTATACGTATACATAGAAAAAAATATTTATGTAATTGAACAATAGAAATAAAAGACTGATTTTTTATATGGAAAATAAAAGTGTTTCATTAAATTTAATTCCACAAGAATAAATATTAATAAATTTTTTGTTTTGACGATCTTTACTTATACATTATTATCAACATTTATTAAATGATTCAGCAAGTTGACGCAATGTATAAATTTATCCCGTGGGCGTAATATATTGCTTAAATGTATATTAAGTTCATGTAACTGTTGTTCACTTATGTCAATTACAGCTGTCAGCGATGAAACTGGAATCGAGGATTCATTTATTTGCGCTTCTACATTAACGCCGTGTTCCATCATAGCATCTCTTAATCTTGTTTCCAAATCTAACTGAGGTGAAAATGTTTCTTGAATACTTGTATGTTTTGAGTTGATATTACGCAACACTCCATCTATCCACATTTCTCTAGGACTACGAGAATTTTCTGTCCTAATTTTATGATTATTCCAAGCAGACTTAAAAAAATTTAATTTTTCATTTATTATGTTTAGATAAACCTTTTGTAAGGCAAATTTGTGAATAGTATTATCAGGATCTAAAAGTCCAGCATCTTCTAATTCGTAGAACTCTTTTTGGAATATACAAACTACATTTTCGAATACGTCTTTCCACAGTCTTTCTATTCTCTGGTTATGAACTGAACGACCCGTAATATGACTACCTCTAGTAATTCCTCTCAGACAATTCATTAATACTGCAACAAAAATATTTTCATAGCCATGATCCGACCGTACTCTTGAAGGAAGTCCATATTCATTTACTGATTGAACGAAATATTTTAGGACAATATCAGCCGTTATAGTGGCACATCTTACATAAGTTATAAGTCTTGAAAAACCGTCAATTGAACCATGGATAACAAAACCCCATCTACAAACAAAAAAATCTGGATATTTGATTTAAAAATAATATTTTATCAAGGTTGCCAGTTTTGACAACCTCGTTTTATAGAAGGCGTATAGATAATGGGTTCGTAACATCATCCACTTCAGTTGTGTTACGAAATTGTTAAATCGTGTATTATCTTTTACTTCTAAACATAAAAAACAATTCATTCTCTAATAGTCTAATAATTTTAATGCACTAATAATTAACATATAAGGACAAGGCATTTTATTATTTTCTACAATCGTTGCACAATATCGACATTTTTATTTCATTTTTGGTTAGGAAATGTTAAAAATTGTCGCTCTAGGGCGACAAAATGACATATTGTCGCACTAGCGCGACAAAAATAAATTAGGTAAAAGAAGTAAATGATGCACTAGATTTTTCTGGTAATAATCTTGCTATTGCAAATGCAGTTGCCATATACGTACATACACTAACTTAATTACCATAAACCTATTCACTCTGTGGACTTTATGTCAAATGTACTCCATGTGTCAAATGATGATTTCTTTGAATATTTTTATTTTGTTCATAAACGTTGTCATGATTACGGTGACATGGGTAACTACAATTTCGCTGAATTGTTATAGGAGTGTCCAAAGATAATTTTGAAAATTAATTTTTTCTTCAAACGTCATAAAAGTACGTTGTTATGTATTTGTATTCAACAAGCAGAAGTTCAATATTGTCGCCGCCGGCGTAAAAGTGTATCCTTGGCAACACATTTACGCCGGCGGCGGACAAAGTAAAATATCATGCAAAATAGTTAGGTTGTAATTCAATAATTTGACAGATAAGAATAAAACAAATAAACAAAAATAACAAAATAACATATTATGTGGCAACTAGAAATACTGGATACGGTAGAATATTTGTTAAAATTTTGAGCTTTTTCTATTGTTTTAATGTCTATTTTCTATGTTTGAAGAAAAAATAGCATGTGTTATTCGGAGTAAATGTGTCTTTGGGTGCTTCGCATGTAATTGTTCGACTCGCTTCGCTCGTCGTTCAAACTTACATGCTCAGCACCCAAAGTATCACATTTACTCCTAATAACACAATATACTATTTTTCTGCAGCTTGATATTGTTCACCGATTGTAGGGAAATTATTGTGTGTATCTTGTCGGATAGCGCTTGTTTGATGCACTTGTAGAGTTGTTGATCTCGGCTTCGCATCAATCATCAATTTTCTCGCCGCGCGCAACAAAAAATGCTCTACCCGCACTTGATACACACATAACTATTGTCCATTTAACGGCCGTGGTCCGTTCAACGTTTAATGTCTGACCGATATTTTATTGAATAAAAGATTTTCTATAACACTGTTTTGGAAACTATGCATTCTGTAACTAAATATTGTTATGGAATTACTAACATTCCATACGCCGCGTATGGAATATTTTCGACGAATCGGAGCCGCGATATATGAAGTATTTTGATTCAGTTACTATGGTTACGTCTGTTTGTTTTATTTTAATTTTTTGAGTTTGACATTCAACAGTTTTATATTTGTATTTTTTGTACAATTTACAAAATCTTGTTATAGAAAGTATAGTCTACAACAGGTAACCGAATGGTATATCCCACGCTCGCAAACCGTAGCCCTCGCCTTCGGCACGGACTGCAAACTTTTTGCTCGCGTGGAATATGTGCCATTCCATTACTTGTTGTAGAATATACTATTTATCGATTTTTGTCAAATCATTGTGTTTTGTTAGAGAGGTTAATCTATTTGCTTGCAAACACTGCAACTAGGTACCGCAATATTCTTATTTGTTTACAATATCGATTTGTTTATTTCAATTTTTCTATCTGCGAATAGAAATTAGAGTTTGTGTATTCTGTGCCCAATAGCAACAACTTCAAATTTATAACGCCCGAGGGTATTATTTGGTATAACAATAACGTAACGGTCGGACATTAACATATTTTCTTCTAAGCCGAATTTACTAACAAATACAGACCTTACTAATTTCAGATGAGCATCTATATGCCATAAAGAGTTAGGAGTAGGAACACTATATTTTCTTCTTTGTACGGTAGTGCTCCACCGCAAGGCTGTACCAACAGGATCAATATGTGTAAGGATTTGTCGAACACGTTTTCTCGGAAATATTATTCCAATAGCCTTCAAGTATATCATTATATATATTTAATGAATAAACAGACATAGGTACTAACAGTTATAATCAGATGTCCTCGTATAATGCAGAGACTTTGAAAATCATTGAATATCGTTATCTTGTCCTAAGCTTTAGATTCAGTTTTTTCTTCCTCAGATTATGCGACATTCACTTATTTTCGATCTCTCTGCATACGAGTAATAATAAACGTTTACTTACGATAGCTCCACAATTAGGATTATTGTTATGAATGTTACGAATATGTTGCTCTAGAGTTTCATCGGTCAAAACTGTGTATCGATTGCGAAATTTGATTTCTTCTTTATAACATGCTTTGTATATTACACTATTAGAACAACCAAAAATAGATGCAATTTTGCTTGCTGTGTAGCCTTCAGATACAAAAAATTTCAATTGATTTTTACATATATTCACCGCAGGACGACCTCTCCCCGAAGATAAAAAATTTTATACCATTTTTCATTAATGTAGTAACTAATTAAATATTTAAAAAGGTAACAAAATAATTATTGCATTTTTTATTTACCTTGATTAATTCTGTCTACAAGGTATGCATCAGAACTTACTGTTCTGTTCTCCATTTTCTCATAACAAATATTTTTTAATTCACTTAATGAATTACTTAAAATATTATACGTTGTCTCATGTACGGAAAGTCTAATTCTTGTTAAATTTATTTCGCAAGGTAGAAGTATGTTTATTGCAGCTTCATAGTCTTCAACTTTAATTTTTCTACCAGCTTCTAATAAACAGCTGCGTATGCGAAATAAAATATGTACTTCCATTTTAAAATATTCTTCTTCAAGAAGTAATAATTAATAAAATGTAATTTAGCATAGGTTAAACTAATTCGCAAAGGTAAACACTATGCGAATGTATTTTTAAAAATCTGCAGATATTACTTGATAGGCACAGCACAATAATGACATCGATGAGAATGACTGCTTAAAATGAGTAACTCCGCATATCACTATTATAAATCTATTCGCCAATTCTTCACCTTTCATATAATTTGTGGAAGTATTCATAACATCTAATGTTTTCATTAATTAAATTAAAATTAACCATGTTTCACTCTTAAACTGTCACTCACCTACACGTGGGCGTCATAGTCATTTAAACAATCGCAGCGCCGTCAATGTTAATCTAGAGTTATTTTTACATATCGTTACCGATTCCACAAAACCAAATAAGTGACAAAAACGATAAAATGAGATTATAAAATATTACAATTTTATTGTATACATGCGTTTTTGCCAACACATGCGCATTAAAATGAACTCTTTAAATGTATAAAAATCTCATTTTTCCATTTTTGTCACTCACGTAGGTTTTGCGGAATCGGTAACGATATGACACACGTCGAACGTACACGAAAATGGTTGTAGATATTTTTTGCTAAATGTCGATAATACAGAGAACTTGAATATGAATACCGTGATGCAAGTTTCGCAACTCAACACCAGAGGCGCGACGAATTCTTCAATAGCAGGTCGAATTAATCAATAGCACATGAGATGTTTTAATTCCTTAATATCAAAAAGCACCTTTGCAATTTTCAATAGCTGATTGAATTTTTAAATAGCACATAGTGTCTAGAAAATTCCTAATACCTATCAAAAATCTTTGAATTAATAAAAGGCAAAGGCACATTTTGTAAAAAGCAAAAGCACCTTTTCTAAATAGCAAAAGCATGTATTTTCAAAAGCAAATTACAATTTTTAAAAAGCAAAACGGCGTTTGTCTGAAGCAAATTTTATATTTCGAATAGCAAATGCATCTTTTATCAAAAGCAAGTTGAAATTTTTAAATAGCACATCGTCTTTTATCAAATGCAAGTTTGAATTTTAAAATAGCAGGTTACAAAATAGCATCATAAGATTAAAAACTAAAACGGCTTGCCATAACACCACGTATATTCATTCATTTTCTCTTAACACAGATAAATTTACAAAACTTCTGCAACTTGTCTAGAATTAATGTAATTTATATTTAATTTTTCAAAGAGATCTGTCAAAAATGACAAGATAACACAAATTTGTGAAAAGTTACGACTACAATACAGTTTTTCATTTAAAATCAACAAATTTCACTTTCATAGCAACGCTCGCACACTCTGATTTCCGCCTTATTTATTTAATATCTCGCACATCATGTGTAAGAAAAATGTGAATTCATAAAAAGCACGTAATCCCAATCCAACTCTAAATGCTAGTGAAGGTTTCACTCGAATCCGTCAAACGGTCTAGGCTGTAGGTCTGCGTACAAATTGGTTGCTAGATTGGCTAAAATATAGAGAAATACTCTAGCCGATTAGTATATAGGACTAGCGGTTTGACATGCTTCGCATGTCTAACCCCTAGGCTCCGCGACACATATCTTGAGTTAGTCTCTTCGTTCCTCGCTTCCAAGTCAGTAAATTGGCGAAGAAAGCACGTTACTTCGTTCCTCGCTTTCTTGTACATTGTACAGTACATTGGCGAAGCAAGCTCGTCACATCGTTTCTCGCTTCCATGTTAGTACTTTTTGACCTTAGAGTGTAAATCTCCTCCATGAGACCTTTAATTTGATACCAAACAGGGTAGGATTTATATACTATTTATGAAAAACAATAGACGATCGTCCAAAATAACTTTCTGACACTTTAATTGAAATCTATTCCGTGAAACTTTTAATTTGATATCAAACACGGTAGGATTTAACTACCATTTATAAAAAACAATTGACAATCGTTAAAAAAAACTTTTTGACACTTGAGATTAAATCTCCTCTGTGAAACCTTTTATTTGATACCAAACAGGGTAGGAGTTAAATAGTATTTATGAAAAACAATTGACGATTGTCCAAAATAACTTTCTGACACTTGAGTTGAAATATACTCCGTAAAGCTTTTAATTTGATACCGAACACGATAGTATTTAAATAACATTTATAAAAAAAAATTGACCATCGTCCAAAATAACTTTTTGACACTTAAGTTTAAATCTCCTCCGTGAATCCTTTAATTTGATACCAAACACGATAGGGTTTAAATAACATTTATAAAAAAAAAAAACAATTGACGATCGTTCAAAATTACTTTTTTTTTAATTTTAGATTTAAAATAAAATTCTGAAATTGATTATAAATATTTAAAACTATCTTGCAAATAATTTTTTACCATATTATATTAGATAAGTAATTAAATTATTTAAATTTTACCGCCTAAAATGCTTAAAAGCAACGAAGTTGTCGAACAAGGGTATCTATTTTTTTTTTTTTTTTTGAGATGAAAAAAGAAATCATGTATGATGTGAAATGTGAAATATAATAAATACGTATATAAAAAAAAAATCACATTTAAAAAATTTACAAAATACTAAACATGTTCGCTCAATTATTCTAAACACAAATAAATTTACCAAACTTATCTACCTTGTCTACAATTAAAGTAATGTATAATGAAAATTTCAAACTGAACTGTCAAAAATGACAAGTTGTTCAAGTGAACTGTCAATTCAATTGAAATCAACAAAAATTTCACAGTGGTAACTACGGGTTTGATTCAACAAAAGCTACACACCCATACTAGATTAAAAAATGCCCGCCTTATTTATTTAATATTTCGCACATCATGTGTAATAAATATGTAAATTCATAAAAAGTACGTGTTCCCAAAGGATCTTTAAGTGCTTTTGAAGGTTTCACTCGAATCCGTCAAACCGTGTAGGCTCTAGGTCTGTGTACAAATGGTTCATAAGCAGATGAATCTATAGATCCGGAATTAAGCCTTTTAGTATAAAGGATAAAACAACTAACATTCACCTTTTTTCATTTTAATTTTTTCGATAGAGTGGCGTGGCGTGATGTTGGAGGATAGGGATATTTTGTTTTCTTTGATATTGCAGTAAATTTTTACATATTCACTTTGCAGCAAAAGTGTAAATACAAAAATTGTTCTGAATTTATAAGGCCCATTTGGTTACTTGATTATTAATATATTACGATATATCAGTCAAATTTAAATCAATATTTATTGGAAATGTTTTAGCACGGCCGTAGAAAATTAGACAAAAATGAAAAATATTTGACATTTTAATAGCAGGTTAAGATTTATCTATTTATTTAACAAAAAGAAATGAAAAGAGAGGAATCGAAAATTCGCCATTATATCATTGCAAACATCTACGAAATAAATATTGATTTAAATTTTATAGATATATCGTTAAATAATAATAATCACGCATGAGTTGTTCCTTGCGTATGACTTTATTTTGACAATTATTTGATATATAGATGTTAAATCTGTTTAATTTTTTGTTCTCATTATAACTGAATTTATTTTGAAATAGAAATCAATTAATATCTAGTCTTCAAAACTTTTTAACTAATAATACAAATATTACTTTTATAATATTTCCCACGACACATATTTTTGACACTTGACAATTATTTGACACGTTTGACACAAAGATATTAACAATGTTTTAGTTTTTGCTCCCATTGTAACTAAGATTATTCAAATATATTCTAAAATATATAATTTAGTTTTTCTCAAAATTAGAAGCATGTAAAAGAAAAGTGCAAATAACATTTCATATTCCAAATATTTTTGCTAATATCTTTCATTAGAAACTTTTTCTCACAGCAGATTCTATTTTTGAAAAAAATTGAATTTATTGTTTTATGTTTCCAGTGAACAACCACTTCCGGTTTTTCAATTTCATTTAAAATCAACTTAGCTCTTCATTTTTTCATGAAACTTTTAAATTCCAAGTTTCGTTTACATATCTTGTCTCGTTTATGAGATATTGCGCACACAGGCATCCATACATCTATCACACACAGCCATCATTGAGAAATTGGTCTTAACGGATTCAGTGGATGTCAAAATATTTATTTCCGCAAAAATCTCGTCAGCGATTTTTTTCGTGATTCCAATACTTTTTTATACTTTGTATAAGAAAGTAAAACTGTATAGTACAGCTTTTTTGTGGTGCGGTTCACGTCACTATCTTCTTTCTCACTTTTGCAAATCAGCAGAAGTGAGAAAGAAGATAGTGACGTGAACCGCACCACAAGAAAGCTGTACTATACAGGGTGTTGACCGCGACCCCGGAACATAGGACTTTAACGTGTAAAATCATACTTTCGTAATTTCCTGCTTAACAAATTATATTAGACAAAAAAGGTTCAAATAAAGATAAGAGATCATAAAATTCTACATCAGAATCAATAAACAGAATTACATTTACATGCCCCATAACGCCAGAAATTAAATATGAAAATAATAAAAATAACTCAAAAATCGGGTTAGCCTTGGAAATGAAACAAAATTCTTTCAATTAGAAATGAAAATTGTATTTTTTATTAATTATTATTATAAATTGCATAATTGACTATTTTTTTAGGAATTTTGCTTCATTTCCAAGGCTAACCCGATTTTTGAGCTAATTTTTAATATTTTCATATTTAATTTCTGGCGTTATGGGGCATGTAAATTTAATTCTGTTTATTGATTCTGATGTAGAATTTTATGATCTCTCATCTTTATTTGAACCTTTTTTGTCTAATATAATTTGTTAAGCAGGAAATTACGAAAGTATGATTTTACATGTTAAAGTCCTATGTTCCGGGGTCGCGGTCAACACCCGGTATAACCGGTTCAATCGATAACGCAGGTAAAGCTGGGAGCACATATACCACGATCGCGATAGCGATGGCCATCGGATCCGTCTTATGTAACCAAGTGTATCCGTACAGACTTGTTGCGATCTGTTGGCGATACAGTCGGCTTGTGCAGCGATCGATCGCGCGATAGTCGGCGCTAGCGATCAAACGCTGCACGTCGAGTTGTTCGCAGATCGCGAGGCATTAAAACATGGACATTGCGGAAAGGCTAATTGAAAATGTCAAAAAACACCAAGTATTATTTGACCTCTCTAGCCCCGACTACAAAAATGTCCGAATTAAAAATAAAATTTGGGATGAAATTGCGAAGGATATGGAATTAAAAATTACTGGTGAAAAGTATGCATTGGTTTTTGTATTTAATAATTTTTATTATAAAATTAAATTATAAATTGCTAAAATAACTAACAAATTTTTCGCGTATGTTGAAAGCCAAGTTAACTGCTCTTCTGCGATCAACCTGTATGTTATTAAAAACGTGTATTGGTCTCTCATTATTTTGTTGTAATAAATGCACAAATTGTTGATCGATATTTTGTATACTACACTTTTTTATCTAATGCATTAAAACATCTTATATTAAAATTCAAACGAGGCGATTTGTAGATCACCACGGCTCATTTGTGTTTGCCTTCAAACGCGATCGCGATCGCCATCGCTATCGCTATCGCGATCGTGGTCGCGATTGCTTATATGTGTTCCCCGCATTCCTTCTCGGCATCTTTTATTATATTTTATTAAGTATACTATATTTATTTCAAATTTACTTTGAATTATTTGATTCAATGTTTGTTCAAACTGTTTAGGAATTAATATTCAATATTAAATTTTTGGTACTACATAATTTTTTCACAATTTTAAAAGTTGCTCTTCTTTTTATCTCTGATTATTTTTTGACGTTTCTCTAAACCAATGAAATGCTTTATTGTATGTCACGTGTCTGCGTTTTAACCAATCCTGTCATTATTATACTGAGAATAATGCTCTTGTGATTATTCCTGGCAATTTTCTCTGTAGCTTTTTTGTTTTTGTTGACAGATGTCAAATGTCAGATAGTTATCATCAACACAAGTAAAAATGAGCCAAAAAGATAGATTTAGTGCTGTGCCTGATAATGAAATCAAAAAATAATCTAATTAAATACAACTCGAGAGTTCGATAAATTAGAAAATAATTCTCCAGTATCTTTCTCAAACTTGTCGCCATTTGGCAATAGCCTGGCAACAAGTTTTCGAAAGATCTGTCAAATTATTTTCAATTTATTCTCATTCTCTTGTTATATTATTACTGAATATTTATAATGAATCTATGTTTTTGATGATTATTCCACTCATTAAAAATTTGACCAATCAGAATGTCTCGTTTTCAATTGTTGTGCATTTTAGATAAGTGATTAACATTTAATGGTGCTTTTTGTTTATGTGTGTATCGATTTATTATGTGAAAATGTGTAAAAACAACGTTTTAATACAATTTCTTCGAAAAATATTCAAGTTTATAATATAAATTGACATAATCAATTGAATCGATTAAATTTTATGTCTAGCTTATTTATAAAATTTTGCTTTAAAAAAGTGTCATCGTACATAATAATTTAAGATAATATCCCTCGACCTACGGTCCCGGGATTTTTTCAAATTATTATGTACTCAAACACTTTTTAAGAAAAATTTATTGCATATTTGATATTATGAAACACAAGTTTTCTGTTTCAGCTTTTTTTTTTATTCTGATTTATCTGTTTAAATTATAAGGTATGCATCCTGTAATTTTGAAAATATTTTTTCTATATTTTTTAAATGTTCTTCTAACGTGTTCCCAAATATTTTTATATGTAAACAAAACACATTTTATTAATATATTCTGATAAAATTTCGTTCATCATTCTTTGGAAGGCGCGGGGACATTAATTAATCTGAAGGGCATACGAACGAATTCGTATTGTCCAGAAGCAGTAGGAAAGGCTGTTTTTGGTCTACCTTTTTCTTCTATTAATATTGGATGGAAGCCAGAATGGAAATCTTAAGTTGTAAAAAATTTTGGGTTTCCAATATGATCTAATAATAATATGCAGCGAGGAGATGTAAAATTATTTATCTACCTTTATATCCATCATCCGACGACTATTTCCAGTTGATCTAATAATGTATCAATATTTGGCAAAGAGAATTTATCTTACGCCAATTATATAATTAAACTTTTTGAATTATATAATTGGCGCAGGCTTGGTAGCATTGACAACAATAGTTTGTAACAGTGAAAAACACAAAGTTACTCATCTAATTGTGATATTTTCTAGACCTAAATTGGCTAGTCGAAATAAATATAAAGTGCGCAACACAAACCACAATTAAGACTATATAAATAAGAACTTATAATTGTTTCGAGTAGCCAATTTACATATAGAAATACGACAATTAGATGAGTAACTTTGTGTTTTTCACTGTTACAAACTATACCAAATATATAATAAAACTTTTTGAATTTATTTTTAGAAATTTTATTTGAAGCGGGAACAACGTTACAAGCTTGTTTGACATGTGAAGACCTTGTGAAAAGTTTGTAACTGAATCAGCTTTTTTAAGATAGATGCATTTCATAATTTATATTCACAATCATCCGTAATTACCAAATTAACTTCTCATCCTACTCGTATATCGCCGTTTTCCAACAAACAAAGTTGATGTCTGGTAGTAGTCTATGAAAACAAATGGCTAAATTTATTTCAATAATTTGACATAAGCGTCAACAGTTCAAGAAATTCAAATGCAGGTCCCAATAAAACTGCATTTCATTAAGATTTTATGTTACTTTATAATAAAAATGCCTCTGTTAATATTGATATTGTTTTATTGTAAGCATAAGATTTTATCATTATGTTTGAAAGAATTGTTTACCTTACGTTGAGAGATTTATGACTGTGTTGCTAGGTAACCATATACCTATGTATAAACCAAGGAGCACCAGGAGATTCCACTCACATGTAAAAAAATGGTACCGTCGTTGCTATGGTAATTATAATTGCGGCCACAACCGTTAGATGGCACCACATGTAATATTTATACATATTTTTTTAATATTATTATATATTTTATTCAAGATAATAAAAATCAAAGTCACATGTCAAACATAAAATATATTTTGAAAGAATTATTAAATAAATACAACGTTCAAATATCGAATGTATATTCGCTGATCCATTTGCATGATACATTTTATATAAGTGAATTTAACAACCTCATTCCATTCACTATTCATCTAACATTTTCCTGCATACACCCAGACCATGCTAACTTCGCAGAGAAAGGCATATATTTCTTGCCGCATCTTTGAAAAACATTGAAAATATTATTAATAATTATATTCTATCGGATTGTGCATTGGAAATAGCGACAAATTTACCTGTGGTCAAATTTAGTTTAAATCTAGAATTCCATCACGCAATAATGCTCTATGAATATTTTAATTTATTATTTAAAGGAAAATGATTGAGGAAAATAAGATCTTCGTTTCGTACTTAATACATTAATGACATTCGTATATATGTACTTCCCAGTTGATGGAAATCCACTGAAAATTAATAGTCAATGATAATTACATAAATATCAATATTTGTAATTCAAGTACTTACAATATTGTACCATTGTACATCAATGAAATATTACTTCACATAACGATAAAATTCAAATTTTAAGAACTTTTCAATATAAACTTGTGTTTTTGGAAAAATTGTGACAGGTGTGACAGATTTTATAATTGTTTTAAATAAATCGTAGCCTACGTTAATATTCTATAAGCAAATATAAGTGCGGCCAGATCTGGCAGATGGCACGCGCAACGCGAACCTAATTTTCCTATGCAAGTGAAATCTCCTGGTGCTCCTTGGTATAAACGTTTCGCGTCCACAGGATTTTAAAATATTTCCTACCCGTGAGATTGTCATTGCAGTTAAAAATAGCACACGTTTTCAGCCTTTGACAGGTTAGGAACTGACATTGACACCACCGTGATCGTGAATAAGAATAATTACTGCACAATACAATAGGATATTATACTTCGCTTTCTGAGTATAATATGACGAAATGTGAGTGAAATTTAATAAAAATTGCTAATAATATTTCCTCAAGGTTGAACAGTTCAAACATTCGGTAGAACAAATATCCTTGTACAATCTAATTGAACTTCCCATATCACCATGATTACATATTCCGGTGAAAAACCAGTTTGTTTTTTAAGGAAAATTCATATTTATGACGTGTTGTTTTGGAGTTATAGAACTTTAAAATGAAATAAAACATACAAATCGTAGCAACGGCCATGGTATTGTCTTTTTGAAATATATTTTTTATGCCAATTGTATTTGAATATGGAAAGAATATGGTGCAATCTACAAGTGTAATTTTTGATCACTTTTTGCGGCAGCTGGGGCTGTATATCGGCAATAACACGGCGAATGTTGAATTTCACGTCGTCAATCGTCTCTTGTTTATTGGCGTGGACTAGCGACTTCAAATATCCCCATCGAAAATGATCCAAAGGTCACAATAAAATCACAATATCTTGGAGGCCAATCCACAGGTTCATTGCGCGATATTAAGCACTTATCTAATGTTACCCTCAATAAATCGATTGAGGCGCACGCTGCGTGATATGTTGTGCCATTTTGTTGAAACCACCGCCTTTCCACATTAACGCTATTTAATTGGGGAACGAAAAAGTCAGTTTTGATGCCTCTAGAGTGGTTTCCATTCACTGTAACGATTTGTCCAGTATCGTTTTTGAAGAAATATGAAACAATGATTCCAACAGCCCCGTAAAGCACATTAAACAATGACTTTTTGTTTATGCAACGCCGTCTTAATAAAGGCTTGTTGATTTTCTTCGCCCCAAAGGCGGCAGTTTTGTTTGTTGACGTAGCCATTTAACAAAAAAAACAACCTCATCGCTGAATAAAATATTCGAAATAATTTACAAAATTCTAAAAACAAAATCAAAATGGTTTGGTGCGCCACATATTTTTCCACTCCGCCCATCCACGTATGTAATTAATGACGTGAATTTGTCATGCTCTGGAACTAAAACGTTCTGTTCAGAAGAGAAATATTAGTTTGACAGTATGATGCGATGATGAAATGCGTCACAATTTATTTAATTCAACTTTTGTCACCGAAGCCACACGTCCCATGGACACAGCGTCATAAACTTCTGTTAATTTATAATCTTCTGAAAAACTAAAATATTAGAAAAGTACTGGGTGTGACAGAGTACGTATTACAAAAGAGAGTGACTTGTGTATTCATTGCGTGTGTATTTTGTTATTCATTGATACGCAACTTGTCAGTATTACACAGGAAAAATCCATTTTAATTTATTTATTAAAGTATTCCTTCACCAACACCGTCGATTAATGATTATATTTATTAATACCGTAACTACTAACTAATAATTACCTATCAACTAAGGGAGGTATTGTGACGAAGCAAACATTTAGATAGTAAGTTTTTGCCAGGTAAGCATGTCCATATGTTGTGTGTGACGATTTTTTTCGTTTATGATAACTCAAAATCTAACGACAGTCTCATTTTAAAATTCAGGTTACGAGGTGATTAGATCTTCGTGCTAGTTTATTTTTAAACCCATTCGGTTTTTCTTGTATATCTTAGTAAAAAGTTGATTTATGAGAAATTTTAAAGCTGGAAGAGATATTAAATAATATGCTCTACACTTTATGCGAAACTTTCTTGTCTATTTTGAACTGTTTAAAAATTATAGTTATATAAGTTGTTTCGGCCAGAGTTCATGTGATACAAGATTTTTTTTATTAGCTAATGAGCTAATTCGAGTCGCTTGGTATAATGTGTGCTACATACATTGCTCTACCCGCTAACTCAGCTTTGACGGTTGGTAATTGTGAAAATACAAACAGGTGTCCCATTTCAATCTTAAAACCTGGATATCTCGAGAAATACTCATTATAGGGAAAAGTGTCTCATATGAAACTTGCCGAGAACAAAATGGGCCATGAATTGTGGCGCAGCAATCGGTAAACTTGAGGGAAATTAATTTTCTTAAATAGAATACACATTTTTAATTACATATTATGATTCCTAACTTTTTTCTGATTGGTGATAAATGGCGCTGTAATCAACGAATATAGGTCAGAAGTAGTTTTTTAACAAAAACTCCCACTTTTTATACAATGATATGTTTCTGTAGTAAAACCTAACTTTTGTACGAAATTTTTTTAATTAACATCGAAGGTAGCGCTGCAATCAGCGAAATGTGTAAAATTCATTTTATAGGAACTTCTATAAAATAAACTTTTCTTGGCCACACCTTTTTATTGGAAAATACGCGCGTTTAATTCTGTATTCCTTTGAGTGCGTAGTAGTGTACAGGCCGTCGGCATTAGCGTTACCCAATGTGCAATCCTTCTGTGGATATTCATGAAATTATACAAACATCTCTCACGAATCAGAAAAAAAAGTTGAGTACTATTAGCACGGAATTATAATATGCAATTAAAATTAGGATTTCCATTTAAAAAAATTTATTTCCATGAATTTTACCGATTGCTGCGCCACTTATGAGAAAACTGAAATTGTTAATTTGTATCCCCCTTTGTACTCAACAAGTTTCATATGCAAAACCTTTCCTTAAAATGTGCATTTCTCGAGAAATTCGCCTATTAAAATTAAAATGTATAAGTATAAATTACGAAAATCTAATTTAGTATATTGCCAAGGGTTAAACTGCGCAGGGATGAATTGAATTTTATTTACAAACAGGGAACACCGGACGCTTGATTGTTCTGTGCATGTATAAGGAAAATTTGTATTTTTTTACCCATTGCTGGATTTGCCAATCTGCATGGCAGTTTACAAGCTATTTTTATTGTTGTAATTTAATTAATTTTATTACTAAATTGCAATATAGAATTAAGTATGTAAATAAATTAATAAAAATAATTACGATCAAATTTATTAATATGCATTTCTTATAAATTATTACAAATTCATTAATGGTCAATTTTATTATTCAGAAATGATATATTTACATATTTATTTTATTTATTGTACTAAAAATATTTTAAAAATTCTACAGCAATGTATGACCATATTTCTTGCTATATTATCATAAATATTTAGTTTTTGTGTACTACGAACCACTTCTATAGCTTGTCGTTTCATGTAGGATCTTTAAAATACAAATAATAATAAAAAAGAAAATGTAGATATTTATACCATGTTTCAAACATATCGGCAGTCATATTTTCATGATAGTCTATATTGAAATCTTTTATATATATTTCAATCCATCTGTTACCCATCTTTTCTCATTTGCTGCGTAGAGAATAAATATTCTCTAGCCGCGTGATACAGAAAACGAAAACCAATACTCTTTAATACATTATGTATAGTTACCACGGAATATTTAATATTACAGTCGCCATTGGCCATTGTTTTTGAGTTCTTATCGATGGTAAAATCTTTCCTTCATATGTGTAAATTTTTGACGATCCCCATCAGTTGGAAAATTATTTAAGCACTGAACTGTACCACTATTTACTCTTTTTCGTTTAACACATAAACCACTTGAAACAATTTTCTACACAGCAGTACGAGGTCTTTTGTCAAAGTTGAAGTTTTGACTAGTGCTGAAAGTATTAAATACGGTCATAACTATGTGTATTGCATCATCTGACATGTGCACTCGTTTTTTACAGATTTGTTCTTTATTTGCTAAAGCTACACATTTTTTCCGATGTTCAAATCTTCACTCCACGGTCACCTCATTTGAAATTAACTCTAACTTTAGACTTTAGCTATACGTCAGGTCTTCGTATAATCTAATAAAATTTGATATTTCAATTCAATCAATTCGTAGAAATTTGTTTCGATACAAATAAGAAAATTTTATTTTATTTGTTCTTACTCTAAAACCAATAAACTCCAACAAGCCGATCCCCTCTAACCGGGTCTATTTTCTAAAATGTTTCTCCCGTAACAACTTATTGTGACAAAAATTAAAATATTTTGACAGTTATTGAAATATTCTCCATTAAACATGAAATTTTGTTGCGATTGTGTCACCATTAGCAAGTTGCTACAATAACAACGAAATATTTTTTTTATTTATCTGACTATGTTTTACTTATTTATTAATGTTTTTTTTTTTAATTATTGACCAAGAGATTTATCTTTGCGTGCGTTTTTTATTTATTTTTATATTTGTTGTTTTTAAAATGTTTTGTAACATTTATTAAAATTCACCTCCTGACGAAGACGCATGTGGCTTCGAAACTAGTAGAGGTTAATTTTATTTAACAGGTTAAATAAACCCTGTTAAATAAACCAGTGGCTGATTTCCAAAAGTTTCGTTCGTTATAGAATAGGGCCGAATGACGGAAATTGTATATTAAATTATTGCTAATTCTCCCTTGATCGGCTGGAATGGCAATACCCCGCTGTGTTAGGGCTGGTTACAACATTAGTAAAGTCAGGTCGGTTCACTGAAGGTTGATACTGGCTATATTCTACATACTCATGTTAGCATAAATTACATTTTATTCAAAATAGGGCAATAGGAGAAATAAACACTAATTATTGAACAATTGGTAATAAAAGCAATAATAAAATATCTGATGTTACCAACATAATAAACAATTGTGACAAACCAGATTTGTCACCTTTCTTTTCTTCCTACAAAAATAAACATTTGTATAGGTTATAAACATTTTACATTTAAGCAACTAACTTACCTCAAAGTAATTACTGTATTGTAAATGTTCACTTTTATTATTGATGTTCATATTCAATTCCTATTGCCTCAACTCATGTAAATATGTTGTTACTTAGGTTAATTAATTAAGAAAAGAATCTGAAATTTAAATTGTCACATAAACACATTCACTTAACCACACTTTATGTCTACACGTCAAATCTGACAGTTACTTTATTGCGAAAGAAAGGTCGAACTTCCAAAATGCGGCCGTTTCCCAACAGATGGCTCGCGCTGTCTTTAATTACCTCTCGTGTACACTTACCAATGCTGAATTGATAACTCGGCATAAAAGGTACAAATAAAATATCTAGTCTTATATCTAAGATAGATCATCTTAATAACTCGACTTGTCCGTCAGTTATTAAATAATATTTTTGTCTTTTCTTATATTGAAAGACCAAGGTTCAATAATTAATAACTCGACTTGTCCGTCAGTTATTAAATATTATTTTCTCAAATCGGTCGAATGCTAAAATTGTAGTGTTCACCTGATTCAAGAAGCTCGACTTGCCTGTCAGTTTTTAATAATCATCTTTGTTCTCCAGCACATGTTCGTCTAGACTTGCACTGTCGGACGATTTGTGAAAGTTTTTACCCAAAGAAAACAATCAAGTCACCTACACATATTTGCGATTCACCTAGACTTGCACTGTCAGGTGAATCTCTTCTACATATCCAAGGTATTTCCTTACATCCTCACCATATTTCAGATTCACTGCAAAATGTTCAAATAAATTTAAGCTAACCTTAAAATTGTAACTTACCTTTTTGAACAATAATAATTAATTTTATTTACCATTATTAAAACATGTCTTTATTTCACTAAAAACTCGTTCACGGAGAGACCGGACCTAGTCAGGATAGTTGATTTTACATTCACTCAGATTAGTTACAAATGGCGCCCGAAGAATCTACATAATCAGCTGTCAGTGAAGTTTAGTTTTGTTCTATCACTGAGAAATCATCCGTTGGCAAATTCAAATCTCCCCAGTTTTAATTTTTATCGGCGGGACTTTTAAATCTACAAAAATTTAAATACTTACCTGCTGTTTTTCTCACATGTCACAATTTTGGCATTTTCTTTTATCACAAATAATTAATTTTTTTTAATATTACAAATTGGCGCCCGAACAGGGACGCTAGTATTCTAGTATTTTAGTATTTTAGTATTTTATGTTTTATGTTGGTATTTTTCATATTACAAAATGACGCCCGCGAACAGGGACTTGTGAAGGAATTTTAGGAAAATAAAGACAACAGTTTATTTTATTCTTATCAAAGTACAAATTTGAACATAATGGCTCCCAAGAACCCTAAAAATATAAAAAATTCCAAAAACAATAACACATATATTTTACCTGAAAAATACATATTTATACAAACACATATCCAAGAAACTGAATTAAACAAAGAATTACGAAAGTTTCAATTATCAACAACGGGAACTTTGGCTGAACAACAAGACAGATTAAAATTGTTTTTCTGAGAAATGGGGATTCAACATAAGTGCACTCCTCCATATACTCCACAAGCAAGGCCTGTGGAAAGAGTGAATTGCACATTGAAGCCCATGATCGCTCAGTTCTGCGATGGAAATCATAAGAAATGGGACGAAGAACTGTTCAATTTTAGACTCGCCCTCAACTCCAGTCAGCACTGGGTTCACTCCGGCTCTGTTGAACCTAGGGAAAGAGTTAAAATTACTCAAAACAGAATATAATGGTCACCAGAAGTTGACAAACATCAATTTGTCTCACCACGATGTTGTACGAAGGAAATCCCAAGTTGAGAAGCTCCAGGAAGTTCAAGAGTTGGTCAAAATCAATTTGGTCCGCGCTGCCACCTCGCAGGCGCATCACTACAATCTCCGAAGAAGACCACTAGAGTTCAAAGTGGGCCAAAAAGTTTGGCGACAAGAACATCCACTGTCATCAGCAGTCCAAGGATTCACCGCCAAACTAGCTCCAAAAAGCTCCGGTCCCTACGAGATAGTAAAAAAGCCATCAACATCAACTCCCTCCACCCAGCCAAAGGACATCCCCGAACCGAGCTCCAAGAATCCGATTGTCCCACCTGAGAGTCATGTAGACTCTATTCCGGCAATCCCGCCGAAATCAATCGCCCCAGGAGGCCTTAAACGGCCACCGACGCGGCCACCACGGCCGGGACACACTCCAAGAGTCACCATTAGTAGGCCACTGCTGCCTACACCCCCGCTCCTCCCGAGCCCAGTTCCAGTCCATTCCCCTATCCACCTGGAGGTACCGAGTGCTCCGTTGGCCACATTCCTCCAGCGGTACCGGCCCGCCAACCTGACTCCAGGATCATCATTTCCCGTGCGCCGCCGGGGTCGTTGGTATGATGTGCCAGATCTCCGTCCCCAGTGAAATTTTTCCCTCCCCGCTGAACTAGACAGCTTTGTGTGAGTAGTGAAGTGACGTTTAATAATTCGTGTTTTGTTTTTGTTTGTTTTCTGTTTTGTTTTTTGTGCAGAAAAAAAAAATAAGCTGCCCTTATTTTTTTTTTCTGAGGAAGAGGGGAGGGGGTGTGACAAACCAGATTTGTCACCTTTCTTTTCTTCCTACAAAAATAAACATTTGTATAGGTTATAAACATTTTACATTTAAGCAACTAACTTACCTCAAAGTAATTACTGTATTGTAAATGTTCACTTTTATTATTGATGTTCATATTCAATTCCTATTGCCTCAACTCATGTAAATATGTTGTTACTTAGGTTAATTAATTAAGAAAAGAATCTGAAATTTAAATTGTCACATAAACACATTCACTTAACCACACTTTATGTCTACACGTCAAATCTGACAGTTACTTTATTGCGAAAGAAAGGTCGAACTTCCAAAATGCGGCCGTTTCCCAACAGATGGCTCGCGCTGTCTTTAATTACCTCTCGTGTACACTTACCAATGCTGAATTGATAACTCGGCATAAAAGGTACAAATAAAATATCTAGTCTTATATCTAAGATAGATCATCTTAATAACTCGACTTGTCCGTCAGTTATTAAATAATATTTTTGTCTTTTCTTATATCGAAAGACCAAGGTTCAATAATTAATAACTCGACTTGTCCGTCAGTTATTAAATATTATTTTCTCAAATCGGTCGAATGCTAAAATTGTAGTGTTCACCTGATTCAAGAAGCTCGACTTGCCTGTCAGTTTTTAATAATCATCTTTGTTCTCCAGCACATGTTCGTCTAGACTTGCACTGTCGGACGATTTGTGAAAGTTTTTACCCAAAGAAAACAATCAAGTCACCTACACATATTTGCGATTCACCTAGACTTGCACTGTCAGGTGAATCTCTTCTACATATCCAAGGTATTTCCTTACATCCTCACCATATTTCAGATTCACTGCAAAATGTTCAAATAAATTTAAGCTAACCTTAAAATTGTAACTTACCTTTTTGAACAATAATAATTAATTTTATTTACCATTATTAAAACATGTCTTTATTTCACTAAAAACTCGTTCACGGAGAGACCGGACCTAGTCAGGATAGTTGATTTTACATTCACTCAGATTAGTTACAAATGGCGCCCGAAGAATCTACATAATCAGCTGTCAGTGAAGTTTAGTTTTGTTCTATCACTGAGAAATCATCCGTTGGCAAATTCAAATCTCCCCAGTTTTAATTTTTATCGGCGGGACTTTTAAATCTACAAAAATTTAAATACTTACCTGCTGTTTTTCTCACATGTCACAATTTTGGCATTTTCTTTTATCACAAATAATTAATTTTTTTTAATATTACACAATTTCATATTATATAATGTTTGAATAAATTAATCAACTTTATTTCGAGAATGACACAAAAAACTTGTGCACCTCACGTCCAGAAACAGTATTGCGAGTGCTTTTTATGTAAAAAAAATGTAATTTCTGACCTAGGAATATTAATAATTATTTACGAATGTTGAATAATTTTAAATGATTTCCAAAGAGATAATTATTTCTACGATTACTAAATACTTAAATCAAAATGGAAGTAACTATGAGTACTGCTATTTTTAAAATAAATAATACTAAGTACCATTTGTTTAATATATTTGACTAACAATAAAATTTAGGAATATGTTTGTTCATTTTATTTACAAAATTTGAAAATTTTTGATGGGTTTAGTGAACTTTAGTTTGGGGTATAACATACCTCACATGCCTAACCGCGTGATTTTTTGCCAGCACACTAACGAAAGGCAGATATGCAAAATATGTATTTCTGCTTCATCAAAGTGTTTGAAACATGCTACAAAAGTAATTGCATCGTGTACATTGTACAAACTTGTATAAGTAGAAGTAGACTTGTTGGGATCGCATAACGGTTGATAGTCTTTTACCCCACTTTTGCTAAGTAAACACACTAAGATGATAGTTTTCGTGTTGTGCAAATCGATTCCCGCAGCCGATTGCTAATGTTATTTTCTAGGCCCACAAACCGACATGCGTCCGTGACAGCTGTGTGCTAACAATTATACTTTATTCAAATTGAAGCGATACGAGATAAATACACGAAAAAAAATTGCGTTGTTTATTGCTGAAAAATGAAATTTACAGTAACAATATTTTAATTTATATTATCAATATGATACTATTTCAGATTGCTGCTTCACCAATTTAAATTTTTTTTGTTTTTTACCTCCCACCACATCCTGTATAGGAAATATAGGAATCAAGCTAAAAAGAATAAGATTTTAATAGTTTCGCGATGATGTCTGCGTGTTGTATCTGTCTGCTTGTCGGTCTGTGTAGAAATCTGGAGTTACGGTTTCTCAGAAGCTACTATACTGAAAATTTTCATATTTTGTATAAGGATCTCAACTGTATCCATTTGGGTAGAGCTGAATAGTTTGTGGTGATAATCCAATAACCGGAAGAGGAAGTTTACTTGAAGCCCTATCAAGTTATTTTGAAATATCTCAGTAAATTATGATTAAATGAAAATTTTTGTTATAATAATATTTAAAATATTAATATCTAGAATTGTCGTTTTTCTCTTACTGTCACTATTTCACATGGTAAAGATAAATTATATTTTGTCTTTTTCGTTTGAATATGCTAACCTCTGCTTTTTGAAGAACAAAAAAAAAACAAACCAATGTTTAAAAATGTCATTTTTTGATGTGTCAAATAGGGGAGACGGGGGCAGTTTAGAACATCTTCAGTTTAAATTTCTTGTTAGAGTTTTATGGTGCCATCGGTTTCAAATAGATTGTTCTATGAACGGTGCTCCTACAAAACAAAATATTTACTTCTACGGCATAGCGTGTCACTGTTATATGTGGCAATCGGTGTGTGCACCTAAATTGTAAGTATTTATTATTTCACATATAGGGACTTGCTAAACTTAGTCTGTTTAATTATTAATATTTGAGGAATTCTCTTTTGAATGTAATGTTTCAGAAATAATTATACTTAACAGTTACAATAATTCAACGTACCGTTTAGAAATTATAACCATAATATTAAACACATGTCGTAGGGGGCAGTGTTGAATTTCAATCTATGGGGCAGTTTAAAACAAATGTGTAGTGTAATATGGTGTAATATAAAAGCAAATTGGGTGCTAAAGATGCAATGATGGCAAAGACTTACGTTAAACAGTAGCATTATACGGACTCAGTGTTACAATCGTACCAATGTTATACTATAGATTTAATTTTTTTTAAATTATTGCCCAAATATATAATTCTGTTCGTGGCCGTACCGATTATTCCTCTCTTCAAGCCATATCCCAAGTTTACAGTGCAACTGTAAGAACTGATGACATACTTGTACGATTGCCGTTCCCCATTGGTGTGGAACAACAGCTCCGACAACTCAAGTTTTCAGATTTCTCTTAAATTTCAAGTCTTACTAAGTTGCTGATAGATTATTTTATTAAATTATTGTTTTCTTGTTTATGTTTACAAATGTTCAAGATTGATTTATATGTGTTCCTAACTGCCCCGTGTCAATTGAAAACTGCCCCTGCTGTGGGGCAATTTTGAACACTTTTAGTGTTTTTATTTTAATTTTTTTCTTCTTTATAATCTATTTTTAATTAACACTCTTTACGACATATGTTAGACAAGATGTTTTACTATAACATGGTTATTTTTAATTCCAACATACATTATAGTAATTAAAATATAAATTAAAGATTAAATTTTGTTCTACACTTCATCTCTCCAATATATAAAATTCTTAACAATATAGCATATTTAAAACAACATGATATTATGGTAATAATATATAAAATTTTCTTCCGCCATAGATTTCTTATCAAATAATTCAGGAACACGAACCACAAAAAATTTAGTTTTCACCTATCAAAAAATGACCTTAACATTGTTTTTCTCAAAAAGCAGAGGTTGTTAGCAGATTAAAACGCTGATTTACAAATGTGGGGGCCCCTCTGCCCCCTCACTAAATAAATAAGTAATAACGACCTGAAAATTAAATTCTTATTAAGTCATCGAAAAATGTTTTTCCTATTTCACGTACACAAAGTCTATTTTGTGACACTGTTTTTCTCAAAAACAATGCTATAAAATTGAATTTTGTGCAACTGTTTTTGAGGAATTTATTATTTGTAAAATGAACAGTCTGCCAAACTTGGGGCTGTCATTGCTCACGTAAAATTGTTGAATCGGAGCCCCTGCGTCGCGGTTGCGGCCTGGGATCCGATAGGCCCCGCGGGCAAAGCCCCTTGGTGACCAGTGGTATATTAAACATGGCGTACAATTTTATTTTATTTTTATTTTTATTGAATTTATGAACGTGAAGTAGGAAAAGTAGTATGAACAACTCGTGTTACAATGCCCAATTGTAACACTAGTTGTTCAATATACTATTTTTTTTTCGCGAAATATGTTTCCGCGTTGAGTAAGTACTGTATAAGCCTTCTAAAACATATATTTCATTATGTTTATCGGCTGTTTACATCTGTTGAACTTTAGTTTGCCGTTGACGACAAACCTCCGTTGCGCTAACGTAAACCTAGACCTCGCAAAGAATGCACTCAGCACTGCTTTCAGTAGAATGAGAGCTTCATATATCAATTCTTATAAGACATGAGATCAAAATAAAAATATATTCTGCTCCAATATAGGTACTTACTTTACTTTCTTAATAATAAATTAAAAACTTTAAAATTTTAGTTGTAAGTATTTGATACGTTTCATTAGTCGGATTCATTGCATTTTTAAATTCAGTTTTCACAGAATGAATGTTTTTGAAAACGACTTTTATTGGCCTTTTTTTATTACCAATGTAACGTTATTGGTTCTATTAAAAATAACATTAACTACACTGTTGTATTTGATTTATTTATTTTATTAATCTTGTAACAAACGCTGCTGATGGCAGCGGCAGCAACGTTTTAAAGGTTAAAAAGTGTATACTTACCTGCGGTCCGCTGCTACTGCGCTGGTAGGCTGGATCACTTTATTGAGCACTAGTATACGAAAACGGGTTAATAAAAATTTGAAGGCGACGACGTCAATTAAAAATATGATTAATTAAAAGAAATATTAAAGTACGAATTTAGAATAATATATATCAAGATATAATAAAGGTAATAATAAAATCTAACTACCGGTTTCTGCAACCGACGGACTGAGAATGAGCTACCTGGTCGCTGCGGCCTTCTCAGTCCCCGTAGACGAACAAATATTGTTGAGGTAAGCGTTACCTTAAAACGGAAATTACTGTGATAGAATTTTGATGCGACCACATGTAACTAGAATTTTGAAAACTTGCAATTTATTACATTACTACCCCCTTAAGACTTAAATATATTTGAAAAAGAAATTTAAGTTCCTCGTTACAATATTTGTTCGATAATCACTTAAAATTTTCACATTCACACGTGGAGCACTGGCCGGCGCAATACTTGAATGTGCGGGGTGGAGGCGCTGACGGACCTGGTGGACGCGCAGTGATCGGGGTCGATGTTGAGTCGCAAGTCGGGCGCCGACATGGCTGAGCAAACTGGCAGTGATGGAACTTGCACTGGGTCCCGGTTTACTGTACCATTGTCTGTGGGTTCTGCAGGCGATGGCACGATGTTAGCTAGAAGAACTCTATTGAACAGAGCATGCCATAAACTTGCAAAAATTATAGAGCGGCTTCGGTTTTGGTATTGCGTCGTGCGCCGAATGGTCCAGCAGTTCAACGCTACCGAGGCGAGGTAGGCCAACATCGACCAGATGGTGTATATGGCTGCAACAATCGAGAAGACATTGCCTACCTTTGATAGGAAGCCCCAAACTTCTTCCGCAGCGTTCTTAGCGAGCGTTGACAATTCAGACCGGCTGAACATATCCGGTAAATGATATCCCTGCGGGTCTACCTCTACTCCCGCCACTCTCCGTGTCATCAAGTTCATAACGGCCTTCCGCTCGTTGGGGAAGAGCAAGCGATGCTGAAACGCTTCCATTTCCGCTTTGGAATAAATTCCGTCCGCGGTCAGAGGTGTTATTTCCATCATAGGTAGATCTCCTAAGTCCTCATCGGTGCTGAGTTCCACGGGTATAGGGTTCGCCAGTCTTGGTTCTGGCGCCACCTCTATCCACTTGCCTTCTAGATGGTAAATCGCTGGCAGTCTGCTATCGCAGTCAATCTGGGTACCTTGGTCCTGCAAGATACGCGTGACTGGAGTCATGAACTGGGATTCGTTTTGATGGAGAACCGGTAATTCTTGGTAGCAGTATTCGGTTTTGCGGAACGTAACTATTTTGGGATGACATTTCGCTACGTACAGTACTCCTCCGAGTACTCGTCCGGTGTGGCCGGCCGCTTCCTTGACCAAATCACTGACTACATCCGGTGATTCTTGCGCCAGTGCCAGGCGGTTTCTCAACATCTGTTCTCGCAGTTGACAGCGCTTGAAAATGGAGTCGAAAATAAGATCACGCGCTTGCTGCTTTACGGCGATCTCTAAAAATAATAACTTGGATAGGACTTGGGCCATTAAATCGATGTTTTGACTAATCTTTCTAGATTTCTTATAATAGAAACCTAGTGTAGTCTCAAAGATAACCAGAAGGCGATTTTGTTCTGACCTCCAAGCTGGTTGATGACACAGGACATCCGAGGTTACTAGATGTAACGCAAACACCGTCTCCTGCGTTTCGACGATGACGTATCTGCTGGGAGAGTGCGTGGAAGTAGAGTTCATTGTAACCAGCGTAGCAGGACCCTCGTACAGTACATCGATTCCGTGTACGGAACAGCGGTCCCGTGGGTCGACTTCCCAAGTGGTTTCACCCTTGACGTCATCGAAACAGTACTTATCTTTGTACGCACAGGCGTTACCGGACTGAAGAATGACTGTGTCCGTCTCTACGTCTGCAATAGTCGTATAATCGCTTAATTTTACAGAAATCGATGCACTTACGGTCACGTCTTTGTAAACTACTCCGTTCCAAGTGTACTGTACACCGGAACATTTTCCTGTAGCCTCCAAAGATCCTGCTAGCGTGGTGGATATCTGTACGGTGTTGTTTGGTTCCAACCTTGCCACAATGCCTGCTCCGATTCCTTGTAGATCGAGCCTGCGGAATTTATGCGCATTCATACATGCCTCGGTCCGTATGTAATGAACGTAGTGCGCATGTCCTCCGGCAACGACTGATGAGTGCGAGTGCATGTCGCAGTGGAAAATAATTTGTCGCACTAAAACTAAACAAGAATATACGTGTACCTCGGTGTATCGTCTTTCTTGTACGAGCTGTATATTCTTGGTGATCTTCTCCGTGGCATTTCGTGGGTCTGGACATGGTTGGACCTTGAGTAACGAAATCCTGGTGATTTCGGTTTCGGGGTCCGTGCAATCGTAGGCAATAATATGCGCTGCGGCCAGAGCTCCAAAAATACAAAAGCTAACTAAAATATATTTATACATAATGATATAATAATAACCGCGACAATATTAATTCGTGGCGTAACTATCGTTGTCCAGTTGGCATAACCCAGGGCAGAACAGGAGCGGGGCCTTGAGCTCGTGTGTGGTAACGTCTCGTTACCGGCTGGTTGTCTTCCGGCTCAGGTTCAGTTGGTGGTGTTAGGTCCGGATGCCCGACGGAATGGGTACTCTGGAAAGTCGAGTTACCTGATGTAGTATCACGGCTGCTGAAACTCGTATTGCCTGAAACTGAACTTTCATTAGCGAGTGTTGTTGCGTTGGTTGTGTCGTTATCCCCAGGGTTAATTTGAGGAGGTCTTATTGGGGTTAGTCCCATGGTTCCGTTCTCTGCCGGGGAATCGGTATCGTATTTTAAGTATATTGGTGTGTCGGCCAATCTTAGTTCGTTCTCCGGGAGGGCTAAACAGTGCTTCAACCTATTGACGTGCACTTTTGACGTTTTACGTCCGTGAATTTCTGGTACGACCGCGTTGACACCATTTATATCTAAAATTCGATACGGGCCCTGCCATTTCTTGCTGAGCTTATGACTTATGCCGGCTTTAACATTTGGAACAAATAGATAGACTCGATCTCCTATTTTAAAAGTAACCGGCGCAGATTTTTTATTAAAAATTTGATGCACTCGGTCTGTAGTACGGTTCAAATGATCGCGGGCTTTTTGATGGGCTATTTTCATTCGTTGCATAAACTCAGACGCGTAATGTAGGTCAGTGTCGTATCTCGTTTTCAAAGGTTTAAAAATGGCGTCGAACGGGAGCTCTATGTCACGCCCATATAAAAGGAAGAACGGGCTATTACCGAGTGAAGAATGAGTCATGCTGCAGTAAGCTGATACGGCATACGGCAGCCATTCGTCCCAGTCGCGTTGGTCTTGTGTTATGTAATGTGATAGCAAATCTTTTAAAGTTCGGTGAGTTCGTTCGAGGCTACCGTTTGTCTGTGGTCTATACGCCGTGGTGTGAAGTCGTTCTATTTCTAAAAATTTACAGATTTCTTTCATAGTTCTTGAAAGGAAATTTGTCCCTAAGTCAGTCAAAAGTTGTCGTGGAGTACCGTGTCGTAACACTATACCTTTAACAAAATGTTTTGCGACGGTCTCCGCTGTCTGATCTTTCATCGGAAAGGCTTCCAGATAGCGAGTCGCGGCGTCTTGTACAGTCAACACGTACCTATGCCCATTGTCTGTCGTTGGTAACGGTCCTACAATGTCCATTGCAATTCGTTGGAATGGTCGTTGGACAGGTTGGAATTTCATAAGTGGAGCGGGACGGAGGTGCGGTGATGTTTTTCTTTGGGCACAAGAGACACAACGTTTGACATAATTTTTCACATCAGATTTTAAAGTGGGCCAGAAAAATCTACTACTAACCCTTTGCAAGGTCTTATCGATACCGCAATGTCCTGACAGAGGCGAATCGTGACAAGATTGCATAATTTGTCGTCTGAGCGATGTTGGTATTACGAGTCATCATATCGGTCATTATCAGATTTACGGTATAAAAGTCCGTCATCGTCTAAATAAAAGTCAGATGATGCTCGTGTCGCGTCATTTAAAAATGGTTGCAAGTCGCGGTCCAACAGCTGGGTTTCCTTTACATTGTCACGATCCCAGATAACGTTATCATAGTTAGCGCGGAATAGTAAGCGTACTGGTTTTATTCGCGATAATGCGTCAGCGTTGGAGTGTTTCTTGCCAGGGCGGTATTTTACTTTGAAATCATACTCTGAGAGGATTAAAGACCAGCGTATTAATCGGCTATTCGTCTCCTTTACTTGCATCAACCATTTTAAAGGTTGATGATCTACAATTACCGTAAAAGGTCGCCCGTATAAATAACACCGATAGTGTTTAATGCCCCACACAAGCGCTGCGCATTCTCTTTCTGTTGTACACAGATTTCTCTCGGATTTACTTAATTGTCTACTGGCGTACGCAACTGGCATTTCATGTCCCTCGTACTTTTGACAAAGTACGGCGCTAATGGCAAATGCTGACGCATCAGTACACAAAATAAACTCGCGATCAAAATCTGGATATTTTAGAATCGGCGATTTTATCAATGCTAAGCGTAAATGATTAAATGCATCTTGCGCTTGCTGGTTCCAATTAAATCTAGCGTGTTTTCTTGTAAGTGACGTTAAAGGTAAAGCTTTATCGGCAAAATTTGGAATAAATCTCCTATAGAACCCAACTAACCCGAGAAAAGAGCGTATATCTGTTACATTTTTCGGTGTGGGGTAATTTTGAATAACGGTTATTTTCTCGGTATCGGGTTTCACACCTGCATTGCTCACAATATGACCCAAATATTTTGTTTCTGTTTGCATAAATTTACATTTTCTTGGATTCAAAGCTAATTTTGCATTTCTAAGTCTGTCGAAAACGGCTCTGAGTTTAGAAATATGTTCATTAATATCGTTAGAACTGAAACAAATTATGTCGTCTAAATAAACAAAACAGTGAGAAACCGTCAAACCTGATAGAACAGTATACATAAGCCGTTGCCACGTACTTGGACTATTTGCCAGCCCAAATGGCATTCTATTGCATTCATAATGACCCCAAGGTACAGAAAACGCTGTTTTCTCGCGATCTTTAGAGTCAACTTCGACTTGCCAATAACCTTTAGTGAGATCTAGGGTGGTGAATCTCTCGGCTTTACCTAGCTGATCTAAGGTATCTTGAAAATTCGGAATGGGGAAAACATCACGTTTGGTAACGGAATTAAGGGCTCGATAATCGATACAAAATCGATATGAGCTCTCCCCATTCGAATTTAATTTTTCTACCAAGACGACAGGGGCAGACCAAGGGGAGGTAGACGGCGAAATTATGTTATTTTCTAACATTTCGTCTATCATGGACTTCATAATTTGACGACTACTAAACGGAATACGATAAGGGGCTCGAGTTACAGGCGCACTGTCTCCCGTCAAAATGCGGTGTTTTACCAGACTCGTTTGACCTAAAGATTCTTGATTTGATTTGAAAATGTCTGCGTATTCTAATAAAAATTTGGAAAATTCATTGTTTTCTTCTTTACTTAAATGACTTAAATCAAATAATTCGGAAATTTGTTCAGAAGATATTAGGTGAATGTTGCTCTCTTTTAAATATTCGTTTTGGAAACAATCGCTGTCTGATTCCTCGGCGCGCAAAGCAGATGCTATTGCAACATTCTTGGAAATGGTTACGGTTTCAGAGCTAACATTTAAAATATTAACATACACTACACTTTGCGGATGAACTCTAGTAATCGTGCGGGCTACAAGTACGCCATGTAATTCAATACCCTTCGGTTCTATCCTTTGCGTGTTTACTTAATTTTGCTGAACAAACACACATGTGTCGCGGCGGTAGTTCTAATTTGTCATTGAGACGGACGGTGAACTCGGAAATTGTCTGCTTATCTGCAGTTTTGATTTCTGCTGATAACGGCGGTAGATTCTGAGGTTGTATAGAAATTTTATCTTTTCCGTTGTGCGGAGTCGGATCAAATTTCTCGGTATCAGAATCAAACTCGGTTTGCGTTTTCGTTAAATGTGAGTTTGGCGTCTCATTTTTACTTATGGTTAGGGTGCGAATCTCTTCCTTAGTGTCATCCTTTTTTGATATTTCAATCATCGACAAAATGTGATTATCTATTTGGAAACTATTTTCCTCGAAATTTAGCGTTACACGTTTAGCATCCAAAAAATCGACTCCAATCAGTTCATCTGTAGGCATGTACAAATCATCTGAGCAGACAATAAAACGGTGGTTGACTTCCTGTGACAACCCGAACGAACAAGTGAGGTCTACGGAGCCATCACTACTTAAATGGTTGCCAGAAACGTCAACTAAAATGTCGCTTATCTTTGAAGTCGGTAACTTATGTTTTACTACAACGTGGCGTTTAATTAAAGACATAGCCGCTCCGGAGTCTACTAAGAAACTGTAGGCTACATTTTTAATTTTGAAAAATATTTTTCGTGTTTTATCGGGATTGAAATTTGCGACCCTTGGGATGACACTCAAAGATTCGGTTTTTAAACTGTCTGACGTTGGGTCGTCGTCGAGACAGGTTCCCCGTTTAAAGGACAGTTAGACGCTACGTGTCCCGATTTTACGCATTTATAACAAAATTGTTGTTTTGATTTTGGACACGATTTGTAATTGTGATCGGTACTGCCGCAGTTAAAGCATCGACCTCTCATTTGCGGATATTTTTGATCGGTACGCAACTTAGTCTTAGGGGTTTTAGAGAAGGGCTTTTTATTTGGCTCCTTATTTTTCGAGTTAATGGAAACTTGCGACTTGGTAGCCATCGCTCGGATACTCGATTTGTGAGCATCCGCCTTTGTTTCCTTGTAGAGCCGAGCTAACACTGCCTCGCAATGTTCAGCATACGGTAAAGCGCTCTCTATGGTTTCGAATTGCTGATACCTACATATTTCGTTTGCTAGCCGCGTGTCTAACCCGTCCAAAAATTGTTTGATTAACAAGGTTTCGCATTTAATTTTGTTTCTAAAATTTAGGTATTCGTTATCGGTGGGGGCGGGAAACATTTTTGATGCCGCTGTTTCCAGACGTAACGCATATTTACGTAGAGATTCGTCTTTTTTCCGAAATATTTTTAGAAAATCTCGCTCTGCTGAAGCAGGGTCAACTTTACGCCCGTATAGGTCAATTAACCATTGCCGAAAAAGTACTACCGTCGTTGGTCTTTTATCTCTGGGTAAAGAATAGAAACAATTCTGTGCGTCGCCACGTAACTTTAGTTTCATAACATTAACAATTTGTACCTCGTTCCATTTGTAACACTCAGCGACTGCTGCAACGTTATCAAGAAACGCCTCTAAGTCTGGTCCACCCGAATACGGTTCGATAGCTTTCATGGCGGACATCGTGCTCGGTTCGAAGAAAATTTGACTACAGTCTGAGTCTCGTACAGGAGATGAGGCTGGTGCGGATGCGTGTGTCACTGGGGGTGACCCTAGAAAAGGAATATCGGGTTTTGGTTTAGCAGGATAATGTGGCGGAATATGATACGAAAAAGGTTGGGCATAAGATGGACCGGGTATTGCGTACGGGTATTGCGGCGGGTAACCATGTTGTAGTAAACGGTATGGATTCTCAGTAGCAAAAGTAGGTATCGATTGTCCTGTCGGTGGTAATGTGTACGTCACGGTGGTATCGGTAGTTAAACTAGTCGTAATTACGGTCGTCGTAGTCGTCGTATTTACCGTTGTTGCCATTTTTACGATATATATTACTATTCAACCAATAATACGTGATGATCCTCACTTTTTAAAACGATACGTAATGATTCAACCAATTGAATGATTGAATCCCACTTCTGACACCACTGTAACAAACGCTGCTGATGGCAGCGGCAGCAACGTTTTAAAGGTTAAAAAGTGTATACTTACCTGCGGTCCGCTGCTACTGCGCTGGTAGGCTGGATCACTTTATTGAGCACTAGTATACGAAAACGGGTTAATAAAAATTTGAAGGCGACGACGTCAATTAAAAATATGATTAATTAAAAGAAATATTAAAGTACGAATTTAGAATAATATATATCAAGATATAATAAAGGTAATAATAAAATCTAACTACCGGTTTCTGCAACCGACGGACTGAGAATGAGCTACCTGGTCGCTGCGGCCTTCTCAGTCCCCGTAGACGAACAAATATTGTTGAGGTAAGCGTTACCTTAAAACGGAAATTACTGTGACAGAATTTTGATGCGACCACATGTAACTAGAATTTTGAAAACTTGCAATTTATTACAATCTTCTATCTGTCGCAACGCCAACTGGGTTGCTTGTGTCGTCGGCTACCAGAGATATCTTAAATCAAATATAAAAATAAATATATCATCACGCCTTTTACCCATTATGGGTGTGGCACTCTGCTTAAGCAGATCTCGGTAGGTGATATATTTTTACGTATGAAGTGCGGTTTCCGGCCGTCAAATCATAGCCCCCAAAAATGTTAGTGGAGGGGGAACCACAGGGGTAAATTTAAATTGCCAACTGTCGGCAGTGGGATTCGAACTGAGTACCTCGCGATCCACAGTCCGGCGCGTTACCACGGAGCTATTTACCCCATAGATATATCTTTATGAAACTATTTATACTACATCTCCTTTCTTTTAATAATTTAAACATAAATGATTTCTAAACAAATTATAGACATGTTTAAAATTTTTACAACATATAATAATATTAATATACAAAGCTTATCTTACATTTACATATTATGGAGCATAATCCTTGAACTTAATAGGTTCATTAATATGCCGTTTTGGACTTTTATTTCACTTAATATATTCATGTTATACGTAAACCTTGTTTTATATGTTTTCTTAACTTTACTATCTTTAATCATATACTTTTTATTTCGTTCTATTACTGATCCATTATCTAATCTTACTATATATGTTCTTGGTTTATGTGATATATTAATTAATTCTCCTGGTACCCAAGAAGATTCATCATATTTTTTTTGTAGTCTCACCCCCCTTTTTCAAATTTATAGATCTCTCTTTTGTATTTTTATCATAATTTACTTTTTGTTATATTTGTTTTTTTTTTTATTTTTTGTTTAATAAATTCCAATTTATAATTTTTATTATCAATATTTATTTTAAATTTCGGTAATAGACTGTTAATTTCTCTATTAAAAAGCATTTCAGCTGGTGATGGAACGTTGCTAGCAACAGGAGTTGTTCAGTATTCCAATAAACAAAGAAATTGATCTTTTTTATCATGCTCAGCTTTTTGCATCATATTTTTAAAAGTTTGAATACAGCGATCCACCATTCCATTTGACTGTGCATGGTGAGGACTTGAAGTTATATGGTGTATATTCCAGTCATTCACAAATTCTTTTTTGTGCAACCGGACGAGAAATAAGCATTTCGCAGCCGCAGTATAGATCGCAAAATTGTATTTCGCTGCTGTTGTCATGATAACGGCCGCGAAATCCAAAATGATTATTTTTTAACCTATTGCGCGTTACCATTAACAACGGTCGTGAAATAGGGTAGAAAACATTAATTTTGACACTTGAGAATTGACATTATTTTTTCAAAACTAATTGTTTTGTTTATCCAATGTCAATCCCATAGCCACTTTCTATTTACGATAAAACTGTTTAAAATTTGTAATTAAAATTTTCTACGGTTGCACAAAAAATGGTGTGTACACCTTGGCCGCGAAATCCTTTATCACCCTGGATATTGTCCTGCGTCGGCCGCAAGCGGCCTCGGCGACAATTTTTCTCTCGGTACGCTAACGTATGATTTCGCGGCCTTGGTATACAAATAACTACAAATTTATCTGAACTATAATTTGTACCATTATTGGAGCTTAACACTTTTGGTATTCCATGTCTAGCAAACATACTTTTCAGTTTTTGTATCGTATGATTACTATCTAGTGTTTCTAAACAAGCTATTTCTATAAATTTTGAAAAATAATCTATCAATATTATGTAATTTTTTCCAGCAAAATAATAAACATCAGTACCTTCTATTTCCCATAGTTTGTTCGTAATGTCACTTTGTATTAATGGTTCTTTTGGATTTGAATTTTTAAAATTTAAACAAGTTTGACAACTATTTACAAATTATGATTACAACGAACACTGTCTGGTTCTTAATTGACATTTCGAAATACCCATGTAATTATAATGTATAATTTCAAGCATTTCTTTTCTTAAAAACTTAAGTACCTACTACTAGTTTATTTCCCTTAAACAATACATCATTTACACTAACTATTTCATCTCGATAGTTCCAATAATTTTTAATTTCTTCTTCCATCAAATCATAATTTTCCGGCCAACCTTCTTTAACTATAAATTAAAATTTGGGAAAGAAAAGCAGGCTGGTTGTAATTAGATTACTATTCTAATTGACGATCGATTTCGACTTCTTTATTTAGTCATCATCAGGTCAACAGCTGAAATTATACATATATATATATATATATATATATATATATATATATATATATATATATATATAAATAAACATTTTACATTGAATATGTTTAAGAATTGTACAAAGTTAGATCTAATATTAAATGTTATGTTAATGTAGATGGTAAATATTTACAGCAATTATATTGAGTTTAACATGTGTTAGATGAAGGTTATGTGATCCTGAGAATAATGACACAAAAGATTTTCTTAAAAAGTTAAATATATAAAAAATATATAGAAATACTAACCGTCAGAGTTATAAAAGCAGTTGAAACATTTGTTTTTGTGTTTTAAGCAGAAATTAAGCGTATGATAAATTGGATTAAGTAGGATGAGTTGTTGTTTAGTCACAAGGAAACGATGCAATGATTTGACAGATTTGCGTTGTTGGTGTTGGTGAGAAGTTTGTTGGGGACTTTATGTTTATAAGGTTTTAAATGGCGGTAAGTTTTTAAAAATATGATGCTCTGGAAAATCCGTGATGTCGTTTAAAAGGTTATTTTCTTTGTTTTTGTGTTTGAGAATTTCGTATTGTTCTAGTAATATCAGTTTGAAATAGTTGGTTTCTGAGTGTAAAAGTGTTGTGTTTGATAATGAAGTGTTGTGTTTGTAGCACAAAATTCGCAATATTGGTACATAATTAGCACATAATTTTGCCATTATTTGTTTTTTCGATTTGGATGAAGTGGGGGTGCCAGCTATACTGGCCTCTTTGAACGGTTTGAAATCATCGGCAAATAAAAGACATTTCGAATGAGAAATCACATTGACAATGTCATTAATGAAAATTATAAAAAGCTATGGGCCTAAAATTGAACCTTGTGGCACTCCCGAAGAAGCAATATAAATACTAGATTTAAATCCATTGGCGAAAACGTATTGCATTCTGTTTTCCAAGTTTGACGAAATTAGATTCAAAAAATTATCTCCAAAATCAACAATTTTTAACGTTTGCAATAAAATTTGATGAGAAACGGTATCAAATGCTTTAGCAAAGTCTGGAAAGACACAATCAACTTGATTTCTTTTTGATAAAGCATCTGAAACGTATTAAGTAAATTCTACTAAATTTGTGGAGGTTGATCTCCCCGGGACAAAACCGTGTTGTAAACTACTTCTTAAATTTTTAGTTTGACTTTGTATATTTTGAATTACATATATTCAAAAATTTTTGCAAATATGCTTAAGCACGATATCGGTCTAAAATTACATATTTGTTTTCTGTTGCCAGATTTGAAAATGGTGCAAATTTTAGCTATCATCCAAATTTCTAGAAAGGTTTTTTCTTTTAAACATAATTTATATAGATCGCAGAGAGCCTCCAACAATAATTATAAGCAGCCTTTAACAACATAAATTGGAATATCATCAGGTCGTACTGATTTAGAGTAATTTTGAGCTTTTATTGCTTCTGAGACGTCACTACAGGTAACTTTAGATAGGTAAACGAAATTGTTGTGATCTGGGGCCTCTGAATCTATATAAATTGATCCATTGTCATCTGAAGTAAAAACACTTTTTAAAAAGTTAGCGAAACCCGCGAGACTTGTGCACCGCCCATAAATGTCTCGTTATTATCATACATTAAGGTAGGAACCAACTTATTATTTTTCTAAGGCCCAAAAATCACTTGTATCATTATTATTTATTATGTTGTGCTCTATTTGGTCAATGTAATTTCTGTACAGTGTGTTACTTCATTTTTTTACATTTTGTTCTCAAATCTTTAAATTTTGTTAAATATATTTCACAATTTGAATTCTTATAAAGTTTTCTAATCGATCTTTTTCCTTAAGCAACAAACTAAGTTCTTTAGTGAACCATGTGGGATATTCTGACCTACTACGTTTAATTTTGGGGACACATAAATCCAAGATGTTATACAATGTATCATATAACTTATTGACTGCTATATCAACATTATTACAACCTGCTATCCAACTCCAGTCAACTTCTGAAAGCAAATTGTATAAAAGTACATAATTACCACGCTTAAATTGATAATATGTTTTGGGGTTACTACAATGTTTGTATTTGTCCTTATTTAATATTTCAAATTCTATTAACAGTGAAAGATGATGGTTGTCTTCAGTCAATACTGGATCAAAACATTTATGTATTGTGCAATCAAAAATGGCTAGTACAATATCGAGAATTCGACCATTATTATTTAATATATTATTATATTGATTCATATTAAGTACATTTGTAAAATTAATAAAATTGAAAACATTTGTGCTTAAATTATCATTATGAGATTTTATTAAGTTTGGTAAATTGAAGTCTCCCACTATCAATGTTTTCATACTATAAATAAATGGCAAAGATATGAGGGAATCAAAATTCATGAAACTTTAAGACAAATTATTGATAGAGATAAAAAAATTGTAGAAATTAAATATAATAATATAATTAGGAATAAGCAAACCAAAAATTTGGTAAATAAAGATGAAACTAAAACATTTAAACTTACATATGACAAGCGCGTCATCATGAACGTACACGATAATTGTATAGACACAGTTCCAAATGGCTATTAAGTTCAGCAGCAAGGACAGCGAGGGCACTTTTACGCACGAGGACATCTGGTACACTTTTTCTGAACGAGGACAGCGAGGACAACCGGTACACTTTTTCTGAAAGAGGACAGCGAGGACAACCGGTACACTTTTTCTGAACGAGGACAGCGAGGACAACCGGTACACTTTTTCTGAACGAGGACAGCGAGGACACTTTTCACTTTAGTACGCGTTCAGGTTTTGGCATTCAGAGTGTACCAGATGTGCCCATATACTACGCAATTAACAATTTATATCGAGTTGTTCGTGCTTGGTTGTCAGCACTAGTTTAGTTTACTTGCATGACAGAAGTGTATCATTGTTGAAAATAAATATATTTAAAACAGTTCTCGTTGAAATATCACTCTCTATTTATTCTCACTCTCAGCACTCAACTGCGTATCTACTTTATCAGTTTCAATAACAAAACCTTCTACAAGTAGCTTTAGTACAAATTATGAGTTCAATGTAGTCAATTTATTTTTATTTAGTATTTAGATACACCAACAGCAAGGTTATTAGTATTTCTATACATAACTTACATTAGGGTATTTTATTATATTTTATGATACATATTTATAGATTTTAGGAATTGTAGCATGTTGTCAGAGAGGGCAATTTCTAGTTCACTGGGGATGTTGTGCTGTCTTCTTTCATTGTGGAATTTGTTGCAGTCTATTATAATATGTTGTACTCTCAGTGGGACGTTCTTTTAAAGATGAGCTTGTGAGTGATGGCGCTGGTCGCAAATGTCATATTTTGTATTAAGTTTTTAGTTTTATTTATTTCTGTATTACTTTATTTAACGATTCTTGCGGTAACTAGCGTGTTTTAAGTCAATCTTTATTATTGCAATTTTTTTTATTATTTTAATGTCCTCAAAAAGCTAAAAAATATCGGTGCGCGTTACCGCACTGCTGTGTTTCAAAAATCATGAACACTGTAAAATCGTAGTTACTGCAAACCTTTATGATGTGTGATTGTTATGATTACAGTTCAGGAGGCCAGAAAAGTTATTAAAGTATTACTTACATTAATATTTTATGTAGTGAATTTGTGCATTTTGATCCCCAGATTGGGTTATGGGTATTGAAGTCACCAACTATGATGTATGGATTTGGTAATTGATTTATTAGATTTTGTAGGTCGTATTGTTGAAGGGATAAGTTAGGTGGGATATACATCAGCTCCTTCCGCTCCTTATGAGAAGCATAGTGGATTGAAGAAACTTCAATAGGTGGGTTAAATATATTACATACTCAGTGAGTCTGAGGATAGTTGATACGTACAGCTATAGCTTCAATATTAGTGTTTAGAATTGTTTCTTCTGATTCAATAGAGTTTTTTTATAATTATGGCCACACCTCCATTAGCATGGTTAATGTTGTCCCTGTCTTTCCTGTGGCTTTCGTATCCTTTGATTAAAATGTTTTTGTTTGGTTTCAGTTTTATTTCTTGTGCGCAGACAATATCTGGTTCGTGTTCTTTTATTAACATTTGTATGTTTTCTTTATTGTATACTATACTTTTACAGTTCCACGATATAATAATAATATTTCCATAGGTTTCATTGCTTCTGTTTCGGGGCAATTTTGTGTTTCTGTGTCATGTAGTTGGTCGTCTATTTTATTTTATAGCCTTGTGAATCTATATTTGATGCCTCAATTTCTTAATAATGGGTAGCATGTAGCATTCTTGGAGCATTTGTTTTAGTCCGCTTAGTTCTTCTGTAGTTTAAGGATTTCTGGTGTGTCTGTGTCGCTACTTATATAAATAAAATAATATATCATCGCGCCTTGTACCCATTATGGGTGTGGCACTCTACTTACACAGATCTCGGTAAGTGATATATTTTTGCGTATGAAGTGTGGTTACCAGCCGTCAAATCATAGTCCCCAAAGATGTTAGTGGTGGTGGAACCACAGGGGTATATGCAAATTGGCAACTGTCAGCTGTGGGATACGAACTAAGGATCTCACGATCCACAGTCCGACAAGCTCCCACGGAGCAATTTACCCCATACTACTTGAATGGGATAATTGTTTCCCTGTACCATTTTTAGGCGTGCGTGTCGTGGATTTAGGTTGGCGGGTTGCAAACAGATGTTCGTTTTGTGTATTGTTTGAGTTTAGAAAGCTTCGTAAGAAGCGGCGCAACTCCAAGCCACGCCACATGTAATTTAAACAAAAAGTTTAAGCATGTTATAGTAAAAAATCATCAGAGCCTCGTTAGCAAAATCAGGGGACACCAACGGGAAGGAGAGGTTGATTTGGGCAAAATAATGCCCCTTATCCCCCAAGCTCGGGACCGTGGGTTCGCTAGGCCCATATGACTTACGTCTATCAGCACTCTTTGCCTATAGCACTGGGATTTTCGCATGTCTGGCAATATATTGTAATCACGTCACTAGGATTTCAAAATAGCTACACTCCTACCAACCCGCCCGGTAGACAACCTCAAAATATTCGCTACGTCATTACAAGGTACTTCTAGTCAACGGAAAATCCATTTTCAGTACTATGACAAGTACGTCAAAATTCCATCATCCCTGCGTAACTGGGGACCGTGGGTTCGTCAAGCCCATGACTAGTTTCAAGATTATGCTCAAGATTTCATCATCCCTGCGAGACTGGGAACCGTGGTATCGTCATGCACATGACTAGTTTCAAGATTGTGTCAAGATTTCATCATCCCTGCATGACTATGGGTCGGGTTCGTCAAGCCCATGACTAGTCTCTATTAGCTCTCGCAGAGTGCGATTGCGGCAAGATTTCGCCACCCCTTCGTGACTGGGAACCGTGACTAGTTTCAAGATTGTGTCAAGATTTCATCATCCCAGCGTGACTGTGGGTCGGGTTAGTCAAGCCCATGACTAGTTTCTATTAGCTCTCGCACAGAGTGCGATTGCGGCAAGATTTCGTCACCCCTGGGTGACTGGGAACCGTGGGATCGTCAAGCCCATGACTAGTTTCTATCAGCTCTCGCACAGAGTGCGATTGCGGTAAGATTTCGTCATCCCTGCGTGACTGGGGATCGTGGGTTCGTCAAGCCCATGACTAGTTTCAAGATTGTGTCAAGATTTCATCATCCCTGCGTGACTGGGGACCGTGGGTTCGTCAAGCCCATGACTAGTTTCTATCAGCTCTCGCAGAAAAGAGTGCGATTGCGGTAAGATTTCGTCATCCCTGCGTGACTGAGGATCGTGGGTTCGTCAAGCCCATGACTAGTTTCTATCAGCTTTCGCACAGAGTGCGATTGCGGTAAGATTTCGTCATCCCTGCGTGACTGGGGATCGTGGGTTCGTCAATCCCATGACTAGTTTCAAGATTGTGTCAAGATTTCATCATCCCTGCGTGACTGTGGATCGGGTTCGTCAAGCCCATGACTAGTTTCTATCATATCACGCAGTAAAGATTGCGATTGTGTCAAGATTTCATCATCCCTGCGAGACTGTGCGTCGGGTTCGTCAAGCTCATGACTAGTTTCTATCAGCTCTCGCACAGAGTGCGATTGCGGCAAGATTTCGTCATCCCTTCGTGACTGGGGACCGTGGGTTCGTCCAGCCCATGACTAGTTTCTATCAGCTCTTGCAGTAAAAGTGCGATTGTGTCAAGATTTCATTGTAACAAGCGCGTTCTGCCAAATTATTTATTCAGCAATTTATAGTTCAATAACCGCGCTTGTACTAATATTGCAAATATCAATTGTAATTAGTGCACAAGTAGGTGTCTATTGCGTGTGCAAATAAATTCTTTTGATATTTGCAGACACAGCTAATGATGACACGATCAACTTGATGACATACTTTTAGCTATTTAAAAGAACAGTATTTGGCAGTTCGAAAGGAGCGATGTTCTGACAGTCGAGAGAATTCTACACCGCTACAAGATGTAGCCATAAAGTAATATCGTTCAATATTTTGGTATCTACAACTAGGTAACATATTTAGACGTTCGCATTTGTATTTGTGTTTCTGTGTCATGTAGTTGGTCGTCTATTTTATTTTATAGCCTTGTGAATCTATATTTGATGCCTCAATTTCTTAATAATGGGTAGCATGTAGAATTCTTGGAGCATTTGTTTTAGTCCGCTTAGTTCTTCTGTAGTTTAAGGATTTCTGGTGTGTCTGTGTCGCTACTTATATAAATAAAATAATATATCATCGCGCCTTGTACCCATTATGGGTGTGGCACTCTACTTACACAGATCTCGGTAAGTGATATATTTTTGCGTATGAAGTGTGGTTACCAGCCGTCAAATCATAGTCCCCAAAGATGTTAGTGGTGGTGGAACCACAGGGGTATATGCAAATTGGCAACTGTCAGCTGTGGGATACGAACTAAGGATCTCACGATCCACAGTCCGACAAGCTCCCACGGAGCAATTTACCCCATACTACTTGAATGGGATAATTGTTTCCCTGTACCATTTTTAGGCGTGCGTGTCGTGGATTTAGGTTGGCGGGTTGCAAACAGATGTTCGTTTTGTGTATTGTTTGAGTTTAGAAAGCTTCGTAAGAAGCGGCGCAACTCCAAGCCACGCCACATGTAATTTAAACAAAAAGTTTAAGCATGTTATAGTAAAAAATCATCAGAGCCTCGTTAGCAAAATCAGGGGACACCAACGGGAAGGAGAGGTTGATTTGGGCAAAATAATGCCCCTTATCCCCCAAGCTCGGGACCGTGGGTTCGCTAGGCCCATATGACTTACGTCTATCAGCACTCTTTGCCTATAGCACTGGGATTTTCGCATGTCTGGCAATATATTGTAATCACGTCACTAGGATTTCAAAATAGCTACACTCCTACCAACCCGCCCGGTAGACAACCTCAAAATATTCGCTACGTCATTACAAGGTACTTCTAGTCAACGGAAAATCCATTTTCAGTACTATGACAAGTACGTCAAAATTCCATCATCCCTGCGTAACTGGGGACCGTGGGTTCGTCAAGCCCATGACTAGTTTCAAGATTATGCTCAAGATTTCATCATCCCTGCGAGACTGGGAACCGTGGTATCGTCATGCACATGACTAGTTTCAAGATTGTGTCAAGATTTCATCATCCCTGCATGACTATGGGTCGGGTTCGTCAAGCCCATGACTAGTCTCTATTAGCTCTCGCAGAGTGCGATTGCGGCAAGATTTCGCCACCCCTTCGTGACTGGGAACCGTGACTAGTTTCAAGATTGTGTCAAGATTTCATCATCCCAGCGTGACTGTGGGTCGGGTTAGTCAAGCCCATGACTAGTTTCTATTAGCTCTCGCACAGAGTGCGATTGCGGCAAGATTTCGTCACCCCTGGGTGACTGGGAACCGTGGGATCGTCAAGCCCATGACTAGTTTCTATCAGCTCTCGCACAGAGTGCGATTGCGGTAAGATTTCGTCATCCCTGCGTGACTGGGGATCGTGGGTTCGTCAAGCCCATGACTAGTTTCAAGATTGTGTCAAGATTTCATCATCCCTGCGTGACTGGGGACCGTGGGTTCGTCAAGCCCATGACTAGTTTCTATCAGCTCTCGCAGAAAAGAGTGCGATTGCGGTAAGATTTCGTCATCCCTGCGTGACTGAGGATCGTGGGTTCGTCAAGCCCATGACTAGTTTCTATCAGCTTTCGCACAGAGTGCGATTGCGGTAAGATTTCGTCATCCCTGCGTGACTGGGGATCGTGGGTTCGTCAATCCCATGACTAGTTTCAAGATTGTGTCAAGATTTCATCATCCCTGCGTGACTGTGGATCGGGTTCGTCAAGCCCATGACTAGTTTCTATCATATCACGCAGTAAAGATTGCGATTGTGTCAAGATTTCATCATCCCTGCGAGACTGTGCGTCGGGTTCGTCAAGCTCATGACTAGTTTCTATCAGCTCTCGCACAGAGTGCGATTGCGGCAAGATTTCGTCATCCCTTCGTGACTGGGGACCGTGGGTTCGTCCAGCCCATGACTAGTTTCTATCAGCTCTTGCAGTAAAAGTGCGATTGTGTCAAGATTTCATTGTAACAAGCGCGTTCTGCCAAATTATTTATTCAGCAATTTATAGTTCAATAACCGCGCTTGTACTAATATTGCAAATATCAATTGTAATTAGTGCACAAGTAGGTGTCTATTGCGTGTGCAAATAAATTCTTTTGATATTTGCAGACACAGCTAATGATGACACGATCAACTTGATGACATACTTTTAGCTATTTAAAAGAACAGTATTTGGCAGTTCGAAAGGAGTGATGTTCTGACAGTCGAGAGAATTCTACACCGCTACAAGATGTAGCCATAAAGTAATATCGTTCAATATTTTGGTATCTACAACTAGGTAACATATTTAGACGTTCGCATTTGTATTTCTTTGTAAATTTTTGTTCAGTTTAAATATTGTAATATTTGATTAAAGTAACCTCTTCCTCGTTATAAAATGTGTTAGTATTTCACACATTTATCTGCTCGGCCGCTCAGCACTGTTACATCATCATCCCTGCGTGACTGTGGGTCGGGTTCGTCAAGCCCATGACTAGTTTCTATTAGCTTTTGCAAAGAGTGCGATTGCTTAAAGATTTTATCATCCCTGTTTGAGATACGCATGTGAATATGCAAAACAATTGAAATCGGACCGAGATATCGGATATAGTTCTACAGCATAAACAGTGAATTTGTAGATATCTGGTGTGACGATACCTCCGTCGAGGGTTGGGACGTCACTTCCTTGGCTGCTGTACTTGCTCGGGCGCCTTCGGTGACGGTGTCAGGTCCAGCAGCTGAAAGGGCTGGATAGCTTCAGTGGAGACGGGAAGAGTTCGATATTCGGGGATTATTCAGTGATAACTACCCAAGTAAACTAGATGTACTTAAATTTATTGCTCAACTTCAAATTATACCACGAAGAAAAATAAAATAAATATATCACACAAAACTGCGAATACGAGCAAGTCTACTTGGAACTCCCCTCTTAAAAAACGCAAATATAAAAATTCCGATGAACGCGGTAACGGTGACGGAACGAGAATGTACGGAGGGTCGAGGTGGAGAGAGGGGAGGAACAGGATCGCATGCAGCAACCGCGTAGTACACCACGGCGGCTACTGACATACACGGGAACCGGATACACCAGACGCTTGGTAAACCACTGCGCTGGTGCGACTGGGGGAAATGTGGGCGACAGAGGCGTAGTAGACCGCGGCCAACTGTCGACATACGGGATAGGGGTCGACTACAGCAGACGCTTGGTAAACCACTGCGCTGCTGCACCTAGGGGAGAGGATGAAACAGCGGCGTAGTAAACCTCGGCCAACTGAAACCAATAAAGGCGGAAAGAAAGAGACGAAAGAAAAAAACAAACGGTGACAGAGACGGAGACGGAGACGGCAGGGAGCAACTCTGTCTGAGCTGCCGAGAGCTCGGCTTATATACCCGTTTTTGCGGGTGGGGATAACTAATTTATTGATTACTTGATTTGCGCATGTCCGACGGAGCGCTAACCGGACACGCTACCACTCAGCCACGCTGGCTGATGCGATAGCATAGAAGGACGCGGACATAAAACTTGTAACTTCGTTACACTGGTTAGTCGAATTTATGAAGTTAGATACAAATACTAATACTAAATAATAATAAAATATAACTCAAGAACTTATTCTAGCATAAGTTAATTAAATCTGTTTATACGTGAAATAAATAAAAAGTATATGTCATGTTTCAGAAACTGTTTAAAAATACTCATTTTCAACTTTAATTGAAATTTTTTTAGCTTTTTAAACATCGAACGTCAAAATTTTTATTTGGTAATATCTATATGAAGTTAGCAACTTGTAGGAAAAAAATGGGACAGAATGCTTGTGTTCATCATAGTTTTCTATTACATTTTTTTTTGTCCGAGTTGGTAGGGTCTACGAGCCGAGTATTCGATTCGAGAACTATATCCGAGACCTCGGACCGATTTCTATCACCGCGGACACAAGCCTTGACAAGGGACCGTAGGTTCGGCAAGCACAGAGTGCAGTTGCGTCAAGCGAATTCAAGCTGAACAGTGGATGGAAAGGACTTATTGTCTGTAAAGCTAAGCTATTTCTTTGCACTGTAATTAATTTCATCACTGCGCATTTCTTCAAGTCATGAATGAAATCTTCAGTTTGATTCCTACAGATACCAATAACTACCGAAATCAATAAAAGCTGATTAACACAACCAAATAAGTTGACGGCGAGAATTAATTATTTTATTTATAAATTTTGAACATCTTATTTATTATTTATTTTATTACTGGACATTCTTTAAAACATTTACCGTTACTCTAACTCCAATATAAAGTAAGCTATAAAGAACAAATAATAGATATTATCGTTTTGACAGGGGATAAATAGGAAGGTAACTTTTTGATGATAAACCGTGATTTACCTTTCTCCTAGCTAGAAAATCAAAGTACTAACTATATTAATGTCATATAATAATTGTATTTTCACCAAATGCACTTTTAAATAAACCTTTTCATAAATAAAATGTTAAATTATCTCGCCGAATTACAATTGTGCATTTTATTTTCTTCGGTCGCATAAATTTCAGTTTGACAATTCAACCCACAAAGCAAGAACTCAACCTTGTAACCTGTCAGCAATTTGACTCGAAAATTGTGTTGTGATTTTTTAAAAACAGTTTTCTTGTCAATTTGCTAGATGACAAGGTTACATAACAAACAGAAAATCCGGCAAAATAAAAAGCACTTGTGTATTTACAGTTAAACCAAAAGACCTACAACCACTTGGCTATTAGGAAACAAAATGAAAAAAATAAAATAAATTATATGTCAGAAATAGATGAAGACGACCAGAAAATCGGACGCATTGCGATTTAATATAATATGTAACTAAAATTTATTCCTACGAAATGACTTGAAAGCATATTTTTTTATATTGATTGTTGCAGGTAGTAGCAAATGCCCAGGTTGAGAAAAATACAGCAATGTCAAGTTAGTGGTATCGTGTAAATAAATAAGTTACGTTATGCGTGACAGTGCCACTCTCAATCAGGTATTTTCACATGCAAAATATCATCATACATCGTCCACAGCGCTAGGCCACTAACACCGCTAACAGTCAATCTTTATAAACAGTCTTAATCACCTATCACATTCAAATTTCTGAAATTCAAATCTAATCAAAAGATATTTCTCATCTCAATAAAAAACAATATATTCATATAAAAAAAGCCGCTAAATTACCTTTGTCACTATCACTATACGTCGTTCATAGTATCTACTCGAACCTTACCGTCGACTAGCGTTTCATATCATCACTATTATTTCTATAACAGCACACATTCCTACCAACTTGTGCAGTAATTTGGACAGAGTAACTGAAATATTTCACAGGTACACTGCGGCGTAATCAAAACGTATACCCCAATTCCGAAAATATGAGGAAGGATTCATATTCATAACATGACTGCATTCTACAAATGGAAAATATTTCAATGTTGATATCCCAGCTACTAAATAATTATAAACTAATGTGATGCCACGACTACAACCATTATTATTTTAATTGTTGGGTTTATAATTTATATTAGGTTTACAGTAAATCGGTATACATATTCAGGCTGTTAGTTACAAAACTGACTTACAAGTGTTGCCTACACAGCACTAGAAATTTTCATGTTTGTACACATTATAATTAATCACGTTACAAAAATTTGAAAAATAAATAGTCTCGTATAGCCGCACACACGCACTTTAAGTATTACGCAGAACAAATAATAATACAGCTAAACATCATTTACTATAGGCTCTATTTTAAAAGCACTGATATTTTGATAAAATTCGCAATCAACCACCGGACTACATTTTAATTCCCACACCACTCACACTTCTCTTTTACAATCAATGCTATTTCTATAATTATGAATTGGCATTACTTACCCCTTAGTGAACACGTAGACAAAGAAAGGACCCCCAAGTAGCTAGCTCTCATCTTCAAGTAAACTGTAAAGAATCACCACACGCCTTCCACAATACTGGGATCTTATTTGGAATTCAACTCAGTATGTAGTCATCATTATCAAGCTGTCAAATCTTCACAATGTTTCTGCAAGGTACAATCATTGCTAGTATTTAGAATATTTTAAACAATTTAGTTTGGGACTGATTCACTTATATCTACACTACAGTTATAATAAGGCTTAGTAATGTACGTAGAAAACACTGCGTGTACGTGAATGTCGAAATACAAAATAATTTTTTTACGTTACTGCAGTAACTAAGCAATTCATAACGATAATAGATCCCCATGGCAACATTTAATCCGTGAGCCAGCTGTAAAAATAGCGACTCATTTGACCAAAATATTATGTAAGTTTTATGGAATCTACCCATTTAGGTACATCGAAAAATGCAAGTCTGCCATGCAGATCTGGGTGGAGTTCAAAATGGCGTCCATAAAAAAGGAAAGTAAAGGAAGGAATATTGAATCATGTGACCACAATTTTCTTTTTCATTACATGATACTAGACGAAAATACAAATCAAAAGACACCAGTCTGCCACTCGTATGTGGCCGGGTTGCCTCAGCAGTCAAAATTTAAAATTTGTTGCTCGAAATTTGACTTAAATGACCAAAAATTATTTTTTTATTTCATGATACTAGAATAAACGACACCAGTCTGCCACTCGTACATGGTCGAGTACTCCTGGCAGACGAAATTCAAAATTTATGGCCCGAAATTTCACTCAAATGACCAAAATTTTCTTTTTATCCGATACTGGACGAAAATACAAGACAAAAGACACCAGTCTGCCGAGGCAACCCGACCACGTACGAGTGGCAGACTAGTGTCATTTAATTTGTATTTTCGTCTAGTATCATGGGATAAAAAGAACATTTTGGTCATTTGAGTCAAATTTCGAGCAATCAATTTTAAATTTTGAAATTCGTCTGCTGAGGCAACTCAGCCACATACGAGTGGCAGACTGATGTCTTTTGATTTGTATTTTCGTCTAGTATTTCGAGATTAAAAAGAAAATTTTGATCACATTATTCAAAATTCCATCTTTTACTTTCCTTTTTTAATGGACGCCATTTTTAATACCACCCAGAACTAAATGGCAGACGTGCGTTTTTCGATATACCTAAACGGGTAGATTCCATAGAACATACTGAAATTTTTGGTCAAATGGGTTGCAGTTTTTATAGCTGGCTCACGGACTAATTCATTATTAATTAAATTGTTGCTTTTGAATGAACAAATGGTTAAGAATATAATCATTACAGTAACGCGATGCACATAAAACAGCCTTAATTATTCTAACACAATCAGATTTTTATCAGTAGTGCATCCAGAAAAACGACTTCTATAATAACAATACAAATAATATTTTGTACAATGAAATTAACTGATATAAAACGGGTTATGTTTCCTTACACTTGTTACTTCCACCACAGTATAAGAACTCACAAAGTAGCTACACTTTTAATATTCCAATATTAGAAAATATAGTAATTCAGTGTTTGTCAAATATAAAGACACAGTATTTTGTCACGTTAAGTTCATAAAATAAGTGCAAAACAGAGAGGTAAACTTATTTGTATCATGAAAAATTATAGGAACTTTTACAGTGCAGGTGAAAAAATATTTTTAGTTTTTATCCCTTTTGAAACTGACAGTTATTCAAATTTACCGCCGTATGCCGCAGCTGCCAATATCATCGGTCGATGCGATATAAAGATCAAAGGTGCCTACAGCGAGTGCCGCTGTGGTTCCACCACTGATTTTCAACCGTTGACCAAATCTACACCAATGTCTAGCAACAATTTCAAAATATTCACAACGTAGTTACTACGTACTCCTAGTCAACGGAAAATCCACTGTTAGTGAATGATTAAAAATCATGCCAATATTAATACAATGATCAAATATTTCTATTCTCACCTCATCTGCAATTTTCTCCCACAATAATTGCTACTACTATAATTATAAAGTTAGATTACTTACCCCTTCTTGTACATGTAGATAAAGACTGGGCCCCCACGTAGCAAGCTATCATCTTCAAGTAGTAAAATGCAACTAGGGATTCCACCAAGTTAATAGTTTTATTCAGCTGCCTGGCTTGTGCTTCCAAAAATCTTTACGATTCAAACAAATGTACATCATCATATGACAATCAATTGCTGGTATTATTTAAAATATTTAAAACAATTTAATTCGAAACTGACCAGTGAGCACTTATACATATTTATACTACAAATATGTTCAGACAGAATTATGGATGGAACTTTGCCTCTATGTGAATGTCTGAAATCAAATTAAAAATTTTTACTGTTGTTTTTATGGTAACTAAACAATTCATAGTAATAATGAGAACCTATGGCAACATTCATTATTATTGAAATTATTGACTTGCAATGAAGAAATGATGGGCTGAAGCCTTATTGGCTGGCACAACAAAGCGATGCCAACTGTAAAGTACTTCGTTAACCACCTTCTTTCTTTTCCTACACTAATGGGCACATAAACATTGTCAACATTTCGCCTGATAGACAACCTCAAAATATTCGCAACGTCATTACAAGGTACTCCTAGTCAACGGAAAATCCATTGTCAGTACTATGAAGAAATGCGGATTCAACCTGAACAAAGGATGGAAAGGACATATGGTCTGTAAAGCTAAGCTTTTTCTTCGCACAGTCATTATTTCATAACTGCGCATTTCTTCAAAACATCAATGAGATCTTCAGTTTGATTCCAACAGATGACAATCGTCAAGTAACTTTACTGCTATGATGTTTATTTCACAAGAACACTGCGGCGTAATTAAAACGTGTACCCCATTTATGAAAATATGAGGGAGGATTCATATTCATAACATATCTACATTCCACAAATAGAAATTTTTCAATGTTTTTACCACAGTAACAAAATAAATACATTTTATAATGTAATGCCATGACAACGATAATTATTTTAATTGTTGGGGATAATAATAATTGGTTTACTTTACAGTAAACCGATTCACATACCAACAGTTCCAATTATTCAAGAAAATTGGTACCATTCTTTAAAGAAATTTGAACAACAGTTATATTTACTTCCATACTAAATTTACATCAAGTTGTCCATATGACAATCAAATTTTTGACGGTAATGTTAAGAAAGTCAAAATAATTCGAAATGATGTGCCATTATTAAAAACAAAGAAATTTACTTTAACTGTAAATTTAAGTGACATTAAAAATTTCTGTATGTAATAGTTTGGCAGGTAGCGTTAAATCCTGATCACTCGATAACGCAAGTTAAGCACTGCTGTCAGCAGTCAGTAGTAGGATGGGTGACCGCTTTGCGAAAACCCATACCAGCGAATACTGCATTCCGTTGTTATGCCACTGAAAACGAGGTTCCGATGCGACATTTAACCGCAGCAGTTGAGATCGCGTAATAATAATAAAATTATTTATAAAACCGGGCATTAGTCAATTTTCATGAGCAATGGCTCAAAAAAATACGTTTCTTTTATAATTCATTAAAATATACTCTAGAAATAATTATTACATATAACTGTAACATTTACTGGTTTAAAACCAATTGAGTTTCCCTTAACAGAGTGAACCGTATGTTTCCAGGAATGGAATTTTTCCTTTCTGGCAATACATTTTAATCACATTACTAGGATTTAAAAATATACTCGTATACAGTTCAACCAACCTGTACCAACGTACGATCAGGTCTCGTATGCCACACACACCTCTCAAATACATTATTTCCGCAACAGTTATACGTGGTTCATACTTCTTCACCCCCACACACTTTAAGTATAATGAAGAATAAATAACTCACAAACGAAAAACACACGCCAATATACGATGGAAAAAGAAATATATTGTTGGGCGTACTTAATGGCCCCTTTCAACCTTATTTAATGATGACTAGTGCTAATATCTAACTTAAATCATTTATCCCTTTTCTAATATTACAAAAACAGTCGCAATCAACCACTGTCCAACATTTCAATTTCCAAGTCACTCACACTCCATTCATACAATCAGTGCTCTTTCTAGTATTATGAATTTCGATCACTTGCCCTGTAATGTACACGAAGACAAAGATAAAGAAAAGGCCCCCAGGTACCTAGTTCTCATCTACAAGTAAACTGCAAAGAGGAACCACACGTCATCCACAACAATGTGATCTTACTTGGAATTCTACTCGGTATGCAGTCTTATCATTATCAAGCTGTGGATTATGCTTCCAAAATTTTCACAATGTTTCTGCAACGTAATTGCTAGTATTTATAATATTTTGAAAAAAATTAGTTTGGAACTGATGCACTTTCATATATTTACACTACGGATATAAACAGACTTGATGACGCATGTAGCACAGTGTGTATGTGAATGTCTGAATAAAAAATTAAAAATTTTACTGTTTATGCGGTAACTAAACAATGTATAACAATAATGAGACCCTATGGCAACATTCATTATTACTGAAATGGTTGGTTTTGAATGAACGAATGACTGATTTTACGCTTTATTGGTTGGAAATATATTTACAGTAAAGCAGGTTATTTTCTCCTTAGTACTTGTTAGTGTCACAATTGATTTTCAGCCGTTGACTAAATATATACCAATAAAATGATCCCATGAATGGTTATATATTAAGCGCATCTTTAAGATTTAAAATTATCTACACACCTACAAACTATTAAATTAAACAATCTCAAAATGTACTCCCCGTCAACGGAATATCCACTGTCAATGGATGAATAAAAATCATGTCAATATAAATACAATTGTCACACATTTCTCTTCTCATCTCATCTACAATTATCTCACACAATAATTGCTATTACTATTATTATAAAATTAGATTACTTACCCTTTCACGTACACGTAAATAAAGGCAGGGCTCCCAAGTAACTAGCTAGTAGCTACGATCTTCAAGTAAACTGGAAAGTATCTTCACAACACTAGGGTCTCACTGCGAACTAGGAATTCAATCTTGTATACAGTCTTATTGAGCTGCCTGGCATGTGTTTCTAAAAATCTTTGCGAATCTAATAAATGTACAATCACTATACGACAATTAAAATATTTGAAACAATTTAGTTGGAAACTGAGCACTTATATTTACACTACAGATATATTCAGACAGAATACAGAATGTGAATATCTGAAATCAAATTAAATATTTTTACTGTTGTTACTAAAGTAACTAAACAATTCACATCAATAATAAGAACCTATTGCAACATTAATTATTATTGAAATTATTGGTTTACAATGAAGGAATGATTGGTTTCAGCCTCATTGGATGGCAATACATCAAAACAGCAAAGCGATGCCAACAGTCAAGTTCTCCGTTAACAATCTTCTTTCTTGGCCTACACTAACGGGTATACAGTCATAAAGTCAAAACTTTCATTGATGGCGAATCCAGGAATGTAACATTTTTATCAGCGATTAAATGCTTAGCGAATTAATCACTTCTCACTGGATTCGACACTGATTTTCATCCACGGGCGAAATACAACACACTCTGTCTATAGCACTGGGATTTTCGCATGTCTGGCAATATATTGTAATCACGTCACTAGGATTTCAAAATAGCTACACTCCTACCAACCCGCCTGATAGACAACCTCAAAATATTCGCAACGTCATTACAAGGTACTCCTAGGCAACGGAAAATCCATTGTCAGTACTGTGAAGAAATGCGGATTCAAGCTGAACATTGGATGGAAAGGACATATGGTCTGTAAAGCTAAGCTGTTTCTTCGCACAGTCATTATTTCATAACTGCGCATTTTTCAAGACATCAATGAGATCTTCAGTTTGATTCTAACAGACGACAATCGTCAAGTAACTTATATCCTTCAAATAAAAAAAAAATTATGGCTAAATATAAATATTTTATTTACAGAAAAGGAACTTTTTCGTTCAAAAATATATCATTTAACGAGATCTGCAAATGCAGAGTGCCACACACAAAAATGGGTAATTAGTTAAATGTCTCGGAAACTTAAGGTTCAGTGCAAATAATTGAGTTGCGTTACGTGTGATAGTGACTCTCTCAATCATGTATTTTCAAATGAAAAATATAATCATACATCGGCTACAGTAGTCTGCACTATACACTCGGAGAAAAAATTATTACTTTCAACAAAAAATATTTAAAATGAATTAATAAATATTTAATTTTATGTATTTAAATTTACTATGTTTTTATTAGTTTCTAATATATAAATATCAGACAAATCGATACTCAAGTATTATCAAGATTAAAATTAATTATATTCATTATTAAAATTAAATAATTATATATTTTATTCATATTAATTTATAAAATTCAAATAGGTAACGAATTTAATAAATAAATGTATTTGTTTTAAATAAATCGCTTACACATATTTTAAATAAATATTTTGTTGTCACAAATACAATTACATTACTTTCAAATAATTTTCTTTCTAATAAATGGATTTATTTAAATTTTAATTTTCTCTGAATGTAACAGCTAACATTCAATTCCGATAAACAGTCTTAATTATCTAAGCCACATTTAAATTACTAAGATTCATATTCGAGTATAGACATAGCTCTCCCCTCTCAATCAAAATTAATATATACATATAAAAAGGGCCGCTAAATTACCTTTGTCATTTTCACGTCGTTCATAGCACCTAATTGAACGTTACTTTCGACTGGCGTTTCAATATCATAGCTATAATTTCTAACACAGCATATATTTCTAGCAACTTGTGTAGTTATTTGCGTACAGTAACTGAAGTATTTCACAGGAACACTGCGGCGTAATTAAAACGAATACTCCATATCTGAAAATATGAGGAAGAGTTCATATTCATAACATGTCTACATTCTACAAATAGAAATTTTTCAAATTACCATATGTTGTTAACACAGTTACAAAATAATTACTTTAATAATAATAATATAATGTGATGCCATAACAACGACCATTATTATTTTAATTGTTGGGGGTAATAGTTAATGATTGGTTTACTTTACAGTAAACCGATACACATACCAACAGTCCTATTTATTCAAGAAAATTGATACACGGTATTAAAAAGAAATTTAAATTCCAGTTAAATCTACTTCCATACTAAAGTTACGTCAAGTGTTCCATATGACAATTTAATAAAATAATTTGAAATTATGTGCAATTATTAAAAACAAATAAATTTACTTTAAATGACAGTTAAATTTCTTTATAAAACCAGGTATTAGTTAATAAATTTTCATGAGCATTGGCTCAAGAAAATACGTCTTTTATAATGAAAATATATCTACTCTAGAAATAATTATAACGGATAACTATACAATTTACTAGTTTAAAACCAATTGTTTCCTTTAATAGAGTAAGCACTATGTTCATAGCAATGGAATTTTTCATGTCTGAAAAACATTGTAATCACATTACTAGGATTTAAAAATAGATTCGTATACAGTTCAACCAACCTGTACCAACGTACGATCAGGTCTCGTATAGCCACACATACCTCTCAAACATATTTTTTCCGCATCAGTTAAACGGGGTTTATGCTACTTCACCCCCACACTGTAAGTATTGTGAAGAATAAACAACTCAGGAACATAAAACGTATGTCGATATAAAAGAAATAATTTCTTGTCTACATGTATGAGATATCTAGGAGAAGAAATATATTGTTGTAAGTGTTGTGGCTACTAAATGACACCTTTCAAGCTTATTTAACGATGTCTAGCGCTGAATTAGCGGTATTTATCCATTCTATAGTTTCTAATACTACAAGAACAATCCAACTAACACTATCTATTATAGGCTCTACTCTACAAGCATGATAATTTGATAAAGTTAGCGATCAAACACTTCAGTTCCAACGTTACTCACACCTCTCTCATACAGTCAGAGCTATTTCTATATTATATGAATTCAAATGACTTACCCCGTAATGTACACGTAGATAAAGAAAGGGCCCTATCAGGTAGTTAGCTCTCACTGGGATCTTCCTAGGAATTCAACTCTGTATGCAGCTTTATCATTTTCTAGTTGTCTTCCAAATTCTTTACAATGTTTCTGCAACGTGCAATCTATTGCTAACATTTAGAATATTTTAAACAATATAGTTTGGGACTGATGCACTTATATCTACACTACGGATATAATCGCACTAATAAGCACTGTTTGTATGTGAATGTCTGAATACAAAATTAATTTTTTATGTTACTGTAGTAACTAAACAATTCATAACAATAATGGAACCCTATGGCAACATTCATTATTACTGAAATTGTTGGTTTGGAATGAACAAATGGTTGGGTTAACCCTAATTGGTTGGGAATATATCATTACAGTAAAGCGACGCACATAAAAACAGCCTTAAGGGCGCGTTTGAAAACCCAACAACCGCAGGATTTAAATGATTTATTTTATCTCTTTCAGCAAAACCATGTAATGTACCAAAATGTACTTTCGGAAGAAAGTTTTTCTCACGTCTTGAACTACTAGCGCTGTCGGCGGTAAAACGTTCAACAAAGCGAACAATTTTCAGTAATAAATTTTGCACTTAATTTTAGGTTATATTGCCCTGATTGTCGTAAGCTAATTTTTATCTTTATATGTTTAATAATTAATACATTCGTCTCGTCATAAAACTACTTACAAACGATTATTTCTACTTACTATTTTTGTTTATTTTGCAAAGTAGAAAATGTTTTAAAATTATTATTTTGTAGCTTAGAGCAATCTATAAACCCTAATGATTTCATTTTTGTATCATACATATAATGACATTGTCTCGAATTGCTTAAAATTATGTTATATAGAGGCATAAAAATAGCAGTTTTACTGGTTTTCAAACGCGCCGTTAATTATTCCAAAAAAGTAAGATTTTTATCAGTAGTGCATCCAGAGAGAGGACTTCTTCTATAATGACAATACAAATAATATTTTGTACAATTCCAGGGAAACACGGTGACCTCGCGCTACGTGAAGGCAGTACAGACGTCTCACCATGAATAAAGAACATGTCAATATAAATACAACTATCAACCCTATTATTCTCACGCTCACCTCATCTACACTTATCTCAAACAATAATTGCTATTACTATAATTATATATTTAGATTACTTACCCCTTCATGTCCATGTAGTCATGTAGTTAAAGACTGAGCCCCCAAGTTGTTAGCTATCATCTTCAAGTAAACTGCAAAGTATCTTCACAACACCAGGTTCTCACCGTAGACAAGGGATTCAACCAAGTATACAGTATACACCACCAAAAGACAATATATTGCTAGTATTATTGAGAGTATTTGAAACAATTTAGTTCGAAACTGAGCAGCTATATTTACATTACGAATATATTCATAGTGAATTAAGAATGGAGCATTGCTCGTCTAAAATCAAATTTAAATTTTTGTTACTGTTACTACAGTAACCAAACAATTCATAGCAATAATGTGAACTCTATGACAAAATTTAATTATTATTGTAATTGCTGCTATTGCAGAAATGAATTAATTAATTTTTCAAGCTTACAGTTTTATTTCGATTCACCCAATATTTTCGCAAAATATGTACTTAAATTTTGCCTTTGTTTTAGTTCATTCTGGTCACTGGTTTCTTCTTAACTTGATTCTAAGGATTGCAGTTCACCTCGGCGGACATCAGCTGAAAATCACACGAGTAAACTGCCGATCTATACACATGCCACACTTTTTCATAAGCCGCATACTCTACAATTACACACAAACATTAAAACAATATTTTGTTTACAACACATACAAATGCTGTTTTGCTCTTTTGCTGATGTGCATGATTAGACTGATTTGAGATGATTAATTTTAAGCGTGCATTACACGATGAAGATTTTCTTTTAAAGTGACATTAAAAGATTTCTCTCTCGTACAATAATGAAAGTGTAAGAGAGATAAAATAAGTCAAGTAAAACTTACAACTAAAAACTGTTATATGAGGTACTTTCTCTTAAAAGTCCCTAAAAGATTAGAGCAGTAATTAATACAATTATGTTGGCATTTTGACAGTGTGATGTTTTAATTCACTAAAAACTTGATCTTGCAAATAGAGTTATAAGTTCACTTACAAAGAGAATTTAAAGTCACTTGAAAAGAAAAACTTCATCGAGTATTGCACGCTTAAGGTTTATCTTCATTATATGTACGCATGTGTTAATATGGAGTACCAGTACTTACGTAAAATATCCGCTTTTAGTAGGTATTCTCTCTGTCACTGCCGTCAATTACTTACTTGTATTTTATAACAATGTACAGTTCACTACAACTTGGTATGTCTAAAGTAACTGAAGAATTTCGTAAGAATACTGCGGCTAAATTATAATGTATACTCTATTTCTGAAAATTTGAGGAATGTCGTTACTATAGTTACAAAATAATTACAGACAATAATGAGATGCCATTATTGTAATAATAAGTACGAGCAGTGGAATATGATTGGTTACAGCCTTATTGGTTTGTAGTATTCTAGTATATTATTAATTCATTACAATAATGTGACACATTTACCAACAGCCTTATTCCAATAAATTCAGTCAGTCAATTTTTACTAGTCTTGAAATCAAGACAAGACCAAGACAAGACCAAGACAAGACCAAGACAAGACCAAGACAAGACCAAGACAAGACCAAGACAAGACCAAGACAAGACCAAGACAAGACCAAGACAAGACCAAGACAAGACCTAGACAAGACCAAGACAAGACCAAGACAAGACCAAGACAAGACCAAGACAAGACCAAGACAAGACCAAGACAAGACCAAGACAAGACCAAGACAAGACCAAGACAAGACCAAGACAAGACCAAGACAAGACCAAGACAAGACCAAGACAAGACCAAGACAAGACCAAGACAAGACCAAGACAAGACCAAGACAAGACCAAGACAAGACCAAGACAAGACCAAGACAAGACCAAGACAAGACCAAGACAAGACCAAGACAAAACCAAGACAAGACCAAGACAAGACCAAGACAAGACCAAGACAAGACCAAGACAAGACCAAGACAATACCAAGACAAGACCAAGACAAGACCAAGACAAGATCAAGACAAGACCAAGACAAGACCAAGACAAGATCAAGACAAGACCAAGACAAGAAGTATTTTATATTTCCCAAGACAAGACAAGAAAGTATCATCAAGAATCAAGATTTGTCAAGAAATCTTGATATCATGATAATATATTTTTTAGTTCCGCATTTATGATTAAAATATAAAAATTTTATATACATTTGTTCATTAAGTGACTTTGAGATTCGATCCAAATTTGTACACAGGTTTTAACACCATCTGGCGGCCTTAATGTGAACCTCAAAATTTTTTAAATATACAACACAAGATTTTATAAATATGTAAAGTCTAGGTTTAAATATAAATTTTATGTCGCAAATATAGTTGATACTTTATAAAATGTATAATTTATTATGTATAAATTGAAACAATTTATACATAATTTTCCTTTTTCTCTAAATATATAGTCGAAATGCATATATATTTCAAAACTTAATTTATGCCAAAACATCTACGTAAGAAACATTTAACTAAAAGGGAGGGGCAAGGGCAGACGCCAACTCTACACTCTTGAGCGTTCGGATTGGATAAAACGATAGAGAAAGGGGATTCCCCTAAAATGTCAAGATTTAAGAAATATTAAGAAATCTTGAAACAAGACTGGAAATACATTGTCAAGAAATGAGCAAGACAAGAAATTAAATTCTTGTCTTGAACATCAAGCCCAAGACAAGAAGTGATTATCAAGATAAGGTTTTTTTGTCTTGATGAAACACTAATTTTTACCAATGGCTTCGTCTGTAATGACAATATCCTACCTTTTTTTTTTTTTTAGCCTGGTGGGGGAAATGCATTTACGCACAGAGTGTGGGACTCGCCTGCTGTTCAGCCATACCCACTAAAACCTAACCACCAGTATGACAGGGGTTTAATCAACCTGAAGTACTACCTTTCGGCATTTCTTTCCAGGTTGCCCCTCTTTCTTCGCTCTTATGTTAGAGCTGCCATTTGTCTTCTTTCCTCTTCGAGTCTCTTCTCTCTCTCCTCCTTCTTGCGCATTATTGCGTTGGCGAAAGATTTGATCGAGGTCCACTCGTCTTCGCCCTCCAGCATTGTTTGTACAATGTTTTCTGGGCTGATATTCTTGTTGAGCTCCTCCTCAACCACTGTCCTTTCAGGTATCCATTCGGGGCAGTGGAAGAAGGTGTTCTCAGCTGTGTCCTCCCCTAGTTGACAGAAGGGGCAGGAGGCTGAGTCCCTTCTTCCTATCCTTTTGAGATAGGCTTCGAAAGAGCCGTGTCCAGTTAGGAGCTGGGTGAGATGGAAATCCAACTCTCCATGCTTCCTGTCTATCCATGTCTGTATCTGTGGGATGAGTCTCCTCGTCCACTCACCCGCAGTTTCGTTTTCCCATTTTCTTTGCCACTTGAGTCTCGTCTCTTGCTTTATTGCTCGAGCCTCTTCTTTGTTCTTCTTATAAGTTTGCTCCCTTTCTTTGACAAGTAGCTCTATAGGAGTTTGTCCCGCCAGCACCTGGGCTGCTGCTGTCGAGACCGTCCTATATGCGCTACATATCCTTATTGCCATCTGTCTTTGGATCTGCTCATATAGTTTCCTATATTTCGCAAGATCCATGGCCTTGTGCCAGATTGGGGCTGCGTACAGTAGTATTGAGTTTACTACTGCGCCCAGAACCCTTCTCTTTGTTGCGGCTGGGCCGCCTATGTTTGGCAATAGTCTGGAGAGATTCCGTGTGACCTCGCCTGCCTTCTTGGCTGTACACATGACATGTTCCTGCATTCGCAGGTCTTTGGCGAAATGCATTCCCAAGTACTTGATACTCCGGGAGGTTTTCACCACTTGGTCTTGGACTGTTATATCCAATTCCAGTAGTGTCCTTCTCCCCGCGAGTATTACGGCTTCGGTCTTTTCTGGAGCCACAGTTAATTTTCTCCTTCGGAGCCAGCTAATGGTACTCTCGATAGCTGTCTTTATTTTAAGCTCGAGCTCAAGCTCTGTCCACGCCGTCACTACTATTCCTATATCGTCCGCAAAGCCTATTGTTGTTGCCCCCTGTGGTAGGTCGATGGAAAGGACCCCATCATACATGATGTTCCATAGTAGGGGGGCAAGTTTAGAGCCCTGCGGTACTCCACAAGTCATTGGTAGTTTCGTCTTATCCCCGATTGAGATATATCTGTTTTTTAGATAACTCATTGTGACTCTGATGAGGTAGGCACTGATGTTCTTGCCTATCATCGCTTTAACAATCTCTTCCGAGTCTGCACTGTTAAAGGCGTTCCTAATATCAAGAGTCACAAGGACGCAGAAACCTCTAGTGTTTCTCAATCGTGTACCCTTCTGGTGGCAGTTCAGCACTTCTTTCATTGCATCTATAGTGCTCTTCCCTTTTCGAAAACCGAATTGGTATTGCGACAGTCCCCCATTGGCCTCTATCTCTTTGTTGATCCTGTTACAGATCAGCTGTTCTGCGATTTTGCCTAAGGTGTTAAGTAGGCAGATGGGCCTGTATGAGGGTAAACCTGTCGCATCCTTCTTCGGTTTTTCGATCAGCACTAGCTTCGTCTCTTTCCATTCCTCAGGAAATCTACCTGACTGGATCACTTGGTTAGCAATCTGTAGGTAGACTTCAGGTTGATTAAACCCCTGTCATACTGGTGGTTAGGTTTTAGTGGGTATGGCTGAACAGCAGGCGAGTCCCACACTCTGTGCGTAAATGCATTTCCCCCACCAGGCCAAAAAAAAAAAAAAAGGTAGGATATTGTCATTACAGACGATGCCATTGGTAAAAATTAGTGTTTCATCAAGACAAAAAAACCTTATCTTGATGATCACTTCTTGTCTTGGGCTTGATGTTCAAGACAAGAATTTAATTTCTTGTCTTGCTCATTTCTTGACAATGTATTTCCAGTCTTGTTTCAAGATTTCTTAATATTTCTTGATTCTTGACATTTTAGGGGAATCCCCTTTCTCTATCGTTTTATCCAATCCGAACGCTCAAGAGTGTAGAGTTGGCGTCTGCCCTTGCCCCTCCCTTTTAGTTAAATGTTTCTTACGTAGATGTTTTGGCATAAATTAAGTTTTGAAATATATATGCATTTCGACTATATATTTAGAGAAAAAGGAAAATTATGTATAAATTGTTTCAATTTATACATAATAAATTATACATTTTATAAAGTATCAACTATATTTGCGACATAAAATTTATATTTAAATCTTGACTTTACATATTTATAAAATCTTGTGTTGTATATTTAAAAAATTTTGAGGTTCACATTAAGGCCGCTAGATGGTGTTAAAACCTGTGTACAAATTTGGATCGAATCTCAAAGTCACTTAATGAACAAATGTATATAAAATTTTTATATTTTAATCATAAATGCGGAACTAAAAAATATATTATCATGATATCAAGATTTCTTGACAAATCTTGATTCTTGATGATACTTTCTTGTCTTGTCTTGGGAAATATAAAATACTTCTTGTCTTGGTCTTGTCTTGATCTTGTCTTGGTCTTGTCTTGGTCTTGTCTTGGTCTTGTCTTGGTCTTGTCTTGGTCTTGTCTTGGTCTTGTCTTGGTCTTGTCTTGGTCTTGTCTTGGTCTTGTCTTGGTCTTGTCTTGGTCTTGTCTTGGTCTTGTCTTGGTCTTGTCTTGGTCTTGTCTTGGTCTTGTCTTGGTCTTGTCTTGGTCTTGTCTTGGTCTTGTCTTGGTCTTGTCTTGGTCTTGTCTTGGTCTTGTCTTGGTCTTGTCTTGGTCTTGTCTTGGTCTTGTCTTGGTCTTGTCTTGGTCTTGTCTTGGTCTTGTCTTGGTCTTGTCTAGGTCTTGTCTTGGTCTTGTCTTGGTCTTGTCTTGGTCTTGTCTTGGTCTTGTCTTGGTCTTGTCTTGGTCTTGTCTTGGTCTTGTCTTGATTTCAAGACTAGTAAAAATTGACTGACTGAATTTATTGGAATAAGGCTGTTGGTAAATGTGTCACATTATTGTAATGAATTAATAATATACTAGAATACTACAAACCAATAAGGCTGTAACCAATCATATTCCACTGCTCGTACTTATTATTACAATAATGGCATCTCATTATTGTCTGTAATTATTTTGTAACTATAGTAACGACATTCCTCAAATTTTCAGAAATAGAGTATACATTATAATTTAGCCGCAGTATTCTTACGAAATTCTTCAGTTACTTTAGACATACCAAGTTGTAGTGAACTGTACATTGTTATAAAATACAAGTAAGTAATTGACGGCAGTGACAGAGAGAATACCTACTAAAAGCGGATATTTTACGTAAGTACTGGTACTCCATATTAACACATGCGTACATATAATGAAGATAAACCTTAAGCGTGCAATACTCGATGAAGTTTTTCTTTTCAAGTGACTTTAAATTCTCTTTGTAAGTGAACTTATAACTCTATTTGCAAGATCAAGTTTTTAGTGAATTAAAACATCACACTGTCAAAATGCCAACATAATTGTATTAATTACTGCTCTAATCTTTTAGGGACTTTTAAGAGAAAGTACCTCATATAACAGTTTTTAGTTGTAAGTTTTACTTGACTTATTTTATCTCTCTTACACTTTCATTATTGTACGAGAGAGAAATCTTTTAATGTCACTTTAAAAGAAAATCTTCATCGTGTAATGCACGCTTAAAATTAATCATCTCAAATCAGTCTAATCATGCACATCAGCAAAAGAGCAAAACAGCATTTGTATGTGTTGTAAACAAAATATTGTTTTAATGTTTGTGTGTAATTGTAGAGTATGCGGCTTATGAAAAAGTGTGGCATGTGTATAGATCGGCAGTTTACTCGTGTGATTTTCAGCTGATGTCCGCCGAGGTGAACTGCAATCCTTAGAATCAAGTTAAGAAGAAACCAGTGACCAGAATGAACTAAAACAAAGGCAAAATTTAAGTACATATTTTGCGAAAATATTGGGTGAATCGAAATAAAACTGTAAGCTTGAAAAATTAATTAATTCATTTCTGCAATAGCAGCAATTACAATAATAATTAAATTTTGTCATAGAGTTCACATTATTGCTATGAATTGTTTGGTTACTGTAGTAACAGTAACAAAAATTTAAATTTGATTTTAGACGAGCAATGCTCCATTCTTAATTCACTATGAATATATTCGTAATGTAAATATAGCTGCTCAGTTTCGAACTAAATTGTTTCAAATACTCTCAATAATACTAGCAATATATTGTCTTTTGGTGGTGTATACTGTATACTTGGTTGAATCCCTTGTCTACGGTGAGAACCTGGTGTTGTGAAGATACTTTGCAGTTTACTTGAAGATGATAGCTAACAACTTGGGGGCTCAGTCTTTAACTACATGACTACATGGACATGAAGGGGTAAGTAATCTAAATATATAATTATAGTAATAGCAATTATTGTTTGAGATAAGTGTAGATGAGGTGAGCGTGAGAATAATAGGGTTGATAGTTGTATTTATATTGACATGTTCTTTATTCATGGTGAGACGTCTGTACTGCCTTCACGTAGCGCGAGGTCACCGTGTTTCCCTGGAATTGTACAAAATATTATTTGTATTGTCATTATAGAAGAAGTCCTCTCTCTGGATGCACTACTGATAAAAATCTTACTTTTTTGGAATAATTAACGGCGCGTTTGAAAACCAGTAAAACTGCTATTTTTATGCCTCTATATAACATAATTTTAAGCAATTCGAGACAATGTCATTATATGTATGATACAAAAATGAAATCATTAGGGTTTATAGATTGCTCTAAGCTACAAAATAATAATTTTAAAACATTTTCTACTTTGCAAAATAAACAAAAATAGTAAGTAGAAATAATCGTTTGTAAGTAGTTTTATGACGAGACGAATGTATTAATTATTAAACATATAAAGATAAAAATTAGCTTACGACAATCAGGGCAATATAACCTAAAATTAAGTGCAAAATTTATTACTGAAAATTGTTCGCTTTGTTGAACGTTTTACCGCCGACAGCGCTAGTAGTTCAAGACGTGAGAAAAACTTTCTTCCGAAAGTACATTTTGGTACATTACATGGTTTTGCTGAAAGAGATAAAATAAATCATTTAAATCCTGCGGTTGTTGGGTTTTCAAACGCGCCCTTAAGGCTGTTTTTATGTGCGTCGCTTTACTGTAATGATATATTCCCAACCAATTAGGGTTAACCCAACCATTTGTTCATTCCAAACCAACAATTTCAGTAATAATGAATGTTGCCATAGGGTTCCATTATTGTTATGAATTGTTTAGTTACTACAGTAACATAAAAAATTAATTTTGTATTCAGACATTCACATACAAACAGTGCTTATTAGTGCGATTATATCCGTAGTGTAGATATAAGTGCATCAGTCCCAAACTATATTGTTTAAAATATTCTAAATGTTAGCAATAGATTGCACGTTGCAGAAACATTGTAAAGAATTTGGAAGACAACTAGAAAATGATAAAGCTGCATACAGAGTTGAATTCCTAGGAAGATCCCAGTGAGAGCTAACTACCTGATAGGGCCCTTTCTTTATCTACGTGTACATTACGGGGTAAGTCATTTGAATTCATATAATATAGAAATAGCTCTGACTGTATGAGAGAGGTGTGAGTAACGTTGGAACTGAAGTGTTTGATCGCTAACTTTATCAAATTATCATGCTTGTAGAGTAGAGCCTATAATAGATAGTGTTAGTTGGATTGTTCTTGTAGTATTAGAAACTATAGAATGGATAAATACCGCTAATTCAGCGCTAGACATCGTTAAATAAGCTTGAAAGGTGTCATTTAGTAGCCACAACACTTACAACAATATATTTCTTCTCCTAGATATCTCATACATGTAGACAAGAAATTATTTCTTTTATATCGACATACGTTTTATGTTCCTGAGTTGTTTATTCTTCACAATACTTACAGTGTGGGGGTGAAGTAGCATAAACCCCGTTTAACTGATGCGGAAAAAATATGTTTGAGAGGTATGTGTGGCTATACGAGACCTGATCGTACGTTGGTACAGGTTGGTTGAACTGTATACGAATCTATTTTTAAATCCTAGTAATGTGATTACAATGTTTTTCAGACATGAAAAATTCCATTGCTATGAACATAGTGCGCACTCTATTAAAGGAAACAATTGGTTTTAAACTAGTAAATTGTATAGTTATCCGTTATAATTATTTCTAGAGTAGATATATTTTCATTATAAAAGACGTATTTTCTTGAGCCAATGCTCATGAAAATTTATTAACTAATACCTGGTTTTATAAAGAAATTTAACTGTCATTTAAAGTAAATTTATTTGTTTTTAATAATTGCACATAATTTCAAATTATTTTATTAAATTGTCATATGGAACACTTGACGTAACTTTAGTATGGAAGTAGATTTAACTGGAATTTAAATTTCTTTTTAATACCGTGTATCAATTTTCTTGAATAAATAGGACTGTTGGTATGTGTATCGGTTTACTGTAAAGTAAACCAATCATTAACTATTACCCCCAACAATTAAAATAATAATGGTCGTTGTTATGGCATCACATTATATTATTATTATTAAAGTAATTATTTTGTAACTGTGTTAACAACATATGGTAATTTGAAAAATTTCTATTTGTAGAATGTAGACATGTTATGAATATGAACTCTTCCTCATATTTTCAGATATGGAGTATTCGTTTTAATTACGCCGCAGTGTTCCTGTGAAATACTTCAGTTACTGTACGCAAATAACTACACAAGTTGCTAGAAATATATGCTGTGTTAGAAATTATAGCTATGATATTGAAACGCCAGTCGAAAGTAACGTTCAATTAGGTGCTATGAACGACGTGAAAATGACAAAGGTAATTTAGCGGCCCTTTTTATATGTATATATTAATTTTGATTGAGAGGGGAGAGCTATGTCTATACTCGAATATGAATCTTAGTAATTTAAATGTGGCTTAGATAATTAAGACTGTTTATCGGAATTGAATGTTAGCTGTTACATTCAGAGAAAATTAAAATTTAAATAAATCCATTTATTAGAAAGAAAATTATTTGAAAGTAATGTAATTGTATTTGTGACAACAAAATATTTATTTAAAATATGTGTAAGCGATTTATTTAAAACAAATACATTTATTTATTAAATTCGTTACCTATTTGAATTTTATAAATTAATATGAATTAAATATATAATTATTTAATTTTAATAATGAATATAATTAATTTTAATCTTGATAATACTTGAGTATCGATTTGTCTGATATTTATATATTAGAAACTAATAAAAACATAGTAAATTTAAATACATAAAATTAAATATTTATTAATTCATTTTAAATATTTTTTGTTGAAAGTAATAATTTTTTCTCCGAGTGTATAGTGCAGACTACTGTAGCCGATGTATGATGCTACGATCTTTTAAAGACCCCGGGCAAGGCCGGTTGAACCCCGGCGTACTCAGTGGAGGTGGGGGGTGAGTTTACAAAAGTTCGAACTATATTAATGGGCGCCAGTTGACCTGCCGCACAGGTTCAACCCTTAAGGTTGGTCAACGAACCGGAATAGGTGTAGGGTCGCAAGTAACAAAACAGAAACGCAAGATAGGCTTAACTGAATATATAAATATATTAAATAATTAAAAATAATTACACCGAGGTGGATAGATAAATATAATGTTTACAACGAAGTAAATCGCAACAGTACAGGACGCGGAGGTAGACCTGATCGCACCAGGGTTGTGCGGTAAATTTGCTGATTAAGTGGATCGCGCAGCGAGTCGTTCGCGGCTGTGCAACTAGGACGTTCGGTAAGCGTAAGGAAATGAGAGCGCACAACTTAGCAGGTACAGAAGCGGGTGATCGATCACACGGTTCGCGTAAGCGCTTAAAAGGGGTGGTTAGTAAATATCGTCCTACGAGCTTACGACGCGGAACCACCGGCCACGGATTTTGTCAACGACACAAAAATCAAAATGAAGCGGGGTAAGATCAGATTCTACTCCAGACACAATATAAATATGTTGCTCACATTGCAAAACAATAAATTAATATTTGACAGTAACAACAAACGAAAGAATGGAAATGGTCGCTTATCTGTCAGCAGCGGTAGACAGCTGCTGCTGTTGACGCGTCTCCCCTCCACACTGGTCGGCCGATTCGTGTAGTCCGTGGGTCGCCGAAAGTCACCGATAGAAGCCGAATGGCCGGTTGACTTGCCAATGGCGGCGATGCGGGCTCTCGGTTCTACCACCACGTTTGCCGAAGTTCTGAGAGCGTGGGCGAAGGTCCAACCGCTGATATGCCGACAGATCGACAAGTAGATGATGAACGAATTCCTCGCAAATAGCAAGGGGACGGGAACGAAAGTCAAAATAGGAAAACAAAAAAAAAAAAAGCCTGAAAGAATATTCATGATTAGGTTCACTATCGAGGGTCAAGTACGTCACTGAATTCAAGCGGTGACGGGCTTTAATTGAAAATAAACTACAGAAACGTTACTCAAATCGAAAAACTACTAAGACTCAAAAATACCGGACTCGCATATGCGTTACAGAAATGAAAGAATTATTTACCTGAGATGTAGTGCGGCTTTAAACGTTCGTAGCGTTCTGGTGGGTAGGTAATCCGGCCAAAACCGATATATAAATAAATATATAAAATCCAAGAGTCGTGCTACTCTAGATCCAAACTATGTTTGTAATATTCCAAACCAAAATCTCGACGAAATCACTCACAAAATGGTAGCACAACCGCCCACACAGAATTCTTACTAAAAGTGTGCCGAAATCATAAAAAGTAGCAGATTTAACTTTGCAGGGAAAATCGCGTACTTACTCCTTGCAACGCGTATAGTTACCGCAGTGACTAAACCTTGAACCCGCGATATGAATTAAAACCATGAAATTCTGACGAAACACATCCCTGCCAGAAGGGTTGCCTAGAAGGGCAATAAACATTTAATAAGAAATTAGACCGTAACAACTCCTCTCCTGCCCAACCAGGAAATTTTCCCAAAATTTCCGATTAGAACTTGGAAATAGAACAGAAGTGAAATGGATAGGACATATACAAGAAATGAGATATTAAACAAAATACAAACTATACTAGCTAATCCGAACAATATTTAATTAATCCTTAGCATCCATGTCGTCCGGGTGAGCTTTTAGATGGCTAACATTCCATGTACCGCGCAAAACATCACCATCCGTGTTCTTGAGGATATAACTATCCGTCGCTACTCTTTTATGAATCCTAAATGGCCCAACATATTTTTGTGCAAGTTTAGCGGTATAGAATTTTGAAGCGTCAGATAATACAAAATTTTTCCTCCAAACTAATTGATTTGGGAAAAATTGTACCTCGCGATGTCGAAGATCATAGCGTGACTTAGATTTCTCATAAGACTTTTGAAGACGGATGCGAATATCTTTGTACAATTTACTGAAGTTACAAGCTCTTTCCCTTATTGTGTCAGTATCGCGTTTTATTTCAATCTCATCAGATACGGTATCGCTATCGTTGGCTAATTTCTCATTACCTAGTAAGTTCATCTCCCTACCAAAGTTTATAAAATAAGGCGATAACTTAGTTACTTCGTGAGCGGCAGTGCGTAAAGCGCATGCTACTTTCGGTAAAAATTTGTCCCACTCGCGCTGATTATCGTACGTATAAGAAATTAGCATGGTTTTGAGAACGCGGTTCACTCTCTCAGCTGGATTAGCTTGAGGATGATAATACGCAGTATACGCGGGCTTGACAGAATACGACGCTAAAAGTTTACGGTACAGTGTTGATTTAAATTGAACACCATTGTCCGAAATGACTTTATGCGGCACCCCAAATAATAAAAATACATCGTTCTCTAGATGTTTAACGACATTCGCCGCGTTAGCTTTACGTAACGGAAAGAATAATGAAAATTTCGAGAAGCAGTCGGCAACAACTAAAATATAAGAAAATCCTCGCGTGGTTCTCGGTAAAGGTCCTACTAAATCGGCACATATGACTTCCCAAGGTTTAGATACTTCTGAATGACCTCCCATGCGTCCCGGTGGAGCTTTTTGTTCCGGCTTTGACTTCAGACAAGTTACACAACGGTTAACGTACCTCGCGACATCCGCTTTCATCTTGGGCCAGTAGTACTCGCGAGCTAAACGATTATGTGTTTTAAAAATTCCCAAGTGTGCGCTAGTTGGAATATCGTGGCAGATCTGGATTAACTCATGCCGACGGTCTTTAGGAATAACCTGCTTCCACTTAAAGTTCTCATCCAACAGCCCAGAATCGTCACCATCCACAAATTTAAATAATTTTCCTTCGGAAATACGGAATGCGGGAAATTTATCTGGCTTTTCCGAGACCGAAGTACATAAATTCGTATACCATTTATCGGTACTCTCTCCGATCTGAATGGTATCTATCGCAGGGACCAAACGCGACAATGCATCTGGGACTACATGATCTCTACCCTTGCGATGTACGATAGTAAAACTGTATTGTTGCAGACGTACTGCCCAACGCGCTAATCTGCCCGACGGGTTCTGTAGTTTATTTAACCATAGCAATGAGTAGTGGTCTGTGATGGCGGTGAAATGTGAACCTTCGATATAAGGGCGTAATTTCTCTATTCCCCACAATAGCGCGAGCAATTCTTTCTCCGTAGTCGAGAATTTTCTTTCCTGTTTGGTAAGTGATCTACTTAGATAACAAATGACTTTCTCACCGTCATCGTAGTTTTGCGTTAGCACCGCTGCAATACCATAATCAGACGCGTCAGTCTGAACACAAAATTCACGATCAAAATCAGGGCACGATAGAATTGGAGCAGACACTAATTGATCTTTAATAGAATCCCACGCTTGATCACATTTTTCATCCCAGCGAAACGACACGTTTTTACGTAAAAGATTCGTTAGAGGAGAAATCATCGCGGAAAACCGCGGAACGAAACGGCGGTACCAAGAAGCCATTCCTACCAAACGGCGTACTTCGGAGACAGTCGTCGGCTTCGGTATTTCCAAAATGGCGCGAATTTTCTCCGGATCTACATGCAGACCTCGTTTGTCAACTACATAGCCTAAATAGCGTAATTCGTCCCGACAAAATTGACACTTTTCCCGACTCACAGTTAAACCGGCTTTAGCGAGACGTGACAGCACTTCCTTCAATATCTCGATATGTTTTTCAAATGTATTAGTGACTATCACAATGTCGTCGAGATATACAAAAACATGAGGTTCTAAATCAACTCCAATAACGCGATCTATAAATCTTTGCCAGGTCGCGGGGGCGTTATGTAGGCCGAATGGCATCCTACGGAACTGAAATAAGCCGCGATTGGGAACTGTGAACGCTGTGGCTGCTCTGGAATCTTCAGCGACCGGAATTTGCCAATAGGCAGACTTAATATCAAGGGATGTAAGGAAACGAGCATCACGCAATTTGTCTAACGTCTGCGATACCGACGGCAGAGGATACGCGTCTCGTTTAGTGACCTTGTTCAACTTCCGGTAGTCGACACAAAAACGATATGACCCGTCCTTCTTTGGTACTAGTAAAATCGGTGATGACCAAGGACTATCTGAACGTTCCACAATGCCTTCCGATAACATTTTATCAAGTTCACGATCGACATGCTTTTGGACCGCGGGCGATATTGGATAATACCGTTGTTTAATTGGTTCACCTTCTGTCTCAATTTTATGCTCTACCGAATGTGCTCTGCCCAAAGTATCAGTAGCCGGACACATACTGTCAGTAAGATGGTCTAAAATTTTCTGCTGAGAGAGAGTTAAATTGGAACGCGCTGTAATTGAATCAACGGAAGTCATTGGCGAGCTTGAAAATGTCCATTCCCCTCTCCTAAGATCTGGTACAATACCCATTATACGCCAGAAGTCGGTGCCAAGTATCAAAAGATGCGGTAATTCCGGAACTATAAGTATATCTATAATTTTTATACACTCACGTAGCCGAACTGGTGCTGAGATAACGCCTAAACTAGTGCAACGCTGTCCGTTAGCTACAGTACACGTAATGGTGCTCTTGCGCATCGGTAAATCTAAACCTTTCAAAATTTCCCAACCCATTTTTCCCGCAACTGTACACGACGCTCCTGAATCTAGTAGGCCCATAACTTTATGTTCTAAAATGTAAATATCCAAATATGGCCGTTCATCACCTTGCGCGTGCGCTAATATAAAATCTAACAAAATATTATTGGCGGTCGACATCGATAAATTCGTCTGATGCTGTAGCCGACCATCTATAGCATCTACTTCCCGTTTCCCGAACGGCAAGACGGACATGAGTTGACGGTAACGTTAGGTTTGCCGCAGCGGAAGCAATGTTTCTTCCTAGCCTCCCTACATTGACTAGATAGATGCCCGACGCGGCCACAATTCCAGCACGATCGCGGGTTTCCTTGTACCGGAGCGACATCATGTTCTCGGCGCGCGTATCGAGATGTACTCGTAGAACTGAGAGTGCGGAGATGAGAGGTAGACGAGCGAGAATCATCGGTATAAACGTAGGCAAGATCGGGTTCTATCGCTGTATAACGCCGCGGTGGGGGTGCATACGATTCAACTGACTCTTTACGCTCTTCAATCTTTCGGCAGAGGCGCAGAAGTTCCGTAACTGATTTAACATCAATCAGACTTAGCTGTGTTTGATAAAACGGTGAAATGTTACGCATTAAAATCCTGACTCGTGTAGTTTCACTTAATTTTGCCCGAAGTCGATTGAAAAGTGAGTTCATAACTGCCAAATAAATTCCTATTGGTTCGTTTTCTCCTTGAGTTCTACGCTTTATTTCTTCGAACAACTTTTCCTCGTAATCTATCGGTTGAAATGCTAATTTTAACCCCTCAACTAACTCATCCCAAGTACTGAACGAATGGCGGTTAGCCCTGTACCAAATTAACGCAGATCCTACAAATAGATCAATAGCGGTACTTAATAATTGTTGTTTATTAACATTACGCGCGACGCGGAGTTCATCCACTCTTTCTAGAAACGAGCCCACGGACATATGTTTCATGTCGCCGGAAAATTTTAAGTCCCACTTAGACACTGGTACCGATTTCACATGGACATTTACTTGTTCGCGATCTGAATCTGTGTCTGAAGTCTCAGCATCGTAAAACTCGTCTTGGATTGTCCCCAACGAATGCTCTAAAATTTGACTAGACAAGGTTGATGAGTGCTTGAACGACTTTGCTCTAGTTTTTAAATCAGCCTGCAACGTGATTAGCTGGACTAGAAATTGAGATTTTATGGACCGTTGATCGGCAGTGGTAGGTAAGCATCGGTTGATACGCCCAATCGTATGTAAGATTTTTGTTTCGATCTTTTTATAATCTTTGGATTCTTTTAAGTCCGAGAATGTTTCTAAAAGAGTCTTAATGTCGATAATTTGTTTATCTATAGCCGCTTGATCTTCGACAAAGCTAAAGGGATGTTTCGGAAGTACGTAACTAGGATTTTTTTCTAGTTTTAATAGTAACCGCAGAGATTTTCTCATAGAATCTATGGTAACAGAGTCCTCGAAGCCTCTAATCTTAAGTTCATACGTTAAATCATCTTTAGATAACCGATTAATTTCGATTTTGGGATCCATCTTTAATTTACAGCAAAACCAAATACACGGGAATAAGATACTTAATAATAAACGCAAGAATGTAATAACAAAGTATTTACCAAAGGGTTCTAAAAGCCCTACAATACCCTAACGCGAGTTTTCAAAACCTAATTCTACAGGGAATATATATGAAAAATATTTTTAATAGACTAAAATTAATGCGATAAGCGAAAGTAAAAATGAAAGAAAAGAAGGCAGCCACATCGGTGCCCCACGTACAGGGTGCCAAAATAACTTGCTACGATCTTTTAAAGACCCCGGGCAAGGCCGGTTGAACCCCGGCGTACTCAGTGGAGGTGGGGGGTGAGTTTACAAAAGTTCGAACTATATTAATGGGCGCCAGTTGACCTGCCGCACAGGTTCAACCCTTAAGGTTGGTCAACGAACCGGAATAGGTGTAGGGTCGCAAGTAACAAAACAGAAACGCAAGATAGGCTTAACTGAATATATAAATATATTAAATAATTAAAAATAATTACACCGAGGTGGATAGATAAATATAATGTTTACAACGAAGTAAATCGCAACAGTACAGGACGCGGAGGTAGACCTGATCGCACCAGGGTTGTGCGGTAAATTTGCTGATTAAGTGGATCGCGCAGCGAGTCGTTCGCGGCTGTGCAACTAGGACGTTCGGTAAGCGTAAGGAAATGAGAGCGCACAACTTAGCAGGTACAGAAGCGGGTGATCGATCACACGGTTCGCGTAAGCGCTTAAAAGGGGTGGTTAGTAAATATCGTCCTACGAGCTTACGACGCGGAACCACCGGCCACGGATTTTGTCAACGACACAAAAATCAAAATGAAGCGGGGTAAGATCAGATTCTACTCCAGACACAATATAAATATGTTGCTCACATTGCAAAACAATAAATTAATATTTGACAGTAACAACAAACGAAAGAATGGAAATGGTCGCTTATCTGTCAGCAGCGGTAGACAGCTGCTGCTGTTGACGCGTCTCCCCTCCACACTGGTCGGCCGATTCGTGTAGTCCGTGGGTCGCCGAAAGTCACCGATAGAAGCCGAATGGCCGGTTGACTTGCCAATGGCGGCGATGCGGGCTCTCGGTTCTACCACCACGTTTGCCGAAGTTCTGAGAGCGTGGGCGAAGGTCCAACCGCTGATATGCCGACAGATCGACAAGTAGATGATGAACGAATTCCTCGCAAATAGCAAGGGGACGGGAACGAAAGTCAAAATAGGAAAACAAAAAAAAAAAAAGCCTGAAAGAATATTCATGATTAGGTTCACTATCGAGGGTCAAGTACGTCACTGAATTCAAGCGGTGACGGGCTTTAATTGAAAATAAACTACAGAAACGTTACTCAAATCGAAAAACTACTAAGACTCAAAAATACCGGACTCGCATATGCGTTACAGAAATGAAAGAATTATTTACCTGAGATGTAGTGCGGCTTTAAACGTTCGTAGCGTTCTGGTGGGTAGGTAATCCGGCCAAAACCGATATATAAATAAATATATAAAATCCAAGAGTTGTGCTACTCTAGATCCAAACTATGTTTGTAATATTCCAAACCAAAATCTCGACGAAATCACTCACAAAATGGTAGCACAACCGCCCACACAGAATTCTTACTAAAAGTGTGCCGAAATCATAAAAAGTAGCAGATTTAACTTTGCAGGGAAAATCGCGTACTTACTCCTTGCAACGCGTATAGTTACCGCAGTGACTAAACCTTGAACCCGCGATATGAATTAAAACCATGAAATTCTGACGAAACACATCCCTGCCAGAAGGGTTGCCTAGAAGGGCAATAAACATTTAATAAGAAATTAGACCGTAACAATGATTATATTTTTCATTTGAAAATACATGATTGAGAGAGTCACTATCACACGTAACGCAACTCAATTATTTGCACTGAACCTTAAGTTTCCGAGACATTTAACTAATTACCCATTTTTGTGTGTGGCACTCTGCATTTGCAGATCTCGTTAAATGATATATTTTTGAACGAAAAAGTTCCTTTTCTGTAAATAAAATATTTATATTTAGCCATAATTTTTTTTTTTATTTGAAGGATATAAGTTACTTGACGATTGTCGTCTGTTAGAATCAAACTGAAGATCTCATTGATGTCTTGAAAAATGCGCAGTTATGAAATAATGACTGTGCGAAGAAACAGCTTAGCTTTACAGACCATATGTCCTTTCCATCCAATGTTCAGCTTGAATCCGCATTTCTTCACAGTACTGACAATGGATTTTCCGTTGCCTAGGAGTACCTTGTAATGACGTTGCGAATATTTTGAGGTTGTCTATCAGGCGGGTTGGTAGGAGTGTAGCTATTTTGAAATCCTAGTGACGTGATTACAATATATTGCCAGACATGCGAAAATCCCAGTGCTATAGACAGAGTGTGTTGTATTTCGCCCGTGGATGAAAATCAGTGTCGAATCCAGTGAGAAGTGATTAATTCGCTAAGCATTTAATCGCTGATAAAAATGTTACATTCCTGGATTCGCCATCAATGAAAGTTTTGACTTTATGACTGTATACCCGTTAGTGTAGGCCAAGAAAGAAGATTGTTAACGGAGAACTTGACTGTTGGCATCGCTTTGCTGTTTTGATGTATTGCCATCCAATGAGGCTGAAACCAATCATTCCTTCATTGTAAACCAATAATTTCAATAATAATTAATGTTGCAATAGGTTCTTATTATTGATGTGAATTGTTTAGTTACTTTAGTAACAACAGTAAAAATATTTAATTTGATTTCAGATATTCACATTCTGTATTCTGTCTGAATATATCTGTAGTGTAAATATAAGTGCTCAGTTTCCAACTAAATTGTTTCAAATATTTTAATTGTCGTATAGTGATTGTACATTTATTAGATTCGCAAAGATTTTTAGAAACACATGCCAGGCAGCTCAATAAGACTGTATACAACATTGCAAATTTAGTACAATAAATTTTCCCTCTGTTCGATCAGAACTATTTTTTTAAAGCTATTCTAAAAGTCTTAACTAGGCCAACTAATATGATTTTGGGCTCGTATTTTAAATGTTTTAAAGTTTAAAATGTTTTTATCACTGAAGTCTTCTGAAAGGGGTAAACTGGGTAAAATTATATTATTAAATTTTGATTTAAATGTTTGGTATGCTTTAAGCACAGTATTTTTCACTTTCACTTGACACTCGATGTTGAGTTCGATTACATAGCTACCATTTAAAGGGATGTTGTCGGTGTTTCTTCCACATTTCTGGGTGGCGATGATGTTGCTTGGGGTGATGACGATCCACTGGTTTCCTTCTTTTTTCTGAATTTTGGTCTCTGGGATGTTGGTGACTACTTGCTCACAATTTGTAGAATTTATTTCATATTTTAGTAACTGGATTTCACAAGGGACACAAGGAATGTATGTATTTCATGACAGAGGTACTCTAAGGGGTAATTTCTTGACATTTAGCTTCGAAAAATGCGTAAGTTTTCTAATTGGTAACAAGGAATTTAGATTCAGGTATCATTGTTTTAAATGTATTTTTATATGGGGTTGGTAAAGGATATAAATGGTAATAAGTATAACTTTCAGTTTCAACTATAGGAATTTGAATTAATAATATAATTTGATTAATTTTACAAAAACTTTTAATTTCTATAATTATTTCAAATAATAATAAATTTTCTAGAGAAGGTACAAATGGGAATTTATTTTTATTTAATATATTACTTATGTTAACAACTTCTGATAATAAATCTTTGGGTTCAATTATAGAATTATGAAAAGTGTTAAGTTTTGAAAAAGTAAATGCCACTTCTATTTTCTCTAATAAATCATAAATGATTTGCATGCTTGTAATATATTGAGTAAGGACGGTTTGAATGAATAAACAGTTGGCTGATTCAACTTGTTTAGCATAAGTAATATTTATAATTTTTCTAATTCATCAAACTTGAAACTCAGGGATTGTTGATTATTAAAAAGTATTTTCAAATTTTCATCAAATTTATTAATTGAAGTTTCCAAAATTGTTATTTTAATTAATTAAATGTTGTTATTAAGCCGTTGATTTCTGTTGTTGTTTTTTATTGGATATTGGCTTAGGTAAGAAATTTTAAACAATAAATTGGATGGTATTATTTATTGTATCTGTGGACGTTTCGGCCATTGTTTGTGGCCATTTTCAAGTCTTAGTAACTATTACATGGTGTTTAAATAAAGCAATAAACTACAAAGTCATTGCGTGTTATATATAGAGTCAGTGACGACTGGGCTTAAAAATTCTTACCTAAGCCTATATCCAATGAAAAACAACAACAAAATTGTTATTTGTTCATTGATTATTGTTTTAAATTTATTTTGGTTTGTTGAAAGTTTTGATATCGCTTTGTCATATCTTTCAGCGTCATTTTGATCGAGATTGCCAGTTATAGATTTAATTACAGAGCCAAGACCATCGATTAAGCCTCTTTTATTTCTATTAGTTATCAGCGGGTTTAGTTGTTGAATTTGAAGTGAAACTTTATCTTCTAGGATTTTTGTAATTTGATAATTTTCTTTTGTGTAGAATTGGGAATTTCATGTTTAATTTTAGAAAATGAATTTCGTAATGCATTGTGTTCATTTATAATATCTGAGATGTCATATATTTGAACGAAAGTCCAGTAGTCTGTTTTAATTTGTGCATGTCCAAGTTTCAATGGTAAGAGTCCAGGGTTTGTATTCAGGTTGTGTTATTTTGGAATTTCTAGGGTTGCGGCAGCAACGATGAGGATGAGGGATCTGAAACAGGTGGTTGTCTCAGTTCTTTTATTTTTTATTTTCATTTGAAATTTCAACTATTTTTATCTAAAAGTTTAGTAATTCTATATAGTCCTAAAAATTTCAATGATTTTTTTACTTCTATTAAGTGGGTTTTGTTTATAAACAGTTTGACCTACTTTAAAGTGGTAATTAGTATCTCCGTGCATATTATGTTTCGCGATAATTTTTTCTATCTTAATATGTAAGTTATCAGAGACTTTTTAATATACATGTTTTAATTTTTCCTTATGATTTTCAATGTAATCATTATAAAAAGAATTTGGAAGAAATATTTCTTTAGGGTTTCTGGAATGGGTCTGTCCGAATGCTAGCTCAAATGGAGTATAATTTGTAGCACTGGGTATTGAATGATTGTAATCAATTATTGCGTAATTCATTTGATCGCTTTGATCGTCGGGGTACATTTCTTTAAGAATTCTTAAATGCTCAATAATCGTAGAGTGAAATCTTTCTTCAATGGAGTTTGACTCATGGTGTAAAGGGGTAGTAAAATGAACGTTAGTTTTATGCAGTTTTAAAAGTTCTTTAATTAAAATATTATTGAATTCTTTACCGTTATCCAACACTAAATTTTCTGGTATGCCAAATGATGCAAAATATTTAACTAAGGCGTTACTAGTTTTAATTGCTGGTTTTTCTTCGATATAAATTGCCTGTGCAAATTTAGAAAAAGCATCCACGAGAGATAAATAATTTTTATTATCAAAGATAAAAATATCTACGTGTACTATCTGAAATGGACGTGTAGCTGTTTCAGTACGCATTAGCGGAACATACGGTTTTTTCATTGCTTATTTCACTCTTTGACAAACTTTACATGCGTTTATAAAATTTGTAATTGTAAATTTCATATGCTTCCACTAATAATTACGTTTTAAATATTCTAAAGTTTCATTAATGCCTCTATGATTAGTATTACCTTCATGATGATTTTTTATTAATAAAATTTGTTCCTCTTTATTTGTTACAGTATTAATTAATTTATTACATTTTATTAATTTTGGACCTTTCATGGAAAATCTATTGAAATAAACTTTGGAAAAATCTCGAAAAAGTTTACCTGTATGAAAGTAAAGGTAATATATTTTTCGGGTCTGTATAATCTCTCAGGAATTCAAATATGATTTGCTCATTATTATTTTCATGTAATTTTACTTTAATAATTATTTTGATTTTCATAATTGTTATGAAAAATAACGAGTTTATGGTGTATGTGTGGAAAGACATGAATCTGATTTAGTTTATTGTTAATAATTTCGTCTAATATTGTTATACCTTCGTTCGTGTTATCATTTGCGTTGGAGTGTTGTGTTGATGTTTCTGAGTGTGTGTCTGAGTCTATGGCAATGATGTCGTTTTGTTTGGGATTTGGAATATTCTTGGAATTAGGAGGTTTGTTTTGAATGTTTCACAAGATTTTTATTTTTGGTTTAGTTTAAGGATTTGAATCTTTACTTGTGGATGGAATAGGTTATATTTCGTTTATGTCAGGTATACAATTTTCTGCAAAGTTTCTAAAATATTCAACTATGTCGTCGCCAATTTCACCAGGGTTGTTTTTTAATGATTCCGTTTCTAAAGCATTTAAATTTATTCTTGAAAGACAATCTGCGTTTGGTATTGTTTTCCTTTCTTATACTGAATATCGTAATCGTACTCTTCTAATTTTAAAGTGGACGGTGGTCAGTCACTATTGTAAATTTTCTACCATAAAGATAAGGACGAAAGTGCTTACATGCCCAAACTATCGCTAATAATTCTTTCTCGATAGTGGAGTAGCGTGTCTCTGTATCATTGAAAGTCCTAGATGCGTAAGCTGTTGGTCTGTCATGTGGGATTTCGCCTTGCAAAATTACTGACGTCTGTGGCCAGTATAAAAGGTTTGTCAAAATCGGGGTACTGTAAAATTGGCTCGCAAATTTTTGCACGTGTTAAAACTTTCTAAAAATTCTTATTATATATAATTTTTTAATCCTTTTTTAAACATTTTGTCATCGGTCTTGTGATTTTTGCAAAATCTTTAATAAAGCGTCTGTAATATCCTAATAAACCTAAAAAGCTTTTAATTTCCTTTGGTGTCTTAGGAATAGGGAAATTTTTAATAACAAAAATTTTTTCTGGATTGGGTTTCACTCTATCAGAAGTAATAACATGTCCTAAATATTGAACGGTTTATTGAAGGAATTTGCTTTTGTCAAGTTGAATTTTGAAATTACTATTACATACATACATACAAACATACATACATAACGTCAAGTATGTCCCACTTAGTGGGGTAGCACAAACCCAGAAAAACAGTCAACCAACAATCAATCTCCTACATACATTCCTATCCTGACTCACCACTTTCGCCTCGTCCACATTCATAGTGCGATTCATACATGCTCGTTTATTCTTCACACTCGGAATCTTTCCTCTCAAATATCTCATTTCCACAGCAGTTATACGTCGTTCATGCTTCTTCATCCACACCCAACATTCAGAACCATACATCAATGTAGGCACTAACACACCATTAAAAACACTCAATCGAGCATCTCTAGATACATTCACGTTTCGAGCAAATGTACCCAGAGCACCCAATACCTTGCACCCTGCAGACACTCGCCTTTCAATCTTCCGGTCAATGCGTCCATCCCTCGAGAACATACTTCCCAAATATACAAATTCATTCACTTGTTCCAGTCTCACACCATTCACTGAAACATTACAATCAGTCACCAAATCATTCTTCTCAAACACCAACACTTTACATTTATCGACATTCAATAGCAGATTTAAACCTGTTGAATATTTTAACATACGAATTTTAAAATTTGTTTTGACGTTACAACTACCGACATCTATGATATTTTGTTGTTGGAATAATAGTAAGAAGAGATAGAAGTAACCGCCAATTTTTTGTAGAGAGTGTATTTTTCTAATTCTTTTACGACGCAATAAATAGTTTATGTTAGATTTAAAAGCGTGTTTTATTTACTAATATAAAAACAAATATAATAAATTCAACAGGTTATGGGCCCAGGGCTCCTGTAAAAGATATACGAGTAAGAAAAGTACAACAAAAAGTGTGCAAGAACAAAATATTGCGAGTAGGTGATTTTTTGTGGTTATGTTGAGAAATAAGAAACAACAAAAATAAGAAAATATGGATAATACCCAAAATATATTAAAATTAAATAATACAAATTATCAGCTTTGGAGTCACCGAGTGAGACTACTATTAAAAGCAAAGAAAGTATGGAATGTGATTGAATACACTAAACCGAAAAAAGCAGGAAATGAAGCATCTAAGACAAAGCTACGAGAAAAAAGGAAATCGAGGAGTATGAACAGAAAAGTATAATAGCCGCTTCAATACTACTTGCAACATTGGAACCTGAGCAAGCTCAGCAGGTATTGAATCTTGATGAAGGAAGAGATATATGGTTTAAAATGAAACAATTACACGAAGGCAAAGTCTCATCAAGAAGAGTTGATTTACCATTAGATTTAAACACTATCAGACAACGAAATGATGAAAAGGTTGAAAAATATTTAGCTAGAGGACAGTTCATTAGGGACCAATTAGTACAATGTGGTGCAAAAATAGAAAACGAAGAATACTTTGGTCTATTATTAAACGGTTTACCCAAATCATTCAACATGATTAGACTGCAAATGAAAGCTACAGGATTAGAAAAACTAAATAATGAAGAATTTATTTCGGGATTAAAAGCTCAAGAAGACGAACTAGAAATAGAAGAGACAGAAGAAAAATTAGAAGCTGCTTGCGTAATTAAACAAACAAAACCAACAGACAAAAACGAATTCAAGAAAAACCGAGCATGCTATATATATGGAAGAACTAATCACTACGCACGTGATTGTTATTACCGAAAAGACACACCTAATAATAAAAACCGACAAGAAGAAAACAAAACATGTGAAAGTAAAAGAACAAACAACCATAATCCACGAAATACTAAATCAAAGGAAGAAGCTAAACTAATGAAAACTCCTGAACCAAAAAAGAAAAATGAGAACACAAAATTAAATTGTGAAAGTGAATTCGAACAAGAATTTGCTTTAAGAGCACAAGTGAGTAAATAAAAAACGAAGGAACATTCACAAAAATGGTTTATTGACTCGGGAGCAACCAGCCATATGACTTATGATAAAAATCAATTCACTTATTTGGAAAAATCCGAGCCAAATTTTGTAAAATTACCAGATGGTAAACATATTAAAATTTGTGGGAAAGGTACTATAAAAATTCAACTCACCGATATAAACTGTAAGTACAAATTTATTACACTTTATGACGTTTTATGGGTACCTGAGATCAAAGAAAATTTAATTTCCATAAGTAACTTAGAAAAGAAAGGTTGTATAATATCATTTAAGGATGGAAAATGTGAAATATTAAATGAAAATGGAACATTATTAATTACTGGAATAAGAGAAAATGACCTTTATGAAATGAATGTTGCTAATAGAATAGATAAAAATGAAATTGCTCAGTTCATACAAAATACAGATATAGAAACGTGGCACAAACGATTAAGTCACCAAAATACACACACGCTCATTGAGATGAAAAACAAAAACATCGTTGATGGTTTGAAATTTACACACAACAAAAATATAAACTGTAAACATTGTTTAATAGGAAAAACATCAAGAAACTCTTTTAATAAAAAGAAGGAAATAAGAAGCAAGAACATTCTTGAATTAATACACATTGATTTATGTGGACCACTACCCGTAACATCATTAGCTGGATCAAAATACATGTTTTTACTTTGTGATGATTATTCAAGAAAATTATTTATTTATTTCTTAAAAACAAAAGGTGAAGCTTTATTATACTTCAAGAAATTCAAAAGAGAAGTAGAAAAACAAACAAACAAACAAATCAAAAGGGTTCGCAGTGATAATGGGAAAGAATTCAAAAATGAAGAATTTAAAAATTTTTTCGAAGAAAATGGTATTGTTCACGAATTTACAGCACCGTATACACCCCAAGAAAATGGTATTGTAGAAAGAAATAACCGCACTATAATTGAAATGACAAGAACAATGCTATCTGATTCAGAACTACCGAATTAATTTTGGGCAGAAGCTGCAAATTATGCTGTGTACATAAAAAACCATACTTTATGCAAGATAATTGAATCAACTCCCAACGAAAAGTTTTTTAACAAAAAACAAAATGTTGAACATTTCAAAATTTTTGGTTCTCTAACATATTATTGGTTATCAAAAGCGCAGCGCAAAGATAAACTTTCGGAGACAACAAATCAAGGTATATTTTTAGGTTTCGAGAAAATGTTGTACCACATGAGAATATTTTGTATCAAGAGACAACAAGTTGTCTTAGTGAGAGATGCTAATGTTATTGAAGATGAGTTAGGGTCGAAATTGCTTAAAATAACTAATGAAAAACAGCTGCAAACAGAATTACCCATTTACATGCCATACGAAAATGAAACAAATGAAGAAGGAGCAAGTACTGATGATGAATCGGAAGAAAATAAAAGAATAAATAATGAAAATATGAACGAAGATATAGCAAATATTAACAATGAAGAAAATGAAAATTTTAGTGAAACTTTCGCTGATGATACGAGTCAAGATCAAAGTGATTCTGAAGATAATGACATCATAGATGATGGCGAAAAATACACAACTAATATAGATCCAAACTTCTATCCAAATTTTAATCCTAACACAAATAACAACCAAGTCAGAAGATCAAAAAGAATTCAAGAAAAAATTAAGAATCAAGCCAATTTAGCACAAACAGTGGAATGTCCTAATACATATAAAGAAGCAATACAATAATCGAAAAGTATTGAATGGATTGAAGCAATCAAGAGTGAAATAGATTCACACACGAAAAATGAAACATGGAGAATAGTTGATAAACCGAAAAATAAAATAATTTTAGAGTCCAAATGGATTTTTAAAATAAAAGAAAACCCAGATGGTACAACACAAAAATTTAAAGCGAGATTAGTTGCAAGGGGTTTCAATCAAAAACCCGGTGTAGACTTTAATGAAACTTTTTCACCAGTGATCCGCTTAAACACTCTCCGAATAATATTAGCCCTATCAGTTGAAGAAGACCTAGAATTGAACCAGTACGATTTCACAACTGCTTATTTGAACGGTAAATTAAAGGAAGAGATTTATATGCAGATTCCCGAAGGGATACATGAAGACATAACAACAAAAGTATGTAAACTACAAAAAGGTATTTATGGCTTAAAACAAAGTGCTGCAACTTGGTTTGCAACATTAAAAGAAAACCTGATTGACTTAGGATTTGCAGAGTTATACTCAGAATCCTGCGTGTTTATTTATAAAGAAAATAATGACTTTTTAATATTTTGTATTTATGTTGATGATATTTTGACAGCATCAAATTCAATAGCATTAAACAGTAGAATCATGGATAAATTAAGCTCCAAATTTGACATAAAATATATGGGAAAAGTGAAACACTTACTAGGAATAAACATTCAAAGAAACAGAGAAGAAAAAAGAATGCATTTATCACAAACAAATTATATAAATAAAATGTTAATAAAATTTAACATGAATGAATGTAGAAGCGTATCCATTCCTATGGAACCAAAAATAGACACACAAATAATAAAAAATGAAGATACAAAAAATTTGCCTTATCAGGAACTAATAGGAAGCCTATTATATTTATCGCAAGGAACTAGACCAGACATCAGCTACGCAGTGACTTATTTAAGTCAATTTTGCTCAAATTTTACCATAGACAATTGGAAACAAGCAAAACATATACTAAGATACCTACAAGGGACAAAAGATATAGGAATCACGTATGAAGCAACGATTTTCTAACGAAGCCTTTATCAAAAATATTATTGAGGAATTGTCTTGACAATATTGGTATTAAAAGAAAAGAAGAAAAATTATTTATATTAAATGTAATATGAAATTGTATGTATTGTTAGTTATTTTGTGTGTATTTGTATCGTCAAAATGGGAGGAATGTTAAATATTTTAACATACGAATTTTAAAATTTGTTTTGACGTTACAACCACCGACATCTATGATATTTTGTTGTTGGAATAATAGTAAGAAGAGATAGAAGTAACCGCCAATTTTTTGTAGAGAGTGTATTTTTCTAATTCTTTTACGACGCAATAAATAGTTTATGTTAGATTTAAAAGCATTTTTTATTTACTAATATAAAAACAAATATAATAAATTCAGCAAAACCTTTCCCTACTTCATTTATGCTCACAATCATTCTTCTCAATTGCTCCTCAGTTTCACCCAACACAACAACATCATCCGCATAAGCTAACGCAGGCACTATACGTCCACCAATACGTACACCATCCGTTCCATTCAATGCCTTTCGTAACAAAACATCCATATACAAATTAAACAACCAAGGAGATATTCCACAACCCTGTTCACACCAACATCTATACGAAACCAATCACTCAATCTACCATCAACTCTCACCGCAGTCTCACTTCCTTCATATAACGCTCGAATCGCTCCCAACAAATTACCATCCACACCGTACTCTACAAGTACATCCCACATAGTCTCTCGAAGAACACTGTCATACGCTTTCTTTAAATCGAGAAAGCCACAGAACACCTCTTTGTTCTTTTCAAGTGACTTCTCAACAATCATTCGAAGAGAAAACAATTGATCTACACAAACTCTCTCAGGTAAAAAACCTCCTTGCATATAACTTAACTTCGAAATTGTTAAGGCTCGCATCTTATGAATTACGATTTTTCCATACAACTTCCCTACCACACTCAATAAACTTATCGCTCGAAAATTTGTACATTCACTCGAACTGCCTTTGCCTTTAAATAAAGGACAAATAACAGCACGTTTCCAAACATCAGAAGCCACGCACCGTTTCAAACAAAATCTGAACAAATAAACTAACCAATCAAATAATCTTTCACCACCATATTTCAACATTTCATTTGTTATACCATCCAAACCGGGAGCCTTACCATTCTTTAGACGCATCAATGCAAAGCTGACATCACCTTCATCTATATCCCATTCAACGTTTCTAGCATTTCTTGCATTTTCTCCTCTATTATTCACTCCATTTACACCACCATACAATTCCTTAAAATACTCACACCATCTATTCCTAACATCTGACTCATTCCACAAAAAATCACCATTCGCACTCTTAATTGCTTTCACTGGTCTTATACTCCCACCTCTCAATCTCTTTACAGTCTGCCAAAACATTCTCTTATTCATACTAAAATCATTCGTTAATCTTTCACTCATCAATTCATCTAAACGTGCCGTACTTTCTCTTACGACTCTCTTAACACATTTATTCTTCCTTTTGTATTCCATCAGTCATTCATCACGCAAAGTTCCTGGTACATCCTTCATATTCAAAAATTTCATATACGCCCTCTTTTTCTCCTCAATCGCTTCTTTCACTTCTTCATTCTACCATGCATTCCTCGAACGACAGCCTAACTTACTTTCACCACAAATTTCTTTCGCACATTGAAGGACAATGCCCTTAAATTTTACCCAAACATCATTTATGCAACAATCAAAATTAGGCTCACATTCAGGCAAAGATTCGTTCAATTTCTCTACAAATAACCCTCGAACATCCTCATTCTGCAAAACATTGGATTTCATACTAAACAAGCTCCCAGAATCTTGCACCCTCATTCTCCAACACTTAACTAGTCGTATACGCGACACAACCAAATAATGGTCATTCGTTCCGAGCTCAGCCCCTTTTTTCACACGCGTATCTACAACCAAACTCCTCAAGCGCTCATCATACAAAACAAAATCAATCACACTACTTCTATTCGAACTTACATTCTCCCATGTATATATATATATATATATATATATATATATATATATATATATATATATATATATATATATATACGAGGGGGAAATCACTAAGGCCCATACCGTACAACTGACTGCAATCCTTGCAGATTGCACGAAGATTTGAAAGATTTTTGAGACTGTAAATAGATTTTCAAAGATTTTAGAGATTGTTACAAGATTGCAAGGATTCATTAAATTAATAATAAGATTTTGAAGATTACGTTATGGATTTTAAAGATTGTTTAGATTTTATAAGGGAATGCAAGGATTTCACATCAAATTATAAAGATTTTTACAAAAAATAATGAAGGATTTATTATAAAAAATATAGAAATCAAATATTTAAATACTTAATACGACAGTTTTATTAACAAAATCAATATAAAAAATTAACAAGTATATGGAAATTTACACTTTACTAATACAAAATACAGATTTTAACAACAAATGCTTATATTTTCCATTATTACATAAGTGAAGCATTAGAATTGAGTTTGTTTTTATCTGCGATTATACTCGGAATAAATTATTTGCTGTTAAAAAGTAAACTACGTGTAAAATATATATGTATGTATTTGGAACAAATAATATTATTTGACCTGAGAATTAATAGTTATTTGTTTAACTAGGTATCAAAATACCAGATTTACAGCAGAGGCTGTCGTTTCATTGACGAGGCGAAGCTGAAGCTATAAATCTGTGTTTGATGCCGAGTTGAACAGATATTTTTTTTTTGCCGATTTGGAATTAATGTTAATTCAGTGATTATTTTATATAGATATTTGAAGGTTATTGCTGTCAAATTACGTTGCCATGCATGTGTTGAACAGTTGCTATGTATTTATTGACGGTTGCTCTGCGTTTGTTGATCGGTTGTTATGTAAAATTTTTGTACAACCTAGGCATAAAAGTGACACTTTACAGACTGTTAGCAGTCCGTGAAATGTAATTATATATTATACTAATATCCTTGGGGGCTATGATTTGACGGCTGGTAACTGCATTTCATACGAAAAATTATATCACTTAGATCTGCGTAAGCAGAGTGCCACACCCATAATGAGTAAAAGGCGTGATGATATATTTATATTTTATTTATTTTATTTATTTATAATAGTTATTTACGATACAAGTACGTAAAGCTAGTCTTTAGTCACAAATGGGTCAATTAAAACACGAGCGTAGCGAGTGTTTCAAGACCCATGAGTGACTAAAAGATGATTTACGTATGTGTATCGTACAATATTTTATCTACGATATAATGAAAAAAAAAACCCAATAAATATAAAAAATACTATTATTTATGAATTAGGATTAAAATATTAAATGAGAAGTTTGCCATGGTAACAAAATTTTTGCCTTTGGCGTATTTAAGAATATATAAATAAAAGTTATACTGTGTACTTTTCTTGAGACATCCGGTATGATGTCAATAACAATTTAAAAGTGTAAAATATGAAAGAATTATTTGCAATATTATTTTTAAATGTGATACATTTTTTTTCCTTTTCATATCTGTAAATATAATATTTTTTACGAGAACAATAATTGTCTGATTTTTACACAAATAAAATGAAGAAAAAATAAAAATAATTAAATATTACGTACTAATATACAGGGTGTTAATACTAAGTCGTTACACCCGAAAATGGTAGATAGAACTCATTAAAACAAACAATTTTTTTTAGCTCAAATTTTTTATTTGGAGCCCCATTACATAGTTATTGGCGTTCTCTTGTTTTTAGAAAAATCGTCATAACTCCCTTATTTTAAGGAATATTTAAAAAATACAAAAACTTTAGGCATTTGCTTTCGGTTCTCTAAAACACTTGTATTTACAATTATTTTCTATTTCAACAAATAACAAAATGGCGACCAATAAAAAATTTCTGAACAAGATATTTTGAAAACCACCCCATCGATTTTCGAAAATAGAACATTTTTAAAATCCTTAAACTTTCTATTACAATATTTGTCTGAAACATTTTTTTCTATCTGGCAAAAAAAAAAGTTTTTGTTCACTTACTTGGCTTACATAAGTATTAAGAAACTAAAAAAAAGCATGTAAAACGAAGAAGCTGCTTAAAACAATGAAACATAAAAGAGATTAGTACTCAAAAACAAGTTACTTGAAATTTAGCGCACGTGTATGTCCGTTTGTATGTTTGTATTTTGCATAATTTATACGTAAACATGCATCATTATGAAAAAGTTAACCTCTTGACATGCTTCTGGTTTTTGGGGAGGCAAGGCGTAATGCACAGGAAGCTCGAAGAATTTATCGGGAAAGATACCCGAATCGACAACAACCTACTAGCCAACTCTTTAGAAAAATTTGTAGGCGTTTGTTAGAAACTGGTTGTTTCTACCCAACAACTGGTGGAAACGCCAACAGGGTACGTCGAACCCCTAGATTTGAAGAGGCTGTACTTAACATTATTGAAGATGAGCCATCGAGGAGCACAAGAATAATAGGGAACAGATTAAATGTAAATCATGTCAGTTTTTGGCAAGTTCTGAATGAGCAGGGACTTTACCCGTACTCTAGGCAAAAAGTTCAAGCTTTGGGACCTGACGACTTCCAGCCAAGACTATTGTTCTGTCGTTGGCCGGAACTACTTGAAGACTTGCCACTAAACATAAGACTTTGGTTTCAGCATGATGGGGCACCGGCTCACACAACGCGAGAAGTCACCGCATTGTTAAATAGAAAATACCCGAATAAGTGGATTGAGAAAAGAGGTCCAGTTGCGTGGCCAGCCCGGAGCCCCGACCTAACTCCACTAGATTTCTTTTTTGGGGTCAGATGAAGACCTCTGTTTACGAGACACCGGTGAACACAGAGTTAGAACTAGTTGCTAGAATCGTGGCTGCAGCAGAAGATATAAAAGAGAAACAGGCAGTCTTTGCGAAGGTCTCCACCAACATCAAAGCACGCTGCCGGGCTTGCGTTGCTGCGAATGGTGGCCAGTTTTGAAAATAATATTTAGTCCCACCCTTGTTGATTCATTGTTTATTGTTTTATTTTTCTTGTTTGTTTCTTGTTTTTCTTGTTTAATGGCAGCAAGCCTACTTTGTTTTAAATGATTGTTGCAGTTTGTTAAAATTTATCTTGCAATTCAATTTCAATAAAAACTTTTGTTGGCCAGATAGAAAAAAATGTTTCAGGCAAATATTGTAACAGAAAGTTTAAGGATTTTAAAAATGTTTTATTTTCGAAAATCGATGGGGTGGTTTTCAAAATATCATGTTTAGAAATTTTTGATTGGTCGCCATTTTGTTATTTGATGAAATAGAAAATAATTGTAAATACAAGTGTTTTAGAGAACCGACAGCAAATGCTTAAAGTTTTTGTATTTTTTAAATATTCCTTAAAATAAGGGAGTTATGACGATTTTTCGAAAAACAAGAGAACGCCAATAACTATGTAATGGGGCTCCAAATAAAAAATTTGAGCTAAAAAAAGTTGTTTGTTTCAATGAGTTCTATCTAACATTTTCGGGTGTAACGACTTAGTATTAACACCCTGTATAGTTTGGTGTACAAATATTGTAATCATTATATTCAAACCGTACAATAACTTTATTGTCTATGATAAATGCAGGTCGCTGTTTATAGTTTATCGTGACAAAATAATATGACTTTCCAAGAATTTTACTGATTTTAACGAAGATTTTACGGATTTTAATGAAGATTTTACGGATTTTAATAGTGATTGCACGGATTTTTAAGAGATTGTACGGACTTTTACTAAGATTGTTAAGATTTTCAAAGAGACTGTAGGGATTTTAGAGATTGGCAAAGATTATAAGATTTTATTTACAAATTTTATGGATTGTAAATGAATGCAATCATGATTTTTGACTAGGTGTACAAAGATTGTTGTCGTGATTTCCCCCTCGTATATATATATACATATAAAAGGAAAAATCGTGGGAAATTCGGTCTAGCAAAAGGTTAAATAAAATTAAAAAGACATTTTTATTTCAAAAAACCAATATATTTCGGACCTCATTTCGATCCTTCATCAGGGTTCTAAAAATACAAAACATATAGTAAATATAAAACACACAACTTGTACAAACGTTACTACTTACAGAAAAATAATGTCTAAGAATATAAAATATAACACAAATGTATAGTGGAATAATAAACATAAATCAAACTTGATTGCAACGAACCTGTCAAAACATGTAAAAACAAAATATTTGAAAAAACAGTAGTGATACTATGATTATAATTTAAATCTTTTAATTAAAGAATTGTAGGTGCTGCTGAGATTTTTAATATCTGTTTTACTGTTCAACAAGTTATCAGAATTTGATATAGCATCATTTCCAGAAGTTTTCTTTTATGTTTATTAAATTCATTGTCTATAATTGTTACATCTTTAAAATTGAAACTGTGTTTTAGCTGCCTACAATGTTCAGCCATTGCACAACATTTACTCGGGATTTTAATGTCACTTTTATGTTGCGTTAGCCTGGATTTTAAAGTTTGACAAGTTTCTCCAATATATTGTTTATTACAATTCGCACACTGTATTTTATAAATTACATTGCTCCTCTGTAGTGGTTGTATTTTTTCTTTAGTTCTGGTGAAGAAAGGCCTGAGTGTTTTATCAAATTTAGTTGCTATTTTTATATTTTCCGCTTGAAAAACATGTTGGATTCTATTCGATAGCCCTTTCTTATAAGTAATGGAACTATATTTTGCCTGTGTTGATGTTTGTTCTTCGGCTACAGTTTGTTGATTCGGTGGCCTGTTTTCAGTGCTGAAGAGTAATTTATTAATTAGTGCAGATGGATATGCATTTTGGAGTAGTGTATTTTTTAGATCCCTGATGAACTTTTCATGGTAAGTTGGATGTGAAATTTTTAGAATTCTTCGTTTTAGGCCGGTGATGAAATTTGTCTTCATACGAAGTGGTTGTTCACTATGAAAGTTCATTAATCTACCAGAACTAGTTGGTTTTTTGTAATAATCTCAAGTAATTTTGTTATCTGGTGATCTCATTAACAAAGTGTCTAGAAATGGTACACTGTTGTTGGTTTCTTTCTCTACTGTGAATTGAATATGACTACTAAAGCTGTTAAATATTTCAAGCGTGTATTCTATTTTATTTTCAGGTACTGCCAGTATTATATATATATATATATCTTCCGTAGTATGTGGCATCCACCTATTGACCATTTACATTGGTTGTGACATCCGCTGCGTTATTACTTCCATATATGGAAGCCATAACGCTGAGCTATGTTAAACGGTACCTTGCATCGTATTCTATCTATGCTGAAGATTTCAGCCGGATGCTCTAACTCGGGAGTTTGTAAAAAAACGTATAATTTAGTTCACGATTCCTCCGCTCCTGGTGGTGGCGCTGTCCGGCGCGTATATCGCAGCAGTGTATATTGGCTTTCAAACTACGTAGGAGTCGCGAGCGAGCTACTACAGTGAACGTATGTGCATCGTAAGCCGTCCTGAAGTTTTCAGTGATCTATCTTTTTCAATCACATAATATTGTTTATTTGCAAGTGAGTGATTGTACAAATGTATACATTACCAAAATATTAACAAGATTAACGTGAAACTAATATTAAAAAACACAGTTTTACCGCAATCAATAAGTAACCTTAAATTAAGAAGAGTGATTAAAACACCACGAGGTGAGGTGCGCGCGCTACCGACCTTCCATTCCTACCTCCCGCACCGGTTAATTACTATCAGTGTTGCCAACTATATTGTAAGCAAAAAACTGTTTACAAGGTGAACCAAAAAGAAAACTGCTAGAACAATGCAATTAACAAGTGGAGGGATAAACCTCACAACCAACACTATAACAACAACCTCAACTTTTTCACCACTCTATAGTCAACCACTAATGGCGTCACAAATAACAACAATACCTAGTCCTATCACTACAAACTCCAATTATCCCAATAGAATACACTCGTATTGTCCTATACTCAACACACCGACATCCGAGATAAATCCCGTGCAAGTGAATAATCTGCTAGAAATACCACCAATAACTCCAACCGCAGAAACATTACATAACTCCCAAACTAACGACAAAGATCAACTTCCCAACTGGCAAGTAGTCCCCATACGACGGCCAGGAAAAAGAACAAGAGGAAATGAAAGAGACACCACACCAGGCCAAGCACTCAAACGTAACAAAAACACAATAGCAACATCAACTATTTACAATACAAATAGATACTCAGCGCTCAACAACGAAAGCGAAAATGAAAACACAGAAAACAGAGCCAAAACAAAACCCAAACCACCCCCAATCTACATACAAAATGTCACTAATTTTATAATGCTTACAAGCATAGAAACCATTCTAAATCCCGAAGAATTCATCTGCAAAACCGTGGCGAATAATAATATAAAAATCAATACAAACTCATCTGACGCTTACCGTAAATTAATACATATGCTCGACAGTAACAAAATAGCATATTACACGTACCAACCTCGAGAACAAAGAGCATATAGAGTAGTCATCAAAAATATTCACCAATCAGTGCCAGCAGAAGATATAAAAGAAGCTTTAGAAGACAATGATTTCGAAATAAGAAACGTCTCAAACATTAAAAGCTTTAAAACCAAGGAGCCTCTCCCGATGTTTTTCATCGACCAAGAACCTGGAAACAACAATAAAAAAATCTACGAGCTAAAGCATCTATTAGGCACCAAAATAATAGTAGAACCACCGAGAAAAAGAAATGACATACCCCAATGTATGCGGTGCCAGGAGTACGGGCATACAAAGAAATATTGCACAAAACAACACTATTGCGTGAAATGTGCAGGTGACCACCCTACACACCAATGCAAGAAAAATGAAAACGACCCAGCAGTCTGCATCCATTGTTCCGGCCCCCACCCAGCGAACTATAAAGGATGCACAGTATACCAACAACTACAGAAAGCCAGAAATAAAACAGTACAAAACAACAACACACAAAGATCACATAATCTTCCCGATAATTTCCAGTCCCAAAGAGTTAGAGAGTCTGCCAGCTACTCCCAAGTACTAAGAAACACTACAAATAATGATACTAATAATAATCATAACCAAATTGAAGGAAACAATAACAATACAATACTAACTCAATTCCTCAACAAATTTGAAGCAATGTTCAACCAGTTAATGCAACAAAATACTTCAATAATTAATCTCCTCACGTCCTTAGTCAATGCACGAAATGGCTAATACAATAAGACTTGCACTATGGAACGCCAACGGGCTGGCGCAACATCGTCAGGAAATAGAAGTATTCCTCAATCTTCAAAAAATAGATATTATGTTAATATCTGAAACACATTTTACGAGCAGAAACTATTTTACGATTCCTAAATACAAAATATACTACACAAACCATCCCGACGGCACGGCACACGGAGGAACTGCTGTAATAATTAAAGAAAACATCCAACACTATGAAATAGAAAAACATGAAAAAGAATTTCTCCAAGCAACTAACATTAAAATAAAAGAGCCCCTGAACTCACTCACCATTTCCGCTGTCTACTGTCCACCCAGGCATAATATTAAGAAAAATGACTACAAAGAATACTTCCATAAATTAGGAAATAGATTCATTGCCGGGGGGGACTACAACACAAAACACCCGCAATGGGGTTCCAGATTAATAAACCCTAAAGGATCAGAACTTCAAAAAGCACTAACGGAAAAAAGTTACAACCATCTCAGCACTGGAAAGCCAAGTTACTGGCCCACTGATCACAACAAAAGCCCTGACTTATTAGACTTCTTTGTAACCAACGGAATATCCCAAAACTATACCAAAATCGAATCGTGCCTTGATCTATCCTCAGATCATACACCAGTCATTCTCACCGTTAGTGCCACCATTATAAATAAAGAAAGAAAACCTAGTCTATACAACAAAATGACAGACTGGGAAGCCTTTAGAGAAGACCTAAACAACAATATAAACCTACAAACACCACTAAAAATACCAGAAGATATCGACAATGAAGTAGAACACTTAACAAAACTCATTCAACGAGCCGCATGGAACTCCACGCCAATAATAGAAAATAAGAAAAAAATTGTTAATAACTACCCTAAGTTCCTAAGGGACATGATTGCGGAAAAAAGAAAAATAAGACAAAAATGGCAAAACACAAGAAATCCTCAGGAAAAAACAACATTAAACCACATATCAAAAAATATCAAAAAAACCATACAAAAAATTAAAAATGACACCCTTCAAGATTATCTAAACAGTCTCTCGGCGTACCCGGAAAACGACTACTCACTATGGAAAGCGACGAAGAAACTGAAAAGGCCAACACAACATGTCCCACCTATCAAGAAAGAAGACGGTACCTGGGCCAGAGAAGACGGTGAAAAAGCAGACCTATTCGCAGAACACTTCGCGAAAATCTTCGAACCATTCCCCGCAACAATATCTGATGAAGAAAATAAGAAAATTGAAGACTTCCTAACGTCGCCGCCACAATTATCCATGCCTATCAAACACTTTTCGCCCAACGAAATAAAAGAGGAAATATCATTCTTAAATAATGGAAAAGCTCCAGGCTATGACCTAATAAACGCAAAAATATTGAAAGAATTACCTAAAAAGGCCATTGTTGCAATTACTCAAGTCTACAACGCAATGATAAGAATATCATACTTCCCTCCACTTTGGAAATTTGCTCAAATATTCCTAATACACAAAAAAGCAAAACCAGCACATAAAGCCACATCGTACAGACCAATATCATTGCTTCCACTGCTTTCAAAGTTATTTGAAAAATTACTACTAAAAAGACTAAAAATAATTATTGAAAACGAAGATCTAATACCACCTCATCAATTCGGGTTTAGGGAGCAGCACTCAACAATCCAACAAGTGCATAGAGTCGTAAATGAAGTAGAAAGTAGTCTACAACATAAAAAGATATGCTCAGGCGCATTCATAGATAGAAGTCAAGCCTTTGACAAAGTATGGCACGACGGGCTATTATACAAAATAAAATCTAAACTACCACATCAATATTTCCTCTTAATCAAATCGTACTTACAAGAACGATACTTCCAAGTACGATGTGAAGAAAGCTTATCTAACTTACACCTAATCAAAGCTGGAGTACCTCAAGGGAGCGTGTTAGGGCCTGTCTTATATCAATTATATACGGCAGACATACCACAGCCAGATAATGTCACCACTGCAACATATGCCGATGACACAGCCATCATAGCATCCCACGAAGATCCTAACCACACATCTGAATTACTACAAAATGCACTAGACGAAATTCAAAAATGGGCAGAAACATGGCGAATGCAAGAGCAATGAGTATTGGGCAGGTCACTATGAAGTGGTACAGGTCATCTTCTGCATGAGTGTTACATATGGGGCAGATATGTAAGGCACTAAATTTATATTCACTACCATGATAGTATAGGACTGTTTCACTTGTGTTCGCCACTCTGATTTGTGAGAAAAGTCTTATTATTTTATAGTCGTGATTGTATATCTTGTTTCGCGTTTCATTGTTTATTTGTATATGTTTATACACGCTCGAATACGAGGAATTGTTTATTCTGTCCGTATCTATATTGTAGAGGTAACACCTGTAAGTCCATATAATGTAGTCCATATTTCTTTTCAGTTTACCCGCACTTTGGTTTAACCATATATTTTTAAAATTAAGTTTATTTAGTAGAATTATCAATTTACTGCACCAATTGTATTTATTTAGTTGTTCGTTTGCGTCCAAAGTTTTAATTTTATTATAGCACATTTTCGGGTATTGTGAGTCACTCATGTTAAGGAGCTGCAGCCACCATTTAAGTGTTTGTTTTAATATGTTTACCGCAAGATTGCATACGCCTGTTTCCCTCCGTATTATGTAATTAGGTGTACTCCTTGGCCAGTTAAATAGCTTCTTAAAATAGTTTGTTTGTACTTTTTCTAATTCTTCTTCGTGTTGTAAGCCCCATACTTCGCTAGCGTATAATGCTGTTGGCACGGTAATTTTATTGTACAGTTTTAGTCGTGTTTCCCAGTTATCTGTTTTTGATATGATCATTATTCTTCTGATGTTCGCAGAGGCAACATTTGCTTTACTTATTCTTTCCTTGCAGGTCTTGTTATGTAATCCTGAGGGGACAAAATTCATTCCCAAATAGGTGTATTCCTTTACCGTTTCGATGTTTTCTCCTTGGCATTTATATTTTATTCTTTGTCTTGGTGTCCTCCCTCTGTGGAATAGTAGAATTTTTGTTTTGTTTATATTTATTTTTAAATCGTTGTTTTGTTCGAGGGTATTTAATTTTTGTTGTACCTCTACTTGTGAATTTGCTAATATCACTATATCATCGGCATATAGTAAAGTCAGTATGTCGTTTGTACTATTTAACGGTATTCCGAAATGTCCTTTTTCTCTCAAGTAATTATCGAAGTCGTTTATAAAAAGTGTGAATAGTATTGGGCTCAGTGAATCTCCTTGGAGTACTCCTGTGTTTATTTCGATTTTGTTGGAGACTTCGCTTTCCACGCTAATCTGGATGGTCGCTTGAGAGTAAATATTCTGTATTATTCTTATAATTTTGGTACTAATTCCTGATTGATATAGTTTTGTCCACAGTTTTTCTTGATTTACGCTATCGAAGGCTTTGGACATGTCTACGAAAATGGCGTACATTTTTTTCTTGTTATGTACACTTAGTTGTGCCAGGCAATTTAATGTAAATATATGGTGTATGACAGACCTGTTTCTTCTAAACCCGGCTTGTGTTTCCGTTAGTATATTCATATTTTCTACCCAGTTTGAAATTCTGTTCGATAGTATTTTTGTATAGACTTTTATTATCGTATTTAGAAGTGCAATGCCACGATAGTTTTCTGGATTTAATTTGTCTCCTTTCTTGTGGAGCATTGTCATTTTTGCATTGGCAAGAGTTGAAGGGATGTCTTCATTATTGAACCATGTGTTTATCATATTAGTTATATAATTGATTCCTTTTTCTGGAAGATATTTTAAGAACTCATTTGTTATTCCATCTGGTCCAGGGCTTTTAATATTTTTTTTTTACTATTTTTTAAATTATTATTAAGAAAATAGAGAGGTGACAATTTTAATAATATCAAAGAAAATACAAATTACTTTTATAAAATAAAATTAAAAAAGTTATTTTACACATTTTTCATTAGATATATTTAATTTCTTATAATATATAAATAATTAAATTAAATTATATTGATTTATTTTAGTACTAAGAGTCAAATTTTAGAAGAAAATATCTGATTTTTTGTTAGATCATAGATCTTGTTCTTTTTAATCTAGATCAAGATCAAGATCAGAAAACGTAAAAATATCTAGATCAGATCAAAAATCTTACGTGTATATCTAGATCAGTGATCTAGATTATTTGATCACAACATCGCCAATATAGTACCGAATAAATTATTCGTAGATGGAAATATCGGCTCTAAGTATAATAGAGAATTTTTTAAAAATATTTATACATTTATAATAAATGTTCTGTTCTCATTTTTACAATTCGCGGGTCTTCCATAATGCTCTTCCTATTTCCTAACTTTTTATAAGTGAACCCCATCGTCTTTAAACATCAATGAAGTCTCACTGTATGGGAATTCAATTTCATTGTTTAGTGACTGCCAGAGTGATTCTATTGTATGAAGGATATTTTTTGAATATCCATCCTAAATGGTTCTAGTAACAACGCATTTTGTAAAATCGTCCAGTATCTTTTTTTGTTGTTTTATTCGATACACTTCCTCTTTTTACTTTGGCCTGAACTGTACATTTACAATTGATGTTTTCATTACAGCTAGACCTAAAAAATACCGTAATCTATTTCATTAGGGCTACATCTATGAACAAAGGTCTTCCGTTACGTATTGTGTTGTAGATATTGCAATATTAACGAGTACGGCTCTTGTAAGTATACCTAGAAAAATCGGTACAAATTGTAAATTTTCCAGATCAATTCTCTATATAATCGTTTTGTAAGCGATTATCAACCGAACGAGCTTGTAAATAAAATCTATTTTCTATTGCTATAAGTTCAGCATAAGCGATTTTCGCTATTATAGTTGAAATTGCAGGGATTATAGAAGTCAAATTTATGAACTAGGCGAATACTATACATGCTGTCATGGCAGGTTAGTTTGTTTTTATTTCATCGCCATTTTGCCACTGTCCGCACTCGTTCGATTTAAGGTCAACCATACGGGCTGAAGATAGCGCAACATGAACATGACTTTTTTGAAGCAATATCTCATTATTATAATAAATGGAACATATAATGTTTTATATCTACATTTGTAGATAAAAGTCCAAGGTTTTTTAAAAAATTTTAGAAAGCTAATTTTGTTACAAATCATATATGAACATAATTTTCAAAGTAGTAAAATATATGCCACACATTCTCATGAACGACTACAGTAATGAACATAATTTGTATATTTATAAATATGATCGTCTATAACATACTAAGTTTATTTTCCATTTGAATTTCGTATGTTATAGATGATCATATTTATAAATATAAGTTCTGAATTTTTGACCAACTAGACTTCAACGAATATTTTTTATAGTTTAATGTTATAGCTATCCTTTTTATCCACATATATAAATAATAAAATGTTCAAAGACCTTACTGTAATAATTATTTGGTTTTTCGATAAGAATTATTATAAGAAATAATTTATTCAAATTTGAATTTGCAAGACAAAATTCATGGGAGTGAACGAACCCAACGAAAGTATGTACTTCATCTGACATTGCAATGTACAAGTCACTGTAAAAAAAATCCATGAAATGTTGACGGATGGAGGTTGTTGGACCATAAAGAACATGAAAATAAATGAAGAATACAGAATGAAGGATTCGTTCTTTCGACGCGAATGTTTGATCTTAAACGTTTAAACTCGCCCTAAAAATTATCGTCTTCTGTCATTGAATTTTTAATATAGTACCACAGTATAAGATCGATGACCTTGAGTCGAGCGGCCATATTGGCAACTTCGGCGTACGGCGGTAAATTTGAATAGCTGTCAGTTGCAAAGGGGATAATATCTAACAATATTATTTTACCTGTACTATAAGTACTGTACAAATAAACTGATCTCTCTGTTTTGCGCTCATTTTATGAACTCAACATAACAGAAATTCTGCAGCTTGATATTTGACAGATACAACTGACACTGATATATCATATTTTCTTTCTATGGTTACTAAGATAGCCTATCAGCGAGTACCAGGCGGCCATGTCCCCGGTTGCGCACCACTGAAATACTGGGATCATGAAAATATTTGTAGTGTCGCTACTGTGTTAATTCTTATACTGTGTAGTAACAGTGGCGTTTCATTCTGTCATTTAAAAATCTGGTGTGGGCACCACACTACTTTCTTAAACAATACATATAAAACCAACTGAATACGTATGACTTGTTCCTTGCGAATGACTTTATTTTGTTTATGATTGTAAATGATAAAACTGTTTAATTTTTTCTTCTCGTAACTATAATTTTATTTTAAAGAGGTATTATTTAATAACTAGTCTTTAAAACTTTCTAAGTGGCAAAACAAATATTGCTTGTACAATAATTCAAACAATACATATTTTTGACACTTCACAATGGGCCCATAAACCAATTTTTTTATGAAACTTTATTAGATTCAATGACGATCAAAGAAAACCCAATGTGAAAATTCCATATATTACCAGAGATGTGATTTTTTTAAGTTTGTGTGACATCACTGGTACTATTCCAGTGGAACTAAAACAACGATTTTTCATGATAGCAGGTATTATATATTTTTTAATGTAAAAATATTTATATATTATAAGTCTTAATTTAAAACAAACTAAATATAAATAAAAATATAATTCCTTTGGAAACTTGATATTCGAGTAAATAACATACGAAAGTTTGAGAACAGTGGCGCTAGTAGTGATGTAACCTAACCTCAACACACAATTTTATTCAACAGATTTTCAACACAGCACAATAAAACAGTGAAATTATAAAGCAAGTAATATAAACCCAAGAAATATAACCTTAAATACCAACAAACAAAACAAATAAAATGACATTTCGTAGTTCTATGTTAGCCCACAATATGCGTTGGGCGGAGCGGTAGACGCGTAATTTGCAATTTTCATATTTCTGGCCAATAGCATCAATGCAAGTACCTGTGACGTCAAAATATGTTCAATTCGTTATATCGCTTTAATGAAAAATATATAAAAGAAAAAAAATACTTTACAACTAATTATTCCGTAAAAGTTACACGATTTTGATATAAATTTGTCATATTTCGTTTATGGTTTATTTTTTTTTTTTTTGCTGAAATTAAGCGGATCGACTGCTATGGTCATTACCGCTGTAAAAAATTAATTATAGCCAACCAAAATTAAATAAAAAATAATGGTGGTAAGAAAAACAAAAGAAAGAAATGAACTATAAAATATCATTTATCAGTCCTGTGGAATGAATAAATTTTAAAAGTTTCTCAACACTATCAGTCTCATTGGAGAGAACTGTCGGAAGAGTATTTGCAAGGCTGAAGAGGTTTCTGTCGTTGTGATATTTAGCACAATGCAGAAGAAGATGAAAAACAGAAAGGCGAGTATCACATACATCGCACATAGGTACGGGGTCCCGAACAAGAAGATAAAGATGGGTGGCTTTAATGTGACCTATTCTCAAACGCGTAATCGCTACTTGCTCCTTCCTCGAAACAGAAATAGGTAGCTTCCACTTTTCAACGGTAGGTTTAATGGATCTTAGTTTGTCAGTGGAGCGAGTCCACTCGTCCTGCCAAGAAGTTAAACAAAATGACGATATACGTTGAAGCATATCGTCTGGCCTGAGAGCGTGCGTCCTAACGTAATCAAGTAGAGCAGCTTCACGTGCAGCATAATCAGCTCTGTGATTACCAGCGATACCGATATGTCCAGGAATCCACAGAAAAGTAACACGGATTTGCCTAGATGAAAGTAGGCAAAGACTATAAAAAAGCATCTGAATAAGAGGATCAGTTGAAAACCGGTTGGATATACTCGTTATAGCGCTGAGTGAATCCGTACATAAAACGATATGTTGTTCACGTTCGATGACATGTAAGCAACGTTGCAAAGCAGAATAAATGGCATACAGCTCAGCACCATAAACAGAGGAAGAAGGCGATAAAGTGATAATATGTTCTTCATCTCGAAAAATGAAAGAACATCCGGTTCCGGTGCTGTTTTTAGACCCGTCTGTATAGATAAAAATGGAGTCTGTGTACCTTTCTTTAAGGAGACAGAATTCCTGGACATAAAGGGAAGGCGGAGTAATATCCTTCTTATACTTGGTTAGAAGTAACTCGGTACTTATTTGAGGAAAACACCATGGTGGTGTATCCGAAATAAGCTGGGGTAAAATATCTTCCTTGCCTAGTGGCAGTTTATCAAACTTTTTGACCAGTTGAACAGCCAAGGGACATAGAGAGGTGGAACTGTTAAAGAAGAGATTATGTGCACGCTCGTCCTGGAAAAGAGAGTTAAACATGAAATACCAAGGTTTGGACATGATTCGAGCAGTATATCTCATGCATTGTCGTGTTCTTCGGATAGATAATGGAGGCAACCCTGACTCACAGTATAAACTGTGAACTGGAGAAGTACGAAAGGCACCAGTTGACAAACGGATACCCGTATTATGGACAGCATCTAAGCGGTTGAGATTGAGTTGTTTAGCGGAACTGAGTACAATTGCTCCAAAATCAAGTTTTGACGTTACAAGTGAATTGTAAAGTCGTAGCAAACAATCTCCATCAGCACCCCACTTAGTGCTTCCGAGGCGTTTTAAAGCATTCAGAACACGACGGCAGTCTGCAGCAAGGTCTAAAATATGCGGCTTCCAGGTCAGATACGGATCAAGAGTTAAACCCAAAAATTTAACCCTATCGACGCACTGAATTGGAGAACCATACAAATAAAGTGAAGGATTGTTGTGAGGAGTACGTAAGCGACAGAAATCTATACACTTCGTTTTCTCAACAGAAAACCGAAAACCCCTAGCGGTAGCAGCAATGGTAATGGTGTTAATTGCATCCTGAAGTCGAGATTCGCACTCAGGAATGCTAGATGCTGAAGTGTAAATGACCAAGTCATCGACATAGAGACAATGGCGGACGGTCGGAGGAAGATTTAGTGCAATGCTATTCATAGCAATTAGAAAAAGGATTACACTAATGGTAGAACCTTGCGGAATACCGTTTTCTAAGGCGTGAGAAGATGAATAGATATCACCTATACGTACTTGGAAAGTGCGTTTTTCAAAAAAAGAAAATATAAAAAGTGGTAGATTACCACGAAGTCCCCACTCATGTAGCTGCTTGAGAATGCCGTAACGCCATGTCATATCAAATGCCTTCTCCAGGTCGAAGAAAACAGCAACCAAATGTTTTCGTTCGAGGAAATTACAATGAATGTTATTCGTTAACTGAACATGGAGATTAGTGACAGAATGACATTTTCTAGAGCCACACTGATAAGGATCTAATAGGCGGTTGTGCTCTAAATACCAACAAAGCCTGTAGTTTACCATACGTTCGTAAATTTTACCCAGATGACATCCTTGCCCGGTTTCAAAATAGGAACGATGGTGGCTTCTCGCCAGGCATCCGGGTACGTACCGCTACGCCAGAGAAGGTTGAAAAAATTTAAAATATGAGTTTTCATCTCAGAAGGTAGATGCTTTAACATGCAATATGAAATGTTGTCAGGACCGACAGATGTATTTTTTGTTTTGCTAAGTGCAAAATCAAATTCAAAAATTGAAAAAGGAAGGTTATATACTTCATCGCCATCAGAAGAGAAATCAAGAGGGGCTTCACTCGTTTCTTTGACATTAAGAAATCTTAAAGAGTAGTTTTCGGTACTACTGACAGACTCGAAATGTGTAGCTAAACATTCAGAGATGTGCTTAAAATGTTATGTATGTGAAGAAGGTTGACAGAGTGAGATTTTTGATAACCGTGCATGTATTTAATTTTATTCCACAGCTCATTCGACGGACGCTCAGGTGTGACAGAAGAGACATAATTCCGCCAGGAGGCAGACTTAGCTTGTAGAATAACACGTCGAGCATGAGCTCGGGCCTTCTTAAAAATGATTTGGTTATCAAAAGTTGGTGAACGTCGATAACATTTTAATGCACGTTTTTTTTTTTTTCACGGATAGCACTAGCTACATTCGTGTTCCACCAGGGGACATACTTGAATATTTTCTGACATAACTGGGACAGTTATTTCCGCGGAAAAACTGTTCCAATCAGCAGACTCAAATCGCCATCTTGGGAGAAAAGAAGGCTCTGAAAAAGGAAGAGAACAAGAGATCAAAATGGGTAAATGATCACTGAAATGTGCATCATCAAGCACTTTCCAGGAGAAGTGCGGAGCTAAAGAAGGAGAACAAATTGATAAATCAATGGCTGAAAAGGAATTTGAACGTAAATTCAAATAAGTGGCGTCCCCTGTATTCAGGAGCACTGCATCAATATTATCAAGAAGGTTCTTAATAATACGTCCTCTACCGTCAGACTGATTGGATCAGTAGGGTGGAAAGGATTGTTCTGGCTCGGAAGTAGATAAGATAAGGACGATAAGGACGCCATGTTAAATATATCGCAACAGATGTCGCATGTTATAAAATTTTCGCTACAGAACAAGAGATGGCACTCACAATTCAAAAGGCAGCATTCTTAAAAGGGGTCAATAGATGGCGCAACAGATTCCTGCTCGGAAGTAAATAAGATAAGAATATACCTAATCATTTATTTCCTGGCGTCCACAATTCAAAAGCCAGCATTAATAATGTTATAAAAATTTCCGCTACAGATGGCAGCTCGGGTAATTATGTCAAAGGTTTCACAAGAGATGGCACTCACAATTCAAAAGCCAATGTTATAAAATTTTCGCAACAGATTGCTGCTCGGAAGTAAATAAGATAAGGATGTGCCTAATCATTTATTTCCTGGCGTTCACAATTCAAAAGCCAGCATTATTAATGTTATAAAATTTTCGCTACAGATGGCAGCTCGGGTTAAAGGGTTTCACAAGAGATGGCACTTACAATTCAAAAAGCCAGCATTCTTAAAAGGGGGCCAATAGATGACGCATATTATGAAATTTTCGCAACAGATTGCTGTTCGGAAGTAAAATAAGATAAGAATTTATATTAGTTGTCAGTGGTACCAACTAAAACAATGTGTCCGAAGCCCCATAGCTTTGTCAGTGGTACCAACTAAAACAATGTGTCTGAAGCCCCACAGCTTATCAGTTGAATGTCTAATCATTTATTTCCAGCATTATTAAGAGCTTGCTTTATAATTTAAAACCATATAAAAAATAAAAAAGCATTTTACATATTAAATATTATTTTATTATAAATTATTAATTATAAAGATACAGTATACTTATAATATATAACAAATTATATAAAAACATATTTTTTTATCTTATTACCACTTTCTTATACAGTCACCTACAGTAGTATATTTTATAAATACATATAAATTTATTATGAAATATTGTTTTTTTATTTATTCATGAATTTTGTGAATTGTTAATATATTTTATAAATACATATAAGTTAATTATAAAACATTGTTCTTATTTATCCATGAATTATGTGAATTATCAAACCCCAACCATTTTACAAAAACTTGTGATCCTTTTTATTTATTATTTTTTCTACTAAATAAATATCTGGATGCTTTGTTTTTTGTAATTCTTGTTCGTAAAATTCTCCTTGTACAGCTTGTCCTAAATAATCTTTTAATTTATATGTAACTGGATTTGTTAACTGTATTTTTGAAATTGTGAAAATTTCAGTGGACCAATTAGGAGTGTAACCTTTTTCAAATATAGATTTTATTTTAGAAATTCTAACAAAATCACCAATTTTTTATTTTGCATGACCAAAAACTTTTAAGTTATTATACACTGTATTTAGTTAGTGTTTTTCATTTTTATTGTTTACATCAATTGGTCGCATTTTAATAGTTTTATGTTTTGTATTATTATATGTTTTAATTAATTTTGGTAGTATATTAATCCATTTATAGGATCCTTGTAAGCTAAATTGTTGCCACATTTTAGATTTTAATGTTCGATTGAATCTTTCAACAACACTTGCTTTTAAATTGCTGTAAGTAGAATAGTGATTTATTTTATATTTTTGCATAAGTTTATTAAATTCATTATTATAAAATTCTTTACCATTATCGGTTTGCAAATTTTTTGGAATTTTTTTTTTTTGAAAAATATCTTGCATTGCTTTAGTAATATCTTTAGCAGATTTAGATTTTACTGGTTTAGCCCAAGCATATTTGGAGAATACATCTATTACTGTCATCATATATTTATAACCATTGTTTTTATTTGCATATGGTATCATTTCTACGAGATCAGATTGCCATAAATCATTTATTCCTTTTGTAATTACTTTACGCCTTGGATAATTTTTTCGAACTTGCTTATGAAGTTCCTTTACAATTAGTTTTTTCGACATTATTTATTTATTTTTTTTTATTAATTTTTCTAATAATTTTAAGTTTTTATTTTTTTGCTTTCCAGTATATTGTTAATTTTCTTATTTAACTTTTTTTCAAGCTCAAGAACAGTATTGTCAACGTATAATTTATTAGAAGCTTGTAAATTATTAACTGGTGTTAATAAATTTCCTATTTGTTTTGAATTTGCATCGTATATATAATTATCTTTATACTTTTTTAAAACAATTAAATTAGAAAATACATATCTTTCAAAGTCCTCAATTCGTTTATCAACATATTCTTTAGTCACAACATCGGTAGAAGCAAGTGGTTTACGTATATTAGAAATTTGTTTACCTTCCAAATTTAAATCACCATACTCATCATAATTTATTGCAATATGATTTGGTTTTCTTTTTAATGAATAACGTCCGAACTTGTCAACGGACATTTTATAAATAAAAAAGAATTTACAAAATTACAGTATTATATTTGCTTCTTTTAATTCTTCAATTATTGGCATTATTTCATTATCATGTCCCGTATGTCCACTATTTTTTGACAATAATAATAAACGTAATCTTTCAACTAATTCATTTGGATCATCCCAATATATATATTGTCGTTTAAAATTTGAAAATTCTATACTGGATGGTATTAAACCGTTACCTATAGTTGGTGAATATTTTGAAGGTTCTTTTCGCTTTCTTAATGACCTTGTCGGTGATCTACTAAAATATGGTTTTATTATATTAAAATACTTTGGGGAACTTGATATTGTAATTAAATTACTTCTTAAATTTTTATGAGCATCAGTTTGTTTTAAAATTTTTAAATATGTTTTTTTATCGCTTTCTGTAAAAAATTTGGGATCTTTTTTAAATATTAATTCATAAAGCCCTTTTGTTTCTTTATATTCTACATCATCAATTATTATATCATTTTTATCTATTTTAATTAGTTTTTTACCTAATTTAAATTCACCAGTACTTGTATCATGTTTTATACCATATATATTATCAAGATTTTTATTTTTACTTAAAAATTCTAAAAGATATTTACACCCTATATCACCAAATTTTAACTCTAATGATTCTAACTCGCTTTGTCCTGTTGGTGTATTTAAAGCTTCTCTGGCTTCTGTGAAGGGTGAAATTTCTGGACTTGCTTCAAAAGTTTCTTCTTTTCCCTCATAATTATTATCTTCCGTTTTTATTATTGAACTTCCTGGAGTATCATCAAATTTTAGCCGTTTTCTTATTTCCAAATTTGAAAAATTTGAATCAATAGGTGATTTTTTACGTTTGAAAATTTAATTTTTTCTTTATTATTTTTTGTTGATATAGAACTTTTTACCAGTTCATTAAGTGGTGTTGTTATAGGTTTAAATGTTTCTTGCAGCAATGTTTCAGTATTTATTTTATCCTGCTTTAAAGCATTAAACTTTTTTTTTAAGTTTTACTTACTTTAATTAATTCTTGAAGTGTATTTACTTCTGTCATTTTAATGCACTAAACTGTTTCAAGCTCAAGAAATTCATCTAATCCTTTTCTATAACGACCTTTATATTCACTATCCTTATCTATAACTGCAAATCCATACTTATGCTCCCAACATTTTATACAAAATTCTTTAAATTTATTAAAAGTCATATCTGTATTTACATAATCATCATATATATGTCGTAAATTTGTTTCGTCTTGCTTAAATAATATAATAAAATTTGCATTATCTCTTATCAAATGTTTAGGTATATGAGCATATGTTTGAGAAAGGTAAAAACAATCAATACTATTGTGTCTACCCATACAAAAAAAATCACGCATACAATTTTGTTTATCACATGATACATCATCAAAAATTATAACTGAACATGGTTTTGCTTCACTTGGTTTTATAACATCACTATTCTCGTTATAAGAATAAAAACCCATGCCTTTAACTTTTGAAATACATTTTTCCAAAAATTTATATTTTGGTTGATGTAATGATTTGGAGTATAAATATATGTTTTTAAATTTTAATCCATTTAAATGTGTTAGTAAACTAAGTAAAATATTTGTTTTCCCACAATTACTTGGACCAACTATTATACACCTTACACTATTTGGTAATAATTTACTATGCTTTATTATTACTTTATTTGTTATGTTAAAGTTGTTAACACGAAGACGTTGCTTTTGCTTTATAAACTTCATATTTCGTACTAGTATATATATAAACGATGCTCTAAATATATATATTTCAGTCGTCATCAATGTTTCAATGATAACGTATAGTAAATATAAGGCGTTACAGGTAAAAAATTCGTATGGAAGTGGGTTGTTAAATAAAACAATAAATTCATTACCAATAGAATTACATATACCTGGTTATCAATTTTGCGGTCCAGGTACAAAATTAGATAAAAGATTAAAACGTGGGGATCAAGGTATAAATCAATTAGATGCTGCATGTCGTGAACACGATATTTCATATTTGAAAAATAATAACTTAGAAGAAAGACATAAAGCTGATAAAATACTACAAGGAAAAGCGTGGGCAAGAGTTAAAGCAAAGGACGCTTCGTTTGGTGAAAAAGTAGCTGCTTGGTCAGTTACAAACGCTATGAAAGCCAAAAGAAAATTTGGTATGGGTGTAGAAAAAAAAAAGAAGAAAAAAACAAAGAAGTCTCGCAAAATACAAACACCAAAAAAATATGGCGGGTTTTTAGCAGCGGCATTAATTCCTTTAATTGGAAAAGCTCTACTTGCTGGCGCTGCAAGTGGCGCTGCATCTTATGGTGTTCAAAAGGTTCTTAAAAAAAAATTAGGCGAAGGTTTGTATTTAAGACCATATAAACGTGGTAGTGGTATTAAAAAAAAATTACCGAAAAAAGCGTTAAGTGATAAAGATTTAATTTCATATGCTTTTAATTATAAAATTAAATATTTTCGTGGTGTTTTTATGAGAGATTCACTTCCTAAAAAACCGTTAAAAAATGAATCTGCAATTATAAATTTAGATTCTGAACATGGACCAGGAACTCATTGGGTAGCATATGTTAAACAAAATAAAAATGTTATGTATTTTGACAGTTTTGGTAATTTACCTCCACCAATAGAATTAATAAATTATTTTGGTTCACATGTGAATATTAAATACAATTATAAACGATCTCAAAATTTTAATTCTTATAATTGTGGTCATTTATGTTTAAATTTTTTAATAAATACACAAATATAGGTAGGCTTTCTTTAGTTATAAAATAAAATTAATAATAATAACATCGTGCAGTTTTTACCACATAATTCACTGTTGTTATCAGGAAAATAATTATGAAAAATAATTATATAATTCTTACAGGAAATAGTTCCACATTAAGTGCAAATTTTTATCCACCAATTGATTTAAACAATGATGGATATGAAATGGGGTTAATAAATTTTCAAGTGTACCATTCAATACCTAACATAGATGAAACAAATAATAAATTTTATTATATAGATGAAAGTAATACAAATAAAGACATTAAAATAATTTCTATACCTATTGGATCATATGAAATTGAAAAATTAGATAGTATTTAAAAAAAAGAATTAGGAGATCCTAATTATAATTCAGAACAACAGTTTTATAATAATGACATTAAAAAGGAGAGTAATCATAAAAAAAGAAATTTTATAAGTTTAACAGCAAATAACAACACATTAAAATGTGAACTTAAAAGTACTGTTACCATTGATTTTACAAAAAAAAGATTGCATTGGACCTTTACTAGGATTTAATAAAAAAATTTTGGATCGTAATATAGTACATGAGAGTGATTTACCAGTTAATATAATAAAAGTAAATTCAATTTTAATAGAATGTAATGTTGTATCAGGATCATATATAAATGAAAATCCTGTACATATAATTTATCAGTTTTTCCCATCGGTTGAACCAGGATTTAAAATTAATGAAGTGCCAAAACATGTTATTTATTTACCGGTGAACACTCGAGTAATGAACAATATAACAATAAATATAATAGACCAAGAAGGAAAGCTTATCAATTTTTGTGGTGAAACAATTGCTGTTACTCTGCATCTTAAAAAAGTTCAGTAAATGGGCATCAATTATTATAAAAAAAGAAAACATGAAACACATTGTACCAGTGTATCATCATCAAAGAAACTGTTAACAGTTAAAAATATAAATTTTTTAAAATCAATTGGTTTACAAGTGAAAAAAAAACTTCAAAATGAATGATATATTAGATATCACATCTAAAATAGATTTTAACGATGCTATTACTCGTATTGAAGTACAAAGCCATCTTCCAGTGGGGTCATCATCATTTAATAACAATGACGAAATCAGATTTCAAATTCAACAACAAGATTTATACACATTACCCAGTGACAGTTATTTATACATAGAAGGTCAATTACTAAAGGAAGATAAATCAGCACCTCCTAACGATACAAAAATAACAAATAACGGAATTGTTTTTCTTTTTGATGAAATTAGATATCTTATGAATGGTGAAATAATTGATAAAGTAGATAATGTTGGAATTACTTCAACATTAAAAGCTTACACGTCAATAAATAAATTTGAAAATCAAGCACTTGAAAATGCAGGATGGGGATTAGATATTAATATTTTAAACAGCAAAGGTTATTTTAATGTATATATTCCGCTTAAAATGTTACTTGGATTTTGTGAAGATAACAATAAATTAATGGTAAACGTAAGACAAGAACTTGTATTGATAAGAGCTCGAAATGATTACAATGCTTATACTTCCACTGAAGAATTAAAATTTAATATAAATAAAATATGCTGGAATGTGCCACACATTTATGTTAACGATAAACATAGATTAAAATTATTAAAAATAGTAAATTCAGACGAGTTCTTAACGTGTGCTTTTCGTTCTTGGAATTTACATGTTATACCAATAGTTTCATTGTCCAAACATCAAATATGTACAATTAAAACATCTTCTCAACTAGAAAAACCTAGATTTGTAATTGCTGGTTTTCAAACTAATCGAAATAATCAAAAAGATAAAGACTGTAGTAAATTTGATCATTGTAATTTATCAAATATGAAGTTACATTTAAATACTGCTTTTTATCCTTATAACAATTTAAATCTTGATTTTAATAATAATCAGTTTGCATTATTGTATGAAATGTATACTAAATTTCCTAAATTATATTATAACTACAATGACATGTATTTTGGAAATATTTTAAGTAAAACAGAATTTTAAAATAATGCTCCTATAATTGTAATAGATTGTTCTAATCAAAATGAAAGAATTAAAAGTGGTACTGTAGATGTTCGTTTAGAGTTTGAAGCTAGGGAAAATTTTCCTTTAAATACAAGTCTTTAGTGTCTAATTATTCACGATCGAATTGTACAATATAATCCTTTGTCGGGTGTAGTTAAGACATTAGTTTGAATTTAATTACATAAAAGTGTTCATCAATAAAAATATATTTTTTTAAACTAATTATTATTTTAAAATGGAATTAATTGTTGACATACAAGGATTTAATGCAAAAAATTATGTACTTGTTGCAAAAGAAATTGCAATTATGACAAGAGATGGTAGTAAACTTCAACATTTTTTATTTAAACCTCCGTTTATGTGGAATAAATTGGAAGAAAAATATAAAAAGCAGGCTATATGGTTATATCATAATCACCATGGTTTAAAGTGGGATGATGGATACATTCCATATGGAAAACTTAATGAAATTCTTACACCCATACTGGAAAAATCAACAAAAATTTATGTTAAAGGAAATGTTAAAGAAAATTTTCTTAAATCTTTTAATTTAAATTATAACATTATAAACTTAGAAGAGTGTAAATCACTTAAATATTGTTTACCACGTAAAACTTGTTATAAACATTATAATAATTGTGCAATAAGTAATGTATACAAAATAAAATATAATGTAGAATGTGAAATGTAATAATATTAACATATAATATATAATTTTTAAAAATATATATATATATATATATATATATATATATATATATATATATATATATATATATATATATATATATATTCGTTTTTATTACTAATCCTTCATTATAGTTAAGTATTTCACGAAGAAAAGTAATATAAAAAATATTTTACTAAAAATGAATTGTTTACTAATAATATTAATAATTTGTAGTGTAAGTGATAGTATTAATATTCCAGAATTTGAATTAATTACATCATACTTATATAAATATGGTTATATAAATGAAAGTGAAAATGAAATTGTTAATTTAAAACAAAATAATACAAAATTCATAAATGGTTTAAATTTATTTCAAAAAAAATTTAATATCACAAAATCAGATATTATAACAAGTGAAATATTAAATTTTGTTAAAAGTCCGAGGTGTGGTGTAAAAGACATAAATTTTCGTACTCATCCTATAAAATGGTTAAATAATACAATTTTTTGGAGTTATTATGGATATGATTACCCTAATATTCTGAATTTAATTGAAAAAGCATTTAATTTATGGTCCAAATATGCAAACATTAATTTTGTACAATCCAGTGAAAACCCCACTATAATGATATCATTTGGTAGTATTCAACATTATAGATATATACAAAGTACAATATGTAATCAATTATTTGATGGAGCCGGTTCAGTATTAGCTCATGCAGATTTTCCGAATACAAATTTTCATTCGGAAATACATATGGATATCTCAGAAAATTGGAGTTTTGAAGAACATTTACCCACAAAAGATGAAATAAGTTTTTTGGATGTATTAGTTCATGAAATAGGACATACGTTAGGTATTGATCATTCACAAAACAAACAAGCTGTAATGTACGCGCAATATAGTAATAATATATTTAAACATAATAATTATTATGATTTACATAATGATGATATATTAGCCGTACAATCACTTTATGGAAAAAAAAAATAATACATCAACAACAACAACAAGAACAACAACAACAACAACAACATCATATTCCACTGAAAAATTTGAAAATAATAAAAATCCAAATTCTATTCCAGATTTATGTCAACTAAAAAATGTTACTCAATTTTTAATAGTAAATAAAAAGTTATATATATTTTATGACAAATGGGTGTGGTATAAAAAACTCAATGAAAAAACTTTTAGTCCTACTCCATATAATGTAACAGATTGGTTAAGATTTCTACCAAAAAATCAAATGGAAGATTGTATTTTTTTTAAAATAATTATTATTATGAATTTAATGATTTTTCAAAATCAATAGAAAAAGCTGAAATTTTTGATTATTCCTTATTTAACATTAATTGTCCAAACATTAGCATATACGAACAACTAAAATTATTATTATTAAAGTTATTAAATTAATCATATTTTCTCCACATAACGTATTAGTGGATAAAAAATCATATTCAAAAAAAATAGTAATTTTTTGTAATTAATAATAAAATAATTCATTTAAGAATCGTTTGAAAACTCTAGTAATATATTCATAATTTATACATATTTTTTTATCACATATAACCTTGTATTGCCCCACCCAAATTTTATTAAAATTATAAAATTTAATGATTTTAGTAATGTAAATCAGTAATTAAGTAAAATTTACAACGATTACATGTTTCACTTTTATTCTAAAAAAAAAAAATAATAATAAAAATAATAGCAAATGATTTATTAAACATTTGTTATGAAACAAGTGTTTTGACAGAAAAAGAATATAATGAATGGAAGTTAAAAATAGAAAATAATTGTCAATATAATAATGTGCTTCAAGTAATTGGAAAATTAGCACCAATTGCATATATTTGTGGTAAAATAAATGAAGAAAAATTTAAATCCATATTAAAATTATTTAATGGATACAATTTACTAAATATTTGGGGTGATCTTCCTGTTAAATATAAAACAAATTCTGATATTATTAAAAAATTACCATGTGTGGAACATTGGAATTTGCCGACTAGTACTACTCATATTGATGGACATCCGCCAAATATTGAAGACTGTGTCAGTTGTAATAATTCAAGTATTAATTACAAAAGTGAATTTGTTCGATTATCATCATTTAAATAAACAAATGGTCAAATAAGTATATTAATATTAATGACTTAGCACGAGCTGGCTTTTATTATACAAATGAGGATGATAAAGTGAAATGTGCTTTTTGTAATATTTGTATTTATAATTTCGAGGAAAACGATATACCAATTTTTGAACACTTAAAATGGTCACCATTATGTTCATTTATTCTTGAAAAAAACACAACTAATATTCCAATTAATAAAGAACATACAAATATTATATTAATATTTATAAAAATTTTAAACAATATAAAAAATAATTGTGTAATGACTGATAATTATAAAAAAAAACAATTAAATCTTGTAAAAGAAATATATATTTTATATAAAACCTTACTTATTTAAAAAATTATGTAAAAAATACAATTATATTATAACAGTATACAATTACCTTATAAAAAATGTAAAAAAAATAATAAATATATGTATACAAGTTATAAGTAGTTTTAATTTATTTCCTATTTTCCTTATAAGTAGTAAAATGAAACAACAGTAAAATTTTTATATAATTTATTTCATATTGCATTATAAAAATAAAAAATTTATTGACAATAGTATTAAGAAAATATATCAAAAAAGTACAATTTATTATTTTTACAATCTAGTTAGTATTTTATATTTACATTATCTTTTATAGCATTGTAGAAACATTTGTATTAATAATAGTATCAAAAAATACATCAGAATAGTACAAAATCATTTCTCTTATTGCTAAGTTGTGTACATTATTGTAGTCGCATAAAATATTATAAATATTGCTAATTACTTCTCCTTCATATTTATTAACTTCTTTAATAATATTATAATAATAATTATAAAAATTTAATGAAATCAAGTAATTTATTGTACGAGTTATTAAATCGGAAAGTTGAAATAAATAATTAATAGATGTACTTCCCAAATATAATGAACCAAACTTTGATTTTAATTGTACAACTTTTATATTATCTATAGTATCAAATATTATTTCATGATTTGGAAATGAGTATGATTCAATATTACTATTATTAATTATATATGATATAATTAAATTTTGACATAAAAGAAATTCATACCATTCGTTTGGAGTAAAAGATATACATTTCCCCAACTTGTTACCATAAAAATTTACAAAAATTTGAAATTTTTTTAAAGGGTCTATACCAACAGATACCCATCTAAAAGTATCTAAAGCATACCTATGTTCAACAAGTAATTTTCTGTCACAATTTATCTCAAAATTTTTAATAGTTGTATCATCTATTAAAATATTTTCTTTTAAAGGTATATTTTCTTTGTTTATTTCATGCACCTCATTTAAATTATGGTTCACTGCTTTTAATTCTTCTTCAATTTGTTTTTGGGATTTCGAATTGTTGTTATTAGCTCTAGATTTTTCTTCAATTCGTTTTCGAGATGGAGTTGTATTTGTTGGGTATGCCTTGGTTCGGTGATTTTTAACGTTCTGAAATTTTAAATTGTAATTACAAAAAAATAAAAATATAATTGCATACAAATATCTTACCTTCATAACTTATCGTTTTATTTCACTGGCCAAATGACAAGTATATAGTAATAAAAAAATATGTTAAAACAGGCTTTTATATTCATATCACAGATAATTATTATCAGTTGTTATTCTGATTGGTTATAATAAGAGTGTGTTCTATTGGTTATAATAAAACTAATTTTTATTGGAACAACAAAACGCAAACAACAAGCAAGAAACAGCAATAAAAAAATTAAAAGCAGAATTAAGGTAAATTTTATTATTATACGTTATTTATTAATTTATTAATGTAAAAAATTATTTTCAGAATAAAGAAACTAAAATATATAATAAATAAAAAAAAGTTAGTTCAAGATATTAAATATTACAATGATTTACAAAATATAATATATAAAATGAAGAAACTTACAATTACAAATTAATCAAAAATAATTAATAAAAAAAAATAAATATAAAAAAATATTTATTTAGTAGAAATAGTATTATAAAAAACACAAATAAAATGGATGGGGATTGGATAAATATCATAATTAATAAATTAAATATAACAGTGTTTTGTAAATAATGTAAGAATTTATTTTTAAATAAACATATAAAAACATTTTTTGTTTTATTTATTAATTATAACATAATTATTAATTTTTAGCTTTTTTATTTTGTTGTAGCTGCAGTTTGTAATTTAAAATATCATCATTTGTGATAGAATAATGTCCCCATGGTAGAGTATCCGTAGTTCCTTTACGAATATAACGTTTGTTGTCATCAGGGTTTAAAGTAAGTTTATTTATTTCAACTGAAAATATATTATGTTGTTTTGAAATTATATTATTTTGAATTTTAAATAAATTTGCTTTATTGAAAAGTGAATTTTTATAATCACATATTGTCAAATTTTTTGTAACAGTAGATGAAATTCCTTTTGCTTTAGAAAAAGACAAGTTATTTTCTAATTCAAAGCAATACATCTTAGCTTTTAGACCTGCAAATTCAGTCATCAACTGCCCCGCATTTTCATCTTTAAATAATCCAACGACTTTCTTGTTAGCTTGAATTATTTCAAATTTATTATTATTTGGATAATCCGAAGTATCAAACCGATGTATATCTTGTTTCATTTTAATATATGGATTATCTTTAAACTCATAAATAAGTGAATCTGTATCCTGATATAATAATTTAGAATATTTAAAAGTTTTGTTTATATAATTATAATGAAAATCATACATAAGTACTTTACTTATATCTAGTATGCTCATTCCAATATAAACGGGTTTAATAAAATTAATTTTAACTTTATTTAATTCTATTGACACTAACAAGCAGATTCATCAAAAGAATTAGCGCTAATCCTATTTTTATTATTAGTCGTAACTTCAGTTACCATCCTCAAAACATATTTATGTTAACTATGGTTGTAGTTACGATAGGTTAACATAAAATTTGACACATATTGTTAATTTAATTAATTTAGAAATAAAGTTACAGAGGTTGAAAAAAATGGAATTAGCGTTAATTCTTTTCATGAATCTGCCAGTAAATTTTCAGTGAATATTGTAACTTTTTTAAAATTTGGTTTCGCAATTAGTTTTCTTGCTCCCCCTCTACCACCCCATTTAGATACAAGTTTAATATCCCTTCTATTTCGTATATTTTCAATGGTTTTTCCGAAAATAGCATTGTTATTTAATGTAAAGTAATCTTTTTGAAAGGTATTTTTAGCATTTTTGCGGAACTCTGTATTTAAATCAATGTACTCTTTTAACCATAAAGATTGTGCAAATTTAATAACTCTATAAATTTTTGTGAGTTTCAAACCTAATAATAAACATTGTTGTAAATTACGATAATGTAAAACATATTTTTTTTTATTGTTTAATGTTGTTAATAATTTTTTTGTTTTTGAACCGGGGGGTGCTTCATGTTCTGGACATAATGGAAAATCTTTATGAGAATTGTGTAAATGTTGAGGATACTCCAAATCAACTTATTACACATAACCAACTGAATTATTTTCTGGAACTGTCATTATATCAAGTAATAAAATACGAGGGCAGTTTGATAAGTCAGTGACTTTTCGAATTTCCCGTGTAGTAACTTTGATGGTAACACTGCTCCCGTCAACTAACATCTAGTAATAGACTAAAGTCAAAATTTGAGTAAGCTGCGTCGTTACGTTTTTGTTTGTCAGCCATTAAAAGCAGTCTACCTCGTGAATTTTAACGAAAATGGAAAAAAGTAAATTTCGTGTGCTGATTAATCATTAATTTTTGCCTAAAAAAACCATCACCGAAACCAAGGAAAAGCTCGATAAATATTATGGGGACTCTGCACCATCAATTTCAATGGTTAAGAAGTGATTTACTGAGTTCCGTTGTGGTCGTACCAGTACAAATGACGTCGAACGTTCAGGTCGCCCAAAAGAGGTCGTCATGCCAGAAATTGTCGATAAAATTCATGAAATGATATTGGACGATAGGAAAATGAAAGTGCGTGAGGTGGCTGAGGCTGTGGGCATTTCAACTGAGCGGGTACATCACATTTTACATGAATATTTGGACATGAAAAAACTATCGGCGCGATGGCTGCCGCGATTGCTCACATTCGAGCACAAGCGCAACCAACTTCACCATGGCAAAATTTATAAATTAGGCTATAAACTGCTACCTCATCCAGAATATTCTCCAGATTTAGCCCTCTGTGACTATTTTCTTTTAATAAACCTGAAGAAATGGCTGGGTGAAAGGAGATTTGGGTCTAATGAAGAGGTCATCACTGAAACAAACGCCTATTTTGAGGGTCTTGAGAAAACCTTTTATTTGGAAGGTATTAAAAAATTGTAAAAACGGTAGACTAAATGTATTGAGCTAAAATGGGACTATGTAGAGAATCAAAACGCTTTTTCTCCGAAAAAAATTTTTTTATTCGAAAAGTCACGGACTTATCAAACTGCCCTCGTATCTTCGTTTGATAACCACTCAAATTCACCGTAAGGGAGGTATTGTGTCATCGCCCAACCATATAAATTGCAGGCATCATAATACATTAAGAATGTTTCTTCTTTTGTTGAATCATAAGATGATATATATTTATTATTTGCTTTGCCATAACGATTGCTACATTGGCAAATTCCACCTCGTATACCCCGTTCAAAAAAAAGTAACATGTCAATATCTGTTAATAACTCTATATTCACTTTAGTCATTTTTAACATTGCATCCCATGCAAAACCTGAAATATAATAGAAATTACTAAAGGATATTATATTTTATTTATTACACAAACCTGGAGTTGTGTAATAATGAGCCGGATCCAGTTTATATGATTTCATAGAAATATTCCTAAAATTTTCAAAAATATCTGCTAACAATAAAACATCACATTGAAGGTATAATTCAACATAATCTCCAAAAGTATCAAGATGAAAAGTTTTCCATACATTTTGAGCATGAATATAATCCTCCTCAATAACGTTTTCGTTTTTTAGTTTTGAAAAAAATGCATTTCTCGGAGGTAGATTGGTTTCCTCCATACATTCCCATGATTTTAAATAATCATAGGGGAATATTCCCTTTCTTAATAGTAATTTTCTTTCTATTTCATTTGTATAATGCTGATTAATTAACTTAAAAACATTTTTGTCTGCATAATTAACTAATTTTTCAAGCGAGCTATTCATAAATCTACAAAAAAATTGTGATTATATTAATTATATAATACATAAGCATATGTAATTTATAACATACCGCAACGAATCCAAGAATCTGAGATTCATTCCGTTTTCACGTATAGAAAAGGAAATATACTTTTCATCATTATTTGGAATAATACTTATATAATCCTCATCAACTCCAAACTCTTTTACAAGCAAGTGACTGTCGTAACCACTTAAATTATGAAAAAAAATTGGTATGTATTTTGGAAGTTTATAATTTAAATTACATGCATTATGTGCTGCGCCTCTATATTCACCTAAAATACAAAAAATAATACTATATGTTTTAAATTATCTATTTTAAATTAAAATATTAATCTTACCCGTAAGGTGATTGTGATCTCTCACTTTTTGCTCCTCATCATTAAATTTTTTTTCACAAATATGACACGATGTGGCATTATTAAAGTTTTCCCAATCTTCATTTGTCATTATAATAGGAACGTTATTATCATATAACGATTTTACTAATGTTACTAAACTTTTCATCCTCTTGAGAAAATATTTTGCAGCTTCAGGTCCACGATAAACGATAAAGAATCATTATATGAACATACTACTTGGAACCCCACAGCGCATGGAATATGGAGCTGATATGCATTTGTATATGATTTTTCCGGGTTTGGCGCACAATTTGCAATAGGTTTTACTAGCGACTCGAAATCTGCGTATACAACAAATGGATGTCGCTCTTTTCTTGAATAGTTTGAAAATTTAATCCATTTATTTTCTTCAGTAGGCATTTCTATTTTAATAAAGCATCCATACTACTACAGTCTATTTCATGATTTTGTAATAATATTTCAGTACCAAAATATTTTAGACATCTGTCACATATATATTTTTTGTTTTGTTTTGCTGAAAGTTGGTTTGATAATAACCGGGGAAGTGATTTTATCCATGCGTAATGTGCTATATCTCCTTTTTTCCAATAAAGTAAATTAATATGTACCTCTAATTTATTTTTTGTGTAGTGCAAAGGACCAACAACTGAATATTTTTTTTTTGTGAATCGTATTCTAATCCATATACATTAATAGAAATATTATTTTGCTTTTCAAATTTTGCAATATCAATTAAAGGAGTGGGAAATCTTATTCCAGAAAGATCAAAAATTTCATCATGATTTTGAGGATATTTAGTCACACGTTCAGCATTTTTATTTGTAGGGTATAAAGCAGAAAGTATTGCCCGCACTAAACATTTATTATCTTCATTTTTTATATTAAGTACTGCCTTTTTATTATTTATGTTATCAGGTAGGCTAATATAGGTAGAACCTCCTGCATTTGTCAAATCCAGTTTGTTTATATTCACCTAAAATTATACAACATATATTACATTCTTAACAAAAAAAAAAATTACTTTAACTTACTTTTAAATTAATAATTTTATTCAGAGCTTTCCCACTATCTCGCTCTTGAAATTCTTCCATGCGTGTTAAAATAGGTTCTTTTACATTATTTAAAAACCATTCTATAAAATCATCTGATAATGTGATTGGCATCATTTTTGAAATATGATAAATAGTAAAATATTGTAAGTTACTACCTTTTTTTATTACATATTCACAACACAATTCACAGTTTACTTTTACAGGAGATTTATATTTGTACATAAATTCTCTAACTTTCCCTATTAATATTAACAAACATTCATCCAAAAAACTATTTGGATCAATGAAATTTTCAATGTTGTTAATTTTTCCACAGTGAACGCGATTTTTAAATGATGATGTAATATCTTCCCAAACCACCATTTTTTAAATTTAAATATTAATATAATATGCAACGATAAACTCAACCAAGAAAAAAACTAAAGTAGATACCAATGATATTTAATTTTGTTTATATATTATAATGCTTACAACTTATCAATTTCGTTTCCTTTTTTACAAAACTATTATAATCTATATGATGCAGACGGATGTAAAAATTTATTCTTTTATCATTTCCGTTTCCTTTTATCATGATAATAATATCTAAATAAAAAAATATAATTTTTGAATAATACAGTCTATCTTTCTTATCATTTTCGTTTCCTATCTAAATAATGCATATATGCTTTTAATTTTTTATTCTGTTGTGGGGTTGCGTGTATATTTGATTAAATGAACAACACGAGTAGAGTAGAGTTTATGAGGTTTTTATTTACAAAAGAATCGAAATGGAGCGGAAACAAAAGTAGAAGTGAACTGACCGAAAGCTGAGACAAGACTGTCTCCAGTGTGTTAGATATTTTAGAAATAGCGAAAACATGCTGGAGATAAAACAAAGAATCTCAAAATTAGGATGACAGTGAATGTGAAACAAAACAGATGCTAAAAAGGTCTTAAGTGAAGTACTTGAAAAGGGACAGAGCAGGTAGTAAAAGTTAGCGAAAGTTACAGATTTGAAGAGATGAAGTCACACCAAAATATTTACACTACAAAATAACAATATACAAGGAAAATATAACAATTAATAATAACATACTTAAAATATACATTTTAAATTATCTGCGATAATAATGATATTGTCCTGTACATGTGTAATGTGTAAATGTGAAAGTGTATGCATTATTTTAACTATTTACAATCTGTGTTTTGGTGTTTGTGTGTATGTGTGTGTGTGTGTGTATGGCGTAGACGTGTGTAGCCGAAGTCGCTACACTGTTATCATTTTTTTGCTTCCTTATCATTTCCGTTTCCTTTTTATCAAGATAATAATATCTAATAAAAAAATATAATATTTTAATAAATTAATTAATTCTCCTATCATTTCCGTTTCCCACAAGATTAATAATATCTAAATAATGCATACATCCTTTCAAAACTTTTATCCTCTTATCAGTCTCGTTTCCTATTTTACAAAGCTATTAATATCTAATCATATTCACATGACATAAAAATATTGATAATTTTATTATCTAAGTACAACAACTTATTCAAATTATTTCATTCAAAAAGTTGCACACATTTATTAAACTGTGTTAAAACTACATGTAAGTTTTTTTATTACTTTTTTATAGTAATTTTTTTATTTTAATTTTATTTATTAATTTTTAGAAAAATGAATTCTAATTTGGAATTTTTCAATAAAATTGGAAATATAAATGTTATTCCAACAAAAAAAATTTATGAATTAGAAGAAGGTAGAAAATACATAATTAATCAAGCCAAAATAATTAATACAATGTTTGGATTAAGATTAATAGTTAACAGTGAAGATCCAAATGAAGAGTTTAATGTTTTTTTTCCACCACGCTTTGGAGAAGTTCCCATTAATAAAGTACAGGAACTAGTTGGTTCTTTTTTTTCAACTGAAAAAGGAGCTAATGAACTAATAAACATCAAGTTTCATGAGAGTGAATAATCAAATATAATTTATTATATTCTATTTATAAGAATAATATAAAATATAATCAACTAACACTTAAATAATACTGGCTATGAATAAAAATAATCATTAAATTACCTAAAATGAGTCTAGTAATTAATTATACTAACTTAAATTTTGGTGATATTCAAAAATATACAATAGATGATGTAATACCTTACTGCTTTAATAATAACAATCACATTAATCATAAATATAGATTATGGTTATTACCCAAAATATCTAATTTTAGAGAATGGACTATGGTTAGGATGTGTGATTACTGTTCAATACGTAAAATTAATGAAACTAATCCATATGCATATGTATTTTACAGTTTATCATTTATGGATATATTAAAACCAGGTTATTGGTATTATACACGATAGGGTAAATAGCTCCGTGGTAACGTGTCGGACTGTGGATCGTGAGATCCTCAGTTCGAATCCCACTGCCGACAGTTACAAATTTAAATTTACCCCTGTGGTTCCCCCTCCACTAACATCTTTGGGGGCTATGATTTGACGGCTGGTAACCGCACTTCATACGAAAAAATATATCACTTACCGAGATCTGCGTAAGCAGAGTGCCACACCCGTAATGGGTAAAAGGCGTGATGATATATTTATTTATTTATTTATACACGAATAAAATCAGAACATTCAATTAAAAATAATAATGAAATGTATGATTTTTTAATTGATCAGGACAATAACTATTGTTTTGAATGTCTCACACAATTATTTGATTGGTACTCATCTATCAGTTGTAGGTTTTGTAATTAAAAAAAAAAAATGCATTGTAATAATTTATTTATATTACTTTTAATTTTGGTATTATTAATGATTATTTTTTTTACATTGTTGCTCATATATTACTTACTAATAAAAAAAAAATAAATATATATCTAATTTTGTTTATATTATATAATAATCAAATTGTATTTGTAATACATGTATATATTATGTAATATTTGTTATTATATTATAATCGTATAATTTTATGAATAAATATTTCATGTAGTATTTTATGTATTTTATTTAAATTGTAACACTACTAATTATATTACTACTAATAGCCATCATCATAACGGTAACTTTTCACAAGTGTTTCAAATTCTTCCTTACTATCGCTTATTACATGTGTGACAAATAACATGATAAGTAACGGAAGAAGTTTTAGATAAAATTGCAAATAAAATTATTGTTTTTCTGAATACAGGAAGTTAATGATTAGATATTTTTTATTGTCTGTATAAAATGCATCATTTGGTTTGAAACATCTTTGAAAGGAACAAGTGTTTAAAACATGAATTCATTTGGTATGTTGAAAAATTTTAAAAAATGTTTTAAAATTTAAATGTGTTTATTATTTACAGAGCTTGTTTTACGCGTACGATATTATTTGGAGGCGGCCAATTTAAATTTGTAAGTAAGCTATTGTGTGCACATACATTAATATATATTATAAATGCTTTTTAGTCAGTCGTATATAATAGGTTTACCGTGCCCACATGCAACGGTAATTTATGTGGGACATTTCCCGGATCTTGAAAGGATAATCATGATTAGTTATTATGAGAATACTGTATATATATTACGTAAGTATATTGTACATATGTTTACTGTTAACCATAAACATAAATATTTTTTAGCTTTATATACAAATTTGGAGGGCACTACTACAATAATTTTAAGTGATACTGATAGTGATAGTGATAATAGTGTAATTATAATAAATTAAAATAATTAAAACTAGTTATTAAATTGATCAATCCTATCGGGGATACCCACCAATACCATTTTGTGTGTGTGTGACGTCACATGGTCACGCCCTTTTAATAATTTTAGTTGGTACCACTGACAAATAAGCTGTGGGGCTTCGGACACATTGTTTTAGTTGGTATCACTGATAACTAATATAAGCTGTGGGGCTCCGGAAACACCGTTTTCAGTTGGTACCACTGACAACTAAAATCCTTATCTTATTTACTTCCGAGCAGGAATCTGTTGCGCCATCTATTGGCCCCTTTTAAGAATGCTGGCTTTTGAATAGTGAGTGCCATCTCTTGTGAAACTTTTAACATGGTTACCAGGTACGCTGTGGGGCTTCGGAAACACTGTTTTCAGTTGGTACCACTGACAACTATAATCTTTATCTTATTTACTTCCGAGCAGGAATCTGTTGCGCCATCTATTGGCCCCTTTTAAGAATGCTGGCTTTTGAATTGTGAGTGCCATCTCTTGTTCTGTAGCGAAACTTTTTTCAGTTGGTACCACTGACAACTAAAATCCTTATCTTATTTACTTTCAAGCAGGAATCTGTTGTGAAAATTTTATAACATGCGCCATCTATTGGAAGAATGCTGGCTTTTGAATTGTGAGTGCCATCTCTTGTTCTGTAGCAAAAATTTTATAACATGCGCCATCTGTTGCGATATTTTAACATGGCGTCCTTATCGTCCTTATCTTATCTACTTCCGAGCCAGAACCATCCTTTCCACCCTACTTGGATCCCCATAAAAAACTGTGCGCATTAAAGTCACCAACAAGAAGGAATGGTGGCTCAAGCTGGTTTATAATATTCTCAAGGTCATTCATATTCCAATTAAAATTTGGCAAATAAATATTACAGACTGTAAACTTTCTAGGCGAATATAATTGAACTGCAACCGCTTGAAGTTGCGTTTGAAGATTACATACTGTATATGGTGCAAGAGAAGATAAAAGAATCGCTACACCGCCATGTGCTCGTCCGTCCGGATTAACATCATGACGAATGATGTTAAAGCCGCTTAGAGAAAATGAATCTTGAGGTTTGAGATGAGTTTCTTGAATGCAAACACAGCTGGGGCTCTGATCAGCTAATAGCAATTTAAGCTCTGGAAGTTGAGTGACAAATGCCATAGCAGTTCCATTGAAGGAGTGTAAACATTGGAAGTAAGAAAAAAATGAAAGAAGAATGGTGCTATATAAATAGCTGAAGAGCTCAAAGGTAGAATACAAGCTCTAGGAACGAGGCTTGCCCTTAGGCCAACCTCTTCTATCTTTTTTTCTTCTTGTTGCGGGCAGAAGAATTCCCGTCGACAGTAGCAGTACTGTCATTGCTGGAATTGTCAGTCTCTTCCGAACGAAGGACAACGGGAGTGTTCGTGGGAAGGCTGACTTGGGGAGTGTTACTTGTTGGTACACTTGGCACATTAACAAATTTAACACCAGATGAACTGGGTGTAGAAGCAAGAGACGAAGCGGTTGGAGTTTTGAATTGACTTTGAGAAGCAAATAATTGAACAAATTCAGAAAAAACATTTTTTTACGATTTTTGCGATCTCTGGCATCAGCAGAGACGTGATGTCGGCAACGTTTAACGGTGGAGGAGAAGCAGGTTTTGCTGCAACCTTAGCATAAGAAGTGGTAAAAGTCGTATTACGCTGTACATGCTGCCTTGCTTCCGGGAAGCTACATTTATGAGTAGTTTTGTACTCTAAAACAGCGTATTCCATTTTAAATTTCGGGCAGTTTCTGGAGCTGGCAGGATGGTTACCTTGGCAATTGATACAATTGACATCACCGCATTCGGTTCCGTCATGTGGAGGTTTTCCGCAAATGCAAATTTTTTGATTTTTGCAGTTATTTGACGAGTGTCCAAATTGTTGACAGTTGAAGCAGCGAAGAGGGTTAGGAATATAGGGACGAACAGGGAGGCGATACATGGCAGCATACATATATTTAGGGACGTCACAACAATTAAAGGTTAGCACAAGGGATGGGGTATTTTCCTCACGACCGTTTTTCCTAGTGATGATCCTTCGCACTTCAACAACACCTTCTTTTTTTAACTCAGTCAGTATTTCGTCAGTTGTACAGTTAAGCAGATTCTTGCAGTAAATGACACCCTTAGAAAAGTTAAGGGTGTTATGTGGCGAAATAGAAACAACATAATCCCCTAGAGTCTTAGCTGCTAATAATTTTCTTGATTGATCTGCTGATTTAGTTTCAATCAGGAGGCCATCTTTAATTTTGCGGATGACTTTCACATCTCCGGCAATGGTTTTCACTAATCTAGATATTAGAAATGGGCTAACTTTACTGAAGTCGCCGCTTGCTCGTTTCACTAGCAGAAACATTGGTGCGGGGTCCTCGTCGTCGGAATTGACGCGAGATCGCTTCTCCCTAGGCCCTGGGACCGAGTCCGAAGCCATTTTAATGTCTGGTGGGCCGAAGCCCCCAGACGAAACCAAAGGAACGAAAAGTAAAAATATGTATTTTTATTTTATCTAAAAAATTTAAATTAAATAAATTGCAGCACTAAATGCCAGAAAAACAATGAAATAAAGCTCAGAAGCCTTTATTTAATTTATTAAAATAAATTAAAAAATAAAAAATTAAATGAAAACAAAAAAACGCACCACAGGTGGGCGTGGCCAGTCAGTGAAATTTTTTTCAAAGTTCAAAATATAAGAAAAAACAGACCTGATTTTAAAAAATTAACACTGCACTTATTCGTAAATTAATTTACAAAAAATACCACTTTTTCACAATAATAACTGAGGACGGCTCGTTGACAGGTGTTACCGCTGACAGGTACGTTCGCTAACGTGATATCAGATTTATTTATTTATTTATTTATTTATTCACTTATTCATTTATATACTACATATTCTTTCCCTTGTATTTTTATTATCTTAGAATATATATACACACTCGTAAACTTTACCTACGTAATTTTGTTTTCTTTGCTTGTCTGCGACCTTAGTTTTCCCCGCCTTCGGTTTGTTGGTCAACCTCTGGTTGGACCTTTACGGCTAGATCAACTGGCGCCCTCCCCCTTTTATTTTAGTTTGAGCACCCACTCCCGTCTCCACTGTAGCTCGCCGTGGTTCACCTAACCCCAGGGAATCACCATCTCTAAATCGTAGCACTTTGTTATATAGCCCCAAAAGCAATTCCGTACCTCTTTCTCCCATGTATCTCAGCATTTCTGATGTAATTTTATTATGTCCCGGAGCCTTTCCATTTTTCGTTAGTTTAAGTGCTTCTTTAACTTCATTTATCTGTATTTCTCGTACCTCATATTCATTTATATGCTTGTTGGTAGTTGCTGTTTCATTATAAGGTAGTATCTCTTCACGTTCTTCCTTTTCTTCAGGCATAAGTAAAAGTTCCTGAAAGTATTCTTTCCCTCGGTTCATTATCTCTACTTCGTCGATTAGTATTAGTCCTTCTTTGTTCTTAATTGTGTTCGTTGTATATGTCTTCCCTTTTCTGAGCGTTTTCAATGTTTTATAGAATAACTTTTGATTCTCTCTGCTATTTATTTCCATTTGTTCTCCAAACTCCTTCCAACTTTTCTCTTTCGCTTGCAATACCAATTCCTTGACTTTTTGTCGCTGTTTTTTATAACTATTATAGTTTTCTTCATTTTTATTACTAAGGTAATACGTCCATGTTTTCTTTTTCTTCTTTATTTCCTCATTCCACCAGGATGTTTGCTTTTTGTTGGCGTTTGCTCTGTTTATCCCGCATGTTTTTATTGCTGCTTTTGTGATTACTTGTTTAAATATATTCCAGGATTCTTCTACGTTTTTCCCAGAAAAATCTATTTTTTCCGTTTCTATTATTCTTGTTACTTCTTGTTCATATTCTATAGCTATTTGTACATTTTTCAATTTGTACGTTTTTATTATCTCGTATTCTACATTTTTTATCTCTTTAACAGTGTTGTCCTTATCAATGTTGTTCTTCTTTATTTTTGCGTCGACTAGGAAATGATCACTAAAAATTTCTGGGCCGCGTCTAACCCTGCAATCTGTTACTAAATTTCGGTTTTTCTTTTCGGTAAGTACATAGTCTATTATTGATCTCTCCTGTCTTTTGGGCCCTTGTCTTGTATACTTATGTATATCTTTATGTTCATAGAATGTGTTAGTTATTATCAGATCATTTAGTGTACAGAAATCTATTAATCGTATTCCGTTGTTATTACGACTGATTTCCCCATGTATCCCTATTGTATTTGTTGTACTTTTATCCCTTATACCTACTCTTCCATTAAAATCTCCAGCTATAAATATATCACCTTTACTGTTTTCTGTAATAACATTTAGTTCATCCCAAAACTTATCTTTTATGTCGGCAATTTCGTCATCGTTTGGACCGTACACTACTATTATTGTTTTTACTTGTCCTATTTGTTCTCTAATTTCAACTTTCAGTATTCTATCAGTATATCCTTCCCAGAATTGTACATATTTTACTAATCTTTTATTTATTAAACATGCGACTCCTGCTGCTGCTCGCTTATCTTTAGGAACTCCGCTATATATCAGCAGGTGTCCATTATCTACTATTATTTCTCCTTTGCCTTTCTTCTTTGTTTCTGTTATACACAATAAGTCTAGATTTAGCTTGCTAAATTCATCAAATAATTCGTGTTCTTTGTCGTTCATACTTCTTACATTCCACGTTGCTAGTTTCCATATCTTATTTTTCTTATCCCTAATCGAGTCCTTTCCTTGCAATGTTAAGTCCTTTATATCCATCCTTGTATTTTTAGCGTTTGCAGTTAACCGTTTTTTGGCTGTTCCACGAGTTTTCCTTCCTTTTGGTTCCAAACCCACGTTACATTATCTAATTCTAGTTTTTGATATTTTATCTTGACTGTTTTCCCCATTTTTGCTTCTGATTGTGCCCTTACTCTGATCTCCTTTTGTATTTTCCTCTCGTTTTCAGTATAATCGTTGTCGATGTAGACTTTATTAAATGTAGTATTCCTCAGTTTAGCTTTATTTTTCAAGACTTCCATTTTCTTTTCAAAATTTTCAAGTTCTATCATGCAAACTTTATCATTAAATTTTACAACTCTCTTTATATTTGCGCTTATTTGAAGTTGCAGAAATAGAAAACTTTGGACATTCTTTGCTGCATCTCCATTACTTTTATCTTTTAGAGATAATCCATTAATAATTATATTGTTTCTCCTTTTTTCTTTCTCTAATCTGTCAATTTTTGATTCCAAAATATCCATGTTGCATATTTTTTTCTCTAATATACCTACCACCTTCATCAGATGTTCATTCTCCTTCTTTATTTCCATCAGAGTTCCGCCAGAAATCCTCGCCCAGATCGACTCTGCGGAGGCGTGGTCTTCTACCTTGACACGTTATCAGTAATCACTTATCTTAAAAGTATTAATTTACTGAGGCCAGCTGCTCTATGTTATTCACCAGGCTATTGTACTTCAATGTTAACTATATGTACAAAATACTTTTATTATTTAAATACTCGTATTTGTCTCTATTTAGAGATTTAAACACGGAGCTCAATAGTACACGTGCACTCACTCACACATTAACCTTGATTGAAGATTGAAATAAAATATATAATAAATAAATATATTATCACTCCTGAAGTGCGGTTACCAGCCGTCAAATCATAGCCCCCAAAGATGTTAGTGGAGGGGGTACCACATGGGTAAATTTTAATTGGTAACTGTCGAAAGTGGAATTCGAACTGATAATCCCACAACCCACAGTCTGATCGTTACCACGGAGCTATTTACTATTTATTAGATTGAGATGGAAAAATATTATGGGATAAAACCGAAGAAGTTGGATCAAGTTTAGTTTATCTAGATTCTGTTTGATCGGTTTCATCACTATCCGATTAAATCTGATCTATATTTCTTTTAATATTTGTTGTTTTAAACAAAAAGCATAGAATATCGAAGTGCAACGCACTACGCAACGCAACCAACGTGTAAAAAACATTTAACTAAAAGGGAGGGGCATGGGCACACGCCGAAGTTATGTTTTTGAGTTTTCGGATTGGATAAAGCTATAGAGAACGGGGATTCCCCTAAAATATCAAGAATCAAGAAATATCAAGAATTCATGAAACAAAATAAAAAATACATTGCCAAAAAATGAGCAAGATAAGATCCTTTTAATTTCTTGTCTTGAAAATCAAGCCCAAGACAAGAAATGGTCATCAAGAAATCTTGTCTTGATGAAACACTAATGATAAATTAGAAAATGTATCCATTAACAGACTTAAACTCGCAAACATGTAAACTGTAATCTTTCCTTGGCATCAAATCCTAGGCTAGAACGAACGGAGGTCTTTTATGCGCGACAAATAGAAATATGCTAACTTTGATGATCTCCATGTGTAATGTCCTTTGAATCCGAATCTTTTTCATGCTTGCCAAGTTGTCTGAGCTATTCATTGCAGGAGATTTAACTCTTTGATACGTTCGCTAATATATTTCACTTGTTTCAGGTTGGGACCGAGAGCAATGATCGATTCTGAGATATACAGGTATGACCCCCGGGAAGGATTCACCGTCCAGGCACCAGGTCCTGGCCGGTTAAATGCAACGTGTACATTTACAACCGGAACTCTACAAGCCATCCTCGAAATTGAATATTTTGTCGTAGGTAAGATAGCATTTTAAAACGTCTGATGTATTCGTCGAAAATAAAAGAACCTGGACTGGTTAAATTTATCAACTGCTTCCTGTGCAACAGATATGATTGTATAAAATATAATTGTTTTGTGCAATTTTAATATTTCAAACTCACATAACTTACTAGTGATTAAAAAAATATTTTACTCTTATAAAACTTAAATCATACAAATTCTTACTTTGAATAAAAAAAAAACTGACGTAAGCAACACATAACCCCCACCTTAAAAACATTTGAACGGTACAAAATAGAAATACAAATTTCAAATTTAAATTGTAGCAAGTATTATTCTACATCTTTTTCATTATAACAAATTTTAATCCAAATCAGTTATTTACTACGATATTATAACGTTTTACTCGTTACTCGGGTTCGGTGAAGTTTAAAGAAAACACAAAAGTGTAATTATAACAAAAATGATTTATTTATTTTACACATTAAAACACTAATAACTACATTTATTTATACATTTATTATTTATTTGTACTGATTTTTCACATGTCGAATATTGAATTAAACAAGCTAACTGTTAGCCGTACCCGCATGTTCTCATACGCCCCGATGTTACGAGAAACGGTACCGCGTACTGATCGGGCGTGACGTCACGCCGACAGATTTCAACAGGTCTGTTTGCGTTACAATACACTCAAAACACCTTCACAGGCCTTCAAATAAACTACCACTGCGGGTTGTTGAATTTTTCCCATCATCGTGAAAATAGCGAAGTCGTATTGTACGGACCCCAAACGTGCTTGTCAGTTGAAAACTCACTTCCGAAAAATTTGACCTATCATAATACCTTCCTTACATGATTTGCTGTGCAGAATTATGCGAGTAATCTTGACAAAGGCAGCTGAAAATCTGTTATCTGATCTCGAAACAAGTGTTTTATATCGCTGGATATATATGTATGTATATAACAACGGAAAGTACAAAAGAACATGATGTAACACCTACATAAATTGTTTTACCCTTATATACTTCCTTCTCTACTAGAGTTTTCTTTATTCTCATTTTACATTGAAGAATAGGGTACTGCATTTTCTGTATTAAATTTTGAGTTTTTCTCTTCATCATGTTTCCATTTACAATCAACTAATTTCATAATGCTATAAATAGTTGCAATTAATATTCACATTTTTCTTAAATAAATGGCTTTAACGTAATTTCTCGTATTATTTCCATGTTTCTAATATTTATAGTCTTATTTACAAAAAATAATGTAAACTCAGAGTTTTAACTAAGAAGCACATGAAATATCTGCGTGTCGCATGTCAAGAACTACGAGTGTTCGGTCATTTCGTAGTTCTTCGATGGGTATTTCGGGCTAGGTATTTTGCGTGTTAATATTGTTGTTGGAAGCTCATTCACTTGGTGCGTTTTTAAATGTTTTGTCTTTTTTTGTAATTTGATTTGCAGCAAAATCCGGTCACTAGTTTCAATAAAAATAAATAAATCCGCCGCAGTGGCGATAAATACGGAGTCTCGTAATGCATTATATTAAACTTGACGAAAAAATAAGTTCAATAACAAGGTCGCATAAAACAGACTACAACGCTCTTTGCTAGGTAATTGGTAATACTTGCTCTCGCAATAACTGTTCGGATCGCTAAGATATCCGCTTTAGAGATCGCACTCTCAAGATTTAAGCAATTTCATTATATTAACAAAACAGCAATATTTCGGACTGATATCAAGCGACAAACCTAATACTAGTAAAAACAAGCATTATTTAAATACTAAACAAAAACCAATATCTGAAAAGGCGGTAAGAAAGGATTAGAAATAACGAAGAAATACTGAGGCGAAAACCGTTACAGTTGATTTTAGAACGATCGTTAATTTAGTGTTTTCCTTTTTTAGTTGTTAATTGTTAATTGAAGAAAACCAAAAGCACCGTGTGACAGCCGCGTGTCTGGCGTCGAACGGCGAGAGATTTGCACTGTGGAAGTGTGCCTAGTTAGTAGATGCGCGAAGTTGGCACGTCACATGTGAGCACTGACATTCATATTATTACAGTAGTTAGTGCTCTTTAGTGGTTGTTTAAAATAATTATGTGTTGCAGTCAGTTTAGTAGATATTTCAAAAAACTTAATAACGTGCCAACTTGACGGTAACACGTCATTTGTTTAGAATGTGAAAAACTATAACGTCATCAATTTGTGCTTCGTCAGTGTTCATGGTTATTAATAAAGTGATGTAATGATCGATTATCATCACGTCACTTTATTAATAACCTAATTTAAATAGAGGTTGTTTTGTGATGATTAATATTACGATTACTGATAATTGCATAAATTGGATAACTGATATTGACAATTTAAAAAAAGTTTACAACAACATGTTATCCTTTTATAAATGAATTTGCGCAATGTTTGCTTTACTGTATTCTTCCTTCTTCTTCTTTCACTGGTTGGAACCGTCGCTCCACTGCTTTTGTGTTTTGTTACTGTGTCGGAAATTGTGAGATTTTGTTTGATATGGAAGTCACTTGTTGGTCGTCAAAAGTACAAAATCGTTTTAAGAATTAGAATTGTAATAACTTCACCTAACTTCACATTGTTGCTTAGGATGTCAACTTTTATAACTTATACATTCCTAGAATCGTAACGGTATGTACTGGTTTAACATTTATTGTTGTAATTTTTCTTATTTGGCTCAATGTTCATTTTTACTGTTATAGTTCGGATGATGGTGTTAAATATACCGATACGTTAACGTATTTTGGCTTAATTTTTTAAACCAGTCCAGTATCCAACTATCTTAACATAATAATTGGACGCTACTTATTTCATCAATATCTAAATTTAATATGTAAAAAGATATTATAACACTGAATTTCATATGATCGAAAAGTAGACACTCGGTATGTTGATTTATTTATGCTATAATAAATATTTTATGACTGAAATTTAACTTGCAATTAATTAAAAATTTTATATCTAGAAAACTATACATTCTTAAATAGTGCATTAGTTTTTACGAACTAATTCATAAACCAATATTGAAAATTGTTCGTGAACCAATAGCTTATATAGGTACGATTATTGTTAAAGCACTAAAGAGCACTATCGAACGAATAACAAACGACGTAATTAGACCTTACACTTTTTTTCTTAGTTTTAAATAAATTATGATCGAAAAATATATACCCTCTATTTTATCTTCTTTTTTTAATATGTCTAAGGGCCAGCTGTTCCAAGTTCTGATAAAATTTCTGTTAACTATTTGAGATATAAATTTATTATTCTTACTTATCAGGAGGTTAAAGATTTTCGGTTGTTTCATGAAATTTTAACCTCTGGATAGTTAACTGACAGTTAACCTAACAAAAGGTTAAAATTTGTGTTTATTTTATAAAATTGGTAACTTGATGTCACTTTTCATATGACAGTGAACGTTATAGATTGATGTTTGTTTTGATTTTATGCATATAAAGATATGATAGAGTCAAAAAAGACAGATTCTTTTTCTTGGAAAGCTCGATTCAGAATTTAATTCAAGTTGAGGCCAACACCTTGATTCCTTAAAACGGAATATTTGAAATTAATATCTATAATTTCAATATCCTTGAGAATAGCGTCCAAAAGATGTATTTAATAAAGTGAAATAGCCGGAAAGGGGACAGGAATAAATTCAATAAAAGTTGAAGTGTTAACGTTAACATTAACAATGTTCTGATGATGGTCTAAAATAGACAGAAACGTTAACATTTCAACTTTTTTTGAATTCTCAAAACTTACCGTTTTGATAAGAGCAACATCTGCTCTTCAATGTTGTCAAATAAATGCAGTACTGTATTCTTTGATATATGAAATCTCATGTAAAATTATTTATCGTTCCACTTTCCTGATTGACAACACCTTTGCCGTACCGTATACTGTTTACGCACATTTATATTATCAAAGATAAAATCCACTATTTCTTCATCATTACCGACACACAAATCCATTTTTAGAAATAGTAGTTGTAAATATTTTATTTGTTACAACTGCACGCATTTTTTGCTGGTGTAGGTTTTCACAAAGCCACCGAAATACGGACCGCGTTATTTGCTTTATATGTTCATTCTCATTTATAATTAGAAATAAATTACTAGAAATAGTTTATGAAAATAATTAAGGTCAAACATACGCGTTACTGAACGGATTTTTGAAAATGTTATCGTATATGTAGGGCTTCTTATGTTCCTGACAAGAATGTGTAACATAACCAATCACAAAAGTATGTAGATACATTTGGTAGGGGCATTGCCGCGCGTTCAAAAATAACACACCATAAATTCACAAGAAATGTATATTTATATAAAAAATGTGCACAATGGAAAATAAAAATAATAAATTTAAACATAATTAAATATAAAGGTAACTTTCGAAAAATAAAGTTTTTATTTGAAAATAATTTGTATACATCAATATTTTTATTTTTTAAACGGATACGTGCAAATTAAAATATAATAATTTAAAACGAATAGATAAATTGTACATCCTGGTTAGAGCTGCTGTTGCTGACGCTCAAAACATATTGCCTTCCTGGTAATGGCGCTGACATTTGTTTTGTTATTATAACAGAACATGATGTATTCCTGACTACGCTAAAAGTAAATCTATTTGATACTAGCTGCCGAAATTAGTAAGTACTTGCTATTCATGAAACATCGCGTTTCTTTCAAGATGCTTCATGTTTGTTGTATCATAAATATGGGTGAATGATAAATCAACTGGTTCAAAGTTGGATTTTGAGAGAATTTGTAAACAAGAGTTTGTTAACCACTGTTTGAGAATTATATTGAGTATATTTTGGCCAAACAATATACAAACCATGAACTTTGCTAGAGAACCCACAACGTAGAACATAAATTTGAAATTCGCCGTCGAAAATAAAACTGGACCAAACACACTCTGTGAAAAACGACAGCAACATCGCCAAAAAGCCCTCGACTGAACACACAAGGTAGCCACGGAAGAGGCCGTCCTAAAATAACCTGCATACGATCTGACCTGAAGGAGACTGAACATGGGCGGAAGTAAAACATCTAGCCAGCAACAGTCAGATGGAGGCACTTTGTAGAGGTCCTGTATTTCACTGAGGAGTTACAGGAACATATATAATATGTCTGAACATATTAATGTAATTTATTAGTAGCTTTAAACTGTATTACATACCTACACATCAAACAGCAACAATTGTATATCTAGGATGTTTCTTTGACAAATTGTGCATTGGTGCATTATTCTTACAAATATTCTGAAATAAATATCGACATTATAACCGTTGATTCTAAATTTTAACATAATATTCGTTTATATTTTCATGTAAAAGTAATTGAGGTTACAGTGAGAATAAATGACTATACCAGAATATATCTCTGTTATTAAATTGTTTATTATCATTTAAGAAGTAACGGCGTACGCTAAATTACCCTGGTAAATGTGAATTATGTTTGCTAAAATAAAATTATAGGTTAAATAGATACGCTGAAATCAAATAAGTTCTAAAAACAATAAATATAACTATAACTAAATTGTTACACAAATTTCAAGCAGCAAATGTTGTATTCTTCATTTATTTTCATGTTCTTTATGGTCCAACAACCTGGTACATTATTTTATCTCCATCTGTCAAAATTTCATGGATTTTTTACAGTGACTGTACATTACGATGACGTTTGAAGTACATTGCATAGGCTAAAAACGAATTTTTCCGTTAGGCTAGCTTCCCTCCCATGAATTGTGTTTTACAAATTCAAATTTGAATAAATTATTTCTTAAAATTATTCGTATCGAAAAACAAAACAATTATTACTGTGAAGTCTTTGAACATTCTAGTATTTATATATGTGGATGAAAAGAGTAGCTAAAACATGAAACTATAAAAAAATATTCGTTGAAGTTTAGTTGGTCAAAAATTCAGAATTTTGATACTGAATTTCTAATTCCCATGAACGACAACAGTAATGAAAATAATTGGTATATTTATAAATATAATCGTCTATAACATACTAAAATTAATTTACATTTGAATTCACAGTTTTTGAGAAACAAATAAAAATATACCAAAAAATACACTTTTTGGTATATTTTTATTTGTTTCTCAAAAATTGTAAATTCAAATGTAAATTAATTTTAGTATGTTATAGACGATTATATTTATAAATATACACATTATTTGCATTACTGTAGTCGTTCATGGAAATGTGTGGCATATATTTGACTACTTTAAAATTATGTTCATGTATAATATGTAAACAAAATTTGATTTTTAAAATTTATTATGAAACTTTGGACTTTTATCTACAAAAACGTAGGTATAAAACATTATATGTTTCATTTATTATAATAATGATATATTGTTTCAAAAAAGTCATGTTCATCTTGCGCTATCTTCAGCCCGTATTGCCCCGGATGGTTCACCTTAAGTTGACAAGTTCAAAGTTTATATGAACCTACCATTATTGCCTTCGCGTATTAAATCGTTCGCATTCGGTACAATATTCTTCTGGCAAATCTTTTCTTTTTCATCATCCATTTTTATAAGTAATGATAATAAATTCCTAGAAATAGGTTATGAAAATGATTAATTTCAGAAAGTGTCAAAATATATATGTTCGGTTAGCTTCGATTGTTAAATCGTTTGCATTCGGTACAATACCCCCTAATAAACCATCTAACTGGTAGTTTGACTGCCAGTTAGCTATCCTACTGTTAACAGATGTTTATCCTATTGGTAATTTTTAACTGAACATGGGAAAACCTAAACAGAATTTACCAGTCGAATAAATTTATACTGAATTCCTAACTGAAGGTGAAACAACTGGGCCTAAGTAAGCTAATATTGATTACGTTTATAGCTTGTACAAAAATCCGTGGCGATTGATTCCATTAGTGTTTCTCAGCAGGTATTCCATAAGAGGATTAAAGAAATTTATGAAAGACTACTTTACAGGGTTGTACTGGATAATATTTTCAAATGAGTTTTACACAAACAGACACAAGTAATATCAAAATATGAAAAATTTTAATAAAATGAATTTTAAATGTCGTTTTCTGAAGGTATATTTGTATAAAATTATCTTACTTAACAGTTTTCGGGGAAACAATTGAAAAGATAATCGTATTAAAAATTTCGGAGATTGAAGCATCTAAGCCAAAAATTATAATAATCCACTCCTGAACATCAGACAAACTTGCACCCCGCTGGTTAGGGCTAGCTTATCCCATTAGCAAGTCAAGTCAATCGCCACGGATTTTTGTACAAGCTATACATGTACCGAAAAAATTTACTTTGATTTGACTTGAAATGTTAATTTTTCAAATATAAATCTACTATAGTGCGCTTACACATTAAGAACAAATCTACTTTAGATTATTGACTTGTTCTTTAGCTTTCAGCTTATTGACAGCCGATAATTTGTGTGGTTATAATATAAATTTTATACAAATTAACAGGGGTAATATCGGTACTTTTTTTGTATGATTTTTTTTTTTTGCTTAGCAACAATCACAAAAACAAACTGCAATTAAACTAATATCAGATTACTTGAGTGATTTTGCTTAAAAATAAAAATTTATCTGAGAAAATCAAAGAGGTCGTGTTATTTGATGAGATAAATTCCAAAGACAATGCAAAGTGAAATTGAAATATTAACTTTATCGGTGTAACGGGGTTTTATCAGTATAATATTGTTCCAACCAGGGCCGTAGCCAGGAGGGGGCCAGGGGGGCTCAACCCGCTCTGTAATTTTCAGAACCCCCTTAGCAGTAATAGTACACAAATATAAATTATTTATTAATATTTAATTTTCGTTATAAATTATCTCATAATACATGTTAAGGAAAGTGTAAAACAAAATATAAATTAGCTTTTCATTGTTAGATGAGAATACAAGCATTACTATTTGGGTATAGTGTAAGCGCTTCCGACGTGATATACGGAAATGGTAACTAGCAGAAGCTGTCATACCTTATTCGTAGACTACAGCAAAACAATATATATTTCGTTTTAATTCTCAGAAGTCTATACAAACAATGTAAACTGGATAAATTTATTATAAAATGCAGTGCAAATTCAACTAGTGAAAATACTACCTGCGTTACTGTAAACGCGAGTGATACACAAAGTGTCAAAATGCTCCCAAACGACATTTCCACGAAAGGACAATAAATGATTCAAATTTAACTAAATAATTATCCAAAAAAAACTAAAAATGGCTGATCATTTCAGAAAGATTGGTATGATATATTCATTTGGCTAGAATATTCGAATATTCGAAAATATTAGATAAAAAAAAATGCTAATTTCATTTACCCCCTAAATATTTTCTGGCCCCCCCTGGAAGTTGGAGCTGGCTACGGCCCTGGTTCCAACTGGTTCAATTTTTAGTGTTTTGCTTTATGATTAAAAACTTGTCATAAGAATTTATAAGGTAAATAATTTATTTATAGTAAATTACAATTCATAGTATTTATAGAAAAACCATGGACAGTGATTTGAGATTAAATATATTAAGTAATACTAGCGTGATTTTTTTATTATGACATTGCAAATGCGATCAAAGTTTTGGATGTAATATAAATTAAGGAAACAACAGCTGACATATTTCAAATTCCCAGGGAAATTTAATGTCACTGACGACAAAGTAAAGTCGATATGTGTATACGAATCTTTCAAAGTCTCTTGTATGAGTCAAGCCTGATTTATGTAGAACTTGACTTTATGAAACAATTAGCTAGTCAGTAGTGTTTACACAGTGGCAAAACTCGCCTTGTCAAGTCTAAGTACACTTTGCCCTATGTGTAAACGTAGTCATTTAAAAAAAAAATCCTTTCAAAGCGCTTCAGTAGTACTCCACTTCCCTTCTTCAGCGTTGATGTCATACCCCTTGTAGAAAATAACGAGACAGCAAGCGCACGCGTATCTTCCATCTCATTTCACAGATAGTAGCTGAAGGACCGACCGAAGTGTCGGTTTCGGTTTCGACCAAAAATTGGCCGAAACTGGCGCTCGTATCGTGTCGTGCACTGTTGGATTGTGACATATCACATAACTTAAGTCTTTAGTAAAAACTTGAAGCACTAAAGAGTACTAACGAAGCACTAACCAACTACGTAATAGTTTTTCACAATCTAAATAAATGACGTTATACCATGAAGTTGGCAGGTCATTAAGTTATTTTGAAATATCTACTAAACTGACTGTAACACATAATTATTTTAAACGAGCACTAACTAAGAACTAACTACTGTAATAATAAAAACGTTAGTGCTCACATATGACGTGCCAAATTCACGCATCTCTAGCAAGGCTCCACCTAACTGCACCTACACAGCACTCGACTGGTTCTGTTTACTTTTGACGGGCGCGGGTCAGGCTCGGTGCGCTGTACCAGGGATTCAGCATTTATTTTTGCCTTCAATTTTGTAAATAATTTAATATAATCGGTACTCGTACATTTATTATTACAATTAATGTTGAATGTAGAAAAATTAATTGAAGAGTCAAGAGTCAAACGTTCTCTTGCTGTTATATTATCTCCAAAATATGTCTTGTTTCTTCAGTTTCAAACAACAACACAAGCACATCGCTTACAAAAACTTATAACTACTTCTTAACCAAACACATGCCTTCCTTAAATTACATCAATCAACAAAAATTACAAACAAATTGTAAAAAGTACCCAGAAAAATCCACGTCTCCTCCAAAAACCACGACAAGTAAAAAAATTAAATCACACTTTAAAAATCTGTCCCCTGCATACAATAATGGGTAAAGTTTTCCATAAAATAAAATATGGTTTTAATAGTGTTATGAAGTGAACGAAGAATGTTTTCAAATATTACAGTTATTATATTTTAATTTAATTATTCTTAATGTCATATATATATATATATATATATATATATATATATATATATATATATATGCAAAATTTTTGGCAATAATTTTTCATGTGGTAAAATAAAAAAAACTAACCTGCCAGTCCAGTGTTTGTAGTTAGGAAGAAGTAATAAATATGCCATTTTATAGTATATCGTTAGATACTGGAGTAACTAATTTAAATGTACAATTTGTTAAACATATCGAACCATCTAATCTTAAAAGAAATTGCAAATGCGGATTGGATGGTAGATTATGTGCGGAATTTTTAAACATGAAACATTTGTTAACGATTCAGAATTTGTTATTATAGAGCCAACTGATTGCAAAAATAAAT